>JASDFA010000010.1:21130000-22360000 GCA_035772735.1 Datura wrightii
GTCTACTGGTTAGGCTAGGTGATCATAGCTCGCATCAACACTCTAAGGGCAGCTCCGAGCTCCGCATCAGACACTTACATGGAATCTATTGGAGGTTGTCGCACTGGCTGACTCCCATCGTTATTCTGAGAAGACATGTTTCTGCACGCACATTGCATGAGTTATAAGAATAGGGAGACTTTTCATTGCATGACATAGATCATGAAAGAAGGGAACATTTCCTAAACGTCACGTAGCCTCAAGATCATAAGTGTGGCGTGCTTCACACCCATGTAAAAAACTCCACTTAACGCGGCTTTCAGACACCCTAGGATACTTCAAACCTATTTCTCTAATACCAAGTTTGTCACAACCTGGACGTAGACGCGGATCATAACACGGGTCAAGGAGTCCCGAGAGACTCGAAGTTGACCCATAGCATAAGCATACATCTAACTTCATATCACTTAAGGCGGAATACTAAATATATGATATAGCAGAAACATAAATATAACATAACATAACATGATAAGTAAAAAGTACTAGACATACATATCAGCTGAGTACTGCAAGCTGTCTGAAAGTCTCTATCATATAAGATGAGCTGATGGGACAACATCCCCAACAAACCTGGCAAACGGAAACAAAGAACATCATCAAGGTCTAAACATATGGCCCTCAGAACATGAGGACTCACCAACAAGGCGGATAGCTCACTTTGAGATGGACTAATGATGGAGATGAGCCTGAGAGCCAGGTCTTGTATCATAAAACGATACAGCATAGAAAGTATACAGTCAATACGTGAAATGTACCGAGTATGCAAGGTAACTAAAACATACATTTAAAATATATATAAAAAACTCATAAATGATCATAAGAGTAGGACAACATGCTCATAACATAAATATCGTAATATAACATAAGACTCAAGGTTTTCAAACATTCGTAATACAATCGTAATCATAATCATAAGCAAAAAGCTTTATTATACATGATTTGAGCCAATATACATAATCATAAACATGCATAAATCATGAGGAATAGTGGGAGATTCTCTTAACCGGCATACCCCATATGAACACACATGGAGCCCGACTTGTAAACCTAGTCGGGAGGCCATTCCTACCTTTCCAAGGGTAGAACGATGAAAGATGTGATCACACATGAAAAGGGACATTTGGGTTAGGGGATAGTTACAAGGGAGGTCCCAAAATACTACGGTGGCACGTAGTTTATGAGATTTGGGGCAGAACCTAGACCCCGAACCTACTCGATGTTCGATACTACTCCCAAAACATATATACTGCTCATAATATAACATATGCATGAATTTAGGTCTAGTTAATTTATGATAATCATAACATACTTGTAAATATGTGAACTAGCGATGAAGCAAGGCCCTGAGTTGGCCAAAACTTAATTCATAAATCATAGGTTTCATGCATACTTGAAAATCATACATATAACTTGTAAATCATCAAATCGTAATGGGTATTTGAATAAATCCATATTTCAAATAATAAATCATGCGGGGTTTGTAAATATCAACAATTTATGTAAAGATCATAACCCGATTCATCATAGATCATACATAATTATGCTTAATTTAGTAGAAATCGAAATCAATAATTTTATAATCAAAATAGTTGTAAAATCTAATCAAAATTCATAAAATATGATGTAAATCACAATTTAGAACAACCCATTAGTAAATCATTAAAATTCCACAAGATTGGAGTTAAAACCCCATGAGATTTTTGATAAATATTTCATAAATTAATAGAGATTGGGCATGAGTGTGAACAGAAACACCCATTCATAACCCTACATACCTAGGCTGATGATCCCTTGACTTTCCTTGAAGAGTACAAGAAGATTTAAATAGGTTGAAGAAGAACCCTAGCTCCTCTCTTGAGAGAAAATCCAACTATTGATCTTTTGGAGAGGGTGAGGATTTAGGCTAGGTTAATCCCTTTCATCTGACCTTAAGAAAGCCCAAAACGATGTCATTTACGAGTTATAAGCATAGGAGTTTACCAAAATACCCCTAAACTGCCAAAAAAAGACCTGGAACTGTCAGGTCCAATGACCAACAGGATGGGTTGTTGATTGCTACAACGGCCCGTTTTGAGGTTCGTTGTTACCTGCTGCTGCTTCACTAAATTGCCCATAACTTTTTACTCCGAGCTCCGATTAATTCAAGGTTAGATGCGTTGGAAAGAAGACTTAAAGGGAGTTAATTTGAGGTGCTGAATCATCCAAAAACATTTTTTAAAATGAGAGGGATGGTCATTTGAAGTTGACCCTTGTAAGAACTTATACGAACACTCAATCGGTAAAGGGGCTCTCAACTCAACTTTGTGTTAGAGATTTCTTATGACCATAATTTGCATGTAATGCACTTATTATACTTAGGAATTTATCTTAACACCTTGATTCCATAAATTCACCAGCTCAGGTCTATCCATATACCTAGAACAGTTCCAAACTTAGCCCGAGATTTTCAACAAACTAGCAGAACCAATGACCCATCGAATGGACCGTGGTAACAAACAATGAACCATTGGCCCATCCATTTGTTCCCCCATTATTACTTCGAAATTCTCTTAACCTATTTCAACAACCACAAAAACAACCCGTTCAATCAAGCCACGGTCCGTACAATCCCCTTGTGGGTTCTCAAAAAATTTCTGACAGCTTTCTGGTAATGAAACAATGAGCACTTCCAACGACCCGTTAGACCCTACAACGAATCGTGCTGAGGTTCGTTGTTTGGTTCTGGTATTGTTTTATTGCTCTTTTCTGTTGTGCCTAGGGAACATTTGGGGTGTTATAGGTTTCTATTGGTTCTTTCTCCTAAAGAAGCAGCCAATTTGGTGGCATCGGCTCTTCAAGATATATCGCCTAGCCGAGCCTCTTCCTCCCTTCGTGCTGCTTTAGCCCGCTGTGTCTCATTCAACTCTTCCTCTGGTGGGAGGTTGAGTTGTGCCCTCGGGTTCTCCATGAAACCTGTGGCTAGTCAAAGAAAAACAAAACAAAGTGTAAAATATGAAATAACAATACAAGTTAAGCTCAAGCACCGATTAACTATTTCACAACCATAATTTTCAACAACGGCGCCAAAATTTGATCATGCCCAAATGACACCTCAATATGAAGTATAAAGCGATCGCTGTCAAATATAGTAACCCAACAAAGGTTGGGGTCGATCCTATAGGGAATAGGCAGAAATAATATGTTAATGGTAAATAAACTAACTTTTAATCAATATTTCGAAGGGGGGGTTTGCAAATAAAGAGAAATAAAATAATGCTAACAGTTGTTGAGTTATTTATCAAATTGATGAAGCTAAGCTAGGACTGTGTTCCCCATGATTTCATAACTTAGCAGGCATTTATTAGTAATCTATCTGGATGAACTTTATGTGAGACTTGTGTGAGTACATCTAATATTTCTCGACTTAAATACTGCACTTATCTCCTTTCGGTCTCAAAGTGCATGCGTTACATGCACCAATAGAAATTAGATGCTTTCCACCCATCTCCTCTCGGTCTCAAAAGTCTGTATATTATAGCTTTACAACTAGTCTTGACTTTAACTATCCTCGGTTAGAGCTCAAGTTAATTAGATGAGAATTATTAATCTCAAATTGCTATTGTTATTCTCTTTTCCTAACTTCAACCTCCTTGGTTGGGCAAGTTGAAGATATGAGCAATTAAGCATTAAGATGAATAGAATAACAATCCATTTAACTCACCATTCAAGAATCACTTTTTTATTATGCCTGCATTCGTTAATCCATCATGGTTCCCACAACCCAAGCCTAAGAGACTTAGCCCCTCATGTTGATGAAAAAACAAATAAGATATGTAGAATAAATGATAATGTAATCTTAATTCAATAAATACTTGTTCAAGAAAGTCTTCAAGCTAAAAGGTTCCACAAAAACTTGATAAATTTGCAACAATGACTCCACTAAACTATTACACTAAGTATGAATTGTAAACTTTGTGATATTTTCTAGCACTAAAATTCCACACTCCCTCTATATTCCTAAGACAATAGTAGATGAATCCTTCATTATTCCTTCTTGGATTTGAATTGGGTTTTGCAACTTCAGGTCCTAGTCAAATTGGGATTGCAAAGTCTGGCCGGTTGGGTATGTGTGGCGCACCGTCCCTCTCCTTGCACAGCATCACTGGCATGATGCGCTATTGGGTGCCAAGATTGCCTCCGTGCCGTGTAGGCCAATGCACAGGCGTGCCTGCGTGATGCCAACTTCTATATATTCGATCCTTCAACCCCGTTTTTCCATTCTTGCACTTTTAAGATACATTTAAGCCCAAATTCATTACTTTTATACCCGAAAGCATCTCATCATATGCATTAGCTGTTTTTCACAAATATATCATAAAACACATTCAAACACATACAATTTGTTCTCAAAATATAGTAATGTATGGGAAAAATATGACTAAAAAATATGTAAACTTTATAGTTCATCACCACCCCACACTTAAACTATTGTTCATCCTCAAACAATTTACTACTTCCCTTCTCAAATTAATCCAAAAAATTCATCCTACGAATAGGACATACTTACACTTAGGATCATGAGACAAATCAATAAAGCTCAAGTAATTCATTCACATTCATATAGGACCAACATTTAAATGTCAAAGTTTGAAATCACTTAGCTTTTAGAAGTAAATCAACAAGATATATTTGGGCCAACATGAATCATATGTAATTTAGCAATCAAAACGTACCAAAGTCTAGCATTGTGCCCCTCATTATTTTTGGAGAGATTCCCTTTTCACACACAAGATATATGTGACAATTTTTTTACTTGGGCATTAATTAATAATTTCACTTACTCTCCCAAGGAACTCAACATGCATGCAAAAGAGGACCCATAGGTTTGTCCTTGTAATAATCCACTAATATAGAACTTTGAATCAAGGATAAATTAGGACTTATATATTGGTTATAATGTAGGCTAAGGGATGGGTAAGAACTATTTGGCCAAGATAGTGACTAATCTTCCTAAGAACTGTAATACTTCACAATACTTCACTTTTTAGCATATTTATCAACCTCCTATTTTTCTCCTTATACAGGTCCTTATTATTATTTTTTCAACTTAGGTGACTAGCATGGAAATGTTTTTCACTTTAAGCTCATTCAGATTTTTTTTCATGATTCATTTTTTTCAAAGCTCTTTCTTCTTTTTGTTTTTCCACTAATATCACCTCCCTTGATTCGAAAAATTTTCACCCTTTTCTTTTCATCTATTTCACCACACTTTATAGCTTTTCCCTTCTTGTCTCCACTTATGCTCCTTTCATGCAATAGGTTTTTCAATTAAAGTGCTCTAGGAGTCATTTGGATCAAATAAGAGTCAACAGAACAAAAGGGACTAAGATTGTAATATAGCTATCAAAAGAATAAGATAAGGATCAAAATGGCTTACTAGGATAATTACATTCAAGGCAGACAAACATAGGATAAAAATAGGCTACCAAAGAAACGCCTATATCACTTCCTAGATCCATTATTCTTATTTCATTTTGCACACACACTGGGCAAGTTCTAGATATTAATTTACAAACATGGAGTATACAAAATACCTCACTCACTGTAACACCCCAAAATTTTCCTAGACCAGGCTCAAACCATGCAAGAAAAATCCAAAAGAAACCAGTAAAAATGCCTCAGAACGACTAAGACAACGAGTTGTCGTCAACTTCAACGAGTCTTTGTGTTAGTCATGGCTAGCAGAATTTTGGTCTCTAGGGAACTAATGAGACAAGGTACGACCCGTGGCGAGGAACAACAAGTCTTCCTGTCAGTTGTTGTGTCCCAGTGCAGAAACCCTTCCAGGATCGTACGACTCAACCAACGAGTCATTGTTAGAAAGGATATCTCGTTGTGTGAGAACCCTATAAACCCCTTCCAGAGGTGATGAGTGGTAACAACGACTCGTTGTATCCCACAATGAGTCATGGTCACCACCCATCGTGTCGACTGTGGAAATTTTTAGAATTCATCCAGTTAAGGTGACAACTGGACACAACGACCCGTTGGTTCAACCAATGAGTCGTTGTATCACCCGTTGTCAAGCTTACTAGGTTTCCTTGACCAGTGGCCATGGGAGGAACCAATAACCCGTTGGTTCATCCAACGAGTCATGGTGACCCCCGTTGCTAGATCCATGTTTCCTAGTCCCAAGAAGTGGGACCAACGAGAGTTCCCAATGAGTTATGGTCACAACCAACGACTCATTGAGTGACCCATTGGGACCCTGTCGGCTAGTCAGATTTAATTTCTAGGGTTATTTTTGTAATTTCTCACCTACTTAGTCCCTAAACCACATAGTTTTAGGTTTTAATCAGGGGTTTTAGAGACGGTAACCAACGGTTTCTCTCATTTCTCATCCCTTCAACAGTTAGAATGTAAATTTCTCTCAAAAAGGCTCAGAGCATAAGTTAGGGAAATCGATTCTCCTCAGATTTTTTTTCAAGGAATTCTCTCAGGGATTTCCATCACCAGGTATGTGGGAATTTAACAATGGAATAGCTCTTCCTTTGTGTCCCCAAAATCTTCTCTATCAGTTCTAGTCCTGAAACTTATGAATGTGAAGAAATTATATGTCAGACTTTGTTTAATTCATGTGGAATATTATTTATGTTAATTGTAGATATTTTTCCACTAGTTTATGACTATATTGATGCTTGTCTCTGTAAAGTGAAATCTAGCCCTAGCTCTTGAATGCAGAAAAACCAGAGTCTTGCATAATTGGTTAATTATCGAAAGTGCTTGATTCTATTAGTGTTAGGGATTCCTATATAGTTAGAATGAATTGAAATCTTAGTCATAATGTTAAAATACTCAGTGCTACTCAGAAATGTCAACTGATCAGTTTGACTACAGAAATTCTCGAGGTGACAATGTGCCTCCCAGTTATTAGTATTAGACTCAGTATCAGATTTTAGTGGTTCTTTAGGCGGTCATGACACTCTTAGATAAGCAGCTCTAACCAGCGTTAGGACCCCAGCTTCAGATTACAGTTTGTTCTTGGATGGTTACGATGCTTCTAGATAAGCAGCTCTGACCAATCTTAGAACCCACTTACAAAATCCGGTCCAATAAGACTCTAAAGGTGCTTCCACATAGGTATTCCTGACTTATTCTTGGGGCCCTAGTTTCAAGTTATCAGCTTAGTAGTCAGTCTAGGACTATCCAGTGGGAATAGGACTTAGCACCGAGCTGACCGGGGTTCCAGTGCACCCAAGTTTTCAAAATAATGTTTCCACCGTAGGATGTAGTTTATTAGCCTCATGGACCTAGACCTGTGATCACTAGTTTCATGCCTCTATACCCTGGCAAGTTATATTGGGTCCAACCAAATGGGTGTATACATCGGACTCCACGTCTAGCTCACATGGTTATATGTCGGTTACAGACTTCCCCACTAGTAAGTTTAGTTCAGTCTTAGATTAGTCAGTTCAAATCAGTTTAGTACAATATTCCAGACTAGTATCTCAAATTTAGGGCATGTTTTTTAACCATCTCAGCATATCACAATTATTTAGTTTTAGCATATTTAGTTGGTCATTGCATGTCTTTCCAGTCTAGTTATTTTATTCCTTATGTATGGATTCTCTCACTTACTGAGTACATTCAATGTACTGAAGCATACCTTTTATGTTGTATCATTTTATGATACAGCTGCAGGTTCTCAGTCACACTATCATTAGCCGACCTAGCTTAAACTTTTCTAGCTGCATCATTGGTGAGTCCTCATTTCTCAAGGACGAGGATTATTTCTTTTAGTTATATTTCTTTTATTTATACTTGAAGTTAGCTGGGGGCTTGTCCCAGTAACTCATCAATTGTAGTTGGCTTTCAGACATAGATATAGTTTCATACCTTCAACTTTGTTTCAGTTGTTTCTAAACTTTATGATTCAGCTTTGTTTTCATAAATGTTTTATATTATTATTTTAAAGCTTTCTCTATGTTTTACTCAGAATGCCAGTGTTATGATACACCATGGGTTGACTTGTGACTCCAAGTACCGTGTCACGTCCAGGGTTAAGACTTGGGGCGTGACAAACATGGTATCAGAGCACTAGGTTTAGAGTATCCTCGGCTGTCTAAAATCTGCATCTAGTAGAGTCCTTTTCATGGGCGTGAAGTACGCCACACTTATGACGGGGAGGATATGAGATGTTATAAGAAAACTCCTTTTGTTCATACCCTTTATCGTGCATTAAAATTCAATTCTAGAATCATTCTCCTAACTTGTGCGCTATTTCATTTAAGTGAAATCATGCCTCCGTGATGTGGTAATGGAAGAAGGGCCGGTAACGATCACCCACCTGCCCCACCAGCTCCAGCAGCCCCTCAGGATGACTCAGTGTCCACCGTAGAGTTCAAGGCGGCTATCCAGCTGCTCGCACAGACAGTTACCAATCAGGTGAACTAGTACTTGGTTTTAATCAAAAACAATGGGTCCACAACAACTTCCCGATCTCGGGACTTCACTCGGATGAACACTCCAGTTTTTATTAGATCTAAGATGGGAGAGGACCCACAGGATTTCATGGATGAGATTAGGAAAATCAACTGGATTATGGGTGTCAGCTCCTCGGAGAGTGTCGACTTGGCTGCCTACCAGCTGAAAGGGGTAGCCCAGATCTAGGACAAATAATGGAAGGAGAGGAGACTAGTGGGAGTAGGACCGGTGGAATGGGAGGAGTTCACTATAGCCTTCCTAGATAGATTCTTTCCTCAGGAGCTCAGGGAGGCTAAGATGGCGGAATTCATGAACCTGAAGCATGGCAATGGGACAGTAGAAGAATATGCACTGGAGTTCACACGGTTATCTAAATATGCTCTCGAGATGGTAGCCGAGCCAAGGGATGGTATGCTGAAATTTGTTAATAGAGTGTCAAACTTGGTCCTCAAGGAGTGTAGGACTGTAATGCTTATCAAGGAAATCGATCTCTCCAGCCTCATAGTTCATGCCCAACAAATTGAGGCAGAAAAATTAAAAGATTTGGAGCGGGAGAACAAACGGGCAAGAACCGGCCAGCCAGTTATGGCCACTAAAGATCTGGCGGAAGTAGTCGCCCACAGTAGCAGTAATAGCAGCAGCACCCACTTCAGCCAGTGCCCCTACTTTCTGGTCCTGCAAGGATCGGAGGGGTGGAGCATCTGGCTCACAATCCTAGAGTCATAGCGCTAGCAACTGCTACAGCTACCCAGCTTGCCCTAAGTGTGGCAAGAACCATCCAGGAGAATGCCTTCAGGGTTGAGAGGGTTGTTTTGATTGTGGATAGCTTGGTCATCGGCATAAAGAATACCCATCAGTAGGACGGGGGAGATCATAATCCGCTGCTTCAGTAGCTCCAGAAGGCCGACCAGCTCAGCCAGTCAATACCTCAGGTACGGATGGCGACCAACGCCAAAATCATTTTTATGCTTTGTCCTCTTTTTCAGGATTAAGAGAGCTCACCTAACATGGTCACAGGTATGTTATGCCTTTTTCATCTAGACGTGTATGCTCTACTAGATCCAGGAGCCACACTTTCATTCATGATTCCTGATGTAGCTGTTCAGTTTGATATCAGTCCAGAGGTCCTTTCAGAACCATTCTCAGTCTACACCCCAATTGGCGAGTCAGTTAGAGCCAGCGAAGTGTATAGGAACTGCCTAGTCTCAATATTCAATAAGGCCATTCCAGCTGATCTTCTAGAGTTAGACATGGTTGACTTTGACCTCATTCTTGGCATGGATTGGTTACACTCCGGTTATGCCTAAATCGACTACAGAACTAGGGTCGTCAGGTTTCAGTTCCCTAATGAGCCAGCTTTAGAGTGGACAGGCAGTAGTTCAACGCCTAAGGGTTAATTTATTTCCTACCTTAAGGCCAGAAAGCTTATTTCAAAAGGGTGTATTTATCATCTAGTTCGGGTCAAAGATTCCTTCTCTGAGACCCTGACTATACAATCAGTCCCAGTTGTCAGCGTGTTCCCTGATATGTTTTCTGAAGATCTTCTAGGAGTCCCTCCTGAGTGGGAAATAGATTTTGGTATAGACCTTCTCCCAGACACTCAGCCCATCTCCATCCCTCCTTACAGAATGGCTCTAGTTGAGCTTAAGGAATTAAAGGAGCAACTAAAGGACCTTCTCGATAAAGGTTCTCTCAGACCCATCATCTCTCCCTGGGGTGCTCCAGTACTATTCATGAAAAAGAAAGACGGTACCCTCAGAATATACATCGATTGCCGTCAGTTGAACAAGGTTACAACCAAGAACAAGTATCCCCTACCCAGTATTGACGACTTGTTTGATCAACTTCAGAGAGCCAGTTGTTTCTCCAAGATAGATCTCAGGTCGGGGTATCATCGGCTGAGAGTCAGAGAATGTGACATACTGAAAACAGCTTTCAAAACTCGGTATGGTCACTACAAATTCGTGGTTATGTCCTTCGGACTGACTAATGGCCCCATAACTTTCATGGACCTGATGAACAGAGTCTTCAAGCAGTATCTAGATATGTTCGTCATTGTATTTATCGATGACATTCTAGTATACTCTATAAATAAGGAAGAACACGCTATTCACCTAAGGATAGTGCTTCAGACGCTTAGAGACCGCCAGTTGTTCACAAAATTCAGCAAATGTGAATTCTGGTTGAAGTCTGTGACATTCCTTGGTCACGTGGTCTCGGGTAAGGGTATCCAGGTAGATTTTCAAAAGATAGCAGCAGTGAAAGATTGGCCCAGATTTATCTCCCTAGTTAAAATCAAAAGTTTCTGGGGTTTAGCCGGTTATTACCGACGTTTTATAGAAGGTTTTTCCTCTATAGCATCCCCTCTATCTACGTTGAATCAGAAGAAGGTGAAATTTCAGTGGTCAGATGCGTGTGAGAAGAGTTTCCAGGAGTTAAAAACTCAGCTCACTACCACTCCAATGTTGACCTTACCGGAAAGGACAGATGGGTTTGTGGTTTATTGTGACGCTTCTAGAGTTGGACTTGGTTGCGTTCTGATGCAGTGGGGTAAGGTGATAGCCTCTACCTCTAGATAGCTCAAGGTTCATGAAAAGAACTATTTGACTCATGACTTGGAGTTGGCAGCGGTGGTGTTTGCATTCAAAATATGGAGGAACTACCTTTATGGGGCTCACGTGGATGTTCTCACCGATCACAAAAGCCTTCAGTATATGTTCAGTCAGAAAGACCTAAATCTTCATCAAAGAAGGTGGTTGGAGCTACTGAAGGACTATGACATGAGCATGCTGTACCACCCAGGCAAAGCCAATATGGTGGCTAATGCCCTAAGCAGAGTGTCTATGGGAAGCGTTACTCATGTTGAAGTTGCAAAAAGGAATTGGCAAAGGATATCCATAGATTAGCTCGGTTGGGTGTATAGTTGGTTGATACCACTGAGGGAGGAGTAGTGGTGCAGAGTGGATTGGATTTCTCATCGGTAGTTGAAGTTAATTCAAGGAAGGATGAAGATCTAATACTGCTTAAACTGAAGGAGGCGGTTCTTAGAAAAGAAATGGAGGCTTTCTCCCAAGGGGGAGATGATATATTCCATTACTAGGGTAGGTTATGCATACCGGATGTGGGTGATTTGAGACAACAGATACTGGCTGAAGCTCATAGTTCGAGATATTCCATCCACCCAGGTGCTACTAAGATGTACCGTGATTTGTGGGATATTTACTGGTGGAACGTCATGAAGAGAGACATCACAAAATTTGTAGCTAAGTGCCCAAACTACCGGCAAGTCAAAGTAGAACACTAGAGACCGGGAAGTATGACTTAGGATATTAGCATACCCACATGGAAGTGGGAAGAAGTAAATATGTATTTTATTACGGGTTTATCTCAGACTCGTCGGCAACATGATTCAAACTGGGTGATAGTAGAGCGGATGACTAAGTCAGCATATTTCCTCCTAGTTAAAATTACAAATTCAGCTTGAGGACTATGATAGGCTTTATATCCAGGAGTTGGTCAGACTATATGGGGTGCCCTTGTCCATTATCTTAGACAGAGGTACCCAGTTCACCTCTCAATTCTGGAAGTCCTTTCAGAAGGGACTTGGTACCCAGGTCAAGTTCAGCATAGCTTTTCACCCACAGATAGATGGACAAGCCGAGCGGACTATTTAGACCTTGGATGATATGTTGAGAGAATGCACGATCGATTTCAATGGCAGTTCGGATGACCACTTGCTCTCATTGAGTTTGCGTACAAAAACAGCTACCACTCCAGTATCCAGATTGCCCTGTTTGAGGCATTGTATGATAGGAGGTACATATCTCCTATTAGGTAGTTTGAGGTCGGTGAAGCTACTCTAATCGGGCTAGAATCAGTCCATGAAGCTATGCGGAAAGTACAGCTCATTCGAGAAAGATTGAAAATAGCTTAGAGCCGTTAGAAATCTTATGCTGATGTGACAAGAAGAGAATTATAGTTTGCAGTGGATGATTGGGTTTATCTGAAAATTTCACCCATGAAATGGGTGATGAGATTTGGAAAGAAAGGAAAACTCAGTTTGAGTTATATGGGACCCTACAGAATTCTGAAGTGAATTGGCAGTGGGGCATATGAGTTAGAACTACTTCCAGAGTTAGCATCGGTGCACCCAGTCTTCCATGTGTCATTATTGAAGAAATGCATCGATGATCCTGCCTCGGTAAAGAGTCTCTCATACGAAGAGGTCCCAATTCAGATCCTTGACCATCAGGTTCATAAGTTGAGATACAAGGAAGTCACTTTGGCAAAATTTTGTGGTGGAACCAGCTAGTTGAGAAAGCCACATGGGAGGCAGAAGCAGACATAATGGCCAGATACCCTCACTTATTCCCTTACAGTTCAGTTTTAGAATCAGGTACTAAATTCCTCCTCAGTACTCTGTTCAGTTTCGTACTCATCAGCTCTATTTAGATTTCTATATGGATTCTAGCTGCATTAGCTCTATTAGTACGGTTATGTCAGTTTAGAGACAGCTACTCCTTTGAAAACCAGCTCATAGTCTCAGTCTAGAATAGTCCTAAGAAGACATGATCCCGGGATGATACTTGACATGTACCCCCTATTCCAGGTCCATCACAAGGAAAATGAAAACCAAGATTTTCTTTATCCGATATCAAACGGGAACTGCGAGCAAATAGAACACCTTTCAAGAGTATCAACATCATCACATGAATCGTAAATGCATGAATATGATGTACCAAGAAATCAGCGGTTCCTAATGGAATGGGCAACAAAGCCACCTTGCAACCCACTGCCACTAAATCATCCCCCCCAAGTTAAACTGGTGCTTGCTGTTGCACCAGGAGCCGTTGCACCAGGTGCTAAAGCATGGGTGTTTTGTATCTATTGAGCAAAAACGGGTTGTAATTGTATAGCGGTATCTGAAAACATATCTTGAGGACGCCCTAAAGCGCTCATGGTATCATTATGAATATACAAACCAAAACTGTGAAATCCTAGAAATATACATGCCCGGTTGAAATGGGATATGATTGCATCACGATGCCTAAGGACACGATCTAATAGATCGTTGTATCGAGTAGTTGGATCATAATCTCTTACCATAAAAATGGCTGCATACGCAGCAGCACCAACTATGAGAAATCCACCAATCCACATGTGATGTGTGAACAATGACAGTTGTGTACCATAGTCAGTAGCTAGATATGGATAAGGGGGCATGGAATACATATGATGAGCTACAACAATGGTTAAAGAGCCTAACATAGCTAAGTTAAGAGATAATTGAGCATGCCACGACGTTGTTAGGATCTCATATAGGCCTTTATGGCCCTGACCTATAAATGGCCTTTATGAGCTTCTAAAATATCTTTTAGTCCATGACCAATACCCCAGTTGGTCCTCTACATGTGACCCGCTATCAGGAAAAGAATTGCAATAGCTAAATGGTGATGGGCAATATCAGTCAGCCACAGACCCCTAGTTACTGGATCTAATCCTCCACGAAAAGTAAGAAAGTCCGCATATTTTGACCAATTCAAGGTGAAAAATGGGGTTGCTCCCTCGGCAAAACTGGGATAAAGTTAAGCCAAAAGATCTCAATTCAAGATAAATTCATGTGGATCTCTTTAGGATCTACTCCAGCATTTAGAAGTTGGTTAATCGATAAAGATACATGTACTTGATGCCCCGCCCAAGAGAGAGACCCAAGTCCTAGTAGCCCTATCAAATGGTGATTCAACATAGATTCTACATCTTGAAACCCAGCCAATTTTGGCGTCGCTTTATGATAATGAAACCAACCAGCAAAAAGCATTAACACTGCAAAGACCAATGCCCCAATTGTTGTACAATAGAGTTGTAATTCACTAGTTATTCCAGATGCTCGCTAAATCTGAAAAAACCAGAGGTTATTTGGATTCCTCAGAAACCCCCGCCTACATCACCATTTAATATTTCTTGGCCCACTATTGGCGAAACCACCTGGGCACTAGGCCCAATGTGAGTTGGATCACTTAGCCACGCTTCATAATTAGAAAAACGAGCACCTTGGAAATACATGCCACTCAGTCAAAGAAAGATGATGAAGAGTTGACCGAAATGTGCACTAAATACTTTTCGAGAGATCTCCTCCAAATCACTGGTATGGCTATCGAAATTGTGAGCATCAAAATGTAGGTTCCAGATCCGAGTGGTAGTATCAGGCGCTTTAGCTATTGTTCTTAAGAAATGACCCAGTCTAGCCCATTCCTCGAAAGAAGTTTTTACAGGATCCCTATCTACCAAAATTTTAACTTCTGGTTTCGGCGAACGAATAATCATTGAGCCCTCCTCTTTCCGGACAACACATATAAAGAGACCCGCCAACAGTCAAATAATTAGTGAACCTTACAGATGGAGAGATATTTCTATAATTAGTTCGTTTCTCTTTGATTTTTCTATCTCCCATCTATCTATTTTCTTTAGTTATTTACTAGAGCAATTATGATCTGGAAGTCGATTCGGGGCAAGTGTTCGGATCTATTATGACATAGCCGCGAGGCGCTCAACGGATCTTTTAACCTTTTAAAAACCTTTTTGGGCTTTGGATTGATCCAAAAATGACTTTTTTGTGCAACCTAGTATATATTCATAGAAGTTATTATATGGAGCTCTTTAATTTGTTACCTGGAAGATTTTAATTACTCTATTCCAAATCACGCGAGTAGCCATTAGACATTACTAAGAGACATCCCCGATATATATATTTAGTGATTCGAGGTTTTCGTTTATTAGTATTAATAATAAGAATTTTATTTAATTTAATATATAAATATAATAAAAAGAAGTCTATTTTGTACTCTATCTATGTATCTTTTCTTATTCCTAAAAAATAGCAGATCAAATAGAAGTGAAATAGAAGGCTTATAAGGGAGATAATGAAATTATGTGATTGGGTCTTCCAAAAGCAAAGGAATGATCTGTTTTTTAGTTAACTGATTTGATCGATCCAACAAACAATTAATCATAACAAATATCTAAATTGTAATAAAATAATAGACTAAGATTCTAAATAAAGGATAATAAATAAATGGGATCTTTTTTTATTCGAAATGTCTCGTGATCTTCAACCAATTATACGCTTCAATATAATTACCTGGAGTAATCGCTATAGCCTATTTCCAATACTTAGCGACTTGATCGAACCAAGCCTCTGCAATTTCAGAATCTTCCTGTTGAATGGCCTGTTCTCCCCGGCCGGAATAGGTAGTTCAATTCCTTCCCTTAGAACCGTACTTGAGAATTTCTTACCTCATACGACTCAACAGTTAATTCTTTTGGGGGTGTCCCATTTTGATCTATACCATATCTAATAAAATCTAGTGGGATTTCTCATGGATCTATCCCAGTTTTAGGGTTAGCCAAAAGAAAAATAGGTTAATTACATGAGTTTAAAACTGAAATTTGGATGAATAATCCATTTATTTAGTTTTATCTTTTTTCCCACCTTCAGAAGAATAAAGCCTAGGCCTTTCTACTAGTGTTAGAATTTTATGAAAGGTAACTATCTCGGTTTCATAGATAAATTTATATAGAATCTTTGAAAAAGACTTTCTTTCATAAGAAAGAAAATACTATCTATCTTTGGGATCTGATCCTACACTGTTGCTCAAGACTTTAGTGGATCGACTCTATTACATAAGCTAATTCCTAATTTTATCTCACATCATGAGATAAGTACACAATTATTATTGTATCGACCCAAAACCTTGCTAATTGATCTTTACGATGCTTCCTCTATCTCTATCGATTAAAGCCTTATATCCTATCCATAGAAAAAAGTTGCTAGGCATTTTTATTTTTTCCTATTGTTCCTTCTATGAAGTTTCTTTCTTTGCTACAACTGATAAAAATCGTTGTTTTAGATGATGCATATGTAGAAAGCCTATTTGGTTCTAGTAGTTATTTTACTAGATTTTTCTTTTTTTTTTCTTTCTATAGTGGAGATTGTCGCATGTAATGACAGGTCACGGTCATATTATTAAAAGCTTGTGGCAAGAATGGGTTTCGTTCTAGTGCTCAAAAATAATATTCCAAAGCTTTCATATGTTCTCCATTACTTGTGTGGATAAGCTCTATATTATAGAGTATATAACTTCAATCATAGGGATCAATTTCTAGTTGCATAGCTTCATAATAATTCTGCAAAGCTTTCACGTAATTTCCTTCGGATTGAGCCGACATCCGTCCGTTACGGTCGTCATTCAATCGAAAGAATCTCCGTTCCAGAACCGTACGTGAGATTTTTACCTCATACGGCTCCTCCCTTATGTGCATAATGAGAATAATACATAGAATAAAAAAAGATTCAATGATGAAAATATTCTCATTATGAACTCAGCAGGGGTAGTGTTTTTACAAGAAATCTCTAGCCAACCTTCCTACAAGAGATTCTTTCTTAACATCAAGCCTAGTGGGACTAGATAGAAATGATAAGATAACTCCAATGATTTCTTTGTTTTTAACGCCTCCTAATTTCCGGAATTAGTCACTTCAATAGCCTTTGATGGTTATACGGGTATCCAAAGGATGAACGAGATGGATATTTCTTTTCCCAACCATTCTTTTAGTCCCAAGTCCGCTAAGGAAAGGGCTGACTTAGAACAAAGTTTTCATGTTGTTGATTCCAAGGTGTAGCGCTTCTTCCCCTATGCTGCCTATTAGGGCTAGTAGAGTAGGATTGACCCGTAATACAGAACCTCTAGGCGTAACCTTTCGCTTAGTACTAGAATCGAGAATTGAAACATAGCATCTGAGGTTGCATTAATCGAGGATACACGACAGAAGGAATTGTTCTATTTCCAAACTTCACCTTCAAAAAGGGTAGATTTTTTTTCACAAAATTTCTTGAATCATGTGTTTTTCTCCTTGTCAGATTGAGAGAAATGAATAATATATGAAATAAAAAAAAAGAATCAAATCTCACCATCTCTGTAATAGGTAAATGCCTCTTTTTCTCCTGAAGTTGTCAGAATTACTCGTAATAAGATATTGGCTACAATTGAAAAGGTCTGATCAATAAAATTTCTATTTATCCGTGATCTAGACATAGGTAGCAATCCATTCTAGAATTCTTCTCATTACCTCTCGTGGGAAAAAGATCCCACAAAGAAAAGAATTGTATAGTACGAAATAACATAAAAACTTCTTTTTGTTTTAAGAAAAAAATAAAAGATATGAATCCTTTATTCCAATTGTTCCTTTTTGACAGGAATCGATAAGAAATAAGAAATATTTCAAGGCAATTCGATTTCATACTAATGTAGTAGTATGGGAACTATTCCAATTTCGGTGAAGTTACAAATTAGAAGAACTCGAGAAATTTTGATTGAATCATGATACAAATTACAAAGAAGAAAAAAGATCAAATAATCATTCTATGATGAAAATAGAATAACTGCCAATTTTGTGTACGTAACGGGTATACACTATAAAATCAAATCAATTTTTTTTTATGAATTTCTATTCTAATAGAGGGGTAGGTATTTGTTGTTGAGAACTCCAAAATCGAAAAGGAATTTGAAAAATTTTCTGGTATGGAATCTTAGTCTATATAATTAGAATTATGATTTAAGAGTATCCATTAACTATAGTCTAAAAGATATAGACCATCAATTAGTTGATTCATTCAAATTCATTGAATTAATCCGTTAGAAAAATATCAGAAAAAGGAGGGAACGTTGTTTTTGCAAACATGAATATTCATTTTTTTAACAATTTTTTGTAAAAATTGTATCTTTATCCTGAAGCCTTGAAGGAAAGAAAAATCGTTCCTTACTTTGACTTTGATGAAAAATTTTCAGTTAAAATGGATTGGTCGTACCTATCCAATAATAGAATATGGATTATGACTGACTCACTATTTACTCAGTTTTGGGGTCATAATCATTATGTAGGAGAGATGGCCGAGTGGTTCAAGGTGTAGCATTGGAACTGCTATGTAGGCTTTCATTTACCGAGGGTTCGAAATCCCTCTCTTTCCATACCTTCGCTTAATTCACCAATTTTACTAAAAACAAGGACTCAAATAGCAATGGATACTATTATTCCAACAGCTAGACCCTTCTTTGATCTAAAGATATAGATTCTCAATTCCTAATTGCTGTGACGCGTAAAATAGAATACTAAAAAATAATCATAATCAAAATACTGGAAAGAAAAGAGTAGACGAGGAATGAAAATAGATCCTTGGTCTATGATACAAAAATGGGGGAAATCCAGATCAAACTCGAATTTATCTTACTTAACTTAACCTTAGGTTAATTTACTTCGCCTAAAGGGAAGAAAATTGTTCAAACCCTTGGTTTTAGTCTGAGGTTTAAGTTTGACGAGAATAATATTCTAAGACTAGAAATTCATTTATTTTCAAACTGACCCATTTACTATGTCACGCCCCGCCTTGGGGGGTATGACTGGCACCTGGTGCCCTACTAGGACCTGAACTACTAGACTACTGAGCCTGAGCACATCTTGTGCCCGGCTGGCTCTAACTCAGATTTCTGGAAACAAAGGCTAGATAACGGCTGTAAACATAGCCTCCGGCCAACTGGGCCTATAGCCACCTGTACCTGTACTAATAGCTAACAAGAAACATATCAATATAAGGGAGCCTATGCGGGCCGACAAGGCCACCATGCTGTCCAGTTATCTATAACTCAACAATGAAATACTGGAAAGCTACGTGATCGGCGAGGTCACCACTACTGTCAACAGAGGCCTCACACGGCCAACATAAACAGAAATGCTAAACAGCTACGACAAACTGTAGGGCCTCACACGACTGGCTCAGCTGACCACAGGGAAATATATACAGACTGCAAGCCTCTAGGAATACTGATAAGATGGTCGAGACAGGGCCCCGACCTACCCGTACTGTACAACAAAAGGAATTGATATAAACCTCTGAAATATCAAGCTCCGGATGACAGGAGCTGATGAGTCTGCGCTGGCTAGGATCACGAGGGATCGCCTCCTCGTCTATGAGTACCTGCAGGCAAGTAATGCAGTGCCCCATTGGGCGTCAGTACCACTGGTACCGAGTATGCAAAGCAACTGAATACAGATAACATAACTAACAAGTCTATGAGCAGAAGATAACTGAATCTGAAGAGCTGATAGGAACTAGATCAAACCTTTTCGCACTGATAGGCAGGAGCGTGTCTGTAGTCACGGCGGCCTGCTGTCTATTAACTAATATATATAAAGCACATAAATACATATACATTTAGCAAGCAAGAGCCAATACCAACCCCCATAAGCCGGATGGCGCCAAACAAGCAAACAATCTATATACCCCTACCCGGGTCAAAACCAGCTAAAAACAAGTCACTCCACTCATCTGCTCACTTCGGAGCTCCTCTACCGGCCCCCTGGGTCTCCGGCTCGGGCCATGGCCTCCGATATAAGCAACCGTGTCTGGGTCCGGAGGACTCCTGTGTAGACAATAACAGATAGGGTCTGGATCCCCGGACACAACTCAACGGGGCTACCCAAAACCGGAGCTACACCTATAATAACTAAATGTACAGATAGTAACAGATAGGGTCTGGTTCCCTGGACACAAAACTCAACAGGGCTATCTGAAACCGGAGCTGCACCTGTAATGCTGATCAGACTGCTATGGGGAAAGCTTCATCCCATCTTCGTCCAAGTTGGGGACGGCATGCCACTCCTTGGAGTGACGTAAAAACCCACCCGCTCAGTGGGTGACACGATTACCAACCCACGGGCAGCGAGGACGCTCAATAAGGTGCCCTCACCCCACATCAAGTCTCAACAAACAAATAGCACATATAAATAGCAAGCATGTATAACTGAAAAAGACTATCTGAAATCTGATTTCTTATTCTGATCTGTTTCTATACTGAATTGATTCTTTACTGATTATACTGATTCTAAAATCTTTATTTAACTGCTTGGCTAATCTGTAGCCGGGATACTATCTGTCTGAATGGCTAATCTGTAGCCATAAAACTGTCTGTCTATCTGATTTTACTTTATTAGCCTTTATTCTGAGAATCTGTATCTTTTTATTCTATAACATGCTTGCTAATCATACAATAAGCTATACTGGATCTGGAATGCTAACTCGCCCTTTGGCGCATGCTTTGCTAACTTTCAGACTGAATACGATATGGCAACACAACTCAGAATCTATTAGTCTAGCTTAATTCTCAACATTCAACTCCGAGAGTTTCAAATACGGAGTTTACTATGATTTACCATGCTAAGGCTTACTAACTTGCCGAAGAACAACTTCACATACCTTAACCTCGAGTTATCCGACTGTCATGACGAGGCTCGGTCAGTATTCCAGCTAAATCTCCCAACTGCATTCATAAACACGTCATTTAGTACTAAATACAACACTCTAAAGGATGGCGTCACTTTCGATATAATTATAGCCTAAACTTAGGCTTATCAAAAGACGGTCGAAAACTTTCTATTTTTCAGAAGTCCAGAAGGGAGAAGTATTCACTTCACAGCTAGGAACACATAGACACTAGTTTGGAGCAATTCGACTTACCTTAGCCCGGTAGCACGACAATTTGTCGGCCGAATTTCGCGAAACTAAATCCGTAGGAATGCTCCCTGATGCTAAATACCTTGGTATCTGGAGTTAATTTAAGTTTGGACAACGTTTGACAGCGTAATCGGAAGAAAATTATCAAGGAACCTTCGTCCCTTTCTCCTCTCTGGTTCTTCTCTCTGTTTTCACTGGAAAATATGAAAATTATTTCATTTAAAACCGAAGTGGGGATTTATATACTTGGGCCTGGACAGGCCCAATGTGTCACGGAGCCAACGCGGAGGCTCCACCTCCGTGACACGTTGCCATCGCGGAGGGGCTCTGCCTCAGCTCCTTCCGCGATGGTTCGACAGGTTACCCGTCCGATCCTTTCCCGGGCCTTTCTTTAGCACGTATGGCTTTAAAATATGCTTAACCAACGTGCGAATAGGCCATCTAGGTGTCGAAATCTTACGGGGTATAACATTCTCCCCCCCTTAAGAACATTCATCCTCGAATAGAAACTGCTATCTAGAGGACTTTTCAACTCACTTATTTAGAAAAATTTCGGCAGAGTTTCCCATGTAATATGGGCTATACCAAAAACCTAAAACGTAGAAAAGTCCAACACAGGTACTGCACACAATACTTTAAGATTCACTGGATAACTAAACATCAATCCTTCTCATTTATATATACACAACCACAAGGTACTGCATAAGTAATAATACGGACATACCTGTCGCCTGACTAGGCCTGGAATAAGTGAGGATATCTAGTTTTCATATCTTCCTCAGCCTCCCAAGTCATCTCCTCTCGGTTCCTGTTACGCCATAATACCTTGATGGACGCAATATCTTTAGTCCTCAATCTGCGAATCTGTCTGTCTAGGATAGCCACTGGAACCTCTTCATAGGCCAGTTCTTCTGTGACCTGGACATCCTGGACTGGGACTACTCTGGACGGGTCTCCTATGCATTTCCTCAGCATGGATACATGAAAGACCGGATAAACGGATTCCAATTCTGGAGGCAAGTTCAACTCATATGCTACTCGGTCTATCCTTTGACGAATCTGATAAGGCCCAACAAACCTCGGGCTGAGCTTACCTTTCTTGCCGAATCTCATCACCCCTTTCATTGGGGATACTTTCAAAAATACCCAGTCATTCACATCAAACTCCAAGTCTCTACGCCGCACATCTGCATATGATTTCTGGCGGCTCTGTGCAGTCAGTAAGCGTTCTCGGATAAGCTTTACCTTTTCCTCTAACTGCTGAACAATGTCTGGCCCAACCAATGCTGATTCTCCTATTTCAAACCAACCAATCGGCGATATGCATTTTTGCCCGTATAAAGCCTCAAAAGGCGCCATCTAGATGGCTGAGTGATAGCTGTTATTATAAGCAAATTCAATCAACGGCAAATTCTCATCCCAGCTACCACCGAAATCTAGCACACACGCTCGCAACATATCTTCGAGCGTCTGAATTGTGTGTTCAGCCTGTCCATCTGTCTGAGGGTGGAATGCGGTACTCAAATTAATCTGCATTCCTAGACCTCTCTGAAACGACTGCCAAAATCTAGCTGTAAACTGTGCTCCCCTGTCCGAAATAATGGATACTGGCACTCCATGCAATCTAACTATTTCTCGGATATACAATTCGACATAATCTTCAGCCGAGAAAGTAATTCTCACTGGCAGGAAATGAGTTGATTTTTTCAATCTATCAACTATCACCCATATAGAGTCATGTCTGTGTTTAGTACGGGGTAATCCTGCTACAAAATCCATATTCACTGCTTCCCATTTCCAGAGAGGCACAGCTATGTCTTGAGTTAACCCACCTGGTTTCTGATGTGCTGCTTTCACCTGTTGACAGTTAGGGCACTGGGCTACAAATTCAGCAATTTCTCTTTTTATACCTGGCCACCAGTAGCTTTTCTTGATATCGTGGTACATTTTCGTCGCACCGGGGTGAAGAGAATAACGGGCGTAATGTACCTCATTCATAATCTGCTGGCGGAGTCCCGAAACATCTGGAATGCAGAGGCGGTCTTTACAGCGTAGCACCCCATCCTCAGTTACCTGAAAATATGGCGCCTTACCCTGCTGGATTCTGTCTTTGAGCTGGATCAGGTCAGGATCCTCATATTGCCGTTCTTTCACTTCCACAACTAGTGATGATACAGCGGTGTTCTGAATTACCGCTCTACTGTCCTCTATTTCTGCTACACGAACGGCTAGGCTAGCTAACTGATGTATCTCCCTGACCAATTCCCGCTTTTCGGGCTGCAAATACGCCAAACTCCCCATGGACTTACGACTGAGAGCATCTTCTACAACATTGGCTTTTCCCGGGTGGTATAGAATATTCACGTCATAATCCTTTAACAGCTCCAGCCAGCGACGTTGCTGCAGATTCAACTCCCTCTGAGTGAAGATATATTGTAGGCTCTTGTGATCTGTGAAAATGTCTACATGGACGCCATACAGGTAATGTCTCCACATTTTCAAGGCGTGGATCACTGCGGCTAACTCCAGGTCGTGGGTAGGGTAATTTTTTTCGTGTTTCTTCAGCTGCCTGGAAGCATATGCAATCACTTTACCATGCTGCATGAACACACAACCCAACCCGACGCCTAATGCGTCACAATACACCAAACAACCTTCTGTACCTTCCGGCAATGCTAACACTGGGGCGGAGGTTAATCTGTCCTTTAGTTCCTGGAAGCTCTGCTCGCATGCCTCTATCCACTAAAACTTTGCTGCTTTCTGTGTCAATTTGGTTAGAGGTGCCGCTATAGTCGAGAACCCTTCAACGAACCTCCTGTAATACCCTGCTAATCCCAGAAAGCTGCGGACTTCAGTCGGAGTGGTAGGCCTAGGCCATGATTTGACTGCTTCTATTTTTTGCTTGTCAACCTGTATATCAGCATCCGACATAATGTGCCCTAGAAAGGCTACTGAATTAAGCCAGAATTCGCACTTGGAGAACTTAGCATATAACTGGCGGTCCCTGAGAATCTGTAGCACTGTCCGTAAATGAGTCCGGTGATCTGCTTTAGAGCGAGAATACACCAGAATATCATCAATGAACACGATCACGAATAGGTCCAGGTATGGTCTGAAAATACTGTTCATCAGGTCCATGAATACTGCTGGGGCATTCGTTAAGCCAAAGGACATAACTAAAAATTCAAAATGTCCATATCGGGTCCTGAACGCCGTTTTGGGAATATCTCTTTCACGAACTCAAACCTGGTGATATCCGGACAACAGTCGATCTTGGAAAAGTATCTGACCCCTTGTAGTTGATCAAACAAATCATCTATCCTGGGGAGCGGGTACTTGTTCTTCACTGTAACTTCATTCAACTGCCGATAATCTATACACATATGGAGTGAGCCATCTTTCTTTCTCACAAACAGAACTGGCGCACCCCATGGTGAAGTACTCGGCCTAATAAAACCTTTATCTAGCAAATCTTTCAACTGCTCCTTCAACTCTCTGAGTTCTGCAGGAGCCATACGATAAGGAGGAATTGATATAGGCTGAGTGCCTGGCAATAAATCAATAGCGAAATCTATTTTCCTTTCTGGGGGAATACTAGGTAACTCATCTGGGAACACATCAGGGAACTCATTCACCACTGGAATAGACTAGAGTGTCGGGGATTCTGCCCGAACATCTTGAACTCTGACCAGATGGTAAATACATCCCTTAGATATCAATTTTCTCGCCTGAAGGCAGGAAATAAACCTATCTTTTGGCATAGCGGTGCTGCCCTTCCACTCCCGCACTGCTTCTTCTGGAAAGTGGAATCGGACCGTCTTGGTCCAACATTCAACATTGGCAAAGCACGACACTAGCCAATCCATACCCATTATGGCATCGAAGTCTATCATTTCTAACTCGACCAGATCTACTGTGGTCTGACGGTCAGCAACCTCCACTGTACACCCTCGGTAAATTCTGCTAGCTATAATAGAGTCACTAACGGGCGTGGATACTGAAAAGGCTGCTGCAATAATTCTGGTGCAATATTGAACTTTCGTGCCACAAATGGAGTAATATATGATAAGGTGGATCCTGGATCAATCAATACATAAGCAGGGCATGAACAGATAGTCAGCATACCTATCACTACATCTGGAGACGCCTCTGAATCGTGCCTCCCTGGTAGTGCATAAGTACGGCTTGAGCCCGTACCTGAACTGGAAGCGCCTAATCTCCCTTGGCCTCTGCCAACTGAACCTGAAGGCCCACGCCCCGCTGAGGCTGCTGGGGCTCGTGGCCCTGCGGATCCCCTGTCCTGGCTGTCTCTACTCCCCTGACCTCTGGTCGGACAATCTCTCATCCGATGCCCTTCCTGTCCGCAAATATAACACCCAGTGGAGCCATATCTACAAGCTCCGGTGTGAGGTCGGCGACAATTAGGGAAGGGTGGGGGTGTAAATCTGCTCCGCTCTCCCCTTCTCTACTGCGGGGACTCTACTATTCTGAAACTGCCTCTGGGCTCTGATTGCCCTCTACGAACATACCTACCTCGCTGCTGCTGCTATGGTGGAGGTGGGGGTCTAGAGGGTCTATCTGATAATCGAGTCCTGGGTCCTCTCTAAGCTTCCCTTGGTATGTCATCTAGTCTGTCTCTGCGGCGCTGTTCCTGACTAGTCTGTCTACTACTCTGCTGCCACTGTCTAAGACCCTCTATGGTCTGAGCAAAAGCCTGTACTCGGGCAATGTCCATATCCTCTCGCAACGTCGCCGTCATACATGCCTCAGTATATTCCGGGTTCAGACCCATAATAAATATGTGAACTCTTGCTGGCATAGTATCAACAAATGCTGGAGCATAACGGGCTAAGGAGTCAAACTGTAAAGCATACTCGCGTACGCTCCCGCCCCCTGCTCCAGATGCAAAAACTGATCCATCCGGGCCTGCCAGATCTCTCGTGGCAAGTAACGGTCCAGGAAGGCCTCCGAGAAGCTGGTCCAGGTCGGAGGGGTAACATCTCTCCCTCGGGACCTTTCCCAACTCTCGTACCATAGTACTGCTATGTCCCGCAACCGAAACACTGCCAACTCAACAGACTCTGAAGGGGTCACATGCATAACCCAAAAAATTCTCTGTATCTGATGTAGAAAGTCCTCGGGGTCCTCTGCCTGATCTGACCCTATAAACTGTGGGGGACCCAGTGCCAAAAATTCCCGGACTCTAGAACTTCCTGACCCACCTGAAGACTCTGCTGCTACAGGTGGCACTGGCTGGCACTGTGTGGCCATCATCTGTGCCAACATAACTACAGCGCTAAGAACCTCCTGATCTGATGGCGAAGGCACAGGAGCTATCGGGGGCGGTGTAGTGCCCAACGACTCCTAATGTGAGGGAGACTGTTGAGAGGGCTGTGATGAAGCCTCTTATCGCCCTCAGATCGGTCTGACTCTGACTGAAGCTGAGGCATCCTGCTAGTGCCTTCTCCTGCTGCTGTGTCTAATCTCCTGTCTGTGGCAGGGTGTCGCTGATCTGCCATTCTTATCTGTAGACAAAGGATATGATAAGTTTTAGGAACTCGACCCTATACTGTACTGTGCTATGGCACGACTGAGTATGAAAGAAGAGTAACCATCCTATCATGCCTCGCAGCCTCCTACCTATAGTATGTGGTGCACAACACATCCATACACAAGACTCTACTTAGCACGGCTTGCAGACTCCCTGGGACACGACCTGCTCTGATACCAAGTTTGTCACGCCCCGCCTTGGGGGGTATGACTGGCACCTGGTGCCCTACTAGGACCTGAACTACTAGACTACTGAGCCTGAGCACATCTCGTGCCCGGCTGGCTCTAACTCAAATTTCTGGAAACAAGGGCTATATAACGGTTGTAAACGCAGCCTCCGGCCAATTGGGCCTATAGCCACCTGTACCTGTACTAACAGCTAACCAGAAACATATCAATATAAGGGGCCTATGCGGGCCGACAAGGCCACCATGCTGTCTAGTTATCTGTAACTCAACAATGAAATACTGGAAAACTACGTGACCGGTGAGGTCACCACTACTGTCAACAGAGGCCTCACACGGCCAACATAAACAGAAATGCTAAACAGCTACGACAAACTGCACGGCCTCACACGACCGGCTGAGCTGACCACAGGGAAATATATACAGACTGCAAGCCTCTAGGAATACTGAAAAGATGGTCGAGACAGGGCCCCGACCTACCCGTACTGTACAACAAAAGGAAATGATATAAACCTCTAAAATATCAAGTTCCGGATGACAGGAGCTGATGACTCTGCGCTGGCTAGGATCACGAGGGATCGCCTCCTTGTCTATGAGTACCTGCAGGCAAGTAATGCAGCGCCCCATTCGGCGTCAGTACCACTGGTACTGAGTATGCAAAGCAACTGAATACAGATAACATAACTAACAAGTCTATGAGCAGAAGATAACTGAATCTGAAGAGCTGATAGGAACTAGATCAAACCTTTCCGCACAGATAGGCAGGAGCGTGTCTGCAGTCACGGCGGCCTGCTGTCTATTAACTAATATATATAAAGCACATAAATACATATACATTTAGCAAGCAAGAGCCAATACCAACCCCCATAAGCCGGATGGCGCCAAACAAGCAAACAATCTATATACCCCTACCCGGGTCAAAACCAGCCAAAAATAAGTCACTCCACTCATCTTCTCACTTCGGAGCTCCTCTACCGGCCCCCTGGGTCTCCGACTCGGGCCATGGCCTCCGATATAAGCAACCGTGTTTGGGTCCGGAGGACTCCTTTGTAGACAGTAACAGATAGGGACTGGATCCCCGGACACAACTCAACGGGGCTACCCAAAACCGGAGCTACACCTATAATAACTGAATGTACAGACAGTAACAGATAGGGTCTAGTTCCCTAGACACAAAACTCAACAGGGCTATATAAAACCGGAGCTGCACCTGTAATGCTGATCAGACTGCTATGGGGAAAGCTTCATCCCATCTTCGTCCAAGCTGGGGACGGCATGCCACTCCTTGGAGTGACGTAAAAACCCACCCGCTCAGTGGGCGACACGATTACCAATCCAGGGGCGGCGAGGACGCTCAATAAGGTGCCCTCACGCCACATCAAGTCTCAACAAACAAATAGCACATATAAATAGCAAGCATGTATAACTGAAAAAGACTATCTGAAATCTGATTTCTTATTCTGATCTGTTTCCATATTGAACTGATTCTTTACTGATTATACTGATTCTAAAATCTTTATTTAACTACTTGGCTAATCTGTAGCCGGGATACTATCTGTCTGAATGGCTAATCTGTAGCCATAAAACTGTCTGTCTATCTGATTTTACTTTATTAGCCTTTATTCTGAGAATCTGTATCTTTTTATTCTACAACATGCTTGCTAATCATACAATAAGCTATACTGGATCTGGAATGCTAACTCGGCCTTTGGCGCATGCTTTGCTAACTTTCGGACTAAATACGATATGACAACACAACTCAGAATCTATTAGACTCGCTTAATTCTCAACATTCAACTCCGAGAGTTTCAAATATGGAGTTTACTATGATTTACCAAGATAAGGCTTACTAACTTGCTGAAGAACAACTTCACATACCTTAACCTCGAGTTATCCGACTGTTGGATGAGGCTCGGTCAGTATTCCAGCTAAATCTCCCAACTGCATTCATAAACACGTCATTTAGTACTAAATACAACACTATTCTAAAGGATGGCGTCACTTTCGATATAATTATAGCCTAAACTTAGGCTTATCGAAAGACGGTCGAAAACTTGCTATTTTTCAGAAGTCCAGAAGGGAGAAGTATTCACTTCACAGCTAGGAAAACGTAGACACTAGTTTGGAGCAATTCCACTTACCTTAGCCCGGTAGCACGACGATTTGTCGGCCGAATTTCGCGAAACTAAATCTGTAGGAATGCTCCCTGATGCTAAATACCTCGGTATCTGGAGTTAATTTAAGTTTGGACAACGTTTGACAGCGTAATCGGAAGGAAATTATCAAGGAACCTTCGTCCCTTTCTCCTCTTTGGTTCTTCTCTCTGTTTTCACTGCAAAATATGAAAATTATTTCATTTAAAACCGAAGTGGGGCTTTATATACTTGGGCCTGGACAGGCCCAACGTGTCACAGAGCCAACGCAGAGGCTCCACCTCTGTGACACGTTGCCATCGCGGAGGGGCTCTGCCTCGGCTCCTTCCGCGATGGTTCGACAGGTTACTCGTCCGATCCTTTCCCGGGCCTTTCTTTAGCACGTATGGCTTTAAAATATGCTTAACCAACGTGCGAATAGGCCATCTAGGTGTCGGAAATCTTATGGGGTATAACATACTATCTATTATTTGATTAACTAATCCTTTATATTGAAATGGGTGAAGGGTCAAATGATTTGGTAATTCCTCATGAGGGGATGAATCAAGAGAAATTTGAATAAGAGCTCTGGATATTTGTTCATCCTTTGTCGTAATAATATCTCAGGGTTTGCAGTGATAACTCGGTATATCTACTATACGACCATTAACTAAAATATGACGATGGTTAACTAATTGACGGGCTGCGGGATCAGCTCTTTTCGTAGTTTTCCTGTAGCTTTAGTCTTTATTCAAGGATGAATGATCCCGAGGGGGAGATATTGTAACACTCGAAAGCTTTTCTAGACCAGGCTCAGACTTTGCAAGAAAAATCCAAAAGAAACCAGGAAAAAAAGCCTTAGATTGACTGAGACAACGAGTCGTGGTCAGCTCCAAACGAGTCGTTGTGTCAGTCGGGCCAGCAGAATTTTGGTCTCTACAGAACTAACGAGACAAGGTATGACCTGTGTGAGGAACAATGAGTCATCCTATTAGTCGTCATGTCCCCAGTGCAGAAATCCATCCCGGACCCCACGACTCAACCAATGAGTCGTTGTTAGAAATAATGACCCGTTATGTGAGTTGTTAGGTGAGAACCCTAGAAACCCCTTCCAAAGGTGACGAATGGGAAAAACGACTCATTCTATCCCACAACGAGTCGTGGTCACCACCCGCCGTTTAAACTTTGGGAATTTTCAGAATTCATCCAGCGAAGGTGACGACTAGGCACAATGACCCGTTGGTTCAACCAACGAGTCGTTGTGTCACGCGTTGTCAAACTTACCAGGTTTCCTTGACCGGTGTCCACGGGAGGAACCAACGACCAGTTGGTTCATCCAAAGAGTTGTGGTGACCCCATTGCTAGATCTAGTGTTTCCTAGTCCCATGCAGTGGGACCAATGAGAGGTACCAAAGAGTCGTGGTCACAACCTACGACACGTTGAGTGACCCGTTGGGACCCTATCGGCCAGTTTCCAGATTTAATTCCAGAGTTATTTTTGTAATTTCCCACCTACTTAGTCCCTAAACTACGTCGTTTTGGGTTTTAATCAGGGTTTTTAGAGGGGTAACCGACGGTTTCTCTCATTTCTTATCCCTTCAACAGTTAGAACGTAAAGTTTCTCTTAGAAAGGCTCAGCGTAGAAGTTAGGGAAATCGATCCTCTTTAGATTTTTTTTCAAAGAATTCTCTTAGGGATTTTCATCACCAGGTATGTGCGAATTCAACAAGGGAATAGCTCTTCCCTTATGTCCCAAAATTTTCTCTATCAGTTCCAGCCCTAAAACTTTTGAATGTGAAGAAATTATATGTCAGACTTCATTTAATTCACGTGGAATATTATTTATGTTAATTTTGGATATTTTTCCACTAGCTTGTGACTATATTGATGCTTGTTTCTATAAAGTAAAATCTAGCCCTAGCTCTTGAATGTAAAAAAATCAAAGTCTTGCATAATTGGTTAATTATCGAAAGTGCTTGATTCTATTAGTGTTCGGGATTCCCATATAGTTAGTAAGAATTGAAATCTCAGTCATAATGTTAGAATACTCAGTGCTACTCAGAAATGTCAGTTGATCAGTTTGACTATAGAAATTCTCGAGGTGTCAATAGTGCCTCCCAATTATCAGTATTAGACTTAGTATAAGATTTTAGTGGTTCTTTAGGCGCTCATGACACTTTCAGATAAGCAGCTCTGACCAGCCTTAGGACCCCAACTTCAGATTACATTTTGTTCTTTAGACGGCTACGACACTTCCAGATAAACAGCTCTGACTATCTCAGGGTGCTTCCAGATAGGTATTCCTGACTTAGTCTTGGGGCTCCAGTTTCGAGCTATCATCTTAGTAGTCAGTCTAGGACTATCAAATGGGAGTAGGACTTAGCACTGAGCAGACCGGGGTCCTAGAACACCCAGGCTTCTAGAACTACGTTTCCACCATAGGATGTACTTTATTGTCCTCATGGCCCTAGACCTGTGATCAATCAGTTCATGCCTCTATACCCTGGTAAGTTATATTGGGTCCTACCTATGGGGTGTATACATCAGACTCCACGTCTAGCTCACTTGGTTATATATCAGTTACAGACTCTCCCACTAGTCAGCTCAATTCAGTCTCACATTAGTTAGTTCAAATCAGTTTAGTACAGTATTCCAGATTAGTATCTCAGATTTAGGGCATGCTTTGTGACCATCTCATCATATCACAATTATTTAGTTTCAGCATGTTTAGTTGGTCATTGTATGTCTTTCCAGTCCACTTATTTTATTCCTTTTGTAAAGATTCTCTCACTTACTCAGTACATTCAAAGTACTGACGTGTACCATTTATGCTATATCATTTTAGGATACAGCTACAGGTTCTCAGTCACACCATCGTTAGCCGACCTCGCTCAGACTTTTTTAGCTGCATCATTGGCGAGTCCTCATTTTTCGAGTACGAGGATTATTTCTTTCAGTTATATTTCTTTTATTTAAACTTGAAGTTAGCTGGGGGCTTGTCCCAACAACTTATCAGGTGTAGTTGGGTTTTAGACACAAATATAGTTTTAGACCTTCAGCTTTGTTTCAGTTGTTTCTAAACTTTATGATTCGGCTTTGTTTTCATAAATGTTTTATATTATTATTTTAAAGCTTCCACTACGTTTTACTCAAAATGCTAGTATTATGATAGACCATGGGTTGACTTGGGGTTACTTGTGACTCCAAGTACCGTGTCCTGTCCAGGATATAGACTCGGGGCGTGACACTCATGCAATAACACAAATTGTTTAACAATAGAAATCAAGATACATAAACACATATATCCATATTGCATGCATAACATAATTAAGACCACTTCTTCAATTACAAGAGTCAAATTCCAAAAGACTAAGTGTTTCTACCTTTTTCATGCATTTTCGAGAGAATTTTATGAAGTCTCAATGATACCTAAAGTGAAGAACCTAGCATTTGTAAGGCTCAAGTTCTTGCTTTCTAATGACTAATTTTCTCTTAAAACGATCATCATCCATCCATCATCGGAAAATGTCATGACTCAATGACTAACCAAAAAAATAAAATCTAGACTCTCTAGTTGGTTCTCAGGGACTATCTACTAGAAGATAACCGAAAATAAAACCCGGTGAAACCCAAAACAAAGTAACATTAAAAAAACTACTACAAACAGCCCAAGTATGCAAGATAAGTCATGATCTCAAAAAAAAAAACTAGGCCCACCATGTAAAGATTTAGAAATTAAAGCATGCATGGCAATGAAGTTTATTCTCCCACCCCACACTTAATCGGTAGCACTATCCCCAGTGCTGAAATAATAAAAGCATAAAGTAAAAGTCTGAAATAAGAACTCCCTGGGCCTCTAATTCTCATCGTCTGTGGGGGCAAGAGAATCTTCCCCCATCTCAGAATCCTCCTCCTCAGCATCACTAGACTTTATGTCAGAGTCAACTCTCGCCATCTCATCCTTTATGGCCACATCATCATCAAATGGCTCCTCTAATCCAGGCCCAACTCTGTAAAGGGCTCACGAGTGCTCGCTTAGAGGGTAATTCATGTTGAGCTACCATAATTGATCCTCTGTCACTCCATTCATTCTTAGCTGTAGCATTTGCATGACATACAAGTGACATAACATATTATCAATTCATGCATTGCACTCATTGATAGAAAGGACTAGACCATGTACACCCTCGGTTCCTTAGTCTTGGTCACATCAATTCCCCTAGGATCATATATAGGTCTATAATCTTCCTCTTCTTCCTCAATTTGATGTTCATGCAGAAATCGGGTCAAGAGACCCCCAAACCCAAAGCTTTAGCCCTTTTTTCCCCTTTCTTTCTTCAACATTCTTAATGATTACCCTAACATTTATTGGCACCCCCAGTCATTAATGCATAAACAAGACAAACTCACTCCCTAGTAACACGGGTCACATGTTTTCTACGCACTAAACAAGCACAAACAATTTTCAACCAAACATATGCCTCTCTACTCATGTGAGTATACGGTAAAGAAACATGATATCCATATTATTAGTGGCGAGTCCACCTTGCAACTGAATTAGGACCACTAAGGGTATGTCTAATATCTCAATAGGGGGGTTTCTTTAGAATATTCATAAGAGGCTGTATGTAATAACCCGGAAGTGCCCAAGACTAAACTCAAAATTTAAAAATGGAAAGTGGTAGAAATCTGAAAATTTATCACCGAAAGGGTCATGCTATGGATCATTGGTTCCACCAGCGACCGTTGGATGTGTCCGTGGTGAGGTTCTGCAGGTTGAAGTTAGAAGTAACGGGACACAAAATTACCCGTGGTTTGATGTCATGAGTCATTGTTTGTGGTCGTGGTGAGACTGGCCCTTAGTCTAGGAGGAATTAACAAGTCATTCTACGACTCGTTGTGAGTAGCAATGGATTGTGGTAAGTAACTGTGGGAAGGAGTAGGAAATATCTAGTCGAGGTGACGAATGGAAACCACGACTCATTGGAAGTAGGCATGAGTCATGGTGTGGTTCATAGGGAAGTCCAGGTGCAAGTTGTCAGGGGGGAGTAACGGGAGGATGCAACGGGCTGTTGTTTGTTGTAATGACTTGTCCTATCGAGTTGTCGTATTAGAATCTGAGAAGTTAAGAATTGGCAGTGGATGTAATGGACGGACATCACGAGTCATGGTATCCAGGTACAACCCGTAGGATCAACCGTGGTCATTGACAGTGAAGAATTTTCAGAAAATTCATTAAGGTTATTTTCATCATCCTAAGTCCTAGGGTCCTAAACTATATCATTTAAGGCTTGAAATGAAGTGTTTCATGAGGGGTAAATCTATCCTAGGCTCATTCTCATCCATGCACGCAAATTAAAGGCTTAGGAGGTGATCAATTGTAGCTTTTCTCCAAGCTTTCCTTCTATCTTTCTTTGGGCTTTCAAGGAGTGGTAAAATAAGATCTTACCCAGGTAAGTAGGGTTATGAATAGGTGAATTCATTCACACCCATGCCCAATCCCTCTCTAAATCATGAAACTTCCTATGTTGATTCTATGGGGTTTTAACCAAATGCATGAAATTCCTAATTCTATACATGGGTATGATTTAAATATGTTTCTACTAGTGAATTATGATTCATGGGCAAGTATTATATTATTTTCAATTAAAATCATGTTTCAAGCTATATAAATCAAAATTCCCATTTATGAGGAATTCATGAAAGTTGAGATTTATGATGAATGTTCATATATGATGAGATATTATTGATGAAAAACATGTGTTCAAGTTACCAATGTTTATAATCATGTTTTCAAGTGAATTGAGTATTTTTAAGCATGTTGAAGTATTGGGCAATGCCCACATGTTAAAGTATGATTTATGATTTCCCAAATTAAGTTTACCACATGGTTTTGGAGTGAAGACTCCCAATTATTTTCATTTTGTGGTATGGTTTGAGCTAAAGCTTCTCATATATGATTTCTGATTTGAGATGTATTTGATTATTGAGCTTCGTCAATAGACGATGGTTAGCTTCATTGAAAAATGATGAAGAGCATATGCATGTTTTTAGGAGTAGTTTCTAGCACCGAGTAGGCTAAGGGTCGATCACCCTATGCCTCAGAACTACGCGCCAACGTAGGTTATTACTTATGTACATATATACTACTTTGGGACCTCCCTTGTGATCTATCTCCTGCCTCGATTGGGCCCCGAGCTTGGTATTGATATCATGGTATTGTCCTTAGCCCTGGCAAGTCTTTGGACGACTCTACCCACTTGAGTGTGATAGTTGGGACCATGTAAGCTCTATCGTGGTATGTCAGTTATAAGACGAGTCTCCATTGTTCCTTATGATTTCAGTTATGCATGTTTATCATTCATGAGGTTCGACCCAATGTTTAGTTTTACTTATGATGATCAGATTTAAGCTTTGGGTCATTCGATTCAGTTATGATGTTATGTTATGTTCAGATCATGATTTCAAAAAAATAGCATGCAAGCCCTACTCTCAGATTCTTGTTTTGATTATGTTATACATTATGCATGTTTTAAATGATTTTACTTAATTAAAGCGGTTTTACTTACCTTGCATACTCGATACGTTCCACGTACTGACCACATACTCTATGTTGTATTGTTTTATGATATAGGCCCCAGTACTCAGACTATGCCTCGTCCTTAGCTAGCCTTTCAGAGTTAGCATCCTACATCTATTGGTGAGTCCTCATCTCCCGAGGACCATGCTTTATCAATTTTCTTTATGCATTCAGATTCAGACTTAGAGAGTTAGTTGGGGTTCTTGTCCCATCAACTCATCAGTATTAGAGGCTTTTCAAACATAGAATGTAATCAACTTCAAATTCGTGTGTATTTATGATGTTATGCTTATTTCATACTTTTGCTAAGTTTATAATGTTGATCTTCCGCTTTTATGATTGATTTAGATGTTATGTTCATGACATGGGTGGACTTGGAGTCCCTCGAGATTCCTTGTCCCGTGTTTCAATTCGGGCCTATGTTCGGGTCGTGACAAACTTAGTATCTGAGTAATAGGTTTTGGAGTGTCCTAGGGTGTCTAAAAGTTGCATTAAGTAGAGTCTTTTTTATGGGTGTGAAATGCGCCACACTTATGACAAAGAGGCTACGAGACATTTAGGAAATGTTCTCTTCTTTCATGATCTATGTCGTGCGATGAAATGCCTCCCTATCCTTCTAACTCGTGCTATTCGCGATTGCAGAATCATGGCTCCTCATAGGGTTAATGGTAGGAGGAATTGAAATGGAAACGGCCACGAGGATGGCAATGGAGACGGGCACCAACAAGCCCCACCAGTCTAGGAGCACTATGCACCGAAGCCGGTTGCCCATGCTGAATTTAGGGCAGCTATTGAGATGCTAGTGCAGGCCTTGACCGCTCAGGTCAACCAGTAGGTGGTGGCGCATGTTCCTTGGAAATGCAGCAGTAGCCCGAGTCAGAGATTTCCTAAGAATGAACCCGCCAAAGTTTCTTGGTTCCAAGGTGGATGAGGATCCACATGAGTTTATCGATGAGATTGTAAAGATCACCCAGGTCATGGGGGTGAATATAGTTGAGTGTTATAATTTGGCCTCATATCAGCCGAAAGGGGTTGCATATATCTGGTTTTGACAGTGGAAAGATAGTAGGGTAGCCGGAGCAGGCCCTTTCACTTGGGTGGAGTTTCAAGTTGCTTTTCTAGATCGGTTTTCCCTCATGAGATTAGGGAGTTGAAAGTAGATGAGTTCATGAATCTTGAGCAGGAGAAGAGGATGGTGCAGGAGTATGCCTTTGAGTTGACTCGTCTGTCAAAGTACGCCCCTGAGTTAGTGGTTGATTAGAGGGAGCGAGCGAGCAGATTTGTTCATAGAGTGGCAGATAATTTAGACAAGGATTCCAGGACTTCTATGCTCCATTAAGATATTGTACGCCTAGTAGATGGAGGCGGCGCATATGAGAAAGAGAGAGAGGCCAAGAGGGCCAGGACTGATAGTTATAGATTCTCTCAGCCGAGGTCAGGTGCTGGGCACCGACAACAGACCCACCAAAGATCTTCAGCCCCAGCATCTTCATCATTGAGTGTGCCATCCAGACCTAGGCACGACCAGAGAGGATGAGCATCAGGCTCTTGGGGTCAGAGCAGCAGGCCCACAAATTTCAGCATCCCAACTTGCTTCAGGTGTGGTCGAGGGCACACGGGTCAGTTCTTGGTTGGTACAGGTGCTTGCTTTGGGTGTGGGAAGCCCGTTCATATGCTCAGAGATTGCCCACCATCTAGACAAGGCCACGATGGGAGCTGAGGCCCAGCTTCCAGTTCAGCCGCTCCACCCGCATGCTCAGCCCAGCAGGGGGCATTTACTAGCATAGGTGGCGTCCAACGCCAAAATAGATTCTATGCCTTAAAACCCCTCCAGGAGCAGGAGGTCTCCCCAGATGTAGTCACTGGTATGTTGCAAGTTTTTCATCTTGATGTATATGCTTTGTTAGATCCAGGTGCTACCTTGTCTTTTGTGACACCTTGCGTGGCTAGTAGTTTCAGAGTCAGTCCTGAGATCTTGTCAGAACCCTTTCTTAGTATCTACCCCAGTGGGTGATTCAATTGTAGCTAGAAGGGTGTGTAGAAGTTGCCCGGTCATAGTCCTTCAGAAAGTCACCTTAGCAGATTTAGTAGAGTTATCTATGACTGATTTTGATGTTATCCTCGACATGGATTTGCTATTTGCATGTTATGCCTCAATTAATTGTAGAACTCGAGCAGTAGAGTTTAGATTTTAGGGTGAGTCAGTCTTAGAGTGGAAGGGTAGTTCAGCTGTGCCTATAGGTCATTTCATTTACTACCTTAAGGCCAGAAAGATGATCTCCAAAGGTTGTGCATACCATCTAGTTAGGGTTAAGGATGCGAAGCCCAACTATCCAGTCAGTCCCAGTAGTATGTGAGTATCCAGAAGTCTTCCCAAATGATCTATCAGGAATCCCTCCCGAGCTGGAGATTGATTTTGGTATTGACCTTCTTCTCGATACGCAACCTATATCTATTCCTCCCTATAGAATGTCTCCATCCGAGCTAAAAGAGTTGAAGGGAACAGTTGAAGGATCTTTTGGATGAGGGTTTCATTAGACCGAGCTAGTCCCCAAGGGTGCACCAGTTCTCTTTGTCCTAAAGAAAGACAGCTCTCTTCGTACGTGTATTGATTATCGGCAATTGAATAAGGTCACCGAAGAACAGGTATCCTCTATCCAGGATTGATGATTTGTTTGACCAACTTTAGGGTGCCAAGTATTTTTCAATGATAGATCTCATATCCGGGTACCATCAGCTTAGAGTTCGGGAGAACGACATCCCGAAGACAACCTTCAGGACGCGGTATGGTCATTATGAGTTGGTAATTATGTATTTTGGACTAATGAATGCTCCTGTAGCTTTTATGGACTTGATGAATAGGGTGTTCAAGCCATACTTGGATATGTTCGTGATCATGTTTATTGATGACATCCTAATATAATCTCGGAGCAAGGAGGATCATGCCGCTCAATTGAGAGTGGTGCTACAGACTCTCAAGGATTGCCAATTATATGCTAAATTCAGCAAGTGCAAGTTTTAGTTGAACTTAGTGGCATTTTTAGGCAATGTGGTATATGGTGAAGGCATAAAGGTGGACTCTCAGAAGATAGAAGCGGTGAAGAATTGGCCTAGACCGGTGAATCCTTCAGATATCCAGAACTTTCTGGGTTTAGCTGGCTACTATCGAAGGTTTGTTGAGGGTTTTTAATCCATTGAAGCGCCATTGACCAAATTGACCCAAAAGAAAGTAAAGTACTAATGGTCGGAGGCTTTGAGAAGCTTTCAGGAGTTGAAGACTAGACTTACCTCAGCACTGGTGTTAATCCTACTAGAGGGTACTGATGGGTTTATGGTGTATTGGGATGCTTTGAGGATCGGATTTGGTTGTGTATTGATGCAGTATGGAAAGTTATAGCATATGCCTCCAAACAGCTGAAAAGTCATGAGAAGAATTACCTGACCCATGATCTTGAATTGGTGGCGTTGGTATTCGCCTTGAAAATATGGAGGCATTACTTGTATGGGGTCCATGTAGATGTGTTTACGAACCATAAGAGTATACAATATGTGTTTACCTAGAAAGATCTCAATCTTCGTCAAAGGAGGTGGTTGGAGCTACTCAAGGACTATGATATGAGTGTCCTTTACCATCCGGGCAAGGCTAATGTAGTAGTAGATGCACTTAGTAGACTCTCTATATAGAGTATGTCCCATGTGGGTGAGGGAAGAAAGGAGCTGGTGAAGGATGTGCATCGACTTGCAAGGTTGGCAGCTCGGTTGGTTGACTCACCGATGTCAGTGTTATAGTTCAGAATGGATCAAAATCGTCCTTGGTGACTGATGTAAAAGCTAGACAAGATGAGGATCCCATTTTGGTAAAGTTAAAGGGATCCATCCAGAATCAGAAGGTAGAGGTCTTCTCTAAAGGAGGAGATGGTGTGCTTCGATTTTAGGGTTGCTAGTGTGTTCCGGTCGTTGATGATTTGAGAAATTGGATGTTGCATGAGTCTCCCGGTTCCAGATATTCAATTCATCCAGGTGCCACCAAGATGTATCATGACCTACGGGAAGTCTATTGGTGGAATGGCATGAAGAAAGATATCGCAGAATTTGTAGCTAAGTGCCCAAACTGTCAGCAAGTGAAGGTTGAGCATTAGAGACCAAGTGGTGTGCTTCAGGATATCAGTATTCCTACCTGGCTGGAAGTGGGAAGAAATCAATATGGACTTTATCACAGGGTTGTCAACGTCTAGGGATATAGTCTATTCTATAATATACTCTTCTTCTATCACAGAAATAGCTAAATCGGAAGTTCGCACTCGTTGGCAATCTGACTCCATTTGGGTTGTTGTAGACAGGTTGACCAAAGCTGCTTATTTTCTACCGGTCAGAACCACTGATTCAACTGAGGATAATGCCAAATTATACATTTGGGAGTTGGTTCAATTGCATGGAGTGCCCTTGTCCATCATACCAGATAGAGGTACCTAATTTACCTCTCAGTTTTTGAGGTCATTTCAAAAAGGGCTTGGTACTCAGGTTAAGCTCATACAACATTTCACCCACAAATGGATGGTCAAGCGGAATGGACAATTCAGACTCTCAAAGACATGTTGAGAGCATGCGTGATTGACTTCAAAGGTAGTTGGGATGATCATTTGCCTCTTACCGAGTTTTCATAGAATAACAAATACCATTCCAGCATTTAGATAGCTCTATTTGAGGCTCTCTATGGGCGGAGATGTAGATTGCCTATTGGTTGGTTTGAAGTTGGTGAAGCTGCAATGATAGGACCAAAATTAGTTCATGAAGCCATGGAGAAAGTGCAACTCAAAGGGGACAGGTTCAAGACAGCTCGGAGTCATCAAAAGTCCTATGCCGATGTGAGAAGAAGAGAACTAAAGTTCGAAGTTGATGATTCGGTGTTCCTAAAGGTGTCTCCCGTGAAGGGAGTGATGAGGTCTAGAAAGAAAGGAAAACTCATTCCTCGTCATGTTGGCCCCTACCGGATTGTGAAGCGGGTTGGCAAGGTGGCATATGAATTGGAGTTTCCTTCAAAATTGGCTTCCCTGCATCCGTTTTTCATGCATTGCTTTTAAAGAAGTGTTTGGGTGATCTAGCTCTAGTTGTTTCGGTGGACAGTGTCGGTGTAAAAGATAGCCTTAGTTATGAAGAGGTTTTGGTGGAAATACTGGATCGTTAGATTCGAAGGCTAAGAAACAAGGAAGTAGCTTCAGTTAAAGTTTTATGGAGGAACCATCATGTTGAGCTACAAGGGAAGCCAAAGCAGACATGATGGCTAGATACCCACATTTATTCAATACCGGCTCAGTTCCAGCTTGAGGTATCTATTTTTGCCCTAAACCTCTATTCAGTTTCATGTTCAGTTCATATGCCTAGTTTCTTTCATGTAAATGGATGTATGTATGATTCTTGAATTCAGTTCAACCATGTAATGTAAATCGGAGTAAGTCATTCCATCAGTTTCAATGTATGATAATTGCATTTCTCTATTTTCTGTATGTTTCCCACATTCGAGGACAGATGTTCCCAAGGGGGAGATATTGTAATAACCCGAAGTGCCCAAGACTAGACCCAAAATTTAAAAATGAAAAGTGGTAGAAATATGAAAATTTATCACAGAATGGGTCATGCTACGGATTGTTGGTTCCACCAAGAACCCGTTGGATATGTCCGTGGTGAGGCTATGCAGGTTGAAGTTGGAAGTACAGGTCACAGAATGACCCGTGGTTTGATGTCATGAGTCATTGTTTGTGGTCGTGGTGAGACTGGCCCTTAGTCTAGGAGGAAGTAACGAGTCATAGAATTACTCATTGTGACAAGCAACGAATCATGGTAAGTAACCGTGCGAAGGAGTAGGAAAATCTCCAGTCGAGGTGACGGAGGGAAACCACAAATCATTGGAAGTAGGCATGAGTCGTGGTGTGGTTCATGGGGAAGTCAAGGTGCAGGTCGTTAGGGGGAAGTAATGGGAGGATGCAACGGACTGTTGTTTGTTGTAAGGACTCATCCTGTCGAGTCATGGTATTAGAATCTGAGAAGTTAAGAATTGGAGGTGGGTATAACGGATGGATACCACGAGTCGTGGTATCCAGGTACGACCCGTAGGATCGACCGTGGTCACTGAAAGTGAAGAATTTTTAGGAAATTCATTAAGGGTATTTTCATCATCCTAAGTCCTAGGGTCCTAAACTACGTCTTTTAAGGCTCGAAATGAAGTGCTTTATGAGAGGTAAATCTATCCTAGGCTCATTCTCATCCATGGATGCAAATTGAAGGCTTAGGAGGTGACCAAGTGTAGGTTTTCTTCAAGCTTTCCTCCAATCTTTCATTGGGCTTTCAAGGAGTGGTAAAAGAAGATCTTCCCCAGGTATGTAGGGTTATGAATGGGTGAATTCATTCATACCCATTCCCAATCCCTCTATAAATCATGAAAATTCCTATGTTGATTCTATGGGGTTTTAATCCAATGCATGAAATTCCTAATTCTATACATGGGTATGATTTAAATATGTTTCTACTAGTGAATTATGATTCATGGGCAAGTTTTACATTGTTTTCAATTAAAATCATGTTTCAAGCTTTATAAATCAAAAAGGCCATTTATGAAGAATTCATGAAAGTTGAGATTTATGATGAATATTCATGTGCAATGAGATATTATTGATGAAAATCATGTTTTCAAGTTACCCATGTTTATAATCATGTTTTCAAGTGAATTGAGTATTTTCAAGCATGTTGAAGTATTGGACAATGCCCACATGTTAAAGTATGATTTATGATTTCCCGCATTAAGCTTACCACATGATTCTGGAGCGAAAACTCCCAATTATTTTCAGCTTGTGGTATGGTTTGAGCTAAAGCTTCTCATGTATGATTTCTAATTTGAGATGTATTTAATTATTGAGCTTCGTCAATAGACGATAGTGAGCTTCATTGAAAAATGATAGAGTGCATATGCATGTTTTTGGGAGTAGTGTCTAGCACCAAGTAGGCTAATGGTCGATCACCCTATGCCTCAGAACAAGAGCCAACATAGGTTATTACTTCTATACATATATACTACTTTGGGACCTCCCTTGTGAGCTACCCCCTGCTCCGATTGGGCCTCGAGCTTGATTTTGATATCATGGTATAGTCCTTAGTCATGGCAAGGCTTTGGACAACTCTACCCATTTGAGTGTGATAGTTGGGACCACGTAAGCTCTATCGTGATATGTCGATTATAAGATGAGTCTTCCATTGTTCCTCATGATTGCAGTTATGCATGTTTATCACTCGTGCTATATATATATATATATATATATATGTGTGTGTGTGTGTGTGTGTGTGTGCGCGCGTGTGTGTTCTAAAAGAGGTTTGACCCAATGTTTAGTTTTACTTATGATGATCAGATTTAAGCTTTGGGTTATTGTCCGACTGGTTCGGTATAGGTAAAAACCGACACGCAAGTGCACGTGGTCAAACAAGTAATAAAGTGGCTAAGTAAGCCAAGTATCGAACCAAGGAGACTCTGGATAAGTAAAATTGCTCAAGTATACTATATTCTATCTTACTTCTAAATATGCTGACAACAACGTAACCAAAAGCTAAATAATTTTTGTTTATAAATTATATACTAAAACTATTAACAAATATTTACTGTGAATTGAAACTATGGATATGAGCATGCCAAGGTTAAGAACATGTAATGAACTTGATTATAATCATAATTCGGTTATTCTTCTCTTCTAGTTGCTAGCCAAGAACATTATCCAAGAGATTAAAACTCTCGTATTTAATCTCACTTAAGAATCATAAACCATTCGTCTACATTTCTGTGATCAAATGCAATTTATGACCTAGCAATACAATTCCGGTTCCTAAATTGACTAATACGGCTTTCAAGTATATTTCTATCAGGAAAGCACATCAAAACCCAATTTTCCCAAATCAAGTTAAGAACAATACCCTATTAATTCACAACTTTCCAATTTCTTGCTCTCTCGAGTGAAATTGGACTTTTTAGATGTACATTAATGTCGGCCACACACTAATGCAGTAGAAACAAGAATTAATAGAACAACATAGAAGAAGATGAAAAACCATACAATTCAATAATCAAAATTCATCACCATTGTTCAAAACCTCAGCAAGGAAGAGAATTAGCCACTCATTTGTGGATTAATCATCCTAAAACAAGTGTTAATCATACAAACAATTGATTGAAAGAAGAAAGAAAGAGAGAAAAACCCTTAGCTTTTTCATTCCTCAACTGCCTCTAACCCACGTCCTTGCTCCACCAAGTCTGAATTTTTTAAAAATAAGCCTAAGTGTTCTATTTATACTATTGGGAATTTTTCCCGGAATAATAAGCAACGTGTCACGGAGGCCAACGCGGAGTACTGCCTCCGTGACACTGCGTGGACGCGGACCCTCACTGGAAATCCAGGGTCCGGGATTATAGCCTCAACGTGGCACGGAGGCCAACGCGGAGGCTTATCTCTGTGCCACGGAGCTGTCGCGAGGCTTCACTGGAAATTGCCAATTAAATCACCCTCTAGGCAGTGTGCCTCCGCGATGGTAGCGTGGCACGGCTCCATCGCGGAGCCCCTTTACATTGCGCATTCCAATGTCTTTTCCGTGCTCGCATCCAAGTCCAACTCCGATATTGTTCCAACATGCATTTTTGCTCCTCTAAATCATATTTTACCTACAAAACAATGCTAATCATGTTGGTTAGTATAAATCCACATTTTATTACCAATTACATGAAAATGTATACACATTGCACAATAAACAAGGCGAAAATGATACGTTTGAGTATCACTTGGGCATATAAATCTGCCCAAGATCAGTTATTCGATTCAGTTACGATGTTATGTTATTTTCAGGTCATGATTTCAGAAAAATAGCATGCAAGCCCTACTCCCATATTCTTGTTTTGATTATATTTTACATTATGCATGTTTAAATGATTTTACTTAATTAAGCGATTTTACTTACCTTGCATACTCAGTACATTCCACGTACTGACCACATACTCTATGTTGTACCGTTTTATGATACAGGCCCCAGTACTCAGACTCAGGCTTATCCTTAGCTAGCCTTTTAGAGTTAGTATCCCACATCTATTCGTGAATCCTCATATCCTGAGGACCATGCTTTATCAGTTTTCTTTATGTATTCAGTTTTAGACTTAGAGAGTTAGTTGGGGTCTTGTCCCATCAACTCATCAGTATTAGAGGCTTTTTAGAAATAGAATGTAATCAGCTTCAGATTTGTGTGTATTTCTGTTGTTATGCTTATTTTAGACTTTCGCTAAGTTTATCATGTTGATCTTCCACTTTTATGATTGAGTTAGATGTTATGTTTATGCCATGGGTCGACTTGGAGTCCCTCGGGATTCCTTGTCCCATGTCGCGATCCGGGCCTATGTTCGGGTCGTGACACTGTGGGTCAACATTTGGTGTACCAAGTAATTTGTTCAAAATAATAGGTGAAAAATTGATAATTTGCCCTCTAATTTTTACTTGGTTTGACCTCTTTTTTGGTTTCCAATTAGCAAGAAATTCCCTCAGTATATTTAAATTGCAATCACCCGGGGCATTAAATATAAAATCAAGACCAAGAGTGTGTAATCTATCTATCATGTGAGGAAATAAATATGCCAAACTTTTTCTATCAACAAGCATTTCACGTGAGTACTTTGATTCAGAGTACTTTGATTCTCTATGTTCTTTCAACTATTTCTTATCTTCTTGCTCTGTGACTCAACGCGTCAATGGTTGTTGTGGATGACTCACATCATCATGCTCCTCTGCATTAGCTCTTTTAGACCTTTTTAAACCATGGATTGAAGACTCCACTCCCTTCCCCTTATTTGGTTTTGGTTCCATGTATGGAGATTTCACAAGAAAATTGTTCTTTTTTATGATTTTGGTGAAAAAGTTTGGAAGAATTTTGAGAAAAGATGAAGTTTTTGGAGAGAAATCTTGAGAGAGAATGGGGAGTGTGGTGCGCCTCTTGAAGGAATGGGATGTAAAAAAATTAGGTTTAGGCTTTTAAAACACCCTTATGGGTTGGATCGACCCGCGTCCCACGAAAATTTTTTCACCTAGACTGCCTGCTGCGACACGCTGCTCCGTGCGCTAGGCTGGCACTGTGTCATGGCACTACCTACACTAGCTAGCTGCACGTTGCACTGGACCATGCGCTACAGTGCCCGCGCGCCACGCTACTCATTGCACTACAACGCGATTTTTAAGTTGCATGACTTTTCCAAATTTCATGCTCAAAATTCTATTTGTGAATTATGACTTAACTCTTGCACTCTCAAACAAACACATTAACTAAAAATTGTCTTGGGTTGCCTCCCAAGTAGCTCTTTATTTAATGTCGCAGTACGGAGTAGGTATCTTCATTACTCAGACTTCATCAAGATACCTAATGGGCTCATGGTCACATATAGTTACCTTATCTTGGGCATATTTATATACCCAAAGACAATTTTATACCCATGTTTTAGCCATTTTTTACCTTAATTTAATAATAATCTCTTATATTTTGTGTAATTTGTGGCCATGGACTAACAAATATGATTAACTCTCTTTGCAGGTTAAATTGCCAATGGATGGAGCTTAATGTGAAGATAATGAACCTAATCTTGAAGATAATTATTAAGGGATAGATTATGGATGTTGGGACAAGCTAAAAAGGACATTTGGAGTCAACTCCGTGCCACGGAGAAGCATTGGGGCATTCAACAACGTGCCACGGAGAAAAGAAATAATTTATATGAACAGGGGCTGCAAAATAGTGAGCATCCGCAATAGCAGAGTGTCACAGAGGCAAATCTCCTCAATAGCCAACGTGTCATGGAGGCAAATCTCCGCGATGGACAGCACGGCACGGAGCTGTTTCACCACAGGACAAAATTTTGCATTTTTCCAACTTATTATAAATTGAATCCTTAGCTTCTAAATTCATTATCACAAAATATTTTGGGAAGAACGTAAAGGAGCGAAGGGAGAACAAAGGAAATTCTACCTAGGGTTTGATTACTTTTATTCTCTTTTACCATTCTTGTAATTACATGAATTCAAAGATGTTTCTGAATAATTATATGAACATGAGTGACATAATCCCTTCTTCTAGGGTTGAAGCCACAAGACATGAACATATTTTCACAATTTCATCATTGGTTCAAGTTTATTTGTTGTTTTGTCTTGTATTCTTAATTATTGTTGTTTTTATGCTTGATCACCATGGAAACAAACTTGTTAAGCTTAGGCAAAAGCTCGAAAGAGCAACCCTAGGTTAGAATAAAAGAATGCAGGGAGCAAGTTCTTCTCTTCAAGATAGGATTCGCGGTTAGGATAGTAATTATACCTAATTCGCTTTGCTGGTTAATAAAACAGGAAGATAGCTAGACACCGACTTAGAATTGTCACATCACCGCTTGTAGAAGTAGTTGTGAAACAAAGTTAGGTTAAATGATTAGAGATAAGAAAGTCCATAATCAAGGGCACAAATCCCGTAAACCACATCCATAGTGTTAAATTGCTCACAAATTAGGATGTCACATCTTCGCTCAACGATGTAGGTGTGAGACTAGTTTGTTGTGTTTAGAGGCTCGAAACACCATGAACACTGCATATTAACTCTATGAGACAACAACTGAATTTCATATACTTGAACCATCGTGAATTGTAGCATTGTATGATTGTCAGTCTTTAACTCTAGATGCTTCTTATTATTGTTTCTCGATTATTTTGTGATCATCACTTAGATTCAGTTAAAACAACCAAAATCTGTAGAATCAATACTTGTGAAATTTAATATAACACTTAAACTTGAATATTCACTGAATTAGTCCACTCCCTGTGAGTTCGACATCCGGCTCTCTAAGAGTCACTGTATTACTTGTACGTCCGCGTAGGCTTGCGCGTGTGCTGGGGTGCAACAAGTTTTTGGCGCTGTTGCTAGGGACAGGTGAAATTAGTGAATTTCTTATTTTTGTGTTAGTGTCTAATTTTCTAAATGTTGAAAAAAATATATATTAGTTTTATATTTCTTTTATTTTTATTTTTAGTTTAATACCCTCCTTGACATGACATCAGAGAACACAAATTGATTGAATGGTGGATACTCATATTTGGGTGACACTTTTCTGAATTGTGGAGGACCCCTACTTGTGGAAAGCCCCTACTATAATCCTTCTATTGTTTTTGATGAGTACAAGAATGATTAAGAGGAGGACTTAGAACACCAAGCTTAGATAGAAATCATGTTAAAATAGGTCCTTGAGCAGATAGAAGCAATGAGGGAGTAGATGGAAGTAATGAGAATTCAAACTAAGGAAAATGGAGAGACCCTAGAAATGACGACAGACAAGTTCATGGAGATAAAGGCTGAGGCTGAAGCTTTCACTGATTTGCAAGTCACGGTCTAAGACAAAATTCAAGAAGGATCTCAAGGAGAAAAAAAGAGTGAGTTCTTGGAACAAGCTCAACAATTAGAAGCTCCTGAGAGTCTCTTTGATGGTCTCACATATATGGCCAATCCAGTCATAAAAGGGGGGATAGATTTCCAACCATTTGACATTCATCTGGAGTCAGATGTTGATGTAGAGAAGGTGTACAAAAGTAAGGAGGTCAAGCACAATGCAGTTTCAGAATTGAGGTCTATTGTACCCCACTCAAAGCATTTCTCGACATTAAGTTTGGTTGACAACCTAGAAATAGAGTCTTCCAAGCTTATAGAGAAAGATCTAGGTGAGTAACAAGCCCCGTATATTCTGCAATTTGCTGAGTCGAAGAGACCTGAACGACTTTACTTACTTAAGGGCCAATAAGTGTAAGAGGTGACATCTACTATTTGGTCTCTTAAATTTTTCACCACCACCCCTAGAGCATAATAGGAAATTGGAAAAGAAATTAGGGGTGAGATTCATATCCTCAAAGTGGAAGGAAAAGTGGTGGAACTTGATGCGTTGTGCCGCGATATAAAATCAGGCGCTGCTTGGGAGGCAACCCAGAGTACCACAGGTACACCTTCTTTTCATTTTATTTTAAATTTTGTTTATTTTCACTTGTTGTTGTTTGTTTTGTTTATTAAGCACAGATTTAGGGGAAGTCTGAGTACTCATGAAAGTGAAAGCTAAGGAACATGACAAAAAGATGAGTGTGGGGTCGATGATCCAAGTGTTCAAAGATGGAGAAAAATACGCTGTTAGCTAGGCCTAGAGGCCTCAGGATGTATCTCTCACCTTAGTCTTTCTTTTAAATGATGCTTTGTGGACAAAGCATATTTTAAGTGTGGGGTGAAGGAAATTTCAAAAATTTGTGCTAAGTTTTTTGGGTGAATGTGGTGTTGGGTATGATGTTTTGTTGAAAAAGTTGTTAGTTGAGCACAATTCACCCACCCTTTGGGTTTTTCTTTTCGGTTCTTTTTCGAAGAGGGAACTTTGAACTGAGAAATAAAAATTTTCCTTTACTTGTACATAACTTTTCAGTCATAGTTAGAGCCCGTTCCCAACGATGGATGGATTACAATCATCTTGAGGGAAAATTAGTCAGTAGATTTTATTTTTGAACGCTTAGCTAATTGACTTCTTGATGCTTTTGCTTAGTGTTATACATGATTGTTAGAGGTAAGTAGAGTTTTTAATTTTGAAGCATGTGTAGCAGTTGTATAAGTTTGTTTGAGATACCTAGACTCTCGAATATGACTTTGTATTCTTCAAAGCTCAATTCTGAATTTATATGATTAGCTGCATTGTGAGTTTGTATGGGTCTGTCTAGAATTTAACATGTGCAGTGAGTGTAAGGTTCTTCATGTATTCCATGCTATCATGTAGTGTCTAGAACTTGTCTAGTGTGTTTGCAAAGCGAAATGAGGAATGTTAATTGTCTGAGATGATGTAGGCATTTGAATAAGCCTATTTTCATCCTATGCTTTACCTATCCTTAATGCATAATCCTAGTTAGCTCCATTGAGCATTTAGCCTATTCTTTGATTAGCCATATCAAAAGCTTAATCCTTTTCTTTAAATAGAACTAAATTTGATCCAAAAAAATATTATTCATCAATATTATGAAAGTGTTGGGTGCATTATTAGTCAAGCCAAAAGGTAGAATTAACCACTCATAAAGCCCATATTTGGTCTTAAAAGCAGTTTTTCATTCATCTCTTGGATTCATTCGAATCTGATGGTAACCACCTTTTAGATCAATCTTAGAGAAAATTTTTGACCCATGCAATTGGTCTAACATGTCATCAAGATGAGGGATATGATGATGATACCTTATCGTAATCTTGTCGATAGCTCGACAATCCACACAGATCCATCCTTTTTGGGCACCAATAGAATAGGAACAGAGCAAGGACTCATGCTCTCTCGCACAAACCCCTTTTCAAGTAACTCTTCAACTTGTCTTTGCAACTCTTTTGTCTCTTCAATATTACTTCTATTTGAAATTTGTGCTCTAGGTAAAAAGTCAATTTGGTACTCAATGACACGAAAAGGTGGTAGACCTTTAGGAATATCCCCAGGATAGATATCAAGAAAATTCTGCAAAAGAGAAGTAACACTACTTGGAAAAGAAGAAGTTAGTATCTCAAAATTAATTAAGGCTTCTTTGTAAGTAAGTAGTATTATGGGAAGTCCCTCTTTTCTTGCATTAAAACACTCCTTGACTTTTATATAAAAACTCTTTTTTTCTTTTCCTTAGCCTCTTTTCTCTCACCAAAATTTTCGTTTTTTTTCACTGGAACCCTCTTTTACCTCTTTGCTTATGTTTTTGCCCTCTTTTTCTCTCTCTTGTCCATCTCTTTTTTTTTTCTAACTCTTAGCCAGAACTCTTTTCTTTACCCTCAAGCTCACTTTTATTCCCCCTCCCCCCCTTTGTTTTCCCATTGATTCCTCCAATCTCTTTTGATCTTCAAACACTTGAGAAGGAGTTAAAGGTGCAATAGTATACTTGTTGCCATTAAGCTTAATAGAATATTTATTCTTTTTTCATCATGAGAAGTATGCCTATCAACTGTCACGGACGACCAAGCAAGATATCACATGCTTGCATAGGAATCACGTCACAAAGAGCTTCATCCTTGTACCTACTAACATTAAATGAAATCATGCATTGTTTATTGACTTTCAGTTCACCACTATCATTAAACCATTAGAGTCTATAGGGCTTAGGGTGTTTCTTGCATGCAAGCCCTAACATATCTACTAAGTGTGAACCCACTACATTAGCACAACTACCACTGTCAATAATCATAGAACAAGTTTTCCCCTTTATCTCACACCTAGTATGGAATATATTCTCCCTTTGTTCATCACTATTGATTCCCAAATGGATAGACATAAGCCTCTTAACTACCCCAATCAAACCATGATTGAAAGGAAGTTCTATACCATCTTCACTCTTACCTTCATTTTCTACCTCTTTCTCACTCTTTTCACTCTCATATTCTACTTCAAGAATCTTCCTAGCTATTCCAACAAAACCGTCATTAGGTAATTGTACAACATCTTCACTCATACCTCCCTCTTTTTTCTCATTCTCACTTTTTTAACTCTCATATTTTCCATCTTCTGTCAAGATAATGTTTCTTCTAGTTGGACATCCATGCATCATATGCCATCTCCCATGACATTTATGATATTGAATGGAGTTAGAAGGTTTAGATGACTTAGGAAAAATAGATTTACTTCCCTCTTTTACATCTACTTTTCCTTTGCCCTTATCTTCTTGACGTCTAGAAGATACTTCTTCTTTTGACCATGGCTTCTTGGAAATGGTGTCTGGTTGATTCCTTCATGAGCTAGCATGTTGCTTTTTTTATTTTCCTTTTCTACTTTTACAGTCAAATCTACTAACTATTTGTCTATTTACAACATTAAGAAATCTAGCCACAGTAGCCTCCTCTTCTTCCATGTAATTAGATTGGATCATAGCCATATCCATAGCCTTAAAGTACTCATCAATAGTCATGGTTCCTTGCTTCAATGATTAAAGACGCTATTGTAGGTCTCTTTGAAAATGGGAAGGCACAAACCTTTTCTTCATAACTCTCTTCATCTCAGCCCAAGTAGCAATGGGTGGTTTTCCATCTTGTTTTCTATCCCTTGTAAGCTTTTTCCACCAAATAGAAGTATAGTCAGAAAATTCAACAATAGCAAGCTCAACCTTCTTACCTTCTTAATAGTTGTTACAATAAAAAATGGCCTCAAGTCTCCACTCCCAATCAAGGTACAAATCTGGATCTCTTATGCCCTTAAAAGATGACATCTTCATCTTTATGCTATTTATATTGTCATCTTCTAATCTAGCTCATTGTCCCCTCCTATCTCTCCCTATCCTATCTAGATTTACATCAAAATCATCAACCATTCATATATAGGATTTTCTTAATTCCCAGTGGGGGCATGGTACCACATTTCTCCTATTTTGAGTATTTTGGGGTGGTACAACAGGTTGATTTCCACTCCTAAGTTCAGCTATTGTCTCATGTTGTTCAACAATGACATCCTTTATCTCTTGGAATTACAAGTTCCATCTTTTAAATTTTTGGTGCATAGCTTGTAAAATAAAATCATTTCTTGCTCAGACCTCTGCTTCTTGAGCAGCCCTCCTTTCATCATCACTATCACCTGTATTAGATATTTTTAAAAAAATGGTGTTTCACTCAAACTTTGGCTTTTTCTCATCAATTGTTCTCACCCACTCTTTCCTTTTTCCTCTCAAATGACTTTTGGAAAAAGACTTCATGGATTTATAATTAACCCCACTAGTGTCAAGTCCATAGTAGTGAAATAAGAAATTTTGGGGCACAAAAAAAGTGAAGAACCAACCCTAGAAAGAATAAGATTTAGTTGAAACAAGACTCGAACGAAAAACAAAGAGCTTTAGAACAAGATAAAGATATAGGATCCCCTCTTCTGGTGTTCAATCAAAACCTCTCTTTTTAAAAAAAATGATTAGATGAGGAAAATTTCTTGAAGAGCAATAATATTTTTTAAAATGTTATTGTTCACTACTACAGTACTTTTTGATTGTTACTGTTTACTGCTGCAGTACCTTTTTTTTAAACTTCTTTTTTGCTCTTTGTTCAAGAAACTCCCAAGATTATCAAGAATCAGATCTTGATAGAACCGCTCTGATACCACTTGATAACAGAAAGGTTGGGAATCCCAAAACTAGAATATGAACTTAAAATAAATGCGAAAGGAAAACTAGAAAACTAATTGAAAAGACTAAACAAGAACTAAGATATATGGATTTGACAAGATCCAAGTAACAATGAATTGGCTATAGGTAAACCAAACGACTTTACTTGAGAAATTAACTAAGTTTAAAATCGGATCTTGACCACTTCATGAGTAATGTTAGATAAGAATTAGTAAGTGTACTAATTAGCTTCTAGGAATACCAAGAAGAAACCAAAGATATCAAGAAAGAAAATTATCTTACTACCATAAACTATGAACTAGTTAGGTTGCAAGATAAATCCAAAAGTAATCTGCCGCAAAAGTTTAAAAGAACTCTCAAATATATTAATATTCAAAATATGATTTTCATGAATGAACAAAGACCCCTTTATATAGTAGTGAAGAAGGGGTTGGTCAAAAGATATCATAAATAAAAATAATACTTCTGAGGACCTAGAAAACTACCACACACATTATCCGACGAAGTCAACATAGAACAAAACAACTATTAAATAGCATAGAAGGCTGCCACACACAAAGTCCTAGGAGTCAACATAGAATAAAATAACTCTTCAATATAATTCAATAAAACTAATTTAAAAAATGTTGCAGTATTTTCTCCATTAAGGGGCTAATTTGGGCTTCATTTCATCTCCTCATGGACTTTACTTTGGGCCTTCAAATAGATATAAGATTTGGAGAAAATATATTCATTGGGCTTGAGATCTTCTTCCATCACAAAACACTTTTTAATAGTTAATTTCAGCCCATTATGTTGATCTTCAAATTTTCTTGTTTGGGATCTTGTCATAGGTCCTCTTGAAACTTTTAAAGCTTCCTTAGTTGATGTTGAGTTGCCATGGATGTTATCAGGTTGAGTGTAAGTGAGTATGAGTATAGATATCTGAATATGAGTGGCTTGTGCCCTAGGTGTTATCCAGGCAAGCAGTTGTGATATGAGTGGCTTGTGCCTCGGGTGAGTATCTAGGTGAGCAGTTGTGATACGAGTGGCTCGTGCCCGAGGTGAGCATCCAGGCAAGTAGTTGTGATAGGAGTGACTCATATCCAAAGTGAGCATCCGGACAAGCAAATGAGTGGGAGCAGATACTATACCACTATAGTACATGGTTTTGTAGAGTCCTCTGTAGGTCATGACTGGAAGGATAGATAGAAATACAGATGTGTAACAGACATTCATATATATCGATGTGATGTATGATATACCGATGTGATTCAGATTTTATGTGAGAGATACAGACGTGAGATAATATATATTCATATGGTAAAGGTGTGATACCAGTAGATATAAGTATGGTGCAGATGCATATAGAGTGAGATCAGGATGGTGCAGCTATATACTTGTATCAGTATTTTGGTGTCGACATGACTCCACTTGTATGATTGATTATTTTATCGTTCGTGGTTTAATTATGTTACTTGATGATGGTAGATAAATGTATATTAATGTTTTGCATGTAATCTCTGGTGATAGTTTGAAGCTGGCTGAGTCTAATATAATTCAACTAGGTTGATTTTGGCTATTAGTTCTGTAGTGGGTATTCGAGTCTATAATATTCATGTTGGGTTGATCTGACTAGGAGAATGGCTCCACTAATAAGTATAGAGCTGAGATATTACAAAGGATAAAATGGTTTATTAAAGGTTAACAATGGTTAAATACAAGATAATTGGCATAGGTATAATATCGCGGAGTAGATGAATGAATAGGGAGTAACTTAAATTGGTTTAATTAGTGAAAATTGGAACACGTGATGGGTAAGGGGAGCACAGCGATAAAAAGAGGGAGTTGAGGAAGAGAAGTGTCGTAATGCCGAGACACTATTTAAGCAGGTTACAACTACAGTGGGTGGGTTTTGTGCTGCGGGATCACAATCGTCGAAAAGACATCAAGACATCACTGCAACGAGACGACAGCCGCGGAGCAGGAATTAGGGAGTTGAAAAATCGATTGTTAAGTTGAGTGAGGAAAATTGTAGTGCACGAATATGTACGTCTATGTATAGATATAATTGTTTGCTTAAGTGATGATCTAATTGTGGTTTAGACTTAGTTTTGCATGTTTGATATGACTAGTAAAGGTTAGACATTTCCATGTTGATTATATACTATTGCATGAACTAATCCTAATTGGCTGATGATGCCCACCGGTGTGTGTGGTATACTGATACTACCTTGATACACTTTTTTGGGTGTAGGTTGTAGCAGGTGATTTTGCAGTTTTATGGTTGATAGGTGACACTCAACATAAACTTTTGCATTCTCTCCGCAGACAAAGCTGTATCATTTTAGTTTGTCAATATTCCAAGTAGAACTCTTTACCTATCTAGACTAGATCTCGGGAGAGCCATGGTTTTGGCAGGACTTAATTGTAAATTCAAATAATGATTGATTTATGTAAAAGCAAGGAGAAATTTTTTATATTTTTATATGTAGTTTAAAACAGGGGTTCTCCTATTGAGTTAGAGTCAATGTAGGTTCCCGCATGACCTACCCATTTGAGTCATGTCGTTTAGTAAGTTGTTGCTTCTAAAGAATATTTTCATAAGTTTATTGGAGTATTATTGAACCCCATTATGGATCTCACCATATCTAGAATAGTTTGATTAATTCTCAGATACACCGTTGAGTAGTGGTGTTGTTGGAAGTGTCCACCATGAGAGAATCTCATTCTCTTTGAGATATTATCATTAATAAGATATTCTTTATATCTATCAAACTCAGCATCTTGATACTTTTACCAGTCTAATTTCTAACTTCACTATGAAATCTTTAAACATTTCAAATAGATTCATTTTTTTGTTTCATAAGATGCACAAAATCATATTTCATTAATGAAAATAATAGAATAAGAATAGGAAAAATACATAATTACCTCCCTAAAGTAAGACGTTAATTTCAAGGAGACACTTAAACTTTGTGAGGGTCCTATTACCCCCTAAATAATTTTAACGGATATTATTACCTCCTTTTTCAGTTATTTGGCATAGAGACTGATACACTCTCTTAAAGAGAGTGAGAGACCCCAAAAAATGATTAAATTTTTATTTGTACAAACTTTTCTTTATAAAATATATTTTCATATTTTAATTCTTTTTGTCTTTTCTTTCTTCTTCATAAATTTGTTGCCATGTCCGTTGGAGCCCAACCACTTTGTACCACCATTTTTTCCACAACTCTACCCACTTTAATTTATTTTCTTCTACTCCAAAATCGTATTTAAAATATTTTCTTACACTTTGGATAATTTAACAAAATTATTAAATTTTAAGATCAATTGAGGTAGAATTTAATTTTTTTTGTTATTTTGATCTTCAACCCAATACCTTACAAATCATGAAAAATTTATTAATATTCTTGACACTTTCATTTTTAATTAGGTTGAAGTTATATGAAAATAAGAAACTAATTAACAATATTTTCAAGCTTGGAATTTGCTTAGAAAAAAAAGAAAAAATTACTAGTGAATAATAAGAAGAAAGAATTAAAAAATTTAGAGGGAGGAGTTAGCTGGTGCGGGGTGGGAGGTTAGTTGGGGAAGAAGAAGAAGTGGTGGGACGGGGAGTTAGCTGGGGAAGAAGAAGAAATGCGGGGTAGGGTAAGTGAAAATATTATTTATAGTAAGTAAAAAATAAGAAAGATTAAGAAAATATAAGGAAAAACAAAAAAAATATATAGTTTTCAGTTAAATAACATATGTCAAGTAAGCATTGTGGTGTGGTTAACAGTTTTTTAGAATTGAGATCGAACAAAAAGGAGGTAATAATATAATTTTAAAATTATTTAAGGGGATAATAGAACTCCACAAAGTTTATTTTCCTCCTTGAAATTAAGGTCTTACTTCAAGGAGGTAACTATGTATTCTCTCAATAAAAATATCCACCTTTAACTTGAATTCACATGGGCTTACAAATATCAGTGTGAATTAGTCTCAATAATTCAAAAGCTATATCTGCATTTCAGTAATGGAGTTTTGGTTTTTTTTTCTTTGAGACAAGATTCACAAGATAACTTTCATTGTACAACTTATTAAATCTCTTCTCTCCAATATAACCAAACTTACAATGCCAAGATCTGTATAATTTACTTGATTACCTATTTTCCTCTTAATACTTGAAACATGCATAATTGAATTAACATTCATATAGGGTAAGCCATAAATATCATGCTGGAAATAGACATTCACTATAATTCATCACCATGAAAAATACAGAATACGTCACTATTAAGATCAATGCCAAAACTTCGCTTGTCTAACACAGTAAATAAAATTATGTTCAAACAAATTTAGGAACATAATAACAATCTTCAAACATAAGTATTTTACTTGTAGGCATTACAATAGAAATTGATCATACAACTAATGTTGCAACTCTTGCACCATTTTGAACGTGCATATTAACTTCTCTTTATTTAACTTTTTACTAATCTTAAATCTATTAAAAATATAATAAATATTCATAGTTATTTTTGGTATCTAACATCAAAAGCGAAGAACTAGTAATAGTTAAATAAATCATGAAAATATTTTTCATCACAGTCTTACCTTGTTTTTTATCCTTTAGAATTGCAAGAAATTTCTTGTAGCTTCTCTTCCAGTGTCTTTTCTTCTTTGAATAGAAACACTTTTCTTAAGAGTTAGATTGTGACTGCAAGATCAAATCTTGAGAAACTTCTTTCTCAAATTGCACCTAACATCTCAAGTTGTTCAACAATATTTAGTCATATGATTGACATGTGCTTAATTGAATAATTTACAATCAACTTAGATTAAGATAAAATATTAGATAGCTAGTATCTAATTGTTATTCTTTGTGTACCTTACACTAATTAATTAAACAACTTCTTACAATACTCAATAGTATATTTTGAATACAAATCCTAATGTCTCCTTTGGAGTTCAAAACTTATAGAAGCAAGAATTATGCATTTGGAAAAAAGACATTCTTTCAAGTATTTCTAATAAGTTTTATGCCCTAAGCAGCATCCTCTAATGGGATTATTTTGTCAAGTCTATCGATCACATCAATTAGATTTTCATGCATGAGAACAATTTTCAAGTTTATATACTAGTTATTAAAGTTTGATCCTACCAACTTATTAGCATAAAATATTTTATGTAACGATACAACAGACATATTGATAAATGTAAAATACAAAAATAAAGGCAAAAATGTAAGAACATATTTACACGTATCATAAAGACATGAACTTTTATCTTAATGATATTTTCACTAATTATCATATACCCTCATTATGGGTATAATTTCTCTCCCTTTAACTATGAGTAGATAAATTTATTGCTAGGGGTGTGTGCATAATGGATGTCTAGACTTGATTGGGTATTGATTATTTATTCTTAAAATTGATTAACAAGCATGGATCTATTATTTTCTTCAAGTTTTAATTCAATAATTGATTGTTGCAAACATTGATTTAGCTCTCTGGTCTTTCCTTTGCTTAAAAAGGGATGTAAGGTTGGATAAGGATTCGATAGTGAGGAATTGGAGTGTTTAATATATAGGTTGGAGCTAGAGATAGTAACCTAAATTCATACTCCATTAAAGGGTTAGGACTAGAAATAGTCTAACCCTTCCTCAAGCTTGTTGGTTGTTTGGTAATTTTGGCCTTGGGGTTTGAGAAAACCCAAGGTAGATATATCCGTTTAGTTGAAAAACATAGGGTATTATCCATAACCAAGTATCTCCATGCCCTAATCAAGTCTAAGTCTCTTAATCAACCCCTCTCTAGTAGACACCTCATCGAATGCACACCCCTAGTTCCTCTCTTTGATTGCATCAAGTTACTTTTCCCTTGTTTTGTTCTAAATTTGAAATTGATACATGATTACTCTTTTCCCCCAATTTTTACTTTATATTGTTGAGACATGAAGTTTATTGTGTGAGTTGATGTACAATATTTGGATAATCCTACCCCAATGCTCATGGTATTCGACCTCGACACTTGTTGGGAAATTTATTTTTGTCAACAATCGTGCCCACTTCCTTTATTAGAGAAGTTTTAATGCCCTAGAAACTCAAAGACTTGACCCGGGAGTTAAATGGAGAAAACTGAAAAATTTGCACCAGGTCACAGAATAACTCGTTCTGTGACCTGTGGGGGTGACCATGAGTCGTTAAGTGACTCATGGTAAGGACTTTGACCTTGGTAGAAACATTGGATAATTTGGGTGACCACGAGTCGTGGTCAACACCATGAGTCATATGTGACCGTGGTCAATAAAAAATTTAAGGCCGAGAAATTTTTAGCAGTGGACCTAACGAGTGGGTCACCACGAGTCGTCGGGTACACCACGACTCGTGATGTACCCTGTGGTGATCAGTATGATATTTTTGGTAGTGTACCTCACGAGAGGTGACCACGAATCATGGTCAATGGGCATGACCCGTTGGATCCGTCGTGGGGTACTGGCAGTCAGTTCTTCCTGTGAATTTTTTAAGGGTGATTCAGTAATTTTCTAGCCTCTTAGACTCTAAACTACGTCGTTTATGTTATTTTGAGGGGATTTAGAGGGGATAAATGGTTTTCCCCTCATTCCCACTGAGATTTTCAGAGAAATTAGCTTAAGTTTCCTCTCAAGAACTCTCAAGTAAGACCAGGGCTTCTCATCTTTTGCAGTGATTCAAGCTTTCTTCTTCAAGGAATTTGTAGCCACGTATGTGGGAATTCAACAAGGGAATAGTTGTTCCCTTGTGTCCCCAAAATCCCTCCTAGTTTCTCTATGAATTCTAGCCCTGAGTTTTCAATTGTGATGGGAATATATATATATATATATATATATATATATATCAGATTTATTTGAGTTCTTATAGAATGTTATCCATGTTTAGTTTAGATATGATCCCATCAGTTTAAGACTATATTGGTGTTGTTCCCATAAAGTGAATTCTAGCCATGAGCTTTCGAATGTGGATGAATTATATGCCAGATTCTGTTGTAGCTTGTGATAAGTTGATTGTTGGATATTCTCCATTATCTAAATATTGTATAAATGTTATTTCTTGTAAGGATGATTTTAGCCCAAATGTTGAATGAGATCACCTAGAACTATGCATGTTGGGTTAGTCTTCCTTGTTGCTTGATTATGTCAATGTTGTGGATTCCCATGTTGTTAGTGTGAGTTGAAATCTCCGTTAGCTACATGATAGTTCAGTTTCAGTCAAAATGTTAGAATCCTTAATAACATGATAGTTCAGTTTTAGTCAAAATGTTAGAATCCTTAATGTTATTCAGATTTTGTCAACTGGCCAGTTTGACTACGTTATTCTCAAGAGGTGTTAGTGGTGCCTCTTAGTTATCAGAACTAGACTGAGTGCTAGATTTCAGTTTGTCCTTAGATGGTTACGACGCTCCTAGATAAGCAGCTCTGACCAGTCTTAGAACCTAGTTATAGAATTCGGTTTGGTAAGACTCTCAGGGTGCTTCCAGATAGGTATTCCTGACTAGTCTTGGGCCCCAATTTCGAGCTATCAGCTTATTAGGCAGTCTAGGACTATCCAGTGGGAGTAGGACTTAGCACCGAGCGGACGAGGGTTCCAGCGCACCCAGGTTCCTAGAATTACATTGCCACTATAGGTTACAATTTTATTGGCCTCATAGCCCCAGACTTGTGATCACCTAGTTCATGCCTTTATATCTTTGAAAGGTATATTGGGTCCTATTGATGGGGCATATACATCAGACTCCCCGTCTAGCTCACGTGGTTACTTATCGGTTATAGACTCTCCCACTAGTCAGCTCAGTCCAGTCTCAAATTAGTCAATTCATTTTTAATTTACTCAGTTCAGCACAGTTAGTTCAGAATCAGAAATCTCAGATTTAGGCATGTCTTTGACAATCAGACAGGGTCATCTAGACCATTTCAGTTATTTCAGTTAGTCATTGAATGTCTTTTCAGTTCAACATTTTTATTTCTTGCGTATGGTTTCTCTCACTTATTCAGTATATTTAAAGTACTGACGCATACCTTTTATGTTGTTCATGATACAGCTGTAGGATTTTAGTCCTAGCCTTACTAGCCACTCACTCTCAGTTAGAACCAGCCGGGTGTATCGAAACTACCTAATCTCAGTCTTTAATAAAGTCATTCTAGATAACCTTGTAGAGTTAGACATGGTCAACTTCGACCTCATCCTTGGCATGGATTGGTTACACTTTGGTTATGCCTCAGTCGACTGCGGAACTAGGGTCATCAGTTTTCAGTTCCCTAATGAGCCAGCTCTAGAATAGTCGGGCAGTAGTTCAACGCCATAGGGTAGGTCTATTTCCTACCTTAAGGCCAGGAAGATTATTTCAAAGGGATGTATTTACCATCTAGTTCGAGTCAAGGATTCCAACTTTGAGACCCCACCTATCCAGTCAGTCCCTGTTGTCAGTGAATTTCCAGATGTGTTCCCCAAAGATCTTCCCGGAGTTCCTCCTGAACGGGAAATTGACTTCGACATAGACCTTATTCCAGATACTTAGCCCATCTCTATCCCTCCTTATAGAATGGCTCTGGCTGAAATTAAGGAGTTGAAGGAGCAGCTAAAAGATCTTCTTGATAAGGGTTTTATCAGACCCAACATCTCTCCCTGAGGTGCTCCAGTGTTATTCATGTGAAAGAAAGATGGTACCCTTAGAATGTGCATTGATTACCATCAGTTGAATAAGGTCACAGTAAAGAACAATTATCCTCTACCTAGAATTAATTACCTGTTCGACCAACTTCAGGGAGCCAGCTGTTTCTCCAAAATAGATCTTAGGTAGGGGTATCATCAACTAAGAGTCAGAGAGTGGGATATACTGAAAATAACTTTCAGGACTCGGTATGGTCACTTCGAGTTTGTGGTTATGTCCTTCGGACTAAAAAATGCCCATGCATCCTTTATGGACCTGATGAAAAAAGTTTTCAAGCAGTACTTGGATATGTTCGTCATTTTATTTATTGAGGACATTCTGATATACTCCAAAAATAAGGAGGAGCATGCTAATCACCTGAGGATAGTTCTCCAGACACTCAAAGACCGCCAGTTGTTTACTAAGTTCAGCAAGTGCGAATTCTGGTTAAAGTCCATGACTTTCCTGGGTCATGTGGTCTCGGGTGAGGGTATTCAGGTTGATCCTCAAAAGATAGCAGCAGCGAAAGACTAGCCCAAACCCATCTCCCCAACTGAAATCAGAAGTTTCTTGGGTTTGGCCGGTTATTACCGACGCTTTGTGGGAAGCTTTTCTTCTATAGTATCTCCTCTGACTAGACTGACTCAAAAGAAGGTGAAATTTCAATGGTCAGATGCGTGTGAGAAGAGTTTCCAGGAATTAAAAACTCAACTCACTACCGCTCCAGTGTTGACCCTACCGAAAGGATCAAATGGGTTTGTAGTGTATTGCGACGCTTCCAGATTTGGACTCGGTTGTGTTCTGATGCAGTAGGGAAAGCTGATAACCTACGCCTCCAGACTGCTCAAAGTTCATGGGAAGAATTATCCAACTCATGACTTAGAGTTAGCGGCGATAGTGTTCGCGTTGAAAATATGGAGACATTACCTATACAGGGCTCACGTTGATGTTTTCACCGATCACAAGAGCCTTCAGTATGTAGTCAGTCAAAAGGACCTAAATATCCGTCAGAGAAGGTGGGGTTAGAGATCCTGAAGGATTATGACATGAGCATGTTATATACCCGGGCAAAGCCAATGTGGTGGCTGATGCCCTAAGTAGAGTGTCTATGGTAGCATGGCTTATATCGAGGAAGGCAAAAAGGAACTGGGAAAGGATATTCACAGACTAGCTTATTTAGGGGTGCAATTGGTTGACTTAGTTGAGGGTGGAGTAGTGATGAAAAGCGGGTCAGATTCCTCTTTGGTTGTTGAAGTTAACTCCAAACAGGATGAAGATCCCATTTTACTTAAACTTAAGAAAGCGGTTCTTAGGAAAGAGGTTGAGGCTTTCTCCAAAGGGGGAGATGGTGTGCTCCGTTATCAGGGCAGGTTGTGTGTACCAGACATCAGTGACCTGAGACAACAGATATTAGCTGAAGCACACAGCTCGAGATACTCAATCCACCCTAGTGCTACTAAAATGTACTGCAATTTGCGGGATATTTACTGCTGGAACGGCATGAAGAGAGGCATCGCCAAATTCGTAGCTAAGTGCCCGAATTGCCAGCAAGTCAAGGTAGAGCACCAAAGACTGGGAGGTATGACCCAGGATATTAGCATATCCATGTGGAAGTGGGAAAAAGTAAATATAGACTTTATTACGGGTCTACCTCGAACTCGTCGGCAACATGATTCCATCTGGGTAGTATTAGACTGGATGACTAAGTCAGCACATTTCCTCCCAGTTAAAACTACAGATTCAGCTCAGGAATATGCTAGACTTTATATCTGGGAGTTGGTCAGGCTTCATGGGGTGCCATTATCCATTATCTCAGATAGAGCTACCCAGTTCACCTCATATTTCTGGAAGTCCTTTTAGAAGGGACTTGCTACCCAGGTCAAGCTCAGCACAACTTTTCACCCGCAGACAGATGGGCAAGTTGAGCGGACTATTCAGACCCTAGAAGATATATTGAGAGCATGCGTGATTGATTTCAAGGGAAGTTGGGATGATCACTTGCCTCTTATCAAGTTTGCGTACTACAATAGTTATCACTCCAGTATCCAGATGGCCCCATTTTGAGGCATTATATGGTAGGAGGTGCATGTCTCCTATTGGGTTGTTTGAGGTTGGTGAAGCTGCTATAATCGGGCCAAACTCGATTATTCATGCTATGCAGAAGGGACAACTCATTAGATCAAGATTGAAAATAGCTCAGAGTCATCATAAATCTTATGCTAATGTGAGGAGAAGTGAATTGGAGTTCACTGTGGATGACTAGTGTATCTGAAAAGTTCACCCATGAAAGGGGTGATGAGGTTTGGGAAGAAGGGAAAGCTCAGTCCAAGATATGTGGGACCCTACAGAATCCTAAGGCGAATTGGCAAGGTAGCTTATGAGCTGGGATTACCTTCAGAATTAGCATCTGTGCACCCAGTATTCCATGTGTCACTATTGAAGAAGTGCATCGGTGATCCAACTTCAATTGTTCCATTAGACAGCGTGGGAGTAAAAGATAGTCTCTCATACGAGGAGGTCCTAGTCCAGATTCTTGACCGACAGGTTCGTAAGCTAAGGAACAAGGAAGTAGCTTCAGTCAAAGTCTTGTGGAGGAATCAGCAGGTTGAGGGAGCTACGTGGGAGGCTGAAGCGGATATGATGGCTAGATACCCCCATTTGTTCCCTTCAAACTCAGTTTCAGTTTAAGGTATCAATTCCCTCCACAAAACGGCTTTTAGTTCTTTCATGTAAATGAATATGTGCATGATTAGTGAATTCAGTCCAGACTTGTCATCCAGTTCAGAGGTAGTCATTCTACTAGTTTCAGCCTTCATGATCAGTATTTGTATATAAAGATTGTCATTCTCTGCTTTCCTGTGTGTTTTCCAACATTCGAGAATGAATGCTCCCAAGGGGGTCATGCCCCAGAAACTCAAAGACTAGACCCGGGACTTAAAAAAGAGAAAACTGAAAAATCTACACCAGGTCACATAACGAGTCATTTTGTGACCCGTGAGAGGTGACCACGAGTCGTTAAGTGAGTCATGGTGAGAACCGGGGACTTAGTTAAAAATTTTGAAAAATGAGGTAACCACAGGGGTGACCACCAATCGTGGTCAACCCCACGAGTCGTGATATGACCCGCAGTCAAGAGAAAATTTAAGGCTAGGGAGAAATTGGGCAGTGCACTTAACGACTTGTCAGCACGAGTCGTGGTCCATGCCACAACCCGTTAGGTTACTCGTGTTAGGACTGGGTCAAGAAGTAGAGGAGGTCGACAATGTACCCTATGGGTCCACACCACGACTCGTTTGGGACACCACAAGTCATGGTGTCACCCTTGGGGACTCCTAGGTGTTTAAGGTAGTGCACCTAATGAGAGGTGACCACAAGTCGTGGTCACCAACCATGACCCATTAGGTCACCCGTGAGGACTGACAAGCAGTTTTTCCCTGCGAATTTTCAAGGGTATTTTAGTGATTTTGTACCCTCAACTTTAAACTACATCGTTTTAAACATAATTTCAGACTTATTAGTGGGGTTAAATGGTTTCTTTCCTCATTCCCCACTCAAACCTTCAGAAAACATATCGTAGAACTTCTCTTAGTGTTTTTCAGATCAAGAGCTAGGGCAAACTTTTCTTCTCAATTTCTCAAGGAATTCTTCGGACTTTTTCACCAGGTATGTGGAAATTCAACAAGGAATAGTTCTTCCTTTGTGTCCCCAAATTCCTCCCTGTTTCTCTCTATCAATGGTAGTCCTAAAGTTACTGAATGTCAAGAAATTGTTAGTCATACTTCCTCTAAATCATGTGAAATATTGTACCATGTTAATATTAGATATTTTCCTCCAGTTTGTGAATTAAATGATGTTAAACCTTGTCAACTGAAATTTTTCCCTATTCTTGAATTAGAAAAATCTAGAATTTGCGTTAGTGTTTGAATATAAAAGTTTACCTTGATTTTATCAGTGTTGGGAACTCTCATATTGTTAGTAGCATTGAATCTCAATTAGAATATTGTCAATTCAGTTTTAGTAAGAATGTTACAATTCTCAGTGCCAGTCAGAAAATGTCAACTGATTAGTTTGGCTATAGAATTTTCTGAGGTGTTAGTAGTGCTCGCGCTCTGCTGCTCGGTATATATTATACACCGACACGCAAGTGTACGTGGTCAAACAAGTAATAAAGTGGCTAAGTAGCCAAGTATCGATCCAAGGAGGCTGCTCTAGATATGCAAAACTGCCCAGTTTACTATATCTCTATTCTATTTCTAACTATGTTAACAACAATCCAACCAAGATTTGAGTGAGTTTTGTTTCTAAACTAATTATCTACTAAAAGTAATAACTACTATTTACGTTGAGTTTAGACAATGGATATGCACATGCCAAGGTTAAGAACGAGTAATGAACTTGATAATCATGATAATTTGGTCATCTTCTTCTTCATATTTCTAGCCAAGAACGTTGCCTAGAAATTAAAACTTCCGTATTTAATTTCACTTTAGATTCATAAACCATTCGTCTACATTTCTGTGATCAAATGCAATTTATGACCTAACACTACAATTCCGGTTCCTAAATTGACTAATACGGCTTTCAAGTATATTTCTATCAAGAAAGCACATCAAAACCCAATTTTCCCAAATCAAGTTAAGAACAATACCCTATTAATTCACAACTTTCCAATTTCATGCTCTCTCGAGTGAAATTGGACTTTTTAGATATACATTAATGGTGGCCAATCAAGAATGTAATAAGCACAAGAATTAATAGAACAACATGCAAGAAGAAGAAGAAACCATATCAATTATTACCAACATTCATTACACAAGTTCAAAACCTCAGCAAGAAAGGAATTAACCACTCATTCTTGGATTAATCATCCTAGAATGAGTGTGAATCATGCATACAATTGAAGGAAAGAAGAAGGGAAGAGAAGAAAACTCTTATCTTTTCTATTCTTCAACTGCCACAAAACCACGTTCCTGCTCCCACTTCTGAACTCAGGCTCTAAAAAAACTAAAACTAAAAAAACTCCCTTTAAAAATAACCTAAGTGTGCTATTTATACTAGTGGGAAATGTTTCCCGGAATAACAAGCAACGTGTCACGGAGGCCAACGCGGAGCACTGCCTCCGTGACACGGTGTGGACGCGGACCCTCTCTGGAAATTGCAGGGTCCGAATAATTGGCCTCAACGTGGCACGGAGGCCATCGCGGAGGCCTATCTCCGTGCCACGGAGCTGACGCGCAGGCACACTGGAAATTGCCACTTTTCTTTCTGCCCAGGCAGTGTGCTACCGCGATGGCAGCGTGGCACGGCTCCATCGCGGAGCCACTGTAAAATGTGCCATCCGAGGTCTTTTCCACGCTCGCATCCCAGTCCAACTCCGACATAGTTCCAACACGCATTTTAGCTCTTAAAAATCACATTATCCTGCAAAACAAATGCTAATCATGTTGGTTAGTATAAATTCGCATTTTATTACCAAATACATGATATTATATACACATTGCACAACAAACAAGGTAAAAATGATACGTTTGAGTATCACTTGGGCATATAAATCTGCCCAAGATCACTTACCCCACACTTAAATCCTTGTTCGTCCTCGAACAACACATACACAAATCATGCACATCACATCTCAACCTTTGTCACTATGGTGCAACCATTTACGTTACGGTCATACAAATTATTCGATTTTTGCAAATCATCAAGAAAACACGCTTGGTCGTACAAGACAATGACCTTAATACATCGAGGCTTCCTAGACTTTTAAGAATTGATTCTTGATATCGGCAAACTCATGCAAATCAACTAATCAAGAAATCCGACACGAAAATCAATCTTTCATCAAGCATGTACCCTTACAACTCGAGAGAAACTTCCCCTTTTATGCTCGTGCAGCACACAAACATGCAAGTAGGGGCATATAAAAATTAATTTCACTCTCTCTCCCAAAAGAATTCACATGCATCATGTCATGACCCATAGGCTTGCCCTTAGTGAATTACTCCACTAATATAAAGAAATGCAATGTAGGATCAAATAGGACTTTCAATGGGTTGTAACTGGGCTATGGATCTAGTATATATATTGGATTAGCCAATAATAGTCGCTAGCATCCTTAAGCGCCTTTTCAACTCATTCTCATCGACTCATGGACATTGTTCCTCTCTTTTCTCTTTTTCTCCCATTCATGCTGGTTTACTTTCATACAGCCCATTTCATCAGGCACACTTGACCCCAAACGGAAGGTTTTCATGTACCCTCAATTTCATTTAATTACAACTAGTGCCTCTTCAACATCATCTTTTCTTTCCTCACTTTGCTTTTCTTTTCTTTTCACTCTTTTCACTCTTTAACACTTTGGGAAACAATTTTCTGTTCTTTGTAAGCGCTTAAGAGCTTCTTATAGACTTTAAGGCTAATGAAAAGAAGGAATAAAGCTTAGTTCATACAATTCTGGACAAAAGAAAGAAATCGGCTAAAGGCTCAACGGGCTGACTAGGGTATACAACATATAAAAAGGTAGAACTTGACAAGAAAACAATGGAAACTAACGGTTAAAACAAATAAATGCCTACATCCTTTCCGACACTACACCTCCTTCATTTCGCTTTGTATACACGCCAGGCAAGTTCTAGACAATTCACAATGACATGGAATAGCAAAACCTCACTCACACTTCATGCACATGCTTGAATCAAGATGCATTCACAGACTCTTTAATTAGTCAATTACATGAATTCAAGATTAAGCCTCAATCATAATGAACCAAATTCTATAGTCTAGGTAACTCAACATATTTACACAATTGCATGCTTTCAAATGAATCACTTTCACATTTCGAACATCAATTACACACGCAACAAAATTTTAGCAACCATAAGCAACTATAGTTTATTGATGCAATCCACCAAAGAAACTAAAAACAAAACATCTACTCCTATCGACTACATTTCCCTTAAGACGGTCGTCATCCATCCATCATAGGGAATGTTCACTAACTATGACATCGGTTCAATGGGACTATTCTCGGTAAAAGAACCGAAAACAAACTCCGAGAAACCCAAAAATAAAACTTCAAAATTTTTTGCAACACATCGATCATTTCGATGAAAAAAATATTTACAAAATATGTTGATAAGTGCAACATCTTTTCGCAAAAATTTTGAAAAATATCGATCATATCGATAGAGAAAAAATATTTACAAAATTTACAAAATATTTACAACGGCAACCATAACTTTTAAAAACACACATCATTAGCCACAAACAAATATATACACATCATTCACAACTCAGTTCACAACAACAGGGAAAGCACAGACATACATAAACGTCAAGGAAGAATATACAGCAGATTTAGAGCCTATGACCCAGCACCTAACTACTCCCCACCCCACACTTAAATCGAACACTGTCCCCAGTGTTCACAAAAATACAAAGCATAAAATTTTGGGTGGTGACACTCCCTGCTCAGTCGAAATATTCGACTTCCTCATCCGGTGCTGCGGCCTCGTCGCCCATATCTGAATCAGCTCCCTCGCCGTCATCGGACTCCACATCAGAGTCCTCACGACGTGTCTCCTCATCAGTAGGGACGTCGTCGTCAGTCGGCTCCACAAAGGCTGGCCCCACCTTGCATAAAGCTCTGGCGTTCTCGCCAAAAGGGTAGTCCAGCTCCAGCTGCCATAATTCATCCTCGGTGGCTGGTCTCCCACCTATCCGTAGCTGCAGCATCTGCATACCGAACATACGGGCCATATACTGGTCGTCACGAGCATGTCGCTCGCCCAGAGTCAGCACAGGTCCATGTGTAGTGTCGGGGGCCTTGGTCTTTGTCACATCAAGGGCCCTCCGCTCCAACTGCGGAATGTAATCCAAGGCTTCTTCCTCAACTTCGAGGCCTCGGAGGAAGGTGGTGATGAGTCCACCAAACCCGTATCTGTGGCCCTAGTGTAGTCTGGCTCTCTTCATGGCGGATATTATACCCGCCCCCATATTAATCTCAAGCCCTTTCATAAGGGCATACACCAGGCAGACACGGTCCCGGGTCACGTCTGTCATATGTACTCCCGGGATCAAACACGAACATACAATTTTTAGCCAGATTCTGGCCTCCCTGTTCATCTGCGAATAAGGAAGAGTCTGGTGGTAACCCCTCTCTTTGTGTCTACTCCATCGGGCTGTGGATCGAGCCCCACACAACGTACGTCTGATGTCGGTGTACGGTGGGGTGATGTTGAGCTGGCGGAGAACGTGGGTGTCTGTGTCCCGCGCTCCAACGATGGCATTCAGTTGCTGGGGTTCCAGAGTGACAATCTGCCCTCTGATTTTAATAGTGTGGCTTCTGATGGCCGGGTTCCAGTTGGCATAAAATTCCCGGACCAAGTGAAGGTTGCACTCCTTGGGCTCCTGAAAAATAAAGCTGAGCCCAGCTGCCTCAATCCTCTGTACGATGCGAGGGAACTCCTGTGCGAGTGGTTCCCTTGCAATATGTTCCTCCGGGAAGTACTTGTTCTCCTTATGCTTTGTGTACCATTTCTTCCCTTCATCGGTGACCCATCGTGTCCCGTATCGGCGGTGTTGACCGCGTGGAACAGCAGGTGCAGCTGGGACAGCAGTGCCCAGTCTCATTCTCTTTCTGCCGGTGCCTGAGGTTGAAGCACCCTTGCCTTTATCTTGTCGGCTGGCCATTGTACCTGTCAATTTACACAGACAAGCACAACGTTAAGCTAAACACTTGTTAGCTTTGGCTAAGGTCGGGTTAAACAAAATTTACCCCACACTTAGTCTTTAACAATATTTACAACATGTTAGCAAGGATAACTCTATTTACACCCCAAACACAATCACTATAAACATATTGCTTAGTGCGTTCACAAAAATTCGACAGCATAACGGCTAGCGAACTACTCAGACTTCATACAGCTAACCCAATCCTACTATCGACAGCTATTCACCCATAGCACTTAGCAATGATAACAACAACAAAATAGAAACAACAATATAAACATTTTATATACACTAATCTAAGCAATTCAACCAATTCACATATTACGCAATGTCCCACAAAAATTCGAGAATTAGTCGTCTTTCACCAATTATACAATATTTACCACGACTTATCTCAAATAATAAACACACCCCGGCATCAATTTCGTCAAACTATCAAGTTACCCAAGTTAAAATTCAACAACCCCAAGCCCTAGAACTCAATTCGACAATCAACAATGAATTATTCAATCAATCGATAAGTTCACCCGTCAACTACAACAATCCGAACACAATCAATCGCAAAATAATTGACGTCATGTTTAATTTCTACCTAGGGTGATATATCTCACCTCACATGCTCAAAATCGACAAAAATCGCCAAAAATTTGAGATAGACGATGAAAACATACCTTGGAATTGAAGAATCGATAAAGACTTGACGTTTTCCTTGCCTCTTAACGTGGCACGGAGCTTGGGGGTAGGGGAATGGGTGTTTGGTCGCGGAGGGTAGAGGGAATGGGGAAAAATGGGTGAAAATCGGGGGTTTATTTAAAAGAAACACGCGGGTCACCCGGAAACCCGGTGTGACCCGGCACTGGGATAAGGGCAACGTGTCATGGAGGGTAACGTGGAGGCCCTCCTCCGTGACACGGAGCCAACGCGTTGGCTTACTGGAATTTTAAAAAATTCCAGATTTGCCTTCAACGTGTCACGGAGGCCAACGCGGAGCATTGCCTCCGTGACACGGCGCCAACGCACCAGTGCTCTGTTTCACTATCAAATTTTATTTTTCATACCTCGCCTCGTTTTCTCGATTCCACGTATTTTTCCTCCGGTATACCTGAAAATCACCTCACTAAACAAAAATTGGTTAAATGACTAGATTCCCTACTAAAAAAAAATAAAAATTACTAATTAAAATGCACATCTAACCTAGTCAAGAAAAAGAAAAGAAAATAAAATAAAATAAAAACTTTACACTAAGGAAAAAGAAAGAAAAATATTTTTCACGGGTTGCCTCCCGTGCAGCGCCTGGTTTAACATCGCGGCTCGACAGCCTTTATGCTCAATTTTCTACTAGGGAGATGGACGATTTGACCTGATCATGGTCATCTCCCCAGTAGTTCTCAACCTTGTCTGGTGGCCTACCTAGTAACTCTCGGGAACCACTCAATCCATTTGCATTCCCATGATTAATCACGTTGATCACCGAGAGTTCCTTATAGACAGTCGGGTACTTAGGTGCCTTGTACACGTCGAACACCTCAACCTTGTCGTGTGCTCGCATCGTGAGTTGACCTGCAGCTACATCGATCAATGCCTTTCCGGTTGCCAAAAATGGTCGTCCCAAAATAATTGGGACTTCCACATCTGGATCAAAATCCAACACAACGAAATCTACCGGAAAAATGAGGGAGCCTACCTGCACTAGCACATCCTCAACTATACCATTCGGCTTAGCTAAAGACCTGTCTGCTAGCTGCAAGATCACTGTTGTAGGTCTAGGACTCCCTAGCCCTAACTTTCTGAATACCGAAGATGGCATCAGATTTATACTTGCCCCCAAGTCGCATAACCCACGAGCTCGGATACTTTGCCCAATCGTCAGCTGGATAGTAAAACTTCCAGGATCCTTCAGTTTAGTGGGCAACCTGTTCTGAATACGGGATGTGCATTCCTCCGTTAAAGCCACCGTGGCATACTCGGTCAAGCGACTTTTGTTGGCCACGATGTCTTTGATATACTTTGCATATTTTGGCACACCCTGCAAGATATCAACAAGAGGTAAGTTAACATGTACCTGTTTAAGTACCTCCATGAATTTCTGGAAACACGCCTCCTCCTTGTGTTTCTTAAGTCGTTGAGGGAACGGGGGTGGAGGCCTTGTTGGTTCAGCTTCTTTGGTCTTCCCCGTATCTGAGGTTTGTTCTCCCTCAACATCTGCTGCTCCTGACTTCTGAGGCGGTCTTTCCGGTTCCACCTCCTTTAATTGTAAACCACTCCTCGTGGTCACTGCATTTACCTGCTTAGGATTGGGATCCATGTCGCTAGGTAGTCCTCCCCTTGGTCTAGTATTTTGGGCACTAGCAAATTGCCCAAACTGATATTCAAGAGCCTTGGTTGCCAATTGATTGTTCTTTACTTCGGCCGCCAGTTTGACATAGTCAGCCTGCAATTGTGCCTGGTTGGCAATCATGGTCTTGAACATTTCCTCAATAGTCGGTGATGGTGGTGGAGGAGGGGCATTGTGATTTCTAAACTGATTCTGATAGCCTTGTTGCCCTCCTTGGTTTCTGTGCATACCCTGCCCTGAACCTTGACCTTGTTGATTGTTGCTACCCCACGAAAAATTTGGATGATTCCTCCAATTCGAGTTGTAGCCACCGCCAAACTGCTGTTGATTCCTCTATGCATTGCCCACAAAGTTGACAGAATCAGGATTTGCACCACAACATTCAGCTGAATGCTCACTACTACCACACACTTCACACCACATCTGTTGGACTGCATTGACTGAGGCTGAAGGCTGGTTCAAATTCATATTGCTGAAGTGAGTGTTTAACTGATTTTGCAAAGCAGCTATCTGTGCAGCGATAGCTGTGAATCCATCCACTTCAAGCACTCCCGCTGCTTTCCTTGCTCCACCTCTTGAAGAATCTGCATTCCATTCTGGATTGCCTTGTGAAATTCGGTTGAGCAAAGTGTACAGCTCCTCAAAAGTCTTCTCCAGCGCTTGCCCTCCAGCTGCTGAGTCTAACAAAATTTTAGTGTGGGGTTCCAAACCCTCAATAAAAGTGTGTACCAACACCTCGTTTGACTGATGATGATGAGGACAGTCTCGCAACATGGACTTGAATCTTTCCCAGGCTTGATAAAGATTTTCTCCTTTCCTCTGTTTAAAACTTAGAATCTGACTTCTAAGTTTAGCTGTTTTACCTGAAGGGAAAAATCTGATCAAGAACTTCTTTGCAAGATCATCCCACGTTGATATAGAGTTGGGTGGTTCAGCTTTTAACCACCTATTGGCTTCACCAAGTAAGGAAAATGGAAATAAAGTGAGCCGAACATAATCAGGTAACACTCCAGCGGGGATGTAAGTGTCACTTATCTCCAAAAAGTTCTGGAGATGTTGTTGTGGATCTTCGTGAGGGAGACCGGTAAACTGCCCGCTAGTGTGCAAAAGTTGCACCATATTTTGCTTTAACTCAAATCTCCCCCCAAGCTCTGGTTTGCGGATGCTGGAATGTACATTATTAGCGTGTGGGATTGCCACCTCGCGAACCGGCCTGGCTGCTAATTCCTCGGGCACTAACACTGCCCGCACAACTGGTGGATTGGGTTGCCCCATTATAGACTGTTTCAGCAACTGCAACTTCTTCCGAAGAGCTTCTCTACGTTGACTGTGCAATTCATGTTCTGGCTCTAAGTAAGATTCCACCAGCTCCTTGTCCCTTGCCAGTGTTCACAGAAATAAAAATCTGCAAAATACAGGCTAAGACCAAGTTGTTAACACTTAAGAAAATAAAAATACAAATACAGTAAATTTACACTAAACAAAATTTTACAAATCGCCTAGCCTCCCCGGCAACGGCGCCAAAAACTTGCTCGCGCTCTGCTGCTCGGTATATATTATACACCGACACGCAAGTGTACGTGGTCAAACAAGTAATAAAGTGGCTAAGTAGCCAAGTATGGATCCAAGGAGGCTGCTCTAGATATGCAAAACTGCCCAGTTTACTATATCTCTATTCTATTTCTAACTATGTTAAAAACAATCCAACCAAGATTTGAGTGAGTTTTGTTTATAAACTAATTATCTACTAAAAGTAATAACTACTATTTACGTTGAGTTTAGACAATGGATATGCACATGCCAAGGTTAAGAACGAGTAATGAACTTGATAATCATGATAATTTGGTCATCTTCTTCTTCATATTGCTAGCCAAGAACGTTGCCTAGAAATTAAAACTTCCGTATTTAATTTCACTTTAGATTCATAAACTATTCATCTACATTTCTGTGATCAAATGCAATTTATGACCTAACACTACAATTCCGGTTCCTAAATTGACTAATACGGCTTTCAAATATATTTCTATCAAGAAACCACATCAAAACCCAATTTTCCCAAATCAAGTTAAGAACAATACCCTATTAATTCACAACTTTCCAATTTCATGCTCAATCGAGTGAAATTGGACTTTTTAGATATACATTAATGGTGGCCAATCAAGAATGTAATAAGCACAAGAATTAATAGAACAACATGCAAGAAGAAGAAGAAACCATATCAATTATTACCAACATTCATTACACTAGTTCAAAACCTTAGCAAGAAAGGAATTAGCCACTCATTCTTGGATTAATCATCCTAGAATGAGTGTGAATCATGCATACAATTGAAGGAAAGAAGAAGGAAAGAGAAGAAAACTCTTATCTTTTCTATTCTTCAACTGCCACAAAACCACATTCCTGCTCCCACTTCTGAACTCAGGCTCCAAAAAAACTAAAACTAAAAAAACTCCCTTTAAAAATAACCTAAGTATGCTATTTATACTAGTGGGAAATTTTTCCCGGAATAACAAGCAACGTGTCACGGAGGCCAACGCGGAGCACTGCCTCCGTGACACGGCGTGGACGCGGACCCTCTCTGGAAATTGCAGGGTCCGGATAATTGGCCTCAACGTGGCACGGAGGCCATCGCGGAGGCCTATCTCCGTGCCACGGAGCTGACGCGCAGGCACACTGGAAATTGCCACTTTTATTTCTGCCCAGGCAGTGTGCTACCGCGATGGCAGCGTGGCACGGCTCCATCGCGGAGCCACTGTAAAATGTGCCATCCGAGGTCTTTTCCACGCTCGCATCCAAGTCCAACTCCGACATAGTTCCAACACCCATTTTAGCTCTTAAAAATCACATTATCCTGCAAAACAAATGCTAATCATGTTGGTTAGTATAAATTCGCATTTTATTACCAAATACATGATATTATATACACATTGCACAACAAATAAGGTAAAAATGATACGTTTGAGTATCACTTGGGCATATAAATCTGCCCAAGATCAAGTAGTACCTCCCAGTTATCAGAATCAGATTCAGAATTTTGTTTTATTGGTCCACTAGGCGGTTATGACACTTTAGATATACAACTCTGACTAGCCTTAGGACCGCAATTTCAGATTTTAGTTTGTTCTGTAGACGGTTACGACACTTCCAAATAAGCAGCTCTGACCAGTCTTAGAACCCAGTTTCAGAATCTGGTCCAATAAGACTCTTAGGGTGCTTTCAGTTATGTATCCCTGACTAGTCTTGGCCCCAGTTTCAAGCTATCAGCTTAGTATTCAGTTTAAGACTATCTAGTGGGAGTAGGACTTAGCATAGAGGGGACCGGGGTTTCTGCACAGCTAGGCTCCCAGAACTACGTCGCCACCGTAGGTTATAGTATTTATTGGCCTGATTGGCCTCAAACTCTTGTGATCACCCAATTCATGCCTTTATACCCTAGCAAGGTATATTGGGTCCTACACCAATGGGGTGTATACATCGGACTCCACGTCTAGCTCACATGGTTATAAGTCGCTTATTGACTCTCCCACTAGTCATTCAGTCCAATTTCAGTTCAGTTTAGATCAGTATTCCAGACTTAGAACATGTTTTGACCATCAGATAGGGTCTTTTAGACCACCTCAGTAGTTCAGTTAGTCAGTTAAGTAGCTTTAGTTGGTCTTTACTTGTCTTTTCAGTTTAGCATTTTCTTTATTTATCCTAATGTGTTATGTTCCTCTCACTTACTCAGTACATTAAAAGTACTGACACATACTCTTATGCTTTATTATTTTATGATATAGCTGCAGGATCTCAGTCTTAGCCCCGTTAACCGACTTCTCACTGAAGATCTCAGTTCTTCCAATTGGTGAATCTCATCCTTTGAGGATGGAGATTTATTGCTCCAGCTATACTTTCATTCCTCTTTATTTAGATTTGGAGTTAGCTGGGGACTTGTCCCAGTAGCTCATCAGTCATAGTGGCTTTTAGAAGTAGATTTGTTTTTCAGACTCAAATTTATTTTTCAAACTTGTAGCTTTGTTCTAATATTTTCATATTTGAACTAGTTTATTTCCTACAAGTATTTATATTTTTGCTTTAAACTTCCACTGTATGTATTTGTATGTTACTCCGGATGCTAGTGTATGATAGACCAGGGGTTGACTTGGGGTCATTTGTGACTCCAAGTATCATGTTCCGTCTAGGGTGAAAACTCGGGGCATGAAAAAGTAACTGTACTGAACAAACATGTAATGACCAGCTGAAACTACTAAAGCTGAAATAACCGTAATAAATTGAGGTGGTCTAAATGACCCCTTCTGATTATCAAGGACATACTCTGTATCTGAGATACTAGTCTGTAAGACTATATTGAATTCATAACTATACTGAGTAGTCTGAAACTATTCTGAACTGAGCTAAGCTGAGACTGAGCTGAACAGGACTAAATTGATACTGAGCTGAACTGAACTAAACTGAGACTGAACTGACTAAGGGGAGAGTCTATAACCGACATATAACCATGTGAGCTAGATGTGGAGTCCAATGTATACACCCCATCGGTAGGACCCAATATACCTTGCCAAGGTATAGAAGTATGAACTGGGTGATCACAAGAGTCTGGGGCCATGAGGCAAGTAAAAATTGTAACCTATGGTGGCAACGTAATTCTAGGAACCTGGGTGCGGTGGAACCCCGGTCCACATGGTGCTAAGTCCTACTCCCACTTGATAGTCCTAGACTGGATACTAAGCTGATAGCTCAAAATTGGGGCTAGTGACTGGTCAGAGATACATATCTAAAAGCACCCTGAGAGTCTTATCGGGTCGGATTCTATGACTAGGTTCTAAGACTGGTCAGAGTTGCTTATCTGGAAGCATAGTAACTGTCTAAAGAACAAACTATAATTCTGAAGCTGGGGACCTAAAGCTGGTCAGATCTTCCTATCTGAAAGTGTAATGACTACCTAACGAACCACCAAAATTGATACTAAGTCTGATTCTGATAATTGGGAGGAATTACTGACACCTCAAGAGTTTCTGTAGTCAAACTGATCAGCTGACATTTCTGAATGACATTGAGTATTCTAACATTTTAATTGAACTGCACTGACATCAATATAACAAAATTTTTAGAACCAACTAACAATATGGGAATTCTCAACACTGAAGGAATCAATCAAATTTCACTATTTAATCACTATTGCAAGATTCTAGATTTTCTGCGTTCAAGGACTAGGGATAAATTTTACTTCACAAACAAACATCATTTCAATCACAAGCCGGTGGAAAACGTCTATAATTAACATAAAATAATATCCCACATGAATTAAACGAAGTATGACTGATAATTTCTTAACATTCGATAATCTATAGGGATAGAACTGATAAAGAAAAATAGGGAGAATTTTGGGGACACAAGGGAAGAACTATTCCCTTGTTGAATTCCCGCATACCTAGTGGAGAAATCTGAAGAATTTCCTTGAGAACCTGAAGAGAAGTGGACTACCCTAGTTCTTGCTCTGGAAGAAATCTTACATATTTTTCTGAAAGTCTGAATAGGAAAAATGACGAAGGAAACCATTTAACCCCTCTAATAGTATGAAAATATGCTTAAAACATGTAGTTTAGAATCTAGGAGGGTAGAAAATTACTGAAAGACCCTTGAAAAACTCACAGGGAAAAACTAATCGACAATTCCCATGGGGGACCTAACGGGTTGTGGCCAGTGACCATGACTCGTGGTCCCAGTCATCGAGTGCATTGTCTAGTTTCTGACGCTGGTCACCACGGGGGACCTGACGGGTCGTGGTTGGTGACCAGGACTCATGGTCACCCCTCGTGGTCTCTACTGCCCCAACCCTCCCTGGTGTCACCACGGGCGACACCACAACTCGTGGTGCCCCGAACGGGTCGTGGTGAGGACCCATCGGGTACACTGCCTAACTTCTCAAACTCCCAGTCAAATCCTAAACACGGGGCACCCCATGAATCGTGTTTTTGACCATGACTCGTGGTCACCCCTTTTTCCAAATTTTTCAACTAAGTCCAAAGTCCCCACCACGAGTCACTTAACAACTCGTGGTAACCTCCCATGGGTTACAAAATGATTCGTTATGTGATCTAGTGCAGATTTTCCAATTTTCTCTATTTTAAGTCCTGGGTCTACTCTTTGCATTTATGGGGCATTACACAAAAACACCAACTAGTGGTGAAAAGAAAGAAGATGAAAGTGAGGGAAAGGATGATAAAGTTCCCTCATATGTTGCTGAAGAAGAGGCAGGAATAAAGGCCTCAAATGATGAAGAACTTGAACCAAGAGCTCCACCCCCTTATCCACAAAGGTTAGCTAAGAAAAAGAAGGATGACCAGTTCATCAAATTCATCGACATGTTCAGCAAATTATCCATTAATATACCATTGGTGGATGCCCTACTTCAAATGCCCAGATATGCCAAATTCATGACAGAGCTATTGAAAAAGAAGAAGGTGGTAGATGTTGGCACTAGGGAGACAACACATCACTGTAGTGTGATTATGATGTGCAATTTCTCCCCAAATCGAGAAGATCCAGGAGCCTTTATGATTCCTTGCACTATTGGTTATGTGTATTTAAGAAAGCCCTTTGCAATCTTGACGCAAGCATAAATCTAATGCCTTTTATCATTTTCAAGAAATTGGGGCTCGGGAACACCAAACCCACTTCAATGAGGCTAATAATGGTTGACCGCTCCATAAAGAAGCCTATGGGTTTGCTAGAGGATGTATTGGTAAGGGTGGAAAAATTCATTCTACCAGCTAATTTTGTGGTTCTTGATTGTGAAATGGACTTAGAAGTGCCAACCATTCTGGGGAGACCTTTGAATGCCATAGGTCAAGCGTTGGTAGATGTAGAGCTCCACCCCCTTATCCACAAAGGTTAGCTAAGAAAAAGAAGGATGACCAGTTCATCAAATTCATCGACATGTTCAGCAAATTATCCATTAATATACCATTGGTGGATGCCCTACTTCAAATGCCCAGATATGCCAAATTCATGACAGAGCTATTGAAAAAGAAGAAGGTGGTAGATGTTGGCACTAGGGAGACAACACATCACTGTAGTGCGATTATGATGTGCAATTTCTCCCCAAATCGAGAAGATCCAGGAGCCTTTATGATTCCTTGCACTATTGGTTATGTGTATTTAAGAAAGCCCTTTGCAATCTTGACACAAGCATAAATCTAATGCCTTTTATCATTTTCAAGAAATTGGGGCTCGGGAACACCAAACCCACTTCAATGAGGCTAATAATGGTTGACCGCTCCATAAAGAAGCCTGTGGGTTTGCTAGAGGATGTATTGGTAAGGGTGGAAAAATTCATTCTACCAGCTAATTTTGTGGTTCTTGATTGTGAAATGGACTTAGAAGTGCCAACCATTCTGGGGAGACCTTTGAATGCCATAGGTCAAGCGTTGGTAGATGTAGAGCTAGGTGAGCTCAAGTTTCGAGTTGGAAGTGATGAGGTCACCTTTAAAGTGTGCCCATCAGTTGACTATTTTACATGATTATTTTACATGATTAAAGTGTGCCCATCACCTATAAAATACGAAAGGTATGATTATTTTACATGCTAACAGGCATGTAAATGTCAAAATAATTGCTAAATTTAATTATTTTAAATGATATAGAAGATTTGATACTTAGGACATGACCAGAAGATAACCACACAGACACGACATAATTTAGACAATACACACAAAATAAATAGAAATTCAAATTCTTTTAAAACAAACAGAGACTGCATCCACCTGAGATAAGTCCATAAAACTGCAGAATCTTATCACAACCACCAAAATGGCAAACTGCTACACCAGTTTTTGGAAAACCAAAGATCCTCTTCCACTGGAAAATTCTACCCTTCCCCCTCCCTCCATCTCGCCAAAACCTCTTGACCAATCTCATCGAGGCTTGGCATCCTTGATGCTTCAGAAAATTAGAAATTAAGAATTGTAGTTGACATATTCAACATTAATTTTCTCATTCAAGATGAGCTGCAATTCCACTTTAGGTTCAAAATTTTAGAAGCCAATATCTTTAACACAAAACAGAATATTTGCACAAGCTTGACTTTTGGGATTATGATAGCTTTTCAGTGAACTACTTGTTTCTGGTACTGTTTTATAAATTTGACTCTCTAATATGTAATATAAGTTATTTCAATAAAGTGTGTGGTGCCATTATTCTAGAAAGGGCTTCTAGTATTTAGATTATCTATACCTCAAAGAGATGTGATGAACTTTGAACTGATCGAAGAATCAAAATCTCTTCTAAAATAAGCTAAAAGCATTTTAATGTAAAAGTTCTACAATCAAAGTAAATTTTGTTAGTTCTCAAACAGTTTTAAAAGTACTTTATCCCATATGCACAAGACTTTATTCAAATATTATTTAGGTGATATATTACTAATATCATCTTCCAAGATACCTATACAGACAAAGTGCTCATCTAGGGTTACAAGAACTGAATCTTGAGATGTGAAAAAAGCCCTAATCCTAATTTTAACAATAAAGCAAATATTAGAGTTGAAACGGGTTTGAACAATGGAACTAAATGTTCAAAATCTTACCTGACTGAAAATAATATAGCAAACTAGGAGAAGAATGAACACACCATTCCATTAAAAGCAAGAAAACAGAGCTTACCTTGTGTCTTGGGAGAATTGGCCGAGAGGTTTTAAACTGGAAAAATTAATTGAAGTTGGCGAGAAAACCCTACAGCAATTTCACCGGAATGTGTGTAGCAATTTCACCAGAAGTTGATGAGAAAACAGAGACATGGGTTCATGACCTGCAACTTCACGAATAGAGTTCATGACCTAGCACTGCTCTTTCAGCAGAAACCCAATATTATCAACGAAGAAACGATGAAATTTTGCGAATCAGTGACAAAATCAGTGACCTTCGGTGAATGGGGGTTGGGACGGTGAACTGGGTGAACTTCCGTGAACTGGGTTTTGTGAAAAAAGAAAAAATAAGAAGAAAGGGAAAAGTTTAGATTATTTTATTAATACTTAATATGTTGGAGGGAAAATATATTATTTTGCCCTTAATATTTTGGAGGGAAGTTCACATGAGTGGAGGTAATTAATATTATTTGGGCTAAAATTTTAGAATTATTAGACCACACTTGTAAAATGTTATTTTTAGAATTATAAAAATAGTACACTTAAAAGAGTAGCCGTATATATAAATAAGCATTGCTAAATATTTTATGGTTAGCAACACTTATAAAGTATAGCCTATAATTTTAAAGAGCACACTTTAGAAGCATTGCCAAAAATTTCATGGCCTAAAGTTCAAAACTAAGGTCACGCCTTGAAAGCGTTCTCGAAACTAGTTTTTGCAATACTTAAAAAGTGTTGTACAAATTTGGTGTGGCCTTAGGCCTAAAATGTTGTAGTGAATCAGCATGTTAAGGGAGCTAGATACCCACATTTATTCCCTACCGGCTCAGTCCCAGCATGAGGTATCAGTTTTCGCCTTAAAACTCTATTCAGTTTAATGTTCAATTCATGTTCCCCAGTTTCTTTCATGTATATGGATGTAGTATGATTTGTGAATTCAATTCAGACATGTAGTTAAATCGGGGTTTGTCATTCCGTCAGTTTTCAGCTTATATGATCAATATTTGAGTATGATGATTGCGTTTCTCTACTTTTCTGTATGATTTTCAACATTCAAGGAAGAATGTTCCCAAGGGAAAGATATTGGTATACCCCGAAATCCCAAAAGTCAAACCTGGGAGTTGAAACGGAGAACAACAGAATTTTCTGCACCAGGTCACAGAACGAGTCGTCTTGTGACCCATCAGGTTGACCACCAGTTGTTAAGTGACTCGTGGTGAAGAGTTGTCTTGTGTTGGAAATTATGGTATTGAGGCCCTACGGACATGACCAGGAGTTGTGATCATCACCCACGACTCATTGAGTCAGTTGTGGTCAAGGGTTATTGAAAGGTGAAGGTTGAGTGGCAGTGTTCCCTATGAATGGACACAACGAATCATGGTTAGATGCCACGATCCATCATGTTGGATGTGGTCAACAATTGATTAAAGAATTGAGAAGTTGGGCAGTGAAGGTAACGAGTGGTGACCACGACTCTTGGTCACCAATGCCGATCGGTTAGATCCCTCATGGGTACCCTTTGAGGAAAAGTGGCAGTGGACTTCATGACAGTAGGAGACAAATCATTTCCCTTCGTAACGACTCATCTAGTCCCTTGTGGCGATTGGCAATCAGTTATGTTCTGTGAATTTAGTAAGGTCTTATCCGTAATTCCTATGATCCTAAGACCTAAACTACGTTGTTTTAATCTATGAATAATGAGTTTTAAGAGGGGTAAGTTCATTCTAGGTTATTCCTATTCATGCATGCAAGAGTAAAAGTCTAGAGAGGTGATCAAGCTCAATTTCCTTCAAATGTTCTTCAATTCTTCATTGGACAATCATGGGAGTGGTTAAATTAGTTCTTTTCAGGTATGTAAGGTTATGAATGGGTGAATTAGTTCATACCCATACCTAATCCCTCTTTAATTCATGAAAATATGTATGTTGATCTTATGGGGTTTTAACCCAATGCATTAATTTTCCTAATTTTATACATGGGTATGATCTAAGCATGTTTCTATTATCGAATTATGATTCATGGGCAAGTTTTACAATGTTTCAATTATCAATCATGTTTTCGAGTTTTTAAAATTATAATGCCCATCATGAGAAGTTCATGAACGTTGAGATTTATGATGTATGTTCAAGTATGATGAGATATTTATGATGAAAAGCATGTTTTCAAGTTACCCATGTCTATGATCATGTTTTCAAGTGAATCAAGTACTTTTCAAGCATGTTTAAGTATTGGGAAAGCCTATATGTTCATGTATGATTATTACTTCAAGTTAATTAGCTTACCACATGATTTTGGAGTCAAGACTCCCAATTATGTTCAACTTGTGGTATGCTTTGAGCCAAGGCTCCTCATGTATGATTTCAGATTTTCTATGTATATGATTATTCAGCTTCGTCAATAGACGATTGATCAGTTTCGTTGAAAAATGATGGAGAGCATATGCATATTTTTGAGAGTACTATCTAGCACCGAGTAGGTGAAGGGTATGTCAACCATGTGCCTCAGAACTACGTGCCAGCGTAGGTATGATCAGATTATTTTTGGGACCTCCTATGTGAGCTTTCCCCTGCCTCAAGGGGCCTTGAGCTTGATATCGATATCATGGTAGCGTCCTTAGCCCTGGAAAGGCTTTGGACGGCTCTGCTCACTTGAGTATGATAGTTGCAACCATGTAAGCTCTATTGTTGTAATGTCGGTTATAGGACGAGTCTCCCATATTTCCTCGTGATTTCAATTATGCATGTTTATCATTCATGATATATATATATATATATATATATATATATATATATATATATATATATATATATATATATATATATATATATATATATATATATATATATATATATATATATATATGTTCTTAAGAAGCTTTGACCCAATGTATAGTTTTACTTATGATTATCATATTTTAGCTTTGGTTCATTCGATTCGATTATGATGTTCAGTTATGTTCAGATCATGATTTCAGAAAATAGCATGCAAGCCCTACTCTCAGATTCTTATCCTAATTATGTTTTATATTATGCACATTTTAAATGATTTTACTTATTTAAGAATTTTTACTTACCTTGCATACTCGGTACATTCTATGTACTGACCGCATACTCTATGATGTATCATTTTATGATACAGGTTTCGATCTCCAGACTCAGCCCGTCATTCGTCAGCTTCCAGAGCTAGCATCTAGCTTCAGTGGTGAGTCCTCATCTCCTGAGGACCATTCATTTATCAATTATCTTAGTTATTTTCAGTTTTTAGACTTGTCATGTTAGTTGGGGGATTGTCCCATCAACCCATCAGTTATGTAGAGGCTTTCAGACTGTATGTAGTAATCAGCTTATCGTGTATGAAGTGAATTCCAGTTTTGATTTTATGTTATGATTAGACTTTTGCTATGTTATTATTTTAAGTATTCCACTTCATATTGATTGATTTAGATGTATGTTCATGACATGAGTCGACTTGGAGTTTCTCGAGGCTCCTTGTCTCGTGTCTCGATCCAGTCTTATGTTCGGGCCGTGACATTAGGTAGGTCTCAAGACTCGTGGTTGCTACCCGTACTAGGATACGTGTCCTATTTAAAAACTCCTGGAACTTTCAATGATTTCCATTGTACGGCTCGTACCATGAGATGTAACTTGTCTTTGCATCATATTTTGGTCCTGGACCATTCCAACACTCTCAGTACGGCTCGTACTAGGATGGAATGACTCGTACTAAGATCTATACTTAGCCACTTTTTTGCATTTTCTCCATCTTTTGCATAATTCAGCTCCAACATCTATTTCCCTAAAAACAAAGTAAAAATGTCTCATATCCATATAAACACACCTAAGTCCATGCTAGTTTCCTCAGTTTTAAGCGTCGAAAGTGTTGTAAACCCAAAACACAACAACACACTCAATTTAATACTTTTGCATGTCCTCAGGCAAAGAAAACAAAAACTAAAAACGATGCTTAATTAGAAAGTAAACCTAGAATACCCACTACCAACACAACAAATTTTCACTATAAATCAAAATCAACTATTGACCCTTCTTTCACTTAATCTGAATCAACTATGCACACATATAACCACAACCAATAATATGCAGGGATCAAGATATGACATCCAACTATTAGAAGAGAATTAAGCTATCACAAATGCTATTTGCATAGATAATTGGTAAAAGAAAACATTAACAAAGTACCCTCACAGCAAATGAAGCCCCCAACACTCACATATATATATGATATGATGAACTTGGGAGTAAAAAAATGGGACTCTCACTCTCCAAAGAAGTTTCAAATACTGTACATCGGATACCATAGGCTTTCCCTTATTTTCTATACTTTGGCTCTTGGACAACTAGGCTAAGATCACTATAAGACTATGTTCGGCTTGTAATGTAGGCTTTGGGTTGGGTATGTGTCATGCCCCAAAACCGGGGGAGGGCACGACTGGCTCCCGATACCTGACTGACCAGGAAGCCGATTATATAGCATCTGTAACTATAACACCTATACCTTCCAAGCCACCTGTCCCAATAAACTGGAGCAAACATCTGGACCCATAAGGTCTCAACTACCACAAATAAATAACTAAAATGGCGACAAGGCCAAGACTATGCTAAACCAAGCAACGGAAAGCCGACAAGGCAACAAACTTAATAATACTATACATACTATGTCCACAAAGCCTCTAATGAGTAAACTAAACTGATGGCCAGAATAGGGCTCTGACCTACCCATAACTATAACTCAACACTCAAGATGAAATAACTAAAAAGGAGCATACCAACACATCCGCTGATCTCACGAAACGCTATTGCAACTGGCAATCCTGGCCTTTACCTGCACCTGCGACATGAAAGAAGGTCCCCAGGCGAAAGGAAGTTAGTACAAATGAAATGTACTGGTATGTAAGGATGAAAACTGTAAACATATAAGAAAACAATGATAACTAAGCCAGAAGTAAGGAATAGTAACAACCTGGAATCCTGAAAACTGAAACCTGACAATAACTCAATACTTAATGCACAAGCAAAGTTATAATTGTAATGCCAGTGTCCAGCCGGCCATAAAATTCATGTAAAAATGCCTCCAATCGGTGGACCACACCGGAGTAAAATAAAAATATCTCTAGCCGGTATAACACACCAAGGTAAAATAAAAATATCTTCAGCCGGTGTACCATACCGGGATAAAATAAAAATATCTGCAGCTAGTGTATCATACCAGGATAAATTAAAATATCTCAATCATAATCATGAATGGAGCCAATAGAGCTTATATTGAGATAATTTAACACATATAGCATTGAAATAACAAATGCTAAATTTGTGGCCGTCATAGGTCTTGCTCGTAACATATAAATGCAAGTGAGCACATATACCATGTAAAATTAGCAAATATACACATATATCACGTGAAGTCGTCAAATTATATACAAACATGTCAACTTAGTGACTCGATGGATCTTCAGGAGGTTAAGATAGTATAAGAACTTTAATAGGCTTATAATAATGTCCTTCAAATAATCTTACCAATTTAACGTATCGCTTGAGTAGAAGCACATAGATTCACATTTCTATGCAATCCTTTAACATCGAGGAACTACATATATACTATATTGCCCGCAGGGTGGTTCCTTTACATGTATCGACAATATACACTAAAATTCTGTTATCAACTTATCACGTCGATGAGCACATATAGTTCTTAATTCATTTGTCTTATTTTCTGGAAAGCATGGAAATCATAACATGGAACTTGGTGTTATTTCTCATAACGCTTAACATATACATAGAGCTAAGAGTTGAACTATACACGTACAACATATGAGACTTTTGTATAACATATAAACTAGGATTTAGTTAACTGAGTGACCTCCAGGAGACTTTATGGTATTCAAAGTCCTAAGCTTAAATAATCATTATCATAGCATGTGCTTATAATTACTTAGACATTAGGAAAATTGGTACACAAGAGAATCTCTCCTCTGAATTTAGGAAATTCAAATGATAACTCAACAAGAGCTAAACATATAGATGGATGACTTAAATATAACTAAAAGAATTCAACTGTATTTTATAACATGAAAATCATTTACATTAAGACTTCTTACTGGAAATACTTATAAAGACTTGAGTTCTTAAACTTGTACATAACTTCAAATACTTGACCGAGACATTAGAATGATTCTCGAAATATTATCTCTTGAAAACATCTTAGATTAGCATAGCACACTTCAAAATAACTTAGGGACGTGAAGACATAACTTAGGAATCTGAGATTGAAAATTTTTCAGCTTGAGAGCTCATAAGCAACTTTTTAAGTGCTGCCTTATAGGCAAAAAGACTTATAACTATAATTCGGACAACGCTGGATTGACATACCCAACTTTATAATTAACTGAAGAGCTTAAGAAAGCTAGGAATCACTATCCATAGCTTAAAAGTTCTAGGATTAACCCCTTAATATTTGAAAGATAATTTCAACACTTAGACTGGATAACTTAACAAAATCGTTTGAAAATATAATGAAAAACTTCACTTTAACTTGAGTTACTATCTCAAAAATTCGATTCTAATCATTTCATAAGAAGTTAACATTTTACTAGCCATTCATCAACTTAACACATACTAAACAGAAACAACTTTATTTATTATTCTTTTTCTAAACGTCTTTAGAGAAGGGTTGATCTTCCTAGCTGTTTGCCTAACTTGTTCACAATCGTAATCTGTACCATCTAATTTAACAACCTTTTAGCTCTACTTTCCTTATTCATCATAACTTCTTTTCCAAACATGATTCACTCTACACTCAAGTCTTTACTCTCGTGTTCACTATTCCATCAATTCTTATACGAACTTACCTCTTTACCTAATTGACAACTTTATCTGCTAAACCTCGTCTTGCTTATAATTTAACGTTGTTCAAAGATTCGAGAAAGAAATTACAGGAAGAGAGCATATTACTCACATATTATCTTAAAAGTTCTAACATGTACTCTTATCCTCCCCTTTTATAACGTCACAAAAAGATTAACAACTTAGCCACGCTTTGTTCGTGAACATCTATCGACTTAGCCTATTCGTTATGCACCGCTTGCTTAGCTAAATCTCCTTTTATCTTAAGCACATTAAAACATAAACATATAAGAGGGAATAACCATATTATGAAAACCTCATTTCAATAAGCTCATTTACCCTCAATCAGCATAGAGTCGTCTTCTTAGCTTAAGCTCGATCACACGTCGTCGTCTTAGCATTTTTTACCAATTTCACTTAGTGACAAGATATTGACACATATTCAACATCAAATGTACAATATACTGCAAAGTACCAACTCATGGTGCGCACGTTAAGGGGACTTCAGACTCTATTTACAACTCAATCGTATAGAAATTACGTCTTTTGCTTCACATTTGTTCACTTCAAATATTCTTAACGATTCAAGCTTTATGCCATGTACTTCCAACCCTTTGGAAAGAATCATACATACCTCAATTTGATTTTAGAACCACAGGAATATTGGTCCTTTCAATGATTTAGTTTCGTGCTTGAAAAATAAGGAAAGGGACGACTTTACATACCTTGGCACGTCGACTCTAAGTTCTTCCAAAAACCTTTCTTTCAAACTTACACCTTAAGGCTCCTTCCTAGTCCAATTTACAATTACAACAAGCAACAACTTCACTTTAACAAAGTTCTAGAAAAATTGGGCAGCAAAATACCACAAAAACACACAAAGAAACAACAACATAATACGACAACATTCTCCAAGTTTTAACCTCACAAACACATAGAAATCAAAAGGGAATTACATACTCTTTCTTGGAGATGTTATTAGTAGGAGTAGACTCCTACTCTTTCCTTTGTCCAGAACCTGCTAAAAATGCAGCAACACCACAATCAACAACAAGAAAACAACAAGCCATGACTTTATTCTAAGTTCTCTTCCCAATGCCTAAAAGAGACAAGAGTGAAGCTTCTTACCTGGGATATCTTTTCACCATGTGATAGGGCTCTTAATTCTGCAAATTCTTAAAGAAAATGAGGTGAAATAGAGTAGAAATGAGCTTTTTAGCTCAAAATTACTTCATATAGGCAGGCTGGGCGGTGCCCACATGCGGTGCTCATGCGACGTGCCCTCGCGTGCACGCCTGCTGCCTGCCTATCTCGGCGCCCGTGCGCCAAGTCTTTTTCCCTGTCAATAGTTCTATCTTCAATGAGCGTAACTTTTTACTCCAAACTCCAATTGATGAGTGATTTTTTTCTGTAAACTAGACTCAAATACCTTTCATTTGATAGGTTATAGGACTTCTAAATCATTATATATTTTGAGATATGTCTGTTTAAAGTTGATCCTTACTTACAAATTTCACATACTCTTCGCTTTTCCTTTTGCACATGTTTTCCTCCTCACCTACGAACAACATACAACCCATAATTACCTTAATACAACATATAAACATCAAATAATCATCAAAAAGATTTTCGAGGTGTAACAGTATGGTACGTATGGACTTTAGTGACTAAACCCTCCTTGGCACTACATACTTGTGGCTCCATTCTTTACTTTTTTACCTCATTTTTCACTTTTTCAACTTTTTCCTCTTTTCTCCATTTACATGCAATATGTGGGTGTGGTGTGTTTTTTCTTATCTTTTTTTTATCATTTTTCTCTTGTATTTTTTTTCATATTTTCTTTTTCAATTCTTTTTTCTTTCTTTTCTTGTCACACCACACCTCTCCCTTCTTTAACCTTTTTCTTTCTATTCCTTTTACACCTCCCCAAAATCCATGTATCCCTATTATAGCCACCCTCAATTGAAGCATTTTGCATGAGTTGAGGTTCACAATGTCGAAGGAGCGACCAGGTCCGAAACAGGTTCATTATAAATAATGAGTAAGGTTAAAGGTTAACCAAAAAAAATGGTCAATGTTAGACTCAAATCGGGATCAAGGGATTCATCATCATTTGGTAGGGTATTTTAAGCTAAAGTGGCTAAAATCAATAATTGCTGATGTCACCCAAACGTAGGCAAGTGCACGTAGTCATCAAGTAATATATAATTGTTAAGTTCAGATATCGTACCCACAGGAACTTGAAAATTTAATCGTTATAAGGTTATACTTTGATTTCACTAATCTAAGAAACAAATAAATTGGAGATTGGTTTGAGAAAATTAAAATACTAAACATCAAATGTAAAGACTAACTACAAAGAATGCAAGCTTGATTGTATTTCGATAATGATGACAAACTAAGGTAATGGCACTTGGTTGATTTCAGGTTGAATTTTCCAAATGTAATTAAACTAGCATGATTCTTCCTACTGTTGTTAGTTGCAAGTTACTATCCCATTCCATTATCCCTAGCATCCAAGAACTATCTCATGAACCTTAACACCTATATCCATATGGTTGCGGGAGAATATGAAATGATGATTATGCCTACTTGTATTTCAACTAAAAGGGGTTAAAGGCTATATCCCTATCCTCAACAACAACTTCTATGCTATCACCAATGGGTTCAAGGGCCTTTGAATTTATGTTATGTATTTATTTTTAACCATTTCGATTCCCTTTCCCAAGTTCAATCGAAAGGCAATAAATTACTTACAAGGTGATCAATCTCATAAACAATAAATTAAAACAAATAAATACAAACAACCATAGAGAAGAATCAAAAACAAGTTTATTACGCTTTCAAACAACCAACCATCCACCATGGCTACAACCCTAGATTATAAGTTTAGCCACTCATAGACAAGCAGAAAAATGAATAAGTAGTAATCATCATACAAAAATACTAAGTAAAGAAGAGAAAACCTAGTTGTAGAACTTTGTCCTCCTTCCTAATGACTTACAAGCTATCATGAACAAAATACGGAAAAGAAAATGAGAGGAAACTCCTCTCTGTCGTCTCTCTCCTCTACCTAATGTCAAAAGTTTTCAAAAGACTGATCAAAGATATGTAACAAATGACCTAGTCCTCATATTTATAGATGAGCCTTCAAATGACACTTCTGCCCTTCAACACTTGGCTTTAAAATTAGTATTTTTCACCCAGAAATAGGCCTGGCATGCCGCCCCTCCTATCTCACCATAGACTTAGTCAAATTTTAAGTAATTTTGATCTCCAGAATAGGCCTGGCGCGCCGCCCCAACCATAGCACCAAACTTGAGATTTTTTTTCTCTAAAGTTTGAGGGGTAGTGCGAGGTGAAGTTATTTCTCTAAAGTTTAGGACTTGGTGCAGGGCTCCAGCCAGAACACCAAACCCGTTAGAATCTCAACTCTTCATCTCTTGTATCATTTTGAGCTTCTTTTGCTTAGTTTCCTGCTCAAATCAACTAAAATCATTCGTTAGCACAAAACACACACATACATGAATTTAGGCATAAATCAAGGATTATGAACTCAAAACATGATCAAATATGAGTAAAAACACGCCAAATGGTCATGAAAATATGCCCAACATCATCACCCCACACTTAAACCATTGTTTGTCCTCGAACAGTCCTTAAAACACACCTAAAATCATGTTTCACCATCACACTTGACGCCTCTATCAACTCATAGTCAACCAACTAGCACAGAGCAAATATAGAGTGGTTTATCATCATACAACTATTCTTAACAAAGAACATAGAAATATTTCACAATCAATAGCACATCTATAAATGACTCATCTTTTCAACACAAAGGGCCAACATGATTAAATGTGACACATGCAACTAGTACACCAAATTATACTCTTACGCCCCTCACTTTTAGTAATGTTCCTCTCTCAAATTCATCATTATAAGACATGGAGCACAATAAGTAAGCTATGCTCACACTAACAAATGATGTAATCCACATATGCAACATACCATAGGCTTTCCCTTCATGTACGTTTAGACTACCTCAATTCTTTTAAGAGATTAAGATCACAAGGACTTTCTTGGTTATAATGTATGCTAAGGGACGGGTAGGATTGATATTTCATTTAATAGTGACTACCACCCTAAGCACTTTTAAGACATATTTCACTTTACTTGTCCACCACTTCTTTCCTTGCTTGTTCACCCCTCATCTACTCACCCTTGTCTTTTCTTTTCATGCCTCAATTTTTTTCTCTACTTGACTGCTAGTTTTCTAATAATAGAATAACTAAAGATTTTGCAATTAAAGCTCCCTTTTTCATTTCCCTAGTAGTAACTAAACAACATAATTTTTTATGGCCACCCCCTTCCCTCACTTTTCTTTCCTTACCACAATTTTTTCCCTTAACATTATACTTCGTGGACCTTACTTTCAAGTCTCAAAGTGCTTAAGACTAATTTGGATCAATAAGTCTAAGGTCTTGCAAAAACAGGGATTAAGCTACTATTGAGGTTAAGAAAGAATAACGCTTTTAGGATCAAAGGAGTTAACTAGGGAGAATGGCTAGGAAGGTAAATAAATTATGGGAAAACATGGCTTTTCAAAGAAATGCCTTGATCATCTCTCAACTCCCTACCAACTAGTTATCCTATATATGCTATGGCAAGTTCTAGATGCTACAATATATACACATAAAGCAATTCATCTCACTCTCATGGAAACAAGAATCTAATCAGTTTCTACAGCTAAACATTCACATAACTATATTGAATGACACATTAATTTCATAATTAATCCCTAAGGATTGTTGGGTCAAATTAAAGTGATATGTGCGTCTCTCAAGGATTCTAACTTATGCAATCAAAATGACCACACTATTTACTCTAGCATAGTAGGCAAGAAGAACATCAAGAAGCATCCAAGTAGATGATTTACGACTCAATCCTAAAAAGTAAGAATGTGATGAAACTTTCCTTAAGACAGTCATCATCCATATATTATAGGGAAACATCATTACTCTACAACTACACACAAAAACAAAAATTACCCGGTACAATGCTCCCCTTCAAAAAAGAATCGAAGCCATAAGAAAAATCGAAGGGTGGGTGAGACATGCCATTTTCAAAAAATTATTTCAAAAAACACATGATGGCATACTCACCCTATACTACAATGACACAAACCAAACTAAAAAAAATTTAAAAATTGCCCTAAAACAAAGAAAATCAAAGATAGCATAGCTAAGACAAACATGAGTCAAACATCCAGGAATTCAAGTAGTCAACATCATCATACTATCTATTACAGACCAAGACCTACAAATCATCAAGCTACTACTATCAGGAATATAAAAATGCTACAACCTACAAATATAGCAATTAAAGAACAATAGGAATCTAACTTTCCTCCACCCCACACTTAAAAAGGTGCATTATCCTTAGTGCACACACAATCACATCATAAGGCAGAGAAAAGAAACTTCATGGTCGCTAAGCATCATCCTGCATGAAAATATGTAGCAACATCATCATCCTCCATGTCTAGATCATCAACACCACCAGTCAGGACGGTAGCCTCATCATCATCAAGCGGCTCCTCAAAAGCCAGGCCCACTTTCCACATCAAGAAGGCACTCTCTAAGAGCAGGTACCGTGCCTCTAAAGCCGACATCTCCTCTACAGTGGCTAGTCGTCCTCCTATCTTCAGCTATAGCTCTATCATTCCAAACATATGACCCTACCAACTCTCATCTAGGGCCAAACTATCATCTATAGTAAGAGATGGGCTTGCAGAAGGGGCAATCTCCTTTACCTGTGTGACGTCTATCATCTGTCCAGCTAATTGTCGTGCCAAAAGTAAAATGAGGCTTGCATCCTCCTCCTCGACACCTGCCTCCCTCAAGTACATGGTAAAGTGGCTGACGTGACAATATTTCCATCTACAATTGTATTGAGATCTCCTCATATTATGGAAAATCACAGCACCAAAATTAATAGGTATCCCCTTCATCAGCGTGTACACCAAAATAATCCGCTCATGAGTCACCTCTATTAAATGTGTCCCAGGGAGAAACACGGTACATAACCAGTTTCACCCATACCTTTGCCTCCCTATTCAAATATGCAAATGCAAGTGTGGTATGGGTGCCATTTTGGTCCCTCACCCATCGACGGATGAGTGCTCACCGCACAAAGTGTGTCGGATGTCTCTATATGGCAACTTTTCCAACAAAATGAAATATTACGAATGGTCTACTGTAGGTGTCTCCAAGAAAGCATTGAACCTCTTGGCTGTGAATCACACCACCTGTCGTCTTAGCTTGACCTTTGCACTCTTTCGAATAAGGTGTCCAAACTTGTATAAAATTCCCTCACCAAGGTGAGGTTGCACCTCTCCGGCTCATTGAAGGTATAACTAGCTCCCAACTCCTGTATCTTTTCCCTAATAGCAAGGAATTTCATTTCCAAGTGGCCCTTATCTATGCAGTTCTCGTTGGCATACTTTTCTTCTTTTTATGTGTTAAACCAAGTAAGCCCATGAGGCTCAACTGCTTTTTCTCCAAATCTCCTTGTGGGGCCTACTTTAGGAACCAAGAAACTAGCATCAATCTTCCTTGGTCTACCTCTTTTTCAGCTTTTTTCGGCTACATTTACCTTCTTTCCCTTTGATGCCATTGTACCTATAAAGCAATAAATCAAGAACTTTACAACATTAGTTTGTGAACCAAATGGCTAACTAATTAAGTGTGGAAAGTGCAAACTTCACCGGACACTTAATTTGCTAGCGTATATGTGAGAATTTGTCAAATAGGGTACTCAAGACTTTCCCCATCATCATCCAATCTCATCAATCTACTTTTAGTTCACTAACTCATACTACACCAAGTTCAAGCATTTTTCTTTCTTTTCAACTCTCCTCTAGCTTTTATCTTTTAATGAAGAATGCACAATTTAAGCTATCCCTCTCACTTTCCTTCTCCAATTCCCAGTTCAAGTGATTTCATGTAATAGAGTAACATCATTCAATTCAATGAACCAACCATAAATAATTGACTACCATTCAAATGAATTAATCAAGAAATTCACCAACCCAAGAAATTATCACATTTAAGAATTCAAAGCTTCATGTACTTTCTCTCTCTATAATCAATACACCTACCCACCAACATTCAAGAATTCAATTCACCTACCTAATCATTCCCACAAGTTCAAATTAACATATTCAACCAAGAACCAAGCTACCCATCAAAGATATCATACAATAATGGAAGAATTTAAGACTTTAAGCTAATAAACCCAAAAAATGAGGTTCAAGTTTTTCACTAATAATGGTGATTTTTGGGTTCTAAATCTTGGGGAAGAAGGATGTGGGAGCATGCTTTTACCATTAATCAACTAAGAGAGAAGAAATGTACATAATTGAGTTGAATATGAGAGCTTCTCCACTTGCTGGAGAAGACAACAATGGAGGGGAGAGGAGATGGGAGAGTTATGACTTTAGGGAAAGGGAGAGAGAAAATTTTTGCTTTTTTGTTTTCCAACTTTTTGAGGGAAAAATGATGAGTGGGACCTTAAACACAAGGCGGGGCAGAGCTTTTATGTAATTTTAAGGTCTTTTGAGTCAATATTGACTAAAATTAACAAAAAAATTTCGGTCATTTTCCCCTTGGTGCGCTACCATTCTATATCACCACAAACTTAGAGAAAAAAATTTTCTTCTGGAGATAGGGGTTGGCACGACACCCCACCCATAGTCTCACCTGACAAAATTTTTTCTTCTAGGATTTAACTCCTGGCATCCATGCTAGGCGTCTCATCCCAAACTTACACTTTTTAGCTCAATGTGCTAGCTTATTCTTTCCTCTTACGCCCTGTTCGTCTCTACAAAATAAATAATAAAACTTACAAAATATTAAAAAGGAAGGATGGGTTGCCTCCCACTAAGCGCCTTATTTAACGTCATGGCACGACATTCATGGGTTGCCTCCCATGCAGCACCATATTTAACATCGCGATACGACTATAGTCCCCGTCACTACTTCATTCGAGTGGATTTGTGGCCATACAACGTATCTGAATAACTACCATGCAACACTTGCTACTCCATCAACTGATTACACCCTCCAGGTTCTCCCGTCGGTTTCATTTTGAAGTCCTTATAATGAGGTGGCATTCGTGTTGCTCTAAACACTTTGAACACTACCTCCTAAACATCTACTTTCATAGACCTCTTGCCCGACTGAACATGTATAACTACGTTGGCGGTGACTAAAAATCCTCTACCCATAGAATGAGGGGAACTGATGCATCTGCTTCATAGTCCAAGATTATATAGTCCACTGGTAGGATGAAAGGTCCTAGCTTAATCAAGACATCTTCAATGATTTCTTTTGGATAGGCTAGAGACCAATTCGCAAGATGCAATGTCACTTTGGTAGGATGTGGTTCACCTAATCCCAATGTTTTGAATAGTGATGAAGACATTAAATTTATGCTCGCACCCAGATCACATAAGGTTAAACCAACTTCCTTTCTTCTTATAGTGATTGGAATAGTGAAACTCCCTGGATCCTTAAACTTTTTAGGAATTTTGTACTTGATTCAGGAACTGTACTCTTCCGTAAGAACCACGGTTTCAAACTCTGTATGCCTCCTCTTATTTTCCCAATATCCCTAAGATACCTGGCATACTTCAGAACTTCATGTAAAAGCTCCACCAATGGAATATTCACATGAACCTGCTTCAATAATTCAAGAAACTTACCACAGGTTGTGTCCTCTGTCTTTTTTTTCAACCTTTGAGGAAATGAGGAGGTGGTCTAGCTACTGCCATTTTTGGTTGTGAATTGTTAGACTCTCCTAACTCAGCCTTGGATTTCACTGCTTGTTTCTCATCAACTTTTTCTTTGTTGGGAACAACCTCATCCAACTCCTTACAACTGTATAAGAAAATAGCATTTACATTTTCCTTGGGGTTCTTCTTTGTCACGCCCTGAGTCTATACCCTGGACAATACACGGTACTTGGAGTCACAAGTAACCCCAAGTCAACCCATGGTCTATCATAACACTGGTAATCTGAGTAAAAATGTAGAAAAAGCTTTAAAATAATAAGATAAAACATTTGAGAAAAAGAACTAAGTCATAAAGATTTCTACAACTGAAAATAAACTAAAAATCTAATTCTCTAACTATGTTTGAAAGCCATCTATCTGATGAGTTGCTGGGACAAGCTAACTCTAAGTCTATCTGAAAGAAATATAACTTAAAATAAATAACACTCGTCCTCGAAAGATGAGGAATCACTAGTGGTACCGCTGATATCACCTGCAGAAAATCTACTAACGGTGCTGAGTTTGAGAACCTGCGGTTGTATCATGAAACAATACAGCATAAATGGTATGCGTCAGTACTTGGAATGTAGTGAGTAAGTGAGAGATATAAATAACATGAAAGAACTAGTAATTGAACTGAAATGACATGAAATGACCAACTGAAAATACTGAAAACTGATATAATTGGAATATAACTGATATGGTCAATAATGACCCTGGCTGATGGTCATAGACATGCCTTAAGTATGAAATACTACACTGAACTGATCTGAACTAAACTGAACTGACTAGTGGGAGAGTCTATAACAGACATATAACCACGTGAGCTAGACATGGAGTCCGAGGTACACACCTCATCGGTAGGACCCAATATACCTTGCCAGGGTATAAAGGCAGGGACTGTGAGATCATAGTCTGGGGCCATGAGGCCAAATAAATAAAACCTACAGTGGCAATATAGTTCTGGAACCTGGGTGCGCTAGAACCCCGACCCTCTCAGTTCTAAGTACCTACTCCCACTGGATAATCCTACCATGACTACTACTACCAAATGGATAGCTCGATACTGGGGCTCAAGACTATAGCTGACTCAGGGATACTGTCTGAGAGCACCCTGAGCGTTTTATAGGGCCAGATTTGGAAATTGGGTTCTAAGACTGGTTAGAGCTGCTTATCTGGAAGCGTTGTAATCGTCTAAGAACAAACTGAAGCTGAAACTGGTGGTTCTAAGACTGGTCAGAGCTACTTATCTAGAAGTTTCATAACCGTCTAAAGAACCACTAAAATCTGATATCTGATATCTGAGTCTAATAACTGATAACTTGGAGGCACCTCTGACACCTCAAGAAACGACTTTAGTTAAATTGATCAGCTGACATTATTATGGTCAACTCGGAGGTTGCTAAAAAATTTGGCTGAGGCTAGACTAACATTCCTGAGTGATATTGAGTAAATAAATTTCTGGACGAGACTGACTAATTAAACCTTTAACTGAGCTTTTGATACATACAAATACTATAGGAATTCCCTAAGTTTGAAAAATTCTAGCATGATTCAATAATTCAATACAGGATTTTAGTTTCTGCTTCAAAAGTTAGGGCTAAAAATCTACTTCACTAGGATAGGCATCATTTTGGTCACAAACTGGTGGGAATTAACTACAATGAACATAGATTAAGATTCCACATGAACTATTCAAGGTATGACAACAATATCTTCTCTTTCGAAAACTCAGGGCTAGAATTGATAATGACCAAGGAAAGAGTTTTAGGAGACACAAGGGGAGAAAAATCTCCTTATTTAATTCCCACATACCTGGTTGAAGGATCTCTCTAAAGATCTTGAAGCTGCTGCACCTTGGAGAGGATTGCTAGTTCTTGAGCCTTTAGAGAAGAAGGGAGAAGAAAAACTTGCGATGGTTGTGAGAAGAGTGAGGGGTTAGACTAGGAAAACTCCTTTAATTTGACTCAAAATAAGCTTAGAATGACCTAGTTTAAGAGTTAGAAAAATAGAAAATTACAAAAATAACCCTAGGAAAAAGTTCTCAAAAATCTGTCTCTGGTACCACGGGTCGTACCATGACTCGTGGTGGCTTCCTACAGGTCATGGTATGCCATTCGTGGCTTGTGGGAGGCTTAAAAAGTGGCCGAAACTCCTAGTACGGGTGCCTGGTATGAGTCATACCTTCATACCACGAGTCGTACCAAGACTCATGGTAACAGGGATTGTCTTGTCAGCTAAACCTAACAGTGTTTTACTAAACTGGAAATAATGTTTTACTCCAAAGTCCGATTGATGTAAGGTTGGATGCGCTGGAAAGAAGACTCAAAGGGATTTAATTTGATATACTGGATCACCCAAAAACAATTTGTATAATAGGAGTTATGATCATTTAAAGTTGGCCCTTGTAAGAATTTTCATGAAAAACCCAATCAGTAGGAAGACTCTCAACACAACTTCTTGCTAGAGGTTCCTTATAACCTTAACTTGCATCTAATGCACTTTTTACACTTAAGAATTTATTTTAACACCTTGTTTTCCTAAAATTCATTGGGTTCGATTCTATCCACCTACCTAGAATAGTTCCAAACTTAGCCGAAAGTTCATGGTGTACAACATCTCAACTCACAACTGACATGACGATTCGTACCATCATCTTACGACTCGTACTGAGTTTTTGTAGCTACTGATCCTTCCTTGAAAATTCTCTGAACCTCCTATCTATGATCCTTCACTATGACTCGTACTACCCTGCTATGGATCATAGGATCCAATAATGGTTTTCCTTGCCTCTTCCTGCCATGCTCTCTGAATCATACCACGAAACCTTGGTATGACTCATATTGACTTGGTACGAGTCGTGAGAGCGTTCCATGACTTCTCAATCAAATTTTTCTGAGCTCTTTGGACACACTACGAGTCCTTGATATGACTCGTACAATCCCCCCATGAGTCGTACTAAGGCTTGTTCTAAGGACATTTTCCAGTTTTCTCCATATGATCAACTTCAAATCCAGGGTTTAGTCATAGGGATTTTTGGGGTGTTACAATATCTCCCCCTTGGGAGCATTCGTCCTCGAATATAGGCTAAACATACTGAAAGTATAGGGACGGAATTGAAATCCTAGATACTAAACATCCAAAACTGAGAACTGATGGGGTGACTGAGCTGAAAGGCTAGGGAAGGAGCTCCAATCCCGAGAACTCAATATTAAAGCTGAATGCCAATGGAGTAGTTGACTCCAAGCTAAAGTACATATCTGAACTGAGTTTATGAATCGTACATGCATGCTAAGATATGAGAAGAACTGGAGGACATGAAGCTAGCATGAAACTAAGTAAGGTACTAAGGAGAAATTGTTTCCCAAGTAGTTCCTCCTACTAGCTGATTGTTCCTTAAAACCTTCACTGAAACCACTTCCTTATTTCCCCCAACTTATGATCTTGACGGTCAAGAATCTCAACTGGAACCTTATTTTAAAAGAGGCTGTCATACTCACCAACACCTCATCACCCCCTTTATGGGTGAAACTTTTAGAGACACCTTGCTAGCTGCACCAATTTCCCTGAATACCACCACACCCTTCCAGCCTATCACTAAAATCATGTTACGACTCCTCTATAGCACACCATCCTAGGATTTCTCCGTCTCCCTAGTATGGCTACATATTTCAACCATTATTTCTATCATGAGAGAACATACACAAGGCATATAATAAGGAAATCATAAGCACGAATCATCTATGAAATTTGAACTGAGCATATGAATGATGTAGCATGATCTTATGAGTTGTTAAGGCAAATCTAAAGGACTGAGTTCATGGAGCTGAGCATATTGCAACACATGAGTCCACGTACATGACGAGTTTCATGACATGAAGTTGAGATTTATGGAATCAAGGAATAAGACTGGGATCGCTGTCTGAAGCGGTTATCTATGATTCTAGGAGTTTGAACATAAGCATGAGTAGAATGTAGTGTTAACTAAAACAAAAGAGAAATCATTTGTATAGGAAGGTTTGACATCCCAAAGCTGTGTTTGGAGCCCTTCTATTAGAACACATAGGGCTTGACTTGGCCTTTTTAACTTATCATCTCCCCCTTAGCTTTAAGTCATCATTCTCAAGATGTAAAATCCTTTCTTAAGGCTAAGATAACATCACTAACTCTTGACTTCTCATTCTCCTCGATAAGCTATCACTGAAGGCTTCATACTTATAACTATTTCATACCAATCATGGGATAATGCTCATACTAGCATGCTAAAAGGAATCTCATACCTTATACTATGGCTCCTAGGCCTACAACATGCAAGGATCAAAATGAGAAGCTCATAATATACTTGTAACTATATCTGGAGTTGTCTGCCACCTATACTAGATGTTGTGCCCTGCTGAGATGGGCGAACTGCTGGAATGGTGGAGTGAGTCTTCCCAGGTCTCGCTAGTGGTCAATTCTTTATTCTATGACCCAATTGACCACACCAAAAAATCCTTCCCTACCAAGCAAACAATTTTCAAGGTAGCTCCTTCCACAGTTCTCACAAACTGGGCAACCTGACAGGACTGTAGAAGAGATAGCCGGGGCTCTACCTTTGCCCCATCTGGCTACTGGGCAATCTCTGAGTTTATGGCCTGACTTGTCACACCAAAAGAAACCGCCTAAGCCAGCCATGCATTCTCCCAAGGTTCTTCCCATAGTTCTTGCAAGCTGGGTACATAATCTCCCTTACTCTAGGTTTGTTAGGATTCTTGGCTACCGATGGGCTGGGGCAGATGACCTCCAATGAAGTTTGAAACGGGGTCCACCACCCATCCTTTGCAGGGAAAACCTTGAGTCCCTTGTCCTTGCTCTCTTACTCCCCTTTTCTTTTCACCTAAATCTTTCATTCGCTATCATACCATGAAACGCAGGTGTGACATTTCGAACCCTGGTAACTATTATCTCTTTTTAGTAGTATTCGTAGGTGTGACTATCTACTGGCTAACCTGAGTGGTTGTAGCCTATGTTAACATTCTAAGGGAAGCCCCAAGCTCCGCATCCGCCACTTTCCCATTGAGGGGGCCTGTTGGGGTTGGTAGGACCGGTGGATTCCCGTTATTTTTCCCACTTCCAATGCCCCTTCTAGGAGACATTGTCCGCGAACGTGTAAAGCATGAATTAGAAGAGAGACCTTAAAGTTTACACTCTATCACATGGTAGGAATAGTGAAAGAAGAGAACTTTCCTAAAATGTATTATAGCGTCCTCGTCATAAGTGTGGCGCGCTTCACACCCATGAAAAGGACTCTACTTGATGCGGCTTTCACACATCTGAGGATACTCTAAACCTAGTGCTCTGATACCATGTTTGTCCCACCCCGAGTCTACACCCTGGACGAGACATGGTACTTGGAGTCACAGGTAGCCCTAAGTCAATCCATGGTCATCATAAAACTGGTAATCTAGGTAAAAACATAGCAAAAGCTTTAAAATAATAAGATAAAACATTTAGAAAAAGAACTAAGTCATTAAGATTTATACAACTAAAAACAAACTAAAAATCTGATTTTCTAACTATGTTTGAAAGCCATCTATCTAATGAGTTGCTAGGACAAGCCCCCAGCTAACTCTAAGTCTAACTGAAAGAAATATAACTGAAAAGAAATAACACTCATCCTTGAAAGATGAGGACTCACCACTGGTACGCTGATATCACCTGCAGAAAATCTACTAATGGTGCTGAGTCTAAGAACCTGCGGCTGTATCATGAAACGATACAACATAAAAGGTATGTGTCATCACTTTGAATGTACTAAGTAAGTGAGAGATATAAATTACATGAAAGAACTAGTAAGTGAACTGAAATGAGATGAAATGACCAACTGAAAATACTGAAAACTATTACAACTGGAATATAACTAATATGGTCAATAATGACCTTGGCTAATGGTCATAGACATGCCCTAAGTCTAGAATACTACACTGAACTGATCTGAACTGAGCTGAACTGAGAAATTTAAGAGTGAACTGAATTAACTAGTGGGAGAGGCTATAACCAACATATAACCACGTGAGCTAGACGTGGAGTCCGATGTACACACCCCATCGGTAGGACCCAATATACCTTGCCAAGGTAAAAAGGCATGGACTGTGAGATCACGGTTTGGGGCCATGAGGACACATAAATAAAACCTACGGTGGCAACGTAGTTTTGGAACCTGGGTGCACTAGAACCCCGGTCCTCTCCGTGCTAAGACCTACTCCCACTAGATAATCCTACCATGACTACTACTGCTAAATGGATAGCTTGATATTGGGGCCCAAGACTATTGCTGACTCAGAGATACTGTCTGAGAGCACCCTGAGCATTTTATAGGGCCAGATTTGGAAACTAGGTTCTAAGACTGGTCAGAGGCTTATCTAGAAGCATTGTAATCATCTAAGAACAAACTGAAGCTAAAGTTGGTGGTTCTAAGACTGGTTAGAGCTGCTTATCTGGAAGTGTTATAACCATCTAAAGAACCACTAAAATCTGATAACTGATATCTGAGTTTAATAACTGATAATTGGGAGGCACCTCTGACACCTCAAGAAAGAGCTTTCGTCAAACTAATCAGCTGACATTATTCTGGTCAACTCGGAGGTTGCTAAAAAATATGACTGAGGCTAGATTGACATTCCTGAGTGATACTAAGTAAATAAATTTCTGGATGAGACTGACTAATTAAACATTTAACTGAGATTCTGATACATACAAATACTATAGGAATTCCCTAACTTTGAAAAATTCAAGCATGATTTAATAATTCAATATAGGATTCTAGTTTCTGCTTCAAAAGTTAGGGCTAAAAATCTACTTCAATGGCATAGACATCAATTTTGGTCACAAACTGGTGGGAATTAATGGTATACCTCGAGAATTCAAGAATTGGACCCGAAAGTGAATCAGGAGAAAAACTGGAAGATGTTGCAGTAGTTGCAGAATGGGTCACTTAACGACCCGTGAGGAGGCATAACGAGTCGTCAGGTGGCTCATGGGGAAGGCCTGAGACATTGGAGGACTCGAGGACCTCACGGGGGATGTAACAACTCCTGGTCAGTCACCACGAGTCGTCAAGTCAGTTGTTGGTTGGTCCAGGGGAAAGTTAGCAAGGCTTATCCAGTGTAACTGACGGGTGGCACCCAATGAGTCATCGTTAATCCTAGAGACCAATTAGGTTAGTCATTACCAAGCTAGTGGAAATTTCTTGAATAATGAGGCAGTGTACTTGATGGGTGATCAAACAGATCATGAGCCCCAGTAATGAGTCGTCAGGTTGTCCGTTAGGACCCCCTAACAGTTATTTTCAGCGATTTCAATAAGGGCTTTTCCGTAATTCCTAAGTTCTAAGGGCCTATACTACATCGTGTTGAGATCGTAATAGAGGGTTTTAAGCTGAGAAAGACCCATCTAGGCCATTTTCTTCATGCATGAAAAGGTTAGAGCTTGAAGGGAAGAAAGTGAGGAGAAATTCAAGGATTTCAAGGGAAATCTCAGTTGGGTAATTAGGAAGAGATAAGATTCTTCAATCCCAGGTATGTAAGGCTATGCGTAGGTGCTTTCTTCCACACCCATTCCCATTCCCGATTAATTTGTGACTTATTTGTGATGATCAAGTATGGGTTTTCACTCCATTGCATGATTCCTACCTTTCTACTCATGGGTATGATTAATTGAGTTGATATTGATGATTTATTGAGCTTGGGTACATTTTATCTTAGTTTATTTTACAAAAATTGTTTTCTAAAAATTGAATCTAAAATGACCATGTGTGGGGAGTTCCTCTGATAATGTGATGATGATCCAGTGAGGGTCCGCGTCCACGCCGTGTCACGGAGGCAGTGCTCCGCGTTGGCCTCCGTGACACGTTGCTTGTTATTCCGGGAAAAATTCCCACTAGTATAAATAGAACACTTAGCTTATTTTTAAATAATGGAGACTTGGTGGAGCAAGGATGTGGGTTAGAAGCAGTTGAGGGACGAAAAAGCTAAGGGATTTCTTCTCTTCCTTTCTTCTTTCAGTCAATTGTTTGTATGATTAACACTTGTTTTAGGATGATTAATCCACAAATGAGTGGCTAATTCTCTTCCTTGCTGAGGTTTTGAATAATGGTGATGAATTTTGATTATTGAATTGTATGGTTTTTCATCTTCTTCTTCTATGTTGTTCTATTAATTCTTGTTTCTACTGCATTAGTGTGTGGCCGACATTAATGTACATCTAAAAAGTCCAATTTCACTCGAGAGAGCACGAAATTGGAAAGTTGTGAATTAATAGGGTATTGTTCTTAACTTGATTTGGGAAAATTGGGTTTTGATGTGCTTTCCTGATAGAAATATACTTGAAAGCCGTATTAGTCAATTTAGGAACCGGAATTGTAGTGCTAGGTCATAAATTGCATTTGATCACAGAAATGAAGACGAATGGTTTATGATTCTAAAGTGAAATTAAATACGAGAGTTTTAATTTCTAGGCTAATGTTCTTGGCTAGCAACATGAAGAAAAGATTAACCAAATTGTGATTATCGTCAAATTCATTGCTTGTTCTTAACCTTGGCATGCTCATATCCATAGTTTCAATTCACAGTAAATAATTGTTAATAGTTTTAGTATATATAATTTACAAACAAAAACTTATTTAACTGTTGGTTACGTTGTTGTTAGCATAATTAGAAGTAAGATAAGAATATAGTGTACTTAGGCAATTTTACTTATCCAGAGTCTCCTTGGATCGATACTTGGCTTACTTAGCCACTTTATTACTTGTTTGACCACGTGCACTTGCGTGTCGGTTTTACATATACCGAACTAGCCGGACAAGTTTATGGCGCCGTTGCCGGGGAGGCTAGGCAATTGGTGAAATTGTGATAAGTGTAAATTTACTGTATTTTTGTTTTATTTTCTTAAGTGTTGACAACTTCGTCTTAGCCTGTATTTTGCAGACTTGATTTCTGTGAACACTGGCAAGGGACAAAGAGCTGGTGGAATCTTACTTAGAGCCTGAACGTGAATTTCACAGTCAACATAGAGAAGCTCTACAAAAGAAGCTGCGGTTGCTCAGACAGTCTATTATGGAGCAACAAAATCCACCGGTTGTGAGGGCAGTGTTAGTGCCCGATGAAGCAGTAGCAAGGCCGGTTCGCGAGGTGGCAATCCCACATGCCAACAATGTTCATTCTAGTATCCGCAAACCAGAGCCTGGAGGGAGGTTTGAATTAAAGCAGAATATGGTGCAACTATTGCACACAAGCGGGCAATTTACCGGTCTCCCTCATGAAGACCCACAACAACATCTCCAGAATTTTTTGGAGATAAGTGACACTTATATACCCGCTGGAGTGTCACCTGATTATGTTCGGCTCACCTTATTTCCATTTTCCTTACTTGGTGAAGCCAAGAGGTGGTTAAAAGCTGAACCACCAAATTCTATATCAACGTGGGATGATCTAGCACGGAAGTTTTTGATCAGATTTTTCCCTTTTGGTAAAACAGCCAGACTTAGAAGTCAAATTCTAAGTTTCAAACAGAGGGAGGGAGAAAATCTATATCAAGCCTGGGAAATATTTAAATCCATGTTGCGGGACTGTCCTCATCATCATCAGTCCAATGAGGTGTTGGTACACACATTTATTAAGGGTTTGGAACCCCATACTAAAATTTTTCTAGACTCAGCAGCTGGAGGGCAAGCACTGGAAAAGACTTATGAGGAGCTGTACACTTTGCTCAACCGAATTTCACAGGGCAATCCAGAATGGAATGCTGATGCATCACGAGGTGGAGCAAGGAAAGCAGCAGGAGTGCTTGAAGTGGATGGATTTATAGCTATCGCTGCACAGATAGCTGCCTTGCAGAATCAGTTAAACAACCACTTCAGCAATATGAACTTGAAGCAGCCTTCAGTTTCAGTCAATGCGGTCCAGCAGATGTGGTGTGAAGTGTGTGGTAGTAGTGAGCACTCAGCTGAGTGCTGTGGAGCAAACCCAGATTCGGTTAACTTTGTGGGCAATGCACAAAGAAATCAGCAGCAGTTTGGTAGTGGCTACAACTCAAATTGGAGGAATCATCCAAATTTTTCGTGGGGTAGCAACAACCAACAAAGCCAAGGTTCTGGTCAGGGTATGCAGAGAAATCAAGGAGGGCAACAAAACTATCAATCCCAATTCAGAAATCACAATGCTCCTCCTCCACCACCATCACCTACCATTGAGGAGATGTTCAAAACCATGATCGCTAATCAGGCACAATTGCAGGCTGACTATGTTAAATTGGCAGCCGAAGTGAAGAATAATCAGTTAGCGACCAAGGCTCTTGAATATCAGTTTGGGAAATTTGCTAGTGCCCAAAATACAAGACCCAGAGGAGGACTGCCTAGCGACACGGATCCTAATCCGAAGCAGGTAAATGCAGTGACCACGAGGAGTGGTTTGCAGTTGAAGGAGGTGGAACTGGAAAGACCGCCTCAAAAGTCAGGAGCAGCAGATGTTGAGGAGGAATAAAGTTCTGATAGGGGGAAGACCAAAGAAGCAGAAGCAGAAAGACCTCCACCCCCGTTCCCTCAACGACTCAAGAAACACAAAGAGGAGGCGTGTTTCAAGAAATTTATGGAGGTGCTTAAACAGGTACATGTTAATTTACCTCTTGTTGATGTCTTGCAGGGAGTACCAAAATATGCCAAATATATTAAAGACATCGTGGCCAACAAAAGTCATCTGACTGAGTATGCCACGGTAGCTTTGACGGAGGAATGCACTTCTCGGATTCAAAACAGACTGCCCACGAAGCTAAAAGACCCTGGAAGTTTTACTATCCAGCTTACTATTGGGCAGAGTATCCGAGCTCGGGGATTATGTGACTTGGGGGCAAGCATAAATCTGATGCCATCTTCGGTATTCAGAAGGTTAGGTCTAGGAAGTCCTAGACCTACAACCGTAATCTTGCAGCTAGCAGACAAATCCTTAGCTAAGCCGGATGGCATTGTTGAGGATGTTCTAGTGCAAGTGGGCTCCCTCATTTTTCCGGTCGATTTTATTGTTCTGGATTTTGAACCAGATGCTGAAGTCCCATTTATTTTGGGACGACACTTTTTGGCAACTGGAAAAGCATTAGTTGACGTGGCTGTGGGTCAACTTACAATGCGAGCACATGACAAGGTCGAAGTGTTCGATGTGTACAAAGCACCTAAGCTCCCGATGGTGAATGAATAACTCTCGGTGATTAATGTAATTGATCATGGGAATGCTAATCAAATGAATGATTCCCAAGAGTTGATAGGAAGGCCACCTGATCAGGTTGAGCACTACTGGGGGGAGGACAATGATCGTGAAAAATCATCCATCACCCTAGTAGATAATTGAGCATAAAGGACGTCGAGCCGCGACGGTAAACCAGGCACTGCACGGGAGGCAACCCGTGGAAAATATTTTTTTTTCTTTTGTTTAGTAAGGTGTAAATAGTTTTTATTTTAATTTTCTTTTTCTTGATTTAGTATAAAATTTTTCGTTTTAGTTAGTATTTTTCATTTTAGTTAGGGAAATCTATTAATCTAACCAATTTTGTTTAGTGAGGTGATTTTCAGGTCAAACGGAGAAAAATATGCATGGAATCGGAAAGGAAAAGGCAAGGTATGAAAAAAATAATTAAAATGAAGAGACAGTGCACTGGGGCATTGGCTCCGTGTCACGGAGAAGAGGCTCCGCGTTACCCTCCGTGACACATTGAAGTTAAATCCGGATTTTTAAAAAAATTTCCAGTGAGCCAACACGTTGGCTCCACGTCACGGAGTAGGGGCTCCGCGTTACCCTCCGTGACACGTTGCCTTATATTTGGTGCCGGGTCACACCGGGTTGCCGGGTGACCCGCGTGTTTTTCTTAATTTTAACCCCGATTTTTGCCCTTTCTTTCCCCATTTCTTCTCTTCTCCGTGACCAAACTCCCTAATTCCCTCCCCCAACCACCGTGCCACGGTACTAGGCAAGGAAATCGTCAAGTTTCTTCGGGTATTCAATTTAAAGGTATGTTTTCCTCGTTTTTCTCAATTTTTTGTCGATTCCACTCGAATTTGAGTATGTGAGGTGAGATATATCCTCCTAAGTAGCAATTTAGCATGAAATTGAATTATTTGTTGATTGATGAGTGTTTGAAATGTTGTAATTAGCATTTGAACTTGTCGATTACATGAGTTATTCGAAATTGAGTGTAAAATTTAATTCTAGGGCTTGGGTTGTTGAAATTGAATTGGGTAACTTGATAAATTGGTGAATTAGATGCCGGGGTGTGGTTGTGAAGTGAGATAAGTTGTGTAAATATTGTTTGAATGTAAAAGACGACGAATTCTCGAATTTTTGGGGAAAATGCGAAAATTGTTCAAATTGGTTTGATTATTCGAATTCGTATGTATATAGAATTTTTGTTGTTGTTTTTGTTTGTTGTTTTCGTTGCTCAATGCGATGGTTGAATTGCTAGCGATAATAGGATTGGGATTAGCTGTATGAAGTCTGAGTAGTACGCTAAAAGTTATACTGTCGAAAATTTTTTGGTGAACGCACTAAGCAATAAATTGTATAGTTGTTTGTGTTTGGGTTGTAAATAAAGTAATCCTTACCGTAGTATCGTAAAAGTAGCTAAGGACTAAGTGTGGGGTGAACTTAGTTTAACCCGACCTTAGCCAGAGCTAATATGCATTTAGCTTGACATTGTGCTTGTTTATTGATGTTGGCAGATACAATGGCGAGTAGGCAGGATAAGGGTAAAGGTGCTTCTACTTCAGGCACCGGGAGAAAGCGAATGAGATTGGGCACCGCAGTCCCAGCTGCACCAGCTGTTCCGCGCTGCCAACGCCGCCAATACGGAATGAGGTGGGTAACCGAGGAAGGAAAGAAGTGGTACGCTAAACATAAGGAAAGCAAGTACTTCCCGGAGGAGCATATTGCACAGGAACCACTAGCACAGGAGTTCCCCCGTATTGTGCAGAGGATCAAGGCAGCTGGGCTCAACTTTATATTTCAAGAGCCCAAGGAGTGCAACCTACATTTGGTTCAGGAGTTCTACGCAAATTGGAACCCGGCCATCAGAAGCCACACAATAAAAATCAGAGGGCAGATTGTCACTCTGGAACCCCAGCAATTTAATGCCATTGTTGGAGCGCGGGACACAGACGCCCACGTTCTCCGCCAGCTGAACATCACCCCACCATACGCCGACATCAGACATACCTTGTGTGGGGCTCGATCCACAGCCCGATGGAGCAGACATAAGGAGAGGGGTTATCACCAGACTCTGCCTTATTCGCAGTTGAACAGGGAGGCGAGAATATGGCTGAAAATAGTTTGTTCGTGCTTGATCCTGGGGGTTCACAAGACGGATGTGACCCGGGACCGTGTCTGCCTGGTGTATGCCCTTATGAAAGGGATGGAGATTAATGTTGGGGCGGTTATCATATCCGCCATGAAGAGAGCCCGACTACACCAGGGCCACAGATATGGGTTCGGCGGACTCATCACCACCTTCCTCCGAGGCCTCGATGTCGAGGAAGAGGCTTTGGATTACATCCCGCAGTTAGAGCGGAGGGCCCTTGATGTGACAAAAACTAAGGCCCCCGACACCACACATGGGCCAGTGCTGACACTGGGCGAGCGACATGCTCGTGACGATCAGTACATGGCTCGGATGTTTGGTATGCAGATGCTTCAGCTCCGGATTGGTGGGAGACCAGCCACAGAGGAAGAGTTATGGCAGCTGGAGCTGGATTACCCATTTGGCGAGAACGCCAGAGCATTGTGCCGAGTGGGACCAGCCTTCGTTGAGCCCACTGACGATGATGTCCCCACGGACGAGGAGACACGTCGGGAGGACTCCGATGTGGAGTCCGATGACGACGATGGAGGTGACTCGGACATGGGCGACGAGGCAGCAGCACCAGATGAAGAAGTCGAATATTTCAACTGATCAGGGAGTTCCACCACCCGAAATTTGTGTGATTTTTAATTTTTGTGAACACTGAGGACAGTGTTCGATTTAAGTGTGGGGTGGGGAGTACTTAGGTGCTGGAACCTGGGCTAATCTGTTGTATGTTCTTCCTTTGTTTTGCATGTATGTTTTTATGTTTCCCTGTGGTTGTGAACTGATTTGTGTTGTATCTGTATATATTTTTGTGGTAAATGATGTGTGTTATGAAAAGTTGTGGTTGCTAGTGTAAATATTTTGTAAATATTTCTTTTTTATCGAAATGATCGATATTTTTCAAAATTTTTGCGAAAATATTTTGCACTTATCAAAATATTTTGTAAAAAATTTTCCATCGACATGATCGATGTTTTGCAAAAATTTTTTCGGTTTTTATTTTGGGTTTCTCGGAGTTTGTTTTTGGTTCTTTTACCGAGAATAGTCCCATTGAACCGATGTCATAGTTAGTGACCGTTCCCTATGATGGATGGATGACGACCGTCTTAAGGGAAATGTAGTCGGTAGGAGTAGTGATTTTAATTTATTTTAAGTTTTTTTCTTTGGTGGATTGCATCACTGAACCTGTAGTTACTATCTGGTTGTGAAATTTTGGTTGCGTGTTGTAACTGATATTCAAAATGTAAAAGTGATTCGTTTGAAAGCATGCAATTTTGTAAATATGTTGAGCTACCTAGGCTGTAGAATTCGATTCGGTGTGATTGAGGCTTAATTTTGAATTTATGTAATTGGTTAATCAAAGAGTCTGTGAATGCATCTTCAATCGAGCATGTGCATAAAGTGTGAAGTGAGGTATTGTTATTCCATGCTGTTGTGAAGTGTCTAGAACTTGCCTGGTGTGTGTACAAAACGAAATGAAGGAGCTGTAGTGTTGGAAAGGATGTAGGCATTTCTTTGTTTTTAACCGAGAGTTTCTATATTTTTTTCTTGTCATACTCTCATTTTTATGTGACTGTATACCCTAGTCAGCCCGTTGAGCCTTTAGCCAATTCTTTCTTTCTTTTGACCAAAAATGTATAAACTAAGCTTTATTCTTTCTTTTCATTAGCCGTAAAGTCTATACAAAACTCTTAAGCGCTTAAGAAGAAAAGAAAATTTTGCCCAAAGTGTCAAAGAGTGACAAGGGTGAAAAGAAAAAGAAAAGCAGAGTGAGGAAAGAAAATAAAAAGGTGGAGGGTGCACTCATCATAATTAAATGATATTGAGGGTACATAAAAACCCTTTGTTGTTCTGTCAAATGTGTTTGATGAAATGGGCAGAACGAAAGTAAACCAGCATGAATGGTGTGAGATGAAAAAGAAAAGAAAAGAGAGAAACAATGTCATGAGTTGATGGGAATGTGTTGAAAAGGCGCTTAAGGATGCTAGTGACTATTATTGGCTAATCCAATATATACTAGTTCCATAGCCTCCATTACAACCCATTAAAGTCCTACTTGATCTTACATCGCATTTCCTTATATTAGTGGAGTAATACACTAAGGGCAAGCCTATGGGTCATGACATGATGCATGTGAATTCTTTTGGGAGAGAGAGTGAAATTAATTTCTACATGCCCCTACTTGAATGTTTGTGTGTCGCATGAACATAAAGGGGAAGATTCTCTTGAGTTGTGAGGGCATATGCTTGATGAAAGATTGATTTTCGTGTCGGATATCTTGATTAGCTGATTCGCATGAGTTTGCTGCTATCGAGGGTCGATTCTTAAAGTCTAGGAAGTCTTGATGTATTAAAGGTCATTGCATTGTTAAGACCATGCATGATTTGCTAAAATTGAATAATTGGTAAGACAGTAGCGTAAATTGTCGCACCATAGTGGCAAAGGTTGGGATGTAATTTGCATGAGTTGTGTATGTGTTGTTCGAGGACGAACAAGGATTTAAGTGCGGGGTAAGTGATCTTGGGCAGATTTATATGCCCAAGTGATACTCAAACGTATCATTTTCGCCTTGTTTGTTGTGCAATGTGTATACATTTTCATGTAATTGGTAATAAAATGTGAATTTATACTAACCAACATGATTAGCATTGTTTTGCAGGTAAAACATGATTTTTAGGAGCTAAAACGCATGTTGGAGTAAGATCGGAATTGGACTTGGAAGCGAGCATGGAAAAGGCATTGGAAGGCGCAATGTAAAGGGGCTCCGCGATGGAGCCGTGCCACGCTACCATCGCGGAGGCACACTGCCTGGAGGATGATTTTATTGGCAAATTCCAGTGAAGCCTCGCGACAGCTCCGTGGCACGGAGATAGGCCTCCGCGTTGGCCTCCGTGCCACATTGAGGCTATATTCCCGAACCCTGGATTTCCAGTGAGGGTCCGCGTCCACGCCGTGTCACGGAGGCAGTGCTCCGCGTTGGCCTCCGTGACACGTTGCTTGTTATTCCGGGAAAAATTCCCACTAGTATAAATAGAACACTTAGCTTATTTTTAAATAATGGAGACTTGGTGGAGCAAGGATGTGGGTTAGAAGCAGTTGAGGGACGAAAAAGATAAGGGATTTCTTCTCTTCCTTTCTTCTTTCAATCAATTGTTTGTATGATTAACACTTGTTTTAGGATGATTAATCCACAAATGAGTGGCTAATTCTCTTCCTTGCTGAGGTTTTGAATAATGGTGATGAATTTTGATTATTGAATTGTATGGTTTTTCATCTTCTTCTTCTATGTTGTTCTATTAATTCTTGTTTCTACTGCATTAGTGTGTGGCCGACATTAATGTACATCTAAAAAGTCCAATTTCACTCGAGAGAGCACGAAATTGGAAAGTTGTGAATTAATAGGGTATTATTCTTAACTTGATTTGGGAAAATTGGGTTTTGATGTGCTTTCCTGATAGAAATATACTTGAAAGCCGTATTAGTCAATTTAGGAACCGGAATTGTAGTGCTAGGTCATAAATTGCATTTGATCACAGAAATGTAGACGAATGGTTTATGATTCTAAAGTGAAATTAAATACGAGAGTTTTCATTTCTAGGCTATTGTTCTTGGCTAGCAACATGAAGAAAAGATTAACCAAATTGTGATTATCGTTAAATTCATTGCTTGTTCTTAACCTTGGCATGCTCATATCCATAGTTTCAATTCACAGTAAATAATTGTTAATAGTTTTAGTATATATAATTTACAAACAAAAAATTATTTAACTGTTGGTTACGTTGTTGTTAGCATAATTAGAAGTAAGATAAGAATATAGTGTACTTAGGCAATTTTACTTATCCAGAGTCTCCTTGGATCGATACTTGGCTTACTTAGCCACTTTATTACTTGTTTGACCACGTGCACTTGCGTGTCGGTTTTACATATACCGAACCAGCCGGACAATGATGAGGGAATAGATGATGAAAAACATGTTTTCAATCTTACCCATGATTTTGATGATGTTTTCAAAGAAGGTGAAATAGACCCATATAGGGTGAAGCTTTAGGTAGCGCCCAATGTTGAGTATGAATGTCGATTTCATTGAATTGATTATATTATTTCGTTTGGAGTGAGACCTCCCAAATTAAAATGTTTTCAAATGATTTGAATGGGTTCAAGCATGATAAGGTTTTTGGCAATGTCCCTATGTTGATGATAGTGAAGTGATATTTCTGAAGTAGCCTTACCACATGATTTTGGAGTTAAGCCTCCCACTAATCTTGAGCTTGTGGTATGTGTCATAATAAAGCTTATCATATGTATGAATTTCATAATTGAGATGTATGTTGTCATTAAGTTTCATTCCACATGATGTTGAGTCTAAGCATGATTCTATTCTAAGCTTTGTCGAGATGACATTGTTGAGATTCATATTTATATGATGTCTAATGTATGCATGATTTCATAATGAGCTTTTTCAAAAGACAATGTTTAGTTTCGTTTCATACGATGTTGGGTTTATGCATGACTTCATGTTGAGCTTTGTCACTAGACGATGTTGAGCTTCGTATTTATACGATGTAGAGCATTGCATGTTTTGGGAGAAGAGTCTAGCACCGAGCGGGCTAAGGGTCGACTACCCTATGTCCCAGAACTACGCGCCAACGTAGGTTGATTATATTATATTATTGGGACCTCCCTTGTGAGCCATCCCTGACCCGATTGGCCCTTTGAGCTTGATATCGATATCATGGTATCATCCATCGCCCTAGCAAGGTTATGGAAGGCTCTACCCACTTGAGTGTGATAGTTGGGACCACATAAGCTCTATCGTGGTATGTCAGTTAAGTAACGTGTCTCCCATTGTCTATAGCATTTGAATTTGCATGTCCATTACTCATGATGATTATCTTATTCATGCATGTTGGGAAAACAAGGTTTGACTCATTGTTCAGCTTTTGATATAAATGTTATGATCTATCTTTGAGTCATTCGAGTCAGCCATGATGTTCTAATGCCATGCACGAGCACGTTATGATAAAGTTCGATTTCAGAATTAATGCATGTGTTCTTCTACTTACTCTCAAAGTTTATTATATATATGTATGACTAGATTTAGCGACTGTTATTATTAAAGCGGTTTTACTTACCTTGCATACTCAGTACATTCTACGTACTAAAAGCATACCTTCTATGCTGCATCTTTTCATGATGCAGGATCAGGTTCTCAGGTTTAGCCCCGTTCGTAGCTGCCTATCAAATTTAGCATTTTCTTGGTTGGTGAGTCCTCATCTTCCGAGGACTAGACTTTCAGTTATTTTGAGTGTACTTTCAATTTCAGTATTTCTGAGCTACTTGGGGGTGTTGTCCCATCAGCTCGTCCAGATTAGAGGCTATTCAGACTTAAGACATGTATTCAGGTCAAATATTTATTTTGTTATTATGCTAGTTAGACTTCCGCTGATTTATATTTATGTTTCCTTCATGTTTATTGAATGAGATAGTGAATGCTTATGCCATGGGTTGACTTGGGGTCTCTCGGGGTCCCTTGTCCCGTGTCTACGATCCGGGTCCCCTCTCGGGTCGTGACAAACTTGGTATCAGAGCAATAGGTTTGAAGTGTCCTAGGAAGTATGAAAGCCGCGTTAAGTAGAGTCTTTTTCAGGGGTGTGAAGCACGCCACACTTATGACGTAGAGGCTACAAAACATTTTAGGAAATGTTCCCATCTTTCATGATCTATGTCATGCGATGAAGAGTCTTTCTATCCCTCTAATTCATGCTATTCGCGATTGCAGAGTCATGGATCCTTGAAGGATGAATGGAAGGAGAAATGGAGATGGTGAAGGCCACGAGGATGGCATAGGTCGTGGGCATCAGCCAGTCCCACCAGTTTAGGAGCCTCAGGCACTGCATCCAGCCGCTCACGCTGAGTTCGGGGCTACTATCCAGATGCTTGCGCAGGCCTTGACCGCTTAGGTCAATCAGCAGGCTATTGCGCATCCTCCGCAGAATGGTAATGCAGTGGCGGCTCGAGTCAGGGACTTCTTGAGGATGAATCCATCGGAGTACTTGGTGTCCAAGGTAGGTGAGGACCCACATGACTTCATTGATGAGATCGTCAAGATCACCCAGGTTATGGGGGTGAGTAGTGTTGAGTGCGCAGAGTTGGCCTGCTACCAATTGAATGGGGTTGCGTATATCTGGTTCCATCAGTTGAAGGATAGCAGGGTCGCCAGAGCAGGTTCGGTCACTTGGGAGGAGTTTTAGGTTTCATTCCTTAATCAGTTCCTCCCTCGGGAGATGATGGAGCTAAAGGCAGCTGAGTTCATAAATCTGAAGCAAGGGAGGATGACGATACTAGAGTATTCCCTTGAGTTAACTCGCCTATCGAAGTACGCTCCTGAGTTAGTGGATGACCAGAGGGCGTGAGTGAGCAGGTTCGTCCATGGGATAGCAGGTTACTTAGATAAGGAATGCAGGATTGCTATGCTCCATCAAGATATGGACTTCCCTCGGATGGTGTTGTACGCCCAGCAGATGGAGGCGGCACATTCAAGAGAGAGAGAGGCCAAGAGGGCCAGGACTGAGGACCACAGATGTTCCCAGTAGAAGTCCGTGGTGGGTACCATCAACAGACCCACCAGAGGTCATCTGCCCCAGCTTCATCAGCCTTGAGTGTGCCATCTCGGCCTAGGCATGATAAGAGAGGACGAGCGGCAGGCTCTAGGGGTTAGAGCGGCAGGCCCGCTGATTAAGGTGTTTTAACTTATCGCAGATGTGGCCGAGGGCATACAGGCCAGTGCTTGGCAGGTTCCGGTGCATGTTTCTGGTGGTGGGCAACCCAAAAACATGCTTAGAGATTGTCCAACAGCGAGACAGGATTAGGTTGGGCGCCGTGGCCCAGCTTCTAGCTTAGCAGCCCCACCCTCTCGCTCAGCACATCAGGGGGCATATATCAGTCAGCTGGCCGTCAGCGCCAGAACAAATTCTATGCCTTAGTACCCCGTCAGGAGCATGAGGTCTCCCTGGACATAGTTACTGGTATGTTATGAGTCTTCCATGTTGATGTTTATGCATAGATCCAGGGGCCACCTTGTCGTTTGCGACATCTTATGTAGCCAGTAGCTTTGAAGTCAGTCCCGATGTCTTGTCAGAATCCTTCTCAGTTTCTACTCCAGTAGGTGACTCAGTTATAGCTAGACGGTGTATAAAGATTGCCCAATTTTGGTTCTCTATAAGGTCACCTTAGCAGATCTGATAGAGTTAGCCAAGACTGATTTCGATGTTATTCTCGGCATGGACTGGTTGTATCCTTGTTATGCTTCCATTAATTGCAGGACCCGGTTAGTAGAGTTCAGATTCCCAGGTGAGCCAGTCTTAGAATGGAAGGGTAGTTTAGCTATGCTTGTAGGTCGCTTCGTTTCCTACCTTAAGGCCAGAAAGATGATTTCTAAGGGTTGCATGTATCATCTAGTCAGGGTTAAGGACGTGGAGTCTGAAACCCCAACTATCCAGTCAGTTCTAGTAGTACATGAGCATCCAGAGGTCCTTCCCGATGATTTGCCAGGTATTCCTCCCGAGCGGGAGATTGATTTTGGTATTGACCTCCTTCCAGATACGTAGCCTATATCTATTCCACCCTACAGGATGGCTCCAGCCAAGCTAAAAGAGTTGAAGGATCAGTTAAAGGATTTGCTAGATAAGGGTTTCATTAGACTGAGCTAGTCCCCATGGGGTGCACCAGTATTATTTATTCGGAAGAAAGATGGTTCCCTTCGTATGTGCATTGATTATCAACAGTTGAACAAAGTCACTATCAAGAACAGGTATCCCTTACCCAGGATCGATGATTTGTTCGATCAGCTTTAGGGTGCAAAGTGTTTCTCGAAGATAGATCTCAGATCTGGGTTATCATCAGCTCAGAGTTTGGGAGAGTATTATCCTAAAGACAGCATTTAGAACACGGTATGGTCATTACAAGTTTGTAGTTATGTCTTTTGGACTAACAAATGCTCCTGCAGCTTTTATGGACCTAATGAATAGGGTGTTCAAGCCATATTTGGATATGTTCGTGATTGTGTTCATTGATGACATTTTGGTATACTCTCGGGGCAAGGAGGAGCATGCCGCTCACTTGAGAGTAGTGCTCCAGACCCTAAAGGACCGCTAATTGTAATTACAGGTCTACCTCGTACTCGCCGGCAATACGACTCTATTTGGGTTGTGGTGGACAGGTTGACCAAGGATGCACACTTTCTACAGGTCAAGACCACGGATTCAGCAAATGATTATGCTAAGTTGTATATCCGGGAGTTGGTTCGGCTTCATGGAGTTCCCTTGTCTATTATTTCAGATCGATGTATTCAGTTTACTTCTCAATTATGGCATTCATTTCAAAAAGGGCTCGGGACTCAGGTTAAGCTAAGCACAACTTTTCACCCTTAGACGGACGACCAAGCAGAATGAACCATTCAGACTCTTGCGGATATGTTGAGGGCATGTGTGATGGATTTCAAAGGTAGTTGGGATTATCATTTGCCCTTGATCGAGTTTGCTTATAATAATAGTTACCACTCTAGTTTCCAGATGGCACCGTTTGAGGCCCTCTACTAGCGAAGGTGTAGATATCCCATCAGATGGTTCGAGGTTGGTGAGGCAGCCATGATAGGTCCAGACTCTATTCATGAAACAATGGTGAAGCTTCAGTTGATAAGGGACTGGCTAAAAACCGCTCAGAGTCGTCAGAAATCATATGTTGATTGTGAGAAGAAGAGAATTGGAGTTTGATGTTGAAGACTGGGTGTTTCTAAAGGTATCTCCCATGAATGGAGTCATGCAGTTAAGAAAGAAAGGTAAACTCAGTCCCCTCTATGTTGGTCCGTACCGGGTTGTGAGAAGAGTTGGTAAGGTGGCGTATGAGTTGGACTTGCCTTCAGAATTGGCTTCAGTTCATCCTGTGTTCCATGTATCGCTTTTGAAGAAGTGCTTGGGTGATCCAGCCTTGGTTGTTTCGATAGACAGCATTGGTGTAAAAGACAGCCTCAGTTATGAAGAAATTCCAGTTGAAATTTTGGATCGATGTGTTCGAACGCTGAGGAACAAAGAGGTAGCTTAATTTAAGGTTTTATGGAGGAATCAATATGTTAAAGGGGCTACATGGGAGGCCAAAGCGGATTTGATGGCTAAATACCCCCATTTGTTCCCTACCGGCTCAATTTCAGTTTAAGGTATCAAATTTTTTCCCTAAACCTCTATTCAGTTTTTCATGTTCTATTAATGAAAATAAGTTTGTTTTATGATATGATATATATATGTGATGTATAAACTTTGACCATCTATGTGGTTCTCTTCGGGGGTAGTCGTTCTGTTAATTTTCGGTTTGAAAATCAACGCTTAGCATATATATATATATGGTGATTGTTGTTTCTGGATTTCTGCTTGTTTATAACATTCAAGGACGAATGTTCCCAAGGGGGAGATATTGTTATACCTCGAGAATTCAAGAATTGGACTCGGAAGTGAATCAGGAGAAAAATTGGAAGATGTTGCAGCAGTTGCAGAATAGGTCACTTGACGACTCATGAGGAGGCATAACGAGTCGTCAGGTGGCTCATGGGGAAAGCCTGAGATTTTGGAGGACTCGAGGACCTCACGGGGGATGTAACGACTCCTGGTTAGTCACCCGAGTCGTCAAGTCAGTCGTTGGTTGGTCCAGGGGAAAGTTAGCAAGGCTTATCCAGTGTACCTGACCGGTGGACCCCGACGACTCGTCGTTAGTCCTAGCGACCCATTAGGTTAGCCGTTACCAAGCCAGTGGAAATTTCTTGAATGATGAGGCAGTGTACTTGACGAGTGATCAAATGGATCATGAGCCCTAGTAACGAGTCGTCAGGTCATCTGTTAGGACCCCCTGACAGTTATTTTCAGCGATTTCAGTAAGGGATTTTTCGTAATTCCTAAGTTCTAAGGGCGTATACTACATCGTGTTGAGATCTTAATAGAGGGTTTTAAGCTGAGAAAGACCCATCTAGGCCATTTTCTTCATGCATGAAAGGATTAGAGCTTGAAGGGAAGAAAATGAGGAGAAATTCAAGGATTTCAAGGGAAATCTCAGTTGGGTAATTAGGAAGAGATAAGATTCTTCAATCCCAGGTATGTAAGTCTATGAGTGGGTGCTTTCTTCCACACCCATTCCCATTCCCGATTAATTTGTGACTTATTTGTGATGATCAAGTATGGGTTTTCACTCCATTGCATGATTCCTACCTTTCTACTCATGGGTATGATTAATTGAGTTGATATTGATGATTTATTGAGCTTGGGTACATTCTATCTTAGTTTATTTTACAAAAATTATTTTCTAAAAATTGAATCTAAAACGACCATGTGTGGGGAGTTCCTATGATAATGTGATGATGAGGGAATAGATGATGAAAAGCATGTTTTCAATCTTACCCATGATTTTGATGATGTTTTCAAAGAAGGTGAAATAGACCCATGTAGGGTGAAGCTTTAGGTAGCGCCCAATGTTAAGTATGAATGTCGATTTCATTGAATTGATTATATTATTTCGTTTGGAGTGAGATCTCCCAAATTAAAATGTTTTCAAACGATTTGAATGGGTTCAAGCATGATAAGGTTTTTGGCAATGTCCCTATGTTGAGTTTCGTTTCAACGATGTTGAGTTTATGCATGACTTTATGTTGAGCTTTGTCACTAGATGATGTTGAGCTTCATATTTATATGATGTAGAGCATTGCATGTTTTGGGAGAAGAGTCTAGCACCGAACGGGCTAAGGGTCGACTACCCTATGTCCCAGAACTACACGCCAATGTAGGTTGATTCTATTATATTATTGGGACCTCCCTTGTGAGCCATCCCCGACCCGATTGGGCATTTGAGCTTGATATCGATATCATGGTATCATCCATCGCCCTGGCAAGGTTATGGAAGGATCTACCCACTTGAGTGTGATAGTTGGGACCACATAAGCTCTATCGTGGTATGTCGGTTAAGTAACGAGTCTCCCATTGTCTATAGCATTTGAATTTGCATGTCCATTACTCATGATGATTATCTTATGCATGCATGTTGGGAAAACAAGGTTTGACTCATTGTTCAGCTTTTGATATAAATGTTATGATCTATCTTTGAGTCATTCGAGTCAGCCATGATGTTCTAATGCCATGCACGAGCACGTTATGATAAAGTTCGATTTCAGAATTAATGCATGTGTTCTTCTACTTACTCTCAAAGTTTATTATATATATGTATGACTAGATTTAGCGACTGTTATTATTAAAGCGGTTTTACTTACCTTGCATACTCAGTACATTCTACGTACTAAAAGCATACCTTCTATGCTGCATCTTTTCATGATGCAGGATCAGGTTCTCAGGTTCAGCCCCGTTCGTAGCTGCCTATCAAATTTAGCATTTTCTTGGTTGGTGAGTCCTCATCTTCCGAGGACTAGACTTTCAGTTATTTTGAGTGTACTTTCAATTTCAGTATTTCTGAGCTACTTGGGGGTGTTGTCCCATCAGCTCGTCCAGATTAGAGGCTATTCAGACTTAGACATGTATTCAGGTCAAATATTTATTTTGTTGTTATGCTAGTTAGACTTCCGCTGATTTATATTTATGTTTCCTTCATGTTTATTGAATGAGATAGTGAATGCTTATGCCATGGGTTGACTTGGGGTCTCTCGGGGTCCCTTATCCCGTGTCTACGATCCGGGTCCCCTCTCGGGTCGTGACAAACTTGGTATCAGAGCAATAGGTTTGAAGTGTCCTAGGGAGTCTGAAAGGCGCGTTAAGTAGAGTCTTTTTCAGGGGTGTGAAGCACGCCACACTTATGACGTAGAGGCTACAAAACGTTTTAGGAAATGTTCCCATCTTTCATGATCTATGTCATGCGATGAAGAGTCTTTTTATCCCTCTAATTCATGCTATTCGCAATTGCAGAGTCATGGATCCTTGAAGGATGAATGGAAGGAGAAATGGAGATGGTGAAGGCCACGAGGATGGCATAGGTCGTGGGCATCAGCCAGTCCCACCAGTTTAGGAGCCTCAGGCACTGCATCCAGCCGCTCACGCTGAGTTCGGGGCTACTATCCAGATGCTTGCGCAGGCCTTGACCGCTTAGGTCAATCAGCAGGCTATTCCGCATCCTCCGCAGAATGGCAATGCAGTGGCGGCTCGAGTCAGGGACTTCTTGAGGATGAATCCATCGGAGTACTTGGGGTCCAAGGTAGGTGAGGACCCACATGACTTCATTGATGAGATCGTCAAGATCACCCAGGTTATGGGGGTGAGTAGTGTTGAGTGCGCAGAGTTGGCCTGCTACCAATTGAAGGGGGTTGCGTATATCTGGTTCCATCAGTTGAAGGATAGCAGGGTCGCCAGAGCAGGTTCGGTCACTTGGGAGGAGTTTTAGGTTTCATTCCTTAATCAGTTCCTCCCTCGGGAGATGATGGAGCTAAAGGCAGCTGAGTTCATAAATCTGAAGCAAGGGAGGATGACGATACTAGAGTATTCCCTTGAGTTAACTCGCCTATCGAAGTACGCTCCTGAGTTAGTGGATGACCAGAGGGCGTGAGTGAGCAGGTTCGTCCATGGGATAGCAGGTTACTTAGATAAGGAATGCAGGATTGCTATGCTCCATCAAGATATGGACTTCCCTCGGATGGTGTTGTACGCCCAGCAGATGGAGGCGGCGCATTCAAGAGAGAGAGAGGCCAAGAGGGCCAGGACTGAGGACCACAGATGTTCCCAGTAGAAGTCCATGGTGGGTACCATCAACAGACCCACCAGAGGTCATCTGCCCCAGCTTCATCAGCCTTGAGTGTTCCATCTCGGCCTAGGCATGATCAGAGAGGACGAGCGGCAGGCTCTAGGGGTTAGAGCGGCAGGCCCGCTGATTAAGGTGTTTTAACTTATCGCAGATGTGGCCGAGGGCATACAGGCCAGTGCTTGGCAGGTTCCGGTGCATGTTTCTGGTGGTGGGCAACCCAAAAACATGCTTAGAGATTGTCCAACAGCGAGACAGGATTAGGTTGGGCGCCGTGGCCCAGCTTCTAGCTTAGCAGCCCCACCCTCTCGCTCAGCACATCAGGGGGCATATATCAGTCAGCTGGCCGTCAGCGCCAGAACAAATTCTATGCCTTAGTACCCCGTCAGGAGCATGAGGTCTCCCTGGACATAGTTACTGGTATGTTATGAGTCTTCCATGTTGATGTTTATGCATAGATCCAGGGGCCACCTTGTCGTTTGCGACATCTTATGTAGCCAGTAGCTTTGAAGTCAGTCCCGATGTCTTGTCAGAATCCTTCTCAGTTTCTACTCCAGTAGGTGACTCAGTTATAGCTAGACGGTGTATAAAGATTGCCCAATTTTGGTTCTCTATAAGGTCACCTTAGCAGATCTGATAGAGTTAGCCAAGACTGATTTCGATGTTATTCTCGGCATGGACTGGTTGTATCCTTGTTATGCTTCCATTAATTGCAGGACCCGGTTAGTAGAGTTCAGATTCCCAGGTGAGCCAGTCTTAGAATGGAAGGGTAGTTTAGCTATGCTTGTAGGTCGCTTCGTTTCCTACCTTAAGGCCAGAAAGATGATTTCTAAGGGTTGCATGTATCATCTAGTCAGGGTTAAGGACGTGGAGTCTGAAACCCCAACTATCCAGTCAGTTCTAGTAGTACATGAGCATCCAGAGGTCCTTCCCGATGATTTGCCAGGTATTCCTCCCGAGCGGGAGATTGATTTTGGTATTGACCTCCTTCCAGATACGTAGCCTATATCTATTCCACCCTACAGGATGGCTCCAGCCAAGCTAAAAGAGTTGAAGGATCAGTTAAAGGATTTGCTAGATAAGGGTTTCATTAGACTGAGCTAGTCCCCATGGGGTGCACCAGTATTATTTATTCGGAAGAAAGATGGTTCCCTTCGTATGTGCATTGATTATCAACAGTTGAACAAAGTCACTATCAAGAACAGGTATCCCTTACCCAGGATCGATGATTTGTTCGATCAGCTTTAGGGTGCAAAGTGTTTCTCGAAGATAGATCTCAGATCTGGGTTATCATCAGCTCAGAGTTTGGGAGAGTATTATCCTAAAGACAGCATTTAGAACACGGTATGGTCATTACAAGTTTGTAGTTATGTCTTTTGGACTAACAAATGCTCCTGCAGCTTTTATGGACCTAATGAATAGGGTGTTCAAGCCATATTTGGATATGTTCGTGATTGTGTTCATTGATGACATTTTGGTATACTCTCGGGGCAAGGAGGAGCATGCCGCTCACTTGAGAGTAGTGCTCCAGACCCTAAAGGACCGCTAATTGTAATTACAGGTCTACCTCGTACTCGCCGGCAATACGACTCTATTTGGGTTGTGGTGGACAGGTTGACCAAGGATGCACACTTTCTACAGGTCAAGACCACGGATTCAGCAAATGATTATGCTAAGTTGTATATCCGGGAGTTGGTTCGGCTTCATGGAGTTCCCTTGTCTATTATTTCAGATCGATGTATTCAGTTTACTTCTCAATTCTGGCATTCATTTCAAAAAGGGCTCGGGACTCAGGTTAAGCTAAGCACAACTTTTCACCCTTAGACGGACGACCAAGCAGAATGAACCATTCAGACTCTTGCGGATATGTTGAGGGCATGTGTGATGGATTTCAAAGGTAGTTGGGATTATCATTTGCCCTTGATCGAGTTTGCTTATAATAATAGTTACCACTCTAGTTTCCAGATGGCACCGTTTGAGGCCCTCTACTAGCGAAGGTGTAGATATCCCATCAGATGGTTCGAGGTTGGTGAGGCAGCCATGATAGGTCTAGACTCTATTCATGAAACAATGGTGAAGGTTCAGTTGATAAGGGACTGGCTAAAAACCGCTCAGAGTCGTCAGAAATCATATGTTGATTGTGAGAAGAAGAGAATTGGAGTTTGATGTTGAAGACTGGGTGTTTCTAAAGGTATCTCCCATGAATGGAGTCATGCAGCTAAGAAAGAAAGGTAAACTCAGTCCCCTCTATGTTGGTCCGTACCGGGTTGTGAGAAGAGTTGGTAAGGTGGCGTATGAGTTGGACTTGCCTTCAGAATTGGCTTCAGTTGATCCTGTGTTCCATGTATTGCTTTTGAAGAAGTGCTTGGGTGATCCAGCCTTGGTTGTTCCGATAGACAGCATTGGTGTAAAAGACAGCCTCAGTTATGAAGAAATTCCAGTTGAAATTTTGGATCGATGTGTTCGAACGCTGAGGAACAAAGAGGTAGCTTAATTTAAGGTTTTATGGAGGAATCAATATGTTAAAGGGGCTACATGGGAGGCCGAAGCGGATTTGATGGCTAAATACCCCCATTTGTTCCCTACCGGCTCAATTTCAGTTTAAGGTATCAAATTTTTTCCCTAAACCTCTATTCAGTTTTTCATGTTCTATTAATGAAAATAAGTTTGTTTTATGATATGATATATATATGTGATGTATAAACTTTGACCATCTATGTGGTTCTCTTCGGGGGTAGTCGTTCTGTTAATTTTCGGTTTGAAAATCAACGCTTAGCATATATATATATATGGTGATTGTTGTTTCTGGATTTCTGCTTGTTTATAACATTCAAGGACGAATGTTCCCAAGGGGGAGATATTGTTATACCTCGAGAATTCAAGAATTGGACTCGGAAGTGAATCAGGAGAAAAATTGGAAGATGTTGCAGCAGTTGCAGAATAGGTCACTTGACGACTCATGAGGAGGCATAACGAGTCGTCAGGTGGCTCATGGGGAAAGCCTGAGATTTTGGAGGACTTAAGGACCTCACGGGGGATGTAACGACTCCTGGTTAGTCACCCGAGTCGTCAAGTCAGTCGTTGGTTGGTCCAGGGGAAAGTTAGCAAGGCTTATCCAGTGTACCTGACCGGTGGACCCCGACGACTCGTCGTTAGTCCTAGCGACCCATTAGGTTAGCCGTTACCAAGCCAGTGGAAATTTCTTGAATGATGAGGCAGTGTACTTGACGGGTGATCAAATGGATCATGAGCCCTAGTAACGAGTCATCAGGTCATCTGTTAGGACCCCCTGATAGTTATTTTCAGCGATTTCAGTAAGGGATTTTTCGTAATTCCTAAGTTCTAAGGGCCTATACTACATCGTGTTGAGATCGTAATAGAGGGTTTTAAGCTGAGAAAGACCCATCTAGGCCATTTTCTTCATGCATGAAAGGATTAGAGCTTGAAGGGAAGAAAATGAGGAGAAATTCAAGGATTTCAAGGGAAATCTCAGTTGGGTAATTAGGAAGAGATAAGATTCTTCAATCCCAGATATGTAAGTCTATGAGTGGGTGCTTTCTTCCATACCCATTCCCATTCCCGATTAATTTGTGACTTATTTGTGATGATCAAGTATGGGTTTTCACTCCATTGCATGATTCCTACCTTTCTACTCATGGGTATGATTAATTGAGTTGATATTGATGATTTATTGAGCTTGGGTATATTCTATCTTAGTTTATTTTACAAAAATTATTTTCTAAAAATTGAATCTAAAACGACCATGTGTGGGGAGTTCCTATGATAATGTGATGATGAGGGAATAGATGATGAAAAGCATGTTTTCAATCTTACCCATGATTTTGATGATGTTTTCAAAGAAGGTGAAATAGACCCATGTAGGGTGAAGCTTTAGGTAGCGCCCAATGTTAAGTATGAATGTCGATTTCATTGAATTGATTATATTATTTCGTTTGGAGTGAGATCTCCCAAATTAAAATGTTTTCAAACGATTTGAATGGGTTCAAGCATGATAAGGTTTTTGGCAATGTCCCTATGTTGAGTTTCGTTTCAACGATGTTGAGTTTATGCATGACTTTATGTTGAGCTTTGTCACTAGATGATGTTGAGCTTCATATTTATATGATGTAGAGCATTGCATGTTTTGGGAGAAGAGTCTAGCACCGAACGGGCTAAGGGTCGACTACCCTATGTCCCAGAACTACACGCCAATGTAGGTTGATTCTATTATATTATTGGGACCTCCCTTTTGAGCCATCCCCGACCCGATTGGCCATTTGAGCTTGATATCGATATCATGGTATCATCCATCGCCCTGGCAAGGTTATGGAAGGATCTACCCACTTGAGTGTGATAGTTGGGACCACATAAGCTCTATCGTGGTATGTCGGTTAAGTAACGAGTCTCCCATTGTCTATAGCATTTGAATTTGCATGTCCATTACTCATGATGATTATCTTATGCATGCATGTTGGGAAAACAAGGTTTGATTCATTGTTCAGCTTTTGATATAAATGTTATGATCTATCTTTGAGTCATTCGAGTCAGCCATGATGTTCTAATGCCATGCACGAGCACGTTATGATAAAGTTCGATTTCAGAATTAATGCATGTGTTCTTCTACTTACTCTCAAAGTTTATTATATATATGTATGACTAGATTTAGCGACTGTTATTATTAAAGCGGTTTTACTTACCTTGCATACTCAGTACATTCTACGTACTAAAAGCATACCTTCTATGCTGCATCTTTTCATGATGCAGGATCAGGTTCTCAGGTTCAGCCCCGTTCGTAGCTGCCTATCAAATTTAGCATTTTCTTGCTTGGTGAGTCCTCATCTTCCTAGGACTAGACTTTCAGTTATTTTGAGCGTACTTTCAGTTTCAGTATTTCTGAGCTAGTTGGGGGTGTTGTCCCATAAGCTCGTCCAGATTAGAGGCTATTCAGACTTAGACATGTATTCAACTCAGATATTTATTTTGTTATTATTCTAAGTTAGACTTCCGCTGATTTATATTTATGTTTCCTTCATGTTATTGAATGAGATAGTGAATGCTTATGCCATCGGTTTACTTGGGGTCTCTCGGGGTCCCTTGCCCCATGTATACGATCCGGGTCCCCTCTCGGGTCGTGACAATTAACTATAATGAACATAGATAAAGATTCCACATGAATTATTCAAGGTAAGACAACAATATCTTCACTTTCAAAAACTTAGGGCTAGAACTGACAGTGAACAGGGAAAGAGTTTTAGGGGACACAAGGGGAGAACAATCTCCTTGTTGAATTCCCACATACCTAGTTGAAGGATCTCTCTAAAGATCTTGAAGCTGCCGCACCTTGGGGAGGAACCCTAGTTCTTGAGCCTTGAGAGAAGAATGGAGAAGAAGAACATAAGATGGTTGTGAGAAGAGTGAGGGGTTAGACTAGGAAAACTCCTTTAATTCCAATCAAAAAAAGCCTAATACAACCTAGTTTTAAGAGTTAGAAACATAGAAAATTACAAAAATAACCCTGGGAAAAAGTTCTCAACAATCTATCTGCCTGGTGCCACAGGTTGTACCATGACTCGTGGTGGCTTCCTATGGGTCATGGTGTGCCATTCGTGGCTTCTAGAAGGCTTAAAAAGTTGCTGAAACTCCTTTTACGGGTGCCTGGTATGAGTCGTACCAAGACTCGTGGTAACAGGGCTGGTCCTGTCCGCCAAACCTGATAGTGTTTTAGTGAACTAGCCATAACGTTTTACTCTAAACTCCGACTGATGGAAGGTTGGATTCGTTAGAAAGAAGACTCAAAGGGATTTAATTTGATATGATTGATCACCCACAAACAATTCGTATAATAGGATTTATGATCATTTAAAGTTGGCCCTTGTAAGAGCTTTCATGAAAAACCCAATCGGTAGGAAGACTCTCAACTCAACTTCTTGCTAGAGGTTCCTTATAACCTTAAATTTCATCCAATGCACTTTTTACACTTAAGAATTTATGTTAAAACCTTGTTTTCCTTAAATTCATCGAGTTCGGGTCTATCCACCTACCTAGAATAGTTACAAACTTAGCCAAAAGTCGATGGTGTACAACATCTCAACTCATGACTGACATGACGATTCGTACCATCATCTTACGACTCGTACTGAATCTTTGTAGCTACTGCTCCTTCCTTGCAAATTCTCTGAACCTCCTATCTATGATCCTTCACTACGACTCGTACTACCCTATTGCGGATCGTAGGATCCAATCGTGGTTTTCCTTGCCTCTTCCTGCCAAACTCTTTGAATCATACCACGAAACCTTGGTATGTGTCACGCCCCGCCTTGGGGGTTATGACTAGCACCTGGTGCCCTATTAGGACCTGAACTGCTAGACTACTGAGCCTAAGCACATCTGGTGCTTGGCTGGCTCTAACTTAGATTCATGAAGTCAACGGGCTATATAACAGCTGTAAATACAGCCTCCGACCGACTGGGCCTATAGCCGCTTGTACTGTAATATCAGCTAACCAGAATCATACTCATATAGGGAAACCTATGCGGGCCGACGAGGCCACCATGCTGTCTAGTTATCTCTAACTCAATATAACAAATTCTGAACATCTACGTGACCAGCAAGGTCACCACTATTAACTAGATATGGCCCTACACGGCCAACACAAACAACCATGCTAAACAGCTAAACATACGCACGACCCCACACGACCGGCACAACTAACCATAGGGAGATATATACACAATCTGCAATCCTCTAGGAATACTGATGAAATGGTCGGGACAGGGCCCCGCCCTACCCGTACTGTACACAAAAGAAAATGATATAAACCTCTGAAATATCAAGCTCCGGATGACAGGAGCTGATGACTCTGCGCTGGCTAGGATCACGAGGGATCGGCTCCTCGTCTACGAGTACCTGCAGGCAAGTAATGCAGCGCCCCAAATGGGCGTCAGTACCACTGGTACCGAGTATGCAAAGCAAACTGATGATAACTGAATATAAACAGTATAACTAGAAACTCTGAACAGTAGAAGATATCTGAAACTGTCTGAACTGAGAGAATCTGAAATAGGCTTTTCTGTACTGAGAATAAGGCAGGAGCATACCTATCGACATGGCGATCTGCTGTCTATCAACTAATAAATAACATATATATACATATATATAACAAACAAGAACCAATACCAGCCCTCATAAGCCAGAAGGTGCCAACCAACAAACAATCTATATACCCCTACCCGGGTCAAAACCATCCAAAAATAAATCACTCCACTCGTCTACTAACTACAAGCACCTCTACCGGCCCCCTGGGTCTCCAGCTCGGGCTATGGCCTCTGATATAAATAACTGTGTCTGAGCTCAAATGACTCCTGTACTGTAAACTGTAATCTGTATCTGTAATCTGCCCCCTGGGCGCAAGCACACAACAGGGTAAGCTATACTGCTATGCTGATCAGCCTGATATGGGGAATGCTCCATCCCATCTTCGTCCTACTGCAGATGGCATACCACTCCTTGGAGTGGTGTATCCCCACCTTCAATGTGGGTCGACACAGTTACCAACCCAGGGGCGGCGAGGACGCTCAAAGGGTGCCCTCATAACACAAACAGGTCTCAACAAACAATAAATCACATATGGCAAGCATGTTTAAACTGAAAATACTATCTGTACTCTGATTTCTGATTCTGAACTCTTTTCTGTGTTATGCTGATTCTCATACTGAGCTATATTGTATTTGAGATATTATCTGACTATCTGACTATACTGTAACTGAGGTATCATCTGACTGTATGGCTATACTGTATCTGGGATATTATCTGACTGTCTGATATTGCTTTACTAACTTTTATTCTGAATATATATCATATTATCACAAAACATGCTTGCTAAATTCAAACTGGACTCAATTCTCGACTTCTGAGTTCTTTTTTCTATACATCACGCTATCTACCATACTAGATTACTAACTTGCCGAAGGAATTAACTTTACATACCTTCCCTTCGGAGTTCCCGACTAACTGGTGTAGTTCGGTCAGTATTTCTGCTATTTCTCCCAACTGCATTCATATATATGTTAATTAGAACTAAATACGCTAATATTCTGGAAGAAAATATCACTTTCAATATATATATAGCCCAAACTTTGGCTTATCGAAAAACGGTCGAAAACTCGCTATTTCTCGAAAGTCCAGAAGGGAGAAATACTCACTTTAGGGATAGGAGTATATTGACACTAATTTGGAGCAATTCCACTTACCTTAGTTCAGTAGCACGACGATTCGCCAGCTGAATTTCACGAAACTAAATCCATGGGAATGCTCCTTACTGCTTAATACCTCGGTATCTGGAGTTAATTTGAGTTTGGACCGCGTTTGACGGCGTAATTTGAAGGAAATTATCAAGAAACCTTCGTACCCTCTGTTTCTCTTCGTGTTCTGGAAATTAAATGATGAAAATGAAGTTAAAAACCGAAGTTGGAGGCTTATATAGTTGGTCCTGGACAGGGCCTCCGTGACACTGAGAAAACGCGGAGGCCCTCCCTCTATGGCACGTTGCCATCGCGGAGGGGCTCTGCCCCGGCTCCTTCCGCGATGGTTCAATGGACTTCTTATCCGGTCTTTCCCCGGGCCTTTTCCTAGCATGTATGGCATTCAAAAACTCTTAACCAACATGCGAATAGGCCATCTACATGTCGAGAATTTACGGGGTGTAACAGTAGGACTCATATTGACTTGGTACGAGTCGTGAGAGCTTGCCATGACTTCTCAATCAAATCTTGTTGAGCTCTCTAGAACAATCTACGTTGATACGACTTGTACAATCCTCCTACGAGTCGTACTGAGGCTCGTTCTAAGGACATTTTCCAATTTTCTCTATATGATCAACTCAAATCCAGGGTTTAATCATAGGAATTTTTGGGGGTATTACCCAAAGAGCCAATTGTCCTATTTTCCTTTCAAGCTTATGGATGGATTTCTGCATTTCGTTTACCAGTTGCATCTACTGCACCATCCATTGCTTTATTGTCTCCTTAAGAGAACTGCTCTGATGCTAGCCCTGTAGCCTTTCATAAGTGTTTTGGGGCCTTTGGAAATTTTGGTTCCCTCCCCATGGGAGATTTGCTCCATTCCGGTACCTCTGATTATAGCCTCCACCATGGCCTTGTTGTCCCATAAATTATATAGACTCAGGATTAAGAGGACAACCTGAATAAGTGTGGCCTTCACCACACGCCTCACATTATAGTGGTGGGATTTGTACCTGCTTTACCTGCTACACTTGGCCTCCTGCTGGTGTGGTTACCAACATACTAATCACATTTACCAATTGGCTAATATCTGCTCTGATTGCCACTGCTATAAATCCTTTGCCTGAATCCTGATAATCCTAACTCGCCGCAGACATGAGGTTCAACAGAGCCTCAATTAAATCATAACTTTTGGCCATAATTTGTCCCCTATGTTGTAGCATCAAGAAGTATCTTAGACTTAAGCTTCAGACCTTTAATGAAATTATGCCCGGTTATCTCCTTAGATTGCATGTGGTGTGCACAATCCCTCAAGTAACCCTTGTAACATTCCCATGCCTGAGATAGTGTTTCTCCATCTTTCTTTATGAATCCGGAGATCTTTCCTCTCAATTCTTTAGTTCTTCTAAAAGAGAAAAAATGATTGATGAACGTGTTGGAGAGAATCTCTCAAGTTGTGATGGATCTTGCAGGCTTATTTTGAAGCCACTCCTTGGCCTCTTCGATCAGTGAGAACAGAAACAGAGTCAACTTGACATATTCATCTGACACATTCTGGTAGTGGAAATTTTCACTCACCTCTAAAAATGTTATCAGATGACTGTGGGGATCCTCGTGTGACTTGCCTTGAAATTGACAAATGTTTTGGACCAACCGCACAGTCCCCTGTTTCAGCACAAAGTTCCTAGTGATGGCGGGTTTGACAATTGCTTTCGAAGCATTTTCCACAATCGGCCTAGCAAACTGCATCATGGGAACTCTCTCATTCTCTCCAACCATTTCTTGCCTGTTATTCTCCATAGTTAACCTTCGAAAGGTTATCTCTATTTTAGGATCAAAAGAAGCTAAGGTTGGTCTTTGACTTCTCGTGCTTGGCATACACTAAGGCAAAAAACCCCGTGAACTTCAATAAAAACAAGAAACAAACATAAAATACAGACTAGCGAAATAAAATTCTAACCTACAAATGAATAAATAATATTCAAGTCCTCGGCAACAATGCCAAGAACTTGATGTCGCCCAAGCGCAGATGGTCTTCATGTAATATAAGATTTTTAACTCCAGATATTGTACCCTCAGAGACTTGTCAATTTAATTGTTATAAGTTTGTACTTTGATTTCACAAATCTAAGAAACAAATAAATTAGAGATTGGTTGTTATGCCCCGAAAGCCCAAAGATCAGACCCGGGGGTTGAAACGAAGAAAAAGTTGAAATTTGGTATCAGACACAGAAAGAGTCATGAGGAGACTCATGAGAGCAGCCCACGAGTCGTGATGTGACCCTTGGGGAGGCCCAGGGATTTAATGTGAAACTTGAGAAATGAGACCCCAGCGGCATGACCACGACTCATGGTCAGGCCCAACGAGTTGTTAGGTTAGTTGTGGGGTGGGTGAAAAGGAAAAGGGAAGGAAGGAGGGCAGTGTACTAAATGGAAGGACCCCATGAGTCATGGTCAGTCCCCACGATTCGTGGGAAGGGTCGTGGCTAAGCAGGGATTGTTTTTGTCGAATTTAAGGCAGTGCACTTCACGGATGGTGACCACGAGTGTTCACCAGGAAATGAGTCATTAAGTCATCCGTGATGAGCCCAGGATACTTAAGAGGCAGTGTACTTCACAGACGACTCTACCAATCATGGTCTAGGGTAATGAATCGTTAGGTCCCTCGTTGGGACCACCTGACAGTTATTTTTTGCAAATCTAGTAAGGGCTTTTCCGTAATTCCTAAGATCCTAAGGCTTCAACTATGTCATTTTGAGTATGAATAGTGACTTTTAAAGGGGTTAAGTTCATTTTAGGCCAATTTCATATTCATGCATGCAAGAGTGATGGCCTAAAGAGGTGATCAAGACAATACTTCAAGGTTTTTCTTCAATTCCTTCTTGGGCATTCAAGGGAGGGTAAGAATAAGCCATTTACAGGTATGTAGGGTTATGAATGGATGTTTTCGTTCACACCCATGCCCAATCTCTCCTAATTCATGAAGTTTGATAAAAAAATCTTATGGGGTTTTAACTTAAATCTTGTGGAATTCTAATGATCTATCTATGGGTTATTATCTTTCGTGGTCTACATCATCTTTTATGAATTATGATCAGATTCTACAACTATTCTGATTATAACTTTATTTATTTCGATTTCTACTAAATTAAACCAAATTATGCATTTTCTATGATGAATCGAGTCATGATCTTTACCTTAATTGCTGATATTCATAAACCTATCATAAATTATGATTCATAATATGGATTAATTCAAATGCCCATTCTGAATTAATGACTTACAAAGTTTATATATGGTTTATAATTATGCATGAATCTCATGATTTTACTAATTATGTTTTGGCCGAATCACGGGCCTCACCCTCATGGCCAGTTCACATATTTACAAGCACGTTTATGATTATCATGATTTAACTAGCCCATGAATTTCATGCATATTATACAATGAGCACTATATACGTTTTGGGAGTAGTATTTAACACCGAGTAGGTTCGGGGCCCAGGTTTTGCCCCGAATCTCAAAACTACGTGCCACTGTAAGACATGATGGGACCTCTTTTGTGACTGTCCTCTTACCCAAATGGTCCCTCTCATGTGTGATATCACTCCTTTCATGGTTCTACCCTTGGCAAGGTATGAACACCCTCCCAACTAGGGATTTACAGGTGGGGCCCATGTAGGCTCATATGGGGTATGTCGCTTATAAGAATCTTCCATTGTTCCTCATGATTTATGCATGTTTATGATTACGCACATTGGCTCAAGTCATGTTCAATTAAGCTTTTCTCTTATGATTATGATTATGACTGAATTACGAATATTTTGAAAACCTTGAGCCTTGTGTTATCATATACTACTTATGATATGAGCATGTTGTCCCACTCTTATGATCATTTATGAGTTTTTATGTATTTTAAATGTCCATTTTACTTACCTTGCATACTTGGTACATTCCACATACTGACCGCATACTCTATGCTGTATCATTTCATGATACAGGTCCCGACTCTCAAGCTCAGCCCCGTCAGTAGTCCATTCCAAAGTTTAGCATCCAGCCTATTGGTGAGTCCTCATTTTCCGAGGGCTATATGTTCAGATTATGATGTTCCTTTTGTTTCAATTTTTTCCGGGTTAGTTAGGGATGTTGTCCCATCATCCCATCTGATACGATAGAGGCTTTCAGAAAAATGGTAGTACTAAGCTGTTATGTATTTTAGTACGTTCAGCTTATCATGCTATGTTATGTCATGTTTATGTTTCCTCTATATCGTCATGTCAAGCATTCCGCTTAATGATATGAAGTTAGATGAATGTTCATGCCATGGGTCGACTTGGAGTCTCTCGAGGCCCCTTGTCCCGTGTTACGATCCAGGTCTAAGTTCGGGTCGTGATATTGGTTTTAGAAAATTAAAATACTAAACTTCAAATGTAAAGACTAAGAATAAACAAATGCAAGCTTGATTGTATTTCGATAATAATGAAAAACTAGGGCAATGGCACTTTGTTATGATTGTTAGTTGCGAGTTACAATCTCATTTCTTACCACTATCCCTACCATCCAAGAACTATCTCATGAACCCTAATGCCTATATCCCTATGGTCACAGGAGAACATGAAACAACAATTATGCCTACTTGTATTTCAACTAAACAGGGTTAAAGAGTATATCCCTATCCTCAACAACAACTTCTATCCTATCATCAATGGGTTCAAGGGTCTTTGAATTCCCGTTCTGTATTTATTTTTAACCATTTTGATTCCCTTTCCCAAGTTCAATCCAAAACAAACAAATTACTTACAAGGTGATCAATCTCATAAATAATAAATAAAACAAATAAATACAAACAACCATAGAGAAGAATCAAAACCAAGTTTATTATGCTTTCAAACAATCAACCATCCATCATGGCCACAATCCTAGATTATAAGTTTTGCCACTCGTAGACAAGCGAAAAAATGAATAAGTAGTTGTCATCATACAAAAATACGAAGTAAAGAAGAGAAAAACTAGTTGTAGAACTTTTTCCTCCTTCCCAATGACTTACAACTGTCATGAAGAAAATACGGAAAAGAAAATGAGAGGATACTCCTCTCTATCATCTCTCTCCTCTTCCAAATGTCAAAAGTTGTCAAAGATTGATAAAAAAAGTAACAAACAACCTAGTCCTCTGTAATGCCCCAAAAACATTAAGATCGAACCCGGGAGTTGAAACGGAGAAAAATAGGAATTTTTGCACCAGGGAATAGGACGAGTCATCCAGTGACCCATCAGGAAAACCACAAGTCATTAAGTGACTCGTAGGGAAAGGATGGGACTTGGTTGAAAATTTCAAGTTTTGGGATGACCACGGGTGTGACCACAAGTCGTGGTTAGCCCCACGATCTGTTAAGTCACTCGTGGTCAAAGGTACTCGAATAATGAAGGAAATTGGGACAGTGTACCTCACCACTAGTCACCGCAAGTCATGGTCAATGCCACAATTCGTCGAGTTGGTCGTGGTCAGCAGATAGTTAAAGGTTGAAGGTTTTTGTGGCAGTGTCCCTAACGGGTATCACCACAATTCGTTGGGTACACCACGAGTCATGGTGTCCCTCATGGTAACTCTTAGTAGATTTTTGGCAATGAAGGTGATGACTGGTGACCACGAGTCGCGGTCACTGGTAACAATTCGTCCAGTCCCTCATTTGGACTGGCAGTATGTTTTTTCTTGCGAATTTATTAAGGGCTTTTCCATAATTCCTATGTTCCTAAGGACTAAACTACATCATTTTAAGCCCAGAATAGAGTTTATTAGGATGGGTTAAGTCATTCTAGCCTATTCAAAACTCATGCATGCAAGTTGAAGTGTTTAGAGAGTGATCAAGCATAGTTCATCAAGTTTCTTCCTCAATTCATCTTTTGGGCAATCAAAGAATTTTTGAAATCAGATCTTCTCAGGGATGTAAGGCTATGAATGGGTGCAATTGTCCAGACACATGCCCAAGTCCCTCTCAATTCATGATGTTCTAATAGATGATTCCATGGGTCTTTGACCCAATGCATGAGTTCCTAAGTTTTAATCATGGGTATGATCTAAGCATATTTTAAATGATGATTATGATTAATGAGCAGATTTTACAATATTTTATATTATAAATTATGTTTTTAAGTTTCTAAACTATGATGTCCATCCATGAATGTTCATGAAAGTTGAGATCTATGATATATGTGTTCAAGTATGATGACATGTTTATGAAGAAAATATGATTTCGAAATACTAATGTTTATGTTCATGTTTTCAAAGTTAATCAAGTTTATTTCAAGCATGTTAAAGTATTGGGCAATCCCATATGATCAATATGTCTTATGATTTCAAGAATTAGCATACCACATGATTTTGGTGTCAAGACTCCCAGTATTTTTAGCTTGTGGTATGGTTTGAGCCAAGGCTCCTCATGTTATGATTTCAGATTATGCATGTATGTTATTATTTAAATTCGTCATTAGACTATGGTCAGCTTCGTTGAAAATAATGGAGAGCATATGCATGATTTTGGGAGTAGTGTCTAGCACCGAGTAGGCTAAGGGTCAGTCAATCCTATCTCTCAGAACTACACGCCAATGTAGGTATGTTAAGATTATTTGGGATCTCCCTTGGATCTTCCCCTACCCCAAGGGGCCTTGAGCTTGATATCGATATCATGGTAGCGTCCCATATCTATCATGATAATGTCGGTTATATGACGAGTCTCTCATTGTTCCTCATGATTTCAGATGTACATCAGTCATGATATTATGTTTTTAGCAGGTTTGACCCAATATTCAGTTTTACTTATGATTATCAGTTATATTTTACATTATGCATGTTTAATGATTTTACTTACTTAGCAATTTTACTTACCTTGCATACATGGTACATTCCACGTACTAACCGCATACTCTATACTGTATAGTTTTAGGATACAGGCTCCGATATCCAAACTCAGTCCTGCCACTAGTCAGACTTTCGGAGTTAGCACTTCTCAGTCTCCGTTGGTGATTCCTCATTCTACGAGGGCCCTTCTTAACAGTTGTATTTCGTCTTTTCAGTTTTCATACTATAGCGAGTTAGTTAGGGTCTTGTTCCATCAAGTCATCAGCATTAAAGGCTTTTTCGGACATAGTTTGTATTCAACTTTAGATTGATATATTTTATCAGATTTTATGTTTGGTTAGACTATCGCTATGTTATTCATGTTTAAATTCCTCTTATCTATGATTGAGTTAGATATATGTTTATGCCATGGGTTGACTTGGAGCCTCTTGGGGTTTCTTGTCGCGTGTCTCGATCTGGGCCTATGTTCAGGTTGTGACAACTTGGTATCAGAGAAATAGGTTTTGAAGTGTCCCAGGATTTTCAAAAGCTGCGTTAAGTAGAGTCTTTTTCATATGTGTGAAGTGCGCCACACTTATCATGAAGAGACTACGAGACGTTTAGAAAATGTTCCCTTCTTTCATGATCTAAGTCGTGCGATGTAATGTCTCTCCATCCTTCTAACTCGTGGTATACGTGTTTGCAGAGTCATGCCTCCCCATAGAGTTAATGGAAGGCGAAATGGAAATGGAAATGACCACGAGGATGGCAATGGAGATGGGCACCAACAGGCCCTACCAGCCCATGCGGGACACGTACCTGAGCGGTTGCACATGCAGAGTTCAAAGCAACCATTCAGATGTTAGCCCAGACCTTGACCACCCAAGTCAATTAGCAGGCGATAGCGCATGTCCATCAGAATGGGAATGCGGCGACAGCGAGAGCTAGGAACTTTCTAAGGATGAACTCTCTGAAATTTCTTGGATCAAAGGTGGAAAAGGATCCACATGAGTTCATTAAGGAGATTTTAAAGATCACCAAGATTATGGGGGTGACCAGAGAGGAGTGCACTGATTTAGCCTCTTATCAGCTGAAAGGGGTTGCACATATCTAGTTTAAGAAGTGAAAAGATAGTAGGGCAGTGGGAGTAGGTCCCATTGGTTGGGAGGAGTTTCATATTGCATTTCTAGATTGGTTCTTCCCTCGTTTGATGAGGGAGCTGAAAGCAGTCGTGTTTGTGAATCTAAAGCAAGGAAATTAATAGTTCAAGAGTATGCCTTGGAGTTCACTCGCCTCTCCAAGTATGGACCTGAGATGGTGGGGGATCAGAGAGCCTGTGTGAGCAGGTTTGTACATAGGATAGCAAACTACTTGGACAGGGATTGTCGGACCGCGATGCTTCTTCAAGATATTGAATTTTCTAGGATAGTCTTGTACGCCCAGAAGAGGGAGGTGGTATAGATGAGTGAGAGGGAGAGGGAGGCCAAGAGGGCCAGGACCAATAGCTTCGAATTCTCCCAGCAGCGACCTAGTTGGCACCGTCAGTAGTCCCGCCAAAGATCTTTAGCCCTGACGCCTTTGGCCATGAGTGTGCCATCCTTTTCTAGGAATGATTAGAGGGGACGAGCATCAGGCTCGAGAGGTCAGAGTAGAAAACCCGCAGAGATCAACCCTCCATTGTATAGCAAATGTGGCTAGAGAGACATAGGGCATTGTTTGGCGGTCAGGTGCTTGCTTCAGCTCGGGAAGTCCGAACACATTCTTAGAGATTATCTAGAAGCTAGACAGGGTCATGATAGTGGTCGAGGCTTAGCTTCTAGTTCAACAACTCCACCAGCACGCCCAGCTCAGTAGGGGGCATCTACTAGTACAGGTTGTGGATAGAGCCAAAATAGATTTTACGCCCTGGCATCCCATTGGAGCAAGAGGTCTCCCCAGATGTAGTCACTGGTATGTTACGAGTATTCCACCTTTATGTATATGCATTGTTAGATAGGGGATACTTTATCTTTGTGACGCCCTATGTTTCTAATAGTTTTGGAGTCAATCTCGAAATCTTATCAAAACCCTTCTCAGTGTCTACTCCAGTTGGTGATTCAGTTATAGCTATGGGGGTGTATTCAAATTTCCCTATGACAGTACTTCAGAAAATCATCTTAACAGATAATAGAGTTAGCCATGTCCAATTTTGATGTTATCCTCTCGGAGTGAGGAGGAGCATGCCGCTCACTTGAGGGTGGTGCTACAAACTCTTAAGGTTCACTAGTTATATGATCAATTCAGTAAATGTCAGTTTAGGTTGAACTCAGTGGTGTTTTCGGGTCACGTTGTGTCAAGTGAGGGTATACAGGTAGACTCACGAAAGATAGAAGTGGTGAAGAATTAGCGTAGACCAGTGAATCCTTCAGATATCAGGAGTTTCTTGGGTTAGCTGGGTATTATCGAAGATTTGCTGAGGGGTTCTCATCCATTGCAGCCCCGTTGACTAAATTGACCCAAAAGAAAGTGAAGTTCCAATGGTCGGAGGCTTGTGAGAAAAGTTTCCAAGAGTTGAAGACTCGATTCACCTCGGCATTGGTGTTAACCCTACCTGAGGGTACCGATCGATTTGTGGTATATTGTGATGCTTCGAGGATCGACCTTGGTTGTGTATTGATACAACATGGTAAGGTTATAGCATATTCTTCCAGGAAGCTGAAGGTCCAGGAAAAGAATTACCCAACTCATGATCTTGAAATGATAGCGGTAGTGTTTGCCTTGATGATTTGGAGGCACTATTTGTATGGGGTCCATGTAGATGCATTTACTGACCACAAAATCCTGCAATACATCTTCACCCAGAAGGATCTAAATCTACGACAAAGAAGGTGATTGGAGTTACTCAAGGATTATCATATGAGGGGCCTTTACCATCTTGGCAAGGCTAATGTGGTAGCAGACACTCTTAGTAGTCTTTTTATGGAGAGTGTGTCCCATATAGATAAGGGGAGAAAAGAGCTGGTGAAAGATATGTATCAGCTTGCACGGTTGGGAGTTTGTCTGGTTGACTCAACCAATGGTGGTGTAATTGTGCAAAATGTGTCAAAATCATCCTTGGTGACTGATGTTAAGGCTAAGCAAGTCGAGGATCGTATTTTGGTGAAGTTAAAGGAAGCTGTTCAGAATCAGAAGGTGGAGGTCTTCTCTAAAGGAGGAGATGGTGTGCTCCTATATAAATGTCGTTTATGTGTTCCGGATATTTATAATTTGAGAGATCAAATGTTGCACGAGGCTCAGGTTCAAGATTTCCATACATCCAAGTGCCACCATGATGTATCATGACCTACGGGAAGTCTACTAGTGGAATGGCATGAAGAAGGACATTGCAGAATTTGTGGCTAAGTGTCCGATTTATCAACAAGTGAAAGTGGAACATCAAAGACTGGGAGGTGTGCTTCAACACATCATTATTCCTACTTGGAAGTGGGAGGAGATCAATATGGACTTCATCACAGGGTTGCCTCGCACTCATCGACAGTATGACTCTATTTTGGTGGTTGTGGACAGGTTGACTAAGGCAACTAATTTTCTACTGGTCAAAACTACCGATTCAGTGGAGGATTATGCTAAGTTGTACATTCGAGAGCTAGTTTAGTTACATGGAGTGCCATTGTCCATCATGTCAGATAGAGGTACTCAATTTACCTCATAGTTTTGGAGATCATGTCAAAAGGGACATGATACACAGGTCAAGCTCAGTACAACATTTAACCTGCAAATAGATGGTCAGGTGGAGCGGACTATTCAGACTCTCGAGGACATGTTGAGAGCATGTGTGATTGACGTCAAGGATAGTTGGGATGGCCATTTGCCTCTCATTGAGTTTGCATATAACAACAACTATCATTCCAACATTCAGATGGCTCCGTTTAAGGCTCTCTATGGGCGAAGATGTAGATCACCTATTGGTTGGTTTGAGGTCGGTGAAGCTACATTGACAGGTCTGGATTCAGTCAATGAGGCTATGAGAAAGTTCAGCTTATAATGGATAGATTGGAAATAACTCAAAGTCGCAAAAAGTCCTATACGGTTGTGAGGAGGAGAGAACTTGAGTTTTAATTCGATGATTGGGTGTTTTTGAAGGTATCTCCCATGAAGGGAGTGATGAGGTTTGAAAAGAAAGGGAAACTCAGTCCCTGTTATGTTGGCCCAAACCAGATTGTGAAACGGATCAGCAAGGTAGCATATGAGTTGGAGTTGCCCCCAGAATTAGCTTCAGTCTATCCAGTTTTCTATGTATCACTCTTAAAGAAGTGTTTGAGTGATCTAGCTCTGGCTGTTCCGATGGACAGTGTCATGTGAAGGACAGCCTTAGTCGTGAGGAGGTTCTGGTGAAAATACTAGATCGTCAGGTTCGTAAGTTAAGAAATAAAGAAGTAGCCTTAGTCAAGGTTTTATGAGGAATCAACTTGTCGAGGGAGCTATTTGGGAAGCCGAAGCAGATATGATGGCTAAATACCCGCATTTATTCCCTTCTAGCTTAGTTTCAGCTTGAGGTATCAGTTTCCTCCCTAGTGCTCTATTCAGTTTCATTTTCAGCTCATGTACCCCAGTTTCTTTCATGTAAATAGATGTATCTGTGATTCAGGAATTTAGTTCAGTCATGTAGTTCAAATTGGAGTCAGTCACTCTGTTAGTTTTCGGCATGTATGTTTAGTATTTGAGTATGATGATTGCATTTCTCTACTTTTTAGTATGATTTTCAACATTCAAGGATGAATGTTCTCAAGGGGGATGTTATACCCCGTAAATTTTAAACAAATAAATATCCTAAGGACATGTTGGTTAAGGGATTTAGAAGGCAAAAAAAAAAAGTTGGAAATTGTTAAATAAAGTCGGCCTCTTCCTCATATTAATACATTTCCAGCAAAAAAAACAGGGCATTTCCATATGAAATGAAAACCCACGACAATATATATATATTTTCTTCCAATTACGCGACAAAACGCGGTCTAAACTCCGTTCCGGCTTAGGTACAGGTGTATAAAGCTGCAGAGAGCAATCCTACGGAGTTGGTTTCGTAAAATTTGGCCGGCGAAACGTCGTGCTACTGAGGTAAAGTAAATAGAATTACTTTAAATTAGTACCAATGTGTTCCTAGCGTTGCAGTGAACATTTATCCCTTCTGAACTATCGAGAAATAACGAGTTTTTGACCGTTTTCCGAAAGGTTAAAGTTGGGATAAATATATATATCAAAAGTGATAATTTCTCCCAAATATTAATGTAATTAGTTCTAATTGACGTGTATATGAATGTAGTTGGGAGAAACAGCAGAAGTACCGACGGAAATCACACCGGTCAGTCGGGTACTCAGAAACCAGGTATGTAAAGTTATTCTTTCGGCAAGCCAGGAAGTATAGCTTAGAAAGTAAATAGAATAAAGGCTATTAACTGATACCAGCGTACAGGAACGATTTTAGTACAATTTCCAGCAAGCATGCTAGTATATTAATTACGTATCATGCGATAATCAGAATAATAGATATTCAGGCAATACGTATTATATCTGTTGAGATTGTATCCAGTAGTAGATGGTACATTTTATGTTATTGAGCTATATCCAGATATAATCAGATAAACAGATAAAGGTCAGGTAGCAGTTAGTCCAGCAATCAGAAATAGTGTAAAACACAATATAGTATCAGTTATTTAATACAAACTGGCCTTGAGATACAAGAAGAGAATATGATTAGTATTTTTCATTTGAGCATGCTTGCTGTGTATGTGTTTGTATGTTGAGACTTGTTGTGGCATATGGGCACCCTTTAGCATCCCCACCGCCCCTGGGTTATAGCTGTGTCGATACCAGATTCAGATACTGCCACCAGCTGGGCGATGCCGTCCGACTAAAGGACGATGATGGCCGACCACCATGATAATACGGTCCAGACCACCCTGCTTGCAGGGATTGTTCAGTTTACTCTGCGCAGAGCTAGCACACCCTGTTTACAGGTGCAGACCACTCTGTGTGCACACCTGTGCCCAGAGGCAGGAGTCTTCGGACTTAGACACAGTTTATTGTCAGAGGCCAAGGCCTGAGCTACGTACCCAAGGGGGCCGGTAGGAGGAGCTCACAGTTATCAGATGAGTGGAGTGACTTGTTTTTGGTTGGTTTAGACCCGGGTAGGGGTAAATAGATTGCTTGCTTGGTTGGCACCTTCCGGCTTATGGGGGTCGGTCAGGTATTATGTGTATTATTATATATATTGATATGTGCTAGTAGATACTGATAGACAGAAGGACGACACGTCTTCAGGTACGCTCAGTTAGTTACAGAATGTATAAACTCTCCCCAGTTATCCTCAGCTAGATAGACTCAGCTACTTCTTGCTTAAATGTCATGTTATTGCGCTATTCGTTTCAATTGCATATTTCAGTTTGCTATACATGCTCAGTACCTGTGGTACTGACGCCCAGCGGGGCGCTGTATTGCTTGGCTACAGGTACTCACGGACGAGGAGCCGATCCCTCGTGATTCCAGCCAGCCAGTTAGTCATCAGCTCCTGTCATCCGGAGTCTGATTCCCAGAGGTGTAGCTCCTTTTCTTTTGTTGTGCAGTATGGGTAGGTCGGGGCCCTGTCCCGATCATTTCTATTAAGTTCTTACAGTATTCATAGAGGCTTGCAGTCTGTATATATATTTCCCTGTGGTCAGTTGAGCCGGTCGTGTGAGACCGTGCAGTTTGCTATAGATGCTTAGTATTTCAGTTATGTTGGCCGTGTGGGGCCTTAGTTTGACAGTAGTGGTGACCTTGCCGGTCACGTATTTTTACAGTAGTCTTATGTTAAGTTACAGATAACTAGACAGCATGGTGGCCTTGTCGGCCCGCATAGGTTCCTTGTTACAAGTCTGTTTCTGGTTAGCTGTTGTTACAGGTACATATGGCTACAGGCCAGTTGGCCGGAGGCTGTATTTACAGCCGTTATATAGCCGGTTTGTTTCTTGAAATAGAGCCAAAACCATCCAAAGCACCAGATGTGCTCAGGCTGGACCATTTAGTAGTCTAGAGTCTAGCAGGCACCAGGTGCCCGTCATACCCCCCAAGGTGGGGTGTGACAAACTTGGTATCAGAGCAGTTCGTGTCCCAGGGAGTCTGCAAGCCGTGCTAAGTAGAGTCTTGTCTATGGATGTGTTGTGCACCACATACTATAGGCAGGAAGCTGCAAGGCATGTTAGGATTGTGACTCTTCTTTCTTAGGATTGTCACTCTTCTTTCTTATTCAATCGTGCTATAGAGCGGTACAGTGTAGAGTTGACTTTTGAAACTCACCACCCTTTTTGCTTACAGATATTATGGCAGACCAGTGGCACCCAGCTACAGGTAGGAGATTGAATACAGCAGCGGGCGAAGGCACCAGTAGGATGCCTCAGTTACAGCCAGATTCCGCCAGATCTGAGAGCAATACGGAGGCGTCATCCCGGCCCTCCCAGCAGTCTCCGCCTCGCCAGACGCCATTTGAGGCAGCACCGCCTTCCACAGCTCCTGCACCCACTTCATCTGATCAGGAGCTACGTAGTGCGGTGGTTATGTTGACTCAGATACTAGCTGCTCAGCGTCAGCCAGCACCACCTACAGCAGCAGAATCCCCAGGGGGGTAAGGTAGTTCCAGGGTCAGAGAATTCTTAGCGTTGGAACCCCCGCAGTTTACTGGATCGGATTCAGCGGAGGACCCTCAGGACTTTTTGGACCAGATGCAAAGGATCTTTAGAGTCATGCACGTAACCTCAGCAGAATCAGTTGAGTTAGCAGTGTTTCGGTTATGGGATATTGTTGTTTTGTGGTATGAAAGTTGGGAGAGGTCTCGGGGAAGAGATGCAGCCCCTCCTATTTGGTCCAGTTTTTCAGAGGCCTTCCTAGACCACTACTTACCCCGGGAGGTCAGACAGGCCCGGATGGACCAGTTCTTACATTTAGAGCAGGGGGCTAGGAGCATCCGTGAATATTCCTTACAATTCGACTCCTTAGCCCGCTATGCTCCTGCATTTGTGGACACCATGTCGTCCAGAGTCCACCGCTTTATTATGGGCCTGAATCCAGAGTACATAGAGACGTGCATGACAGCTACTTTGAGAGAGGACATGGACAGAGCCAGGGTACAGGCCTTTGCACAGACAATTGAGGGCCTGAGGCAGCGACAGCGGGGTGACAGACAGGCGACTTCAGAGCAGCGCCGTAGGAGCAGACCCGCTGAGATTCAGAGGGAAATTCCTAGGGGGCCGAGACCACGGTTTTTAGATAGGCCACCCAGATCTCTACCACCGGTACAACAGCAGAGGGGCAGGTTTATTCGCCGGAGTCAGTCAGAGTCCGGTAGCAGTTCACGGACAGTAGCCTCACCTCAGCAGCAGAGGGTAGAACAGAGTAGAGTTACATCCACCCCTTGTCCTGTATGCCACCGACTACATTCTGGAGCCTGCAGGCAAGGCTTCCCAGGGTGTTATTACTGCGGATAAAAAGGGCATTTAATGAGAGATTGTCCAGCCAGGGGATAGGGTAGTCAAGATGATCTGGATAGAGCGTCAGCAGGGCCACGAGTTCCAGCAGCCTCAGTAGGGCGCAGGCCCTCAGGTTCAGGGAATAGGGGCCGAGGTAGACCAGGAGCCTCTGGCTCAGGTGCAGGCCCCAGCCGTACCTATGCATTACCGGGGACGCAGGATTAAGAGGCATCTCCCGACGTGGTCACAGGTACATTGATTATCTGTTCATATCCTGTTTATGTATTGATTGATCCAGGGTATACATTGTCATATATCACACCATTTGTGGCCCGAAAGTTGGGTATCGAACCAGAATTGCTTCAGCAGCCCTTTTCAGTGCTTACACCGGTCGGTGACTCGATTACAGCTAAAAGAGTTTACCGAGGGTGTACGGTAGAGGTTGTTGATCGCCAGACCACAGTAGACTTAATAGAACTTGAGATGGTCGACTTCGATGCCATTATGGGTATGGACTGGTTAGTGCCATGCTATGCCAACTTAGAATGCTGGACCAAGACGGTCCGATTTCACTTTTCGGGGGAAGCAGTACGAGAGTGGAAGGGGAGTACACCTACGCCGAAAGGTAGGTTTATTTCCTACCTTAAGGCAAGAAAATTAATAGCAAAGGGATGTATTTACCACCTAGTTAGAGTCCAGGACGTTCGGGTGGAACCTCCGACTCTTCAGTCTGTTCCAGTGGTCAATGAATTCCCTGACGTATTTCCGGATGAGTTGCCTGGTGTCCCTCCCGAAAGGGAGATAGATTTTGCAATTGACTTGTTGCCAGGGACTCAACCTATATCCATTCCCCCATATCGCATGGCACCAGCTGAGCTTAGAGAGTTGAAAGAACAGTTAAAAGATTTGCTCGACAAAGGTTTTATCAGGCCTAGTACTTCCCCGTGGGGTGCGCCAGTTCTGTTTGTAAGAAAGAAAGATGGCTCACTCCGTATGTGTGTGGACTACCGGCAGCTGAATAAGGTAACGGTTAAAAACAAATACCCACTCCCGAGAATAGATGATTTGTTTGACCAGTTGCAGGGGGCCAAATGTTTCTCTAAGATAGATCTGAGGTCCGGATACCACCAGGTCCGGGTTCGGGAGAGGGACATTCCAAAGACTGCTTTCAGGACCAGGTATGGTCACTTTGAATTTCTAGTTATGTCTTTTGGACTGACGAATGGCCCCGCGGTGTTTATGGACCTGATGAATAGCATATTCAGACCGTACTTGGATCTGTTCGTGATAGTATTTATCGATGATATTATGGTATATTCTCGTTCAGAGACAAATCACCAGAACCATTTACGAACAGTACTCCAGATCCTTAGAGACCGTCAGCTGTACGCCAAGTTTTCTAAGTGTGAGTTCTGGCTGAACTCAGTTGCCTTTTTGGGGCATATCGTGTCGGATGCTGGAATACAGGTAGACACACAGAAAATAGAGGCGGTCAAGACATGGCCCAGACCTACCAGTCCGACCGAGGTCCGCAGTTTCTTGGGTTTAGCAGGATATTATCGGAGATTTGTTGAAGGATTCTCCACTATAGCAGCACCTCTGACAAAGCTGACACAGAAAGCAGCAAAAATTTCAGTGGACGGAGGCATGTGAGCAGAGTTTTCAAGAGTTGAAAGACCGATTGACCTCCGCCCCAGTACTAGCATTGCCAGAGGGAACAGATGGGTATGCGGTGTATTGCGACGCTTCAGGTTTGGGACTGGGTTGTGTGTTGATGCAGCATGGTAAGGTGATTGCTTATGCTTTCAAACAGCTGAGGAAACACGAAAAGAACTATCCGACCCATGACCTGGAACTGGCCGCAGTGATCCACGCTCTGAAAATTTGGAGGCATTATCTGTATGGCGTCCATGTAGACATTTTCACAGATCATAAAAGTTTGCAATACATTTTCACACAGAGGGAGTTAAATCTGCGGCAACGTCGCTGGTTAGAATTGTTGAAAGACTATGATGTAAATATTCTCTATCACCCAGGAAAAGCTAATGTAGTAGCAGATGCCCTGAGCCGTAAGTCAATGGGGAGTTTGGCGTATTTGCGGCCCGAGAAGCGGGAATTAGCCAAGGAAATTCATCAACTAGCTGGGTTAGCCGTTCGAGTAGTGGAGACAGAAAATAACAGAGCGGTGATTCAGAATTCTGCCGAGTCATCACTAGTTACAGAGGTAAAAGAACGGCAGTACGAGGACCCTGACTTAGTCCAGCTCAGAGATAGAATTCAGGAGGGTAAAGAGTCAGATTTCCAAGTGAATGAAAATGAAGTACTACGTTGTAGGGGCCGTTTATGTGTCCCGAATGTTTCAGGGCTTCGCCAGCAGATCATGCATGAGGTACATTACGCTCGTTATTCCCTCCACCCAGGAGCAAAGAAAATGTACCACGATATCAGAGACATCTACTGGTGGCCAGGTATGAAATCTGAAATAGCTGAATTTGTATCTAGATGTCCTAACTGCCAGCAGGTGAAAGCGGAGCACCAGAAACCAGGCGGTCTGACGCAGGATATAGTTGTGCCTATGTGGAAATGGGAAGCGATAAATATGGATTTTGTAACAGGATTACCCCGTACCAGACGCAGAAATGATTCTATTTGGGTAATAGTTGACAGGCTGACAAAATCAGCTCATTTCCTGCCAGTGAAGGCTACCTTCTCAGCCGAGGATTATGCTGAGTTATACATCAGAGAAATAGTTAGACTACATGGAGTGCCGGTATCTATTATTTCAGAAAGGGGAGCACAATTCACAGCTAGATTTTGGCAGTCGTTCTAGAGGGGTCTGGGAACGCAGATTAATTTGAGCACAACATTCCACCCTCAGACAGATGGACAGGCTGAGTGAACTATCCAAACGCTCGAAGACATGCTACGAGCGTGCGTACTAGATTTTGGGGGTAGCTGGGATGAACATCTGTCGTTGATTGAATTTGCCTATAATAACAGTTATCATTCAGCTATCCAGATGGCGCCCTTTGAAGCATTATACGGGCGAAAATGTAGATCGCCAGTGGGCTGGTTTGAAGTGGGAGAATCAACGTTGATTGGGCCAGACATCATTCAACAGTCAGAGGAGAAGGTAAAGCTTATCAGAGAACGCCTGCTGACTGCTCAGAGCCGTCAGAAGTCGTATGCAGATATGCGGCGTAGAAATTTAGAATTTGCGGTAAATGACTGGGTATACCTAAAGGTGTCTCCGATGAAAGGGGTGATGAGATTTGGCAAGAAAGGCAAGCTTAGCCCGAGATTCATTGGGCCATATCATATTCGGCGAAGAATAGGCCGAGTTGCATACGAATTGAACTTGCCTCCGGAGTTAGCATCTGTTCACCCAGTATTCCATGTATCTATGTTGAGGAAATTTGTAGGAGACCCTTCCATAGTTGTTCCAGTTCAGGATGTCCAGGTCACCGAAGAGTTAGCATACGAAGAGGTTCCAATAGCTATCTTAGACAGACAGATCCGTAGATTGAGAACTAAAGATATTGCATCTGTCAAAGTATTGTGGCGTAACAGGAACCGAGAAGAAATGACCTGTGAAGCTGAGGAGGACATGAAAGCCAGATATCCCCACTTATTCCAGGCATAGGCAAACGGGAGGTATGCTAGAACTATTCTCCTTATTAATGTTTATACTTCATATATGAAAGCAGGCGGTTGATTATAGACAGTTTTATACCTGAATGTTATTATATCATGTAGAGTACCTGTATTGGGCTTTTCTGATTTTCAGGAATTTTGAGACAGTTCATCATACAGGAGAAACTCTTCCAACATTTTTCTAGAAACCAGTTGAGTAAGTTGAGCAGCCCTCTAGACAGAATGTCATTCGAGGATGAATGTTCTTAAGGGGGGGAGGATGTTATACCCCGTAAATTTTAAACAAATAAATATCCTAAGGATATGTTGGTTAAGGGATTTAGAAGGCAAAAAAAAAATTTGGAAATTGTTAAATAAAGTCGGCCTCTTCCTCATATTAATACATTTCCAGCAAAAAAACAGGGCATTTCCATATGAAATGAAAACCCACGACAATATATATATTTTTTCTTCCAATTATGCAACAAAACGCGGTCTAAACTCTGTTCCGGCTTAGGTACAGGTGTATAAAGCTGCAGAGAGCAATCCTACGGAGTTGGTTTCGTGAAATTTGGCCGGCGAAACGTCATGCTACCGAGGTAAAGTAAATAGAATTACTTTAAATTAGTACCAATGTGTTCCTAGCGTTGCAGTGAATATTTATCCCTTTTGAACTATCGAGAAATAACGAGTTTTTAACCGTTTTCCTAAAGGTTAAAGTTGGGATAAATATATATATCAAAAGTGATAATTTCTCCCAAATATTAATGTAATTAGTTCTAATTTATGTGTATATGAATGTACTTGGGAGAAACAGCAGAAGTACCGACGGAAATCACATCGGTCAGTCGGGTTCTCAGAAACCAGGTATGTAAAGTTATTCTTTCGGCAAGCCAGGAAGTATAGCTTAGAAAGTAAATAGAATAAAGGCTATTAACCGATACCAGCGTACATGAACGATTTTAGTACAATTTCCAGCAAGCATGCTAGTATATTAATTACGTATCATGCGATAATCAGAATAATAGATATTCAGGCAATACGTATTATATCTGTTGAGATTGTATCCAGTAGTAGATGGTACATTTTATGTTATTGAGCTATATCCAGATATAATCAGATAGACAGATAAAGGCCAGGTAGCAGTTAGTCCAACAATCAGAAATAGTGTAAAACAGAATATAGTATCAGTTATTTAATACAAACTGGCCTTGAGATACAAGAAGAGAATATGATTAGTATTTTTCATTTGAGCATGCTTGCTGTGTATGTGTTTGTATGTTGAGACTTGTTGTGGCATGTGGGCACCCTTTAGCATCCCCACCGCCCCTGGGTTATAGCTGTGTCGATACCAGATTTAGATACCGCCACCAGCTGGGCGATGCCGTCCGACTAAAGGACGATGATGGCTGACCACTATGATAATACGGTCCAGACCACCCTGCTTGCAGGGGTAGTTCAGTTTACTCTGCGCAGAGCTAGCACACCATGTTTACAGGGGCAGACCACTCTGTGTGCACACCTGTGCCCAGAGGCAGGAGTCTTCGGACTCAGACACAGTTTATTGTCAGAGGCCAAGGCCTGAGTTACGTACCCAAGGGGGCCGGTAGGAGGAGCTCACAGTTATCAGATGAGTGGAGTGACTTGTTTTTGGTTGGTTTAGACCCGGGTAGGGGTAAATAGATTGCTTGCTTGGTTGGCACCTTCCGGCTTATGGGGGTCGGTCAGGTATTGTGTGTATTATTATATATATTGATATGTGCTAGTAGATACTGATAGACAGAAGGATGACACATCTTCAGGTACGCTCAGTTAGTTACAGAATGTATAAACTCTCCCCAGTTATCCTCAGCTAGATAGACTCAGCTACTTCTTGCTTAAATGTCATGTTATTGCGCTATTCGTTTCAATTGCATATTTCAGTTTGCTTTACATGCTCAGTACCTGTGGTACTGACGCCCAGCGGGGCACTGTATTGCTTGGCTACAGGTACTCACGGACGAGGAGCCGATCCCTCGTGATTCCAGCCAGCCAGTGAGTCATCAGCTCCTGTCATCCGGAGTCTGGTTAGCTGTTGTTACAGGTACATATGGCTACGGCCAGTTGGCCGGAGGCTGTATTTACAGCCGTTATATAGCCAGTTTGTTTCTTGAAATAGAGCCAAAACCAGCCAAAGCACCAGATGTGCTCAGGCTGGACCATTTAGTAGTCTAGAGTCTAGCAGGCATCAGGTGCCCGTCATACCCCCCAAGGTGGGGTGTGACAGGGGATATATTTTAATAACCCCAAAACCCTAAGATCAGACCGGGAGTAGAAACGGAAAAAATAGATATTTCTATACCACGTCACAGGATGAGTCATCCAGTGACCAGTTAGAAACACCTGGAGTCGTTAAGTGATTCATGGGGAGAGGCTAGCACTTAGTTAAAAATTTCAAGTTCTGGGGTGACCATGAGTCGTGGTCAGTGCTACGATCCGTTAAGTCACTCATGGTTAAAGGTTATTGAAGGATGAAGGAAATTTGGACAGTGTACCTAACGACTAGTCACCATGAGTCGTGGTCAATGCCACGATTCGTCAAGTTGGTCGTGGTCAGTAGTTGGTTAAAGGTTGAAGGTTTTTATGGCAGTGTCCCTAACAGGTATCACCACGATTCGTCGGGTATACCACGAGTCGTGGTGTCCCTCTTGGTAACCCTCAGCAGATATTTGGAAGTGAAGGTGATGACTGGTGACCACGAGTCATGGTCATTGGTAACGATCTGTCTAGTCCCTCGTTGGGACTGGCAACGCGTTTTTCCTGCAAATTTATTAAGGGCTTTTTCATAATCTGTATGTTCCAAAGGCCTAAATTACGTTGTTTTAAGTCCAAAATAGAGTGTATTAGGATGGGTTAAGTCATTCTAGCCTATTCAAAACTTGTGCATGCAAGTTTAAACGTTTGGAGAGTGATCAAGCATAGTTCATCGAGGTTCTTCCTCAATTCTTCCTTGCGAAATCAAAGAATTTGTGAAATCAGATCCTCTAAGGTATGTAAGAATATGAATGGGTTCAATTGTCCACACTCATGCCTAATTTCCTCTCAATTCATGATGTTCTAATTGATGATTCCGTGGGGTTTTTACCCAACACATGAATTGCTAAGTTTCAATCAAGGGCATGATCTAAGAATGTTTTAAATGATGAATTATGATTAATGAGCATATTTTACAATGTTTTAAATTATAAATTATTTTTTCAAGTTTTCTAAACTATCATGCCCATCCATGAATGTTCATGAAAGTTGAGATCCATGAGATATGTGTTCAAGTATGATGAGATGCTTATGAAAAAAGTATGATTTCGAAATACCCATGTTTATGTTCATGTTTCCAAAGTGAATCAAGTTGATCTCAAGTATGTTAAAGTATTGGGAAAGCCCATATGATCAAGTATGTCTTATGATTTCATGAACTAGCTTACCACATGATTTTGGTGTTAAGACTCCCATTATTTTTAGGTTGTGGTATGGTTTGAGCCAGGGCTCCGAATGTTATGATTTCAGATTGTGCATGTACGTTGTTATTCAGATTCATCATTAGACAATGGTCAGCTTCGTTATAAAACATTGGAGAGCATATGCATGTTTTGGGAGTAGTGTCTAGCATTGAGTAGGTTAAGGGTCAGTCAATACTACACCTTAGAACTACACGCCAACGTAGGTATGTTCAGATTATTTGGGATCTCCCTTGGAGATTCCCCTACCCCAAGGGGCCTTGAGCTTCATATCGATATCATGGTAACATCCTTAGCCCTGGCGAAGCTTTGGATGGCTCTGCCCACTTGAGTGTGATAGTCGGGACCACATAAGCTCTATCGTGGTAATGTCAGTTATATGACGAGTGTCCCATTGTTCCTCATGATTTCAGTTATGCATGTACATCATTCATGATATTATGTTTCCAGCAGGTTTGACACACTATTCATATTTACTTATGATTATGAGTTTCAACTTTGCGTCATTAGATTTAGTTATGATCAGATCATGATTTCAGAAAATAGCATGCAAGCCCTACTCTCATAATCTTTTCTTGATTATGTTTTATATTATGCATGTTTAATGATTTTACTTACTTAGTAGATTTACTTGCCTTGCATATACGGTACATTCCACGTACTAACTGCATATCCTATGCTATATCATTTCATGATACAGGCTTCGATATCCAGACTCAGTGCCACCACTAGTCAGACTTCCGGAGTTAGCACTCTCGGTCTCCTTTGGTGAGTCCTCATGTTGTGAGGGCCCTTCTTAATAGTTGTATTTCGTCTTTTCAGTTTTCAGACTATAGCGAGTTAGTTAGGGTCTTACCCCATCAACTCATCAATATTAGAGGCTTTTTCGGACATAGTTTGTATTTAGCTTTAGATTAATGTATGTATTTCAGATGTTATGTTTGATTAGACTTCCGCTATGTTATTCGTGTTGAGCTTCCTCTTATCTATGATTGAGTTAGATGTATGTTCATGCCATGGGTCAACTTGGAGCCTCTCGGGATTTCTTGTCTCGTGTCTCGATCTGGGCCTATGTTCAGGTCTTGACAACTTGGTATCAGAGAATTAGGTTTTGAAGTTTCCTAGGGTTTCCAAAAGCTGCATTAAGTAGAGTCTTTTTCATGAGTGTGAAGCACGCCACACTTATCACGAAGAGACTATGAGATGTTTAGGAAATGTTCCCTTCTTTCATGATCTAAGTCATGCAATGTAATGCCTCTCTATCCTTCTAACTCGTGCTATACGTGTTTGCAGAATCATGCCTCCCTATAGGCCCCACCAGCCCATACGAAGCACATACCTAATCCGGTTGCCCACACAGATTTCAGAGCATCCATTTAAATGTTAGCCCATGCCTTGACCGCCCAAGTCAATCAGCATGCAGTAGCGCATGTCCCTCAGAACGAGAATGCAGCGGCGGCGAGAGTTAGAAACTTTATTAGGATGAACCCTTTAGAATTTCTTGGATCGAAGGTGGATGAGGATCCACATGAGCTCATTAAGGAGATTTTTAGATCACCAAGATTATTGGGGTGACTGGAGAGGAGTGCACCGACTTAGCCTCTTAACAGCTGAAAGGGGTTGCGCATATCTAGTTCAAGCAGTGGAAAGATAGCAGGGTAGTGGGAGTAGGTCCCATTGGTTTGGAGGAGTTTCATATTGCATTTCTAGATCGTTTCTTCCCTCATGAGATGAGGGTGCTGAAAGTAGCCGTGTTTCTGAATCTAAAGCAAGGAAAAATGACAGTTCAGGAGTATGCCTTGGAGTTCACTCGTCTGTCCAAGTATGCACCTGAGATGGCTGCGGATCAGAGAGCCCGTGTGAGCAGGTTTGTACACGGGATAGCAAACTACTTGGACAGGGATTGCCAGACCCCGATGCTTCTTTAGGATATTGAATTTGCTCAGATAGTCCTGTATGCCAGTAGATGGAGGCGGTACAAATGAGTGACCAGGAAAGGGAGGCCAAGAGGGCCAGTATCGATAGATTAAAATTCTCCAAGAAACGAACTAGCGGGCACCGTCAGTAGTCCCACCAAAGATCTTCAGCCCCGGTGCCTTCATCCATGAGTATGCCATCTAGGTCCAGGCATGATTAGAGGGGACGAGTATCAGGCTCAAGAGGTCAGAGTAGCAAACCACCAGAGAACAACCCTCCAGAGAGTAGTAGACGTGGCCAGAGACACATAGGCAGTGTTTGGCAGGTCAGGTGCTTGCTTCGGTTGCGGGAAGCTCGGACACATGCTTAGAGATTTCCCAGCAGCCAGATAGGGTCATGATAGGGGCCGAGGCCCAGCTTCTAGTTCAGCAGCTCCACCAGCATGCCCAGCTCAATAGGGGGCATCTACTAGTATAGGTGGCAAATAACGCCAAAACAGATTTTATGCCCTAGCATCCCGCTAGGAGTAGGAGGTCTCCCCAAATATAGTCACTGGTATGTTACGAGTATTCCACCTTTATGTATATGCATTGTTAGATCCAGGGGATACTTTATCTTTTGTGATGCCCTATGTTTCTAGTAGTTTCGGAGTCAGTCCCGAAATCTTATCAGAACCCTTCTCAATCTCTACTCTAGTTGGTGATTCAGTTATAGCTACGCGGGTCTATAGAAATTTCCCTACCATAGTCCTTCAGAAAATCACCTCAGTAGATAATAGAGTTATCCATGACCAATTTTGATGTTATCCTCGGCATGGATTGGCTATTTGCATGCAATGCCTCGGTCAACTATAGAACCCGTGTTGTAGAGTTTAGTTTTTTGGGTGAACTAGTCTTAGAGTGGAAGAGTAGTTCCGTTGTGTCTGTAGGTCGTTTCATTTCCTACCTTAAGGCCAGAAAGATTATTTCTAAGGGTTCGTGTACCATCTAATTAATGTTATTGAAGCAACGTCTGAGACTCCGAGTATCCAGTCAGTTCCAGTAGTATGTGAGTATCCAGAAATGTTCCCAGATTATCTACTCAAAATCCTTCTCAAGCGGGAGATTGATTTTGGTATTGACCTTCTTCCCGATACATAGCCTATATCTATCCCTCCTTACAGAATGGCCCCAACTAAGTTAAAGGAGTTGAAGGAGCAGTTGAAATACCTTTTAGACAAGGGTTTCATTATACCTAGCAAATCCCTATGGGGTGCACCATTCCTATTTGTCTAGAAGAAAGATGGTTCTCTTCGTATGTGCATTGATTATCGACAATTGAACAAGGTCACCATCAAGAACAAGTATCCTCTCCCCAGGATTGATGATTTGTTTGACCATCTTTAGGGTTCTAAGTGCTTTTCGAAGATAGATCTTATATTCGGATACCATCAACTCAGGTTTCAGGAGAGTGACATCCCGAAGACAGCCTTCAGGACTCGGTATGATCACTATGAGTTTGTGGTTATGTCTTTTGGAATACCAAATGCTCCTTCATCTTTTATGAATTTGGTGTTCAATCCATACTTGGATATGTTCGTGATTTTTTTTTATAGATGACATCCTAATATACTCTCTGAGTGGGTGGGAGCATGCCGCTCACTTGAGGGTGGTGCTACATACTCTTAAGGATTGCCAGTTATATGCCAAATTCAGTAAATGTGTGTTTCGGTTGAACTTCTTGGTGTTTTCGGGTCATGTGATGTCAAGTGAGGGTGTACAGGTAGACTCCTAGAAGATAGAAGTGGTGAAGAATTGGCGTAGACCAGTGAATCCTTCGGATATCAGGAGTTTCTTGCATTTAGATGGGTATTATAGGAGATTTGTTGAGGGTTTCTCATCCATTGCAGCCCGATGACTAAGTTGAACTAAAAGAAAGTGAAGTTCCAATGGTCGGAGGCTTTTGAGAAAAGTTTCCAAGAGTTGAAGACTCGACTCACCTCAGCACCAGTGTTAACCCTACCTGAGGGTACCGATGGGTTTGTGGTATATTGTGATGCTTCGAGGATCGTCCTTGGTTGTGTATTGATGCATCATGGCAAGGTTATAGCATATGCTTGCAGGAAGCTGAAGATCCATGAAAAGAATTATTCGACTCGTGATCTTGAATTGGCAGCAGTAGTGTTTGCCTTAATGATTTGGAGGCACTATTTGTACGGGGTCCATGTAGATGTATTTACTGACCACAAAAGCCTGCAATACGTGTTCACCCAGAAGGATCTAAATCTACAACAATGAAGGTGGCTGGAGCTACTCAAGGATTATGATATGAGTTTCCTTTACCATATAGGCAAGGCTAATGTGGTAGCAAATGCTCTTAGTAGGCTTTCTATGGAGAGTGTGTCTCATATAGATGAGGGGAGAAAAGAGCTGGTGAAAGAAATGTATCGACTTGCACAGTTTGGAGTTCATTTGGTTAACTCGACCGATGGTGGTTTTATTTTGCAAAATGAGTTAGAATCATCCTTGGTGACCGATGTTAAGGCTAGGCAAGATGAGGATCCTATTTTGGTGAAGTTAAAGGAAGCTATTCAGAATTAGAAGGTGGAGGTTTTTGCCAAAGGGGGAGATGGTGTGCTACAATATCAGGGTCATTTGTGTGTTTCGGATGTTGATAATTTGAGAGATCGGATGTTGCACGAGGCTCAGGTTCTAGATATTCCATACATCCAGATGCCACCATGACGTTTTTATTTTGCAAAATGAGTTAGAATCATCCTTGGTGACCGATGTTAAGGCTAGGCAAGATGAGGATCCTATTTTGGTGAAGTTAAAGGAAGCTATTCAGAATCAGAAGGTGGAGGTTTTTGCCAAAGGGGGAGATGGTGTGCTACAATATCAGGGTCATTTGTGTGTTTCGGATGTTGATAATTTGAGAGATCGGATGTTGCACGAGGCTCAGGTTCTAGATATTCCATACATCCAGATGCCACCATGACGTACTGTGACCTATGGGAAGTCTATTGGTGGAATGGCATGAAGAAGGACATTGCAGAATTCGTGGCTAAGCGTCGGAATAATCAACAGGTGAAAGTGGAGCATCAAAGACCAGGAGATGTTCTTCAAGACATCAGTATTCCTAATTGAAAGTGGGAGGAGATCAATATGGACTTCATCAAAGATTTCTCGCAGTCATCGATAGTATGACACCATTTGGGTGGTTGTGGAGAAGTTGACTAAGGCAGCTCATTTTCTACTGGCCAAAACTACAAATTCAGCAGAGGATTATGCTAAGTTGTACATTTGGGAGCTAGTTCAGTTACATGGAGTGTCATTGTCCATCATATCAGATAGAGGTACTCAATTTACCTCATAGTTTTGATGATCATTTCAAAAGGGACTTGGTACATGGGTCAAGCTCAGTACAACATTTCACCTACAAACAGATGGTCAGGCGGAGCGGACTATTCAAACTCTCGAGGACATGTTGAGTGCATGTGTGATTGACTTTAAGGGTAGTTGGGATGGCCATTTGCCTCTCACTAAGTTTGCATATAACAATTATCATTCCAGCATTCAGATGGCTCCGTTGAGGCTCTCTATTGGCGGAGATGTAGATTGGTTGGTTTGAGGTCGATGAAGCTACATTGATAGGTATGGATTTAGTCAATGAGGCCATGGAGAAAATTCAACTTATAAAGGACAGGTTGAAAACATCTCAAAGTTTCCACAAGTCCTATGCGGATGTGAGGAGGAGAGATCTTGAGTTTGAAGTCGATGATTGGGTGTTTCTGAGGTATCTCCCATGAAGGGAGTGATGAGGTTTGAAAAGAAAGGTAAACTTAGTTCCTATTATGTTGGCCCATACCGAATTGTGAAACAGATTGGTGAGGTAGCGAACGAGTTGGAGTTGCCCCCAGAATTTGTTTCAGTCCCATCCAATTTTTCATGTATCGCTCTTAAAGAAGTTTTTGGGTGATCTAGCTCTGGTTGTTCCAATGGATAGTGTCAGTGTGAAGGACAACCTTAGTCATGAGGAGGTTCTGGTGAAAATACTAGATCGTTAGCTTCATAACCTAAGAAATAAAGAAGTAGCCTCAGTCAAGGTTTTATGGAGGAATCAATATGTTAAGGGAGCTATGTGGGAAGCCGAGCAGATATGATGGCTAAATACCCGCATTTATTCCCTTCCGGCTCAGTTTCAACTTGAGGTATCAGTTTCCTCCTTAGTGCTCAATTCAGTTTCATGCTCAGCTCACGTACCCAGTTTCTTTCATGTAAATGGATGTATGTGTGATTCAGGAATTTAGTTCAATCATGTAGTTCGAATTTGAGTCAGTCACTTCGTCAATTTTTGGCATGTGTGTTCACTATTTGAGTATGATGATTGCATTTCTCTTCTTTTTAGTATGATTTTCAACATTCAAGGACGAATGTCCCATAGGGGAGATATTGTAATACCCCAAAAATCTTAAGATTAGAACCGGGAGTAGAAATGTAGAAAACAGGATTTTCTATACCATGTCACAGGATGAGTCATCCAGTGACCAGTTAGAAACACCTGGAGTTGTTAAGTGATTCATGGGGAGAGGTTAGGACTTAATTGAAAATTTCAAGTTCTAGGGTGACCATGAGTCGTGGTCAGCGCCACGATTTGTTAAGTCACTTGTGGTCAAAGGTGCTCGAAGGATGAAGGAAATTTGGATAGTGTCCCTAACAGGTATTACCATAATTCATCAAGTACACCACAAGTAGTTGTGTCCTTCGTGGTAACTCTCAGCAGATTTTTGGCAATGAAGGTGATGACCGGTGACCATGAGTCATGGTCATTGGTAACGATCTGTGTAGTCCCTCGTTGGGATTGGAAATATGTTTTTCCCTATGAATTTATTAAGGGCTTTTCCATAATTTCTATGTTACTAAGGCCTAAACTACATTGTTTTAAGACCAAAATAGAGTGTATTAGGATGGGTTAAGTCATTCTAGCCCATTCAAAACTCATGCATGCAATTTAAGCGCTTAGAGAGTGATCAAGCATAGTTCATCAAGGTTCTTCCTCAATTCTTCCTTGGACAATCAAAGAATTTGTGAAATCAGATCTTCTCAGATATGTAAGGCTATGAATGTGTGCAATTGTCCCCTCCCATGCCCAATTCCCTCTCAATTCATGATGTTCTAATTGATGCTTCCATAGGGTTTTACCCAATGCATGAATTCCTAAGTTTCAATCATGGGTATGATCTAAGAATATTTTAAATGATGAATTACAATAAATGGGCAGATTTTACAAAGTTTTAAATTATATGTTATGTTTTCAAGTTTTCTAAACTATCATGCCCATCCATGTATGTTCATGAAAGTTGAGATCCATGAGATATGTATTCAAGTATGATGAGATGCTTATGAAAAAAGTATGATTTCGAAATACCCATGTTTATGTTCATTTTTTCAAAGAGAATCAATTTGATTTCAATCATGTTAAAGTATTGGGCAAGCCCATATGATAAAGTATGTCTCTTATGATTTCATGAATTAGCTTACCACATGGTTTCGGTGTCAAGACTCCCATTAATTTTAGCTTGTGGTATGGTCTAAGCCAAGATTCCTAATGTTATGATTGTAGATATGCATGCATCTTTCTATTCAGCTTCATCCTTAGACGATGGTCAACTTCGTTAAAAAGTGATGGAGAGCATATGCATGTTTTTGGGAGTAGTGTCTAGCACCGAGTAGGCTAAGGGTCAGTCAACCCTACACCTCAGAACTACATGACACTTAGGTACATTCATATTATTTGGGATCTCCCTTGTAGCTTCCCTACCCCAAGGGGCCTTGCGCTTGATATCGATATCATGGTAAAGTCCTTAGCCCTAGCAAAGCTTTGTATGGGTCTGCCCACTTAAGTGTGATAGTCGGGACCACGTAAGCTCTATCGTGGTAATGTCAGTTATATGATGAGTCTCCCATTGTTTGTCATGATTTTGGTTATGCATGTACATCAGTCATGATATTATGTTTTCAACAGGTTTGACCCAATGTTCAATTTTACTTATAATTATCAGTTTTTAGCTTTAGGTTATTCGATTCAGTTATGATCAGATCATGATTTCACAAAATAGCATGCAATCCCTACTCTCAGAATCTTATCATGATTATGTTTTATATTATACACATTTAATGATTTTACTTACTTAACGTTTTAATTACCTTGCATACACAGTGCATTTCATGTACGGACTGCATACTCTATGATGTATCATTTCATGATATAGGTTCGGATATCCAGACTCAGTCCCACCACTAGTCAAACTTTCGGAGTTAGCACTTCTCAGTCTCCGTTGGTGATTCCTCATCTTGCGAGGGCCCTTCTTAATAGTTATGTTTGGTCTTTTCAGTTTTCAGACTATAGTGAGTTAGTTGGGGTTTTGTTTCGTCAACTCATCAGTATTAGAGGCTTTTTTGGACATAGTTTGTATTTAGCTTTAGATTGATGTATGTATTCAGATTTTATGTTTGATTAGACTTTTGTTATGTTATTCTTGTTGAACTTCCTCTTATCTATGATTGAGTTAGATGTATGTTCATGCCATGGGTCAACTTGGAGCCTCTCGGGCTTTCTTGTCCTGTGTCTCGACCGTGCCTATGTTCGGGTCATGACAACTTGGTATCAGAGCATTAGGTTTCAAAGTGTCCTAGGGTTTCCAAAAGATGCATTAATTAGAGTCTTTTTCATGGGTGTGAAGCGCACCACACTTATCACAAATAGAGTACGAGATGTTTAGGAAATGTTCCCTTCTTTCATGCTCGAAGTCGTGTGATGTAATATCTCTCTATCCTTCTAACTTGTGCTATACGTGTTTGCAAAATCATGCCTCCCCGCAAGTCAATGAAAGGAGAAATGGAAACAAAAATGGCCACGAGGATGGCAATGGAGACGGGAACCAGCAGACCCCACCAGCCCATGCAGAGCACGTATCTGTGCCGGTTGCCCATACAGAGTTCAAGGAATCCATTCAGATGTTAGCCCAGGCCTTGACCGCCCAAGTCAATCAGCAGGCAGTAGCAGATGTCACTCAGAATAGGAATACGATGGTAGTGAGAGTTAGGAACTTTCTGAGGATGAACCCTTCGAAATTTCTTGGATCGAAGGTGGACGAGGATCCACATGAGTTCATTAAGGAGATTCTGAAGATCACCCATATTATGGGGGTGACCGGAGAGGAGTGGCCCGACTTAGCCTCTTATCAGCTGAAAGGTGTTTTGCATATATGGTTCAAGTAGTGGATAGATAGCAAGGCAGTGGGAGCAGGTCCTATTGGTTGGGAGGAGTTTCATATTGCATTTCTAGATCGGTTCTTCCGTCATGATATGAGAGAGTTGAAAGAAGCCATGTTTGTGAATCTAATGCAAGGAAAAATGACAATTCAGCAGTTTGCCTTGGAGTTCACTCATCTGTCCAAGTATGCACCTGAGATGTTGGCGGATCAGAGAGCCCGTGTGAGTAGGTTTGTACACAGGATAGCAAACTACTTGGTCAGGGATTGCTGGACTGTGATTCTTCTTTAGGATATTGACTTTACTCGAATAGTCCTACACGCCCAGAAGATTGTGGCGGTATAGATGAGTGAGCGGGAGAGGGAGGCCAAGAGGGTCGGACTAATAGCTTCGGATTCTCCCAGCAGTGACCTAGTGGGAACCGTCAGCAATCCCCCCAAGGATCTTCAGCACCGGCGCCTTCGGTCATGAGTGTGCCATCTAGGTCCAGGCGCGATCAAAGGGGACGATTATCAGGCTCGAGAGGTCAGAGTAGGAGACTTGTAGAGATCATCCCTCCATAGTGCAACAGATGTTGCCAAAAACACATAGGGCAGTGTTTGATGGGTCATGTGCTTGCTTCAGTTGCGGGAAGCCCAGACACATGCTTAGAGATTGTCCAGCAGCCGGACAACGTCATGATAGGGGCCCAAGGCCCAGTTTCTAGTTCAGCAGCTCCACTAGCACACCCAGCTCAATAGGGGGTATCTACTAGTATAGGTGGCGGATAGCGCCAAAATAGATTTTTTGCCTAGGCATCCCATTAGGAGCATAAGCTCTCCCCAGATTTACTCACTGGATGTTACAAGTATTCTTCCTTTATGTATATCCATTGTTAAATCCATGTGATACTTTATCTTTTTGACGCCCTATGTTGCTAGTAGTTTCGGAGTCAGTCCTGAAATCTTATTAGAACCTTTCTCAGTCCCAACTCCAATTGGTGATTCAGTTATATCTACGCGGGTGTAGAGAAATTTCCCTATCACAGTCCTTTAGAAAATCACCTCAGCAGATAATAGAGTTAGCCATGACCGATTTTGATGTTATCCTTGGCATGGATTTGCTATTTGCATGCTATGCCTCGGCCAATTGTATACCCCGTGTTGTAGAGTTCAGATTTTCGGGTGAACAAGACTTAGAGTGAATGAGTAGTTCAGTTATGCCTATAGGTCATTTCATTTCCTACCTTAAGGCCAGAAAGATGATTTCTAAGGGTTGCATGTACCATCTAATTAGGGTTAAGGAAGCTACGTCTGAGGCCCTGACTATCCAGTCAGTTCCAGTAGTATGTGAGTATCCAGAAGTGTTCCCAGATGATCTACCCAGAATCCCTCTCGAGCGGGAGATTGATTTTTGTATTAACCTTCTTCCCGATATGCATCCTATATCTATCCCTCCTTATAGAATATCCCCAGCCGAGTTAAAAGAGTTATTGAAAAACCTTTTAGACAAAGGTTTCATCGGACCTAGCAAATCCCTATGGGGTGCGCCAGTCCTCTTTGTCCGAAAGAAAGATGGTTCTCTTTGTATGTACATTAATTATTGGCAATTGAACAAGTTCACCATCAACATCAGGTATCCTCTCCCCAGGATTTATGATTTGTTTAACCAGCTTCAGGTGTTAAGTGCTTTTCAAAGATAGATCTTAGATCCGGATACTATCAACTCAGGGTTTGGGAGAGTGACATCCCAAAGACAGTCTTCAGGACTCGATATGGTCAGGATGAGTGTCTTTTGGACTAACAAATGCTCCTGCAGCTTTTATAGATTTGATAAATAGGGTGTTCAATCCATACTTGGATATGTTCGTGATTGTGTGCATAGATGACATCCTGATATACTCTCGGAGTGAGGAGGAGCATGCTGCTCACTTGAGGGTGGTATTATAGACTCTTAAGGATCGCCAGTTATATGCAAAATTCAATAAATGTGAGTTTTGGTTGAACTCTGTGGTGTTTTCGGGTCACGTGGTGTCATGTGAGGGTGTACAGGTAGACTCCCAGAAGATAAAAGCGGTGAAGAATTACCGTAGACCAGCGAATCCTTCAGACATCAACAGTTTCTTGGGTTTAGCTGGGTATTTTCATAAATGTGTTGAGGGGTTCTCATCTATTGCAGCCTCGTTGACTAAGTTGACCCAAAAGAAAGTGAAGTTCCAATGGCCAGAGGCTTGTGAGAAAAGTTTCCAAGAGTTGAAGACTCGACTCACCTCAGCACTAGTGTTAACCCTACCTGAGGGTACCGATGGGTTTATGGTATATTGTGATGCTTGGAGGATCGGCCTTGGTTGTGTGTTGATGCAGCATGGTAAGGTTATATCATATGCTTCTAGGTAGCTGAAGGTCCATGAAAAGAATTACCCGACTCATGATCTTAAATTGGAAGCGGTAGTGTTTGCCTTGATGATTTGGAGGAACTATTTGTATGGGGTCTATGTAGATCTTTTTACGGACCACAAAATCCCGCAATACGTGTTCACCTAAAAGGATCTAAATCTACGACAAAGAAGGTGGCTGGATATACTCAAGGATTATAATATGAGTGTCCCTTACCATCTGGGCAAGGCTAATGGTGGTGGTAGAAGCTATTAGTAGGCTTTCTATGGAGAGTCCCATATATATGAGGGGCGAAATGAGCTGGTGAAAGATATGCATCGGCTTGCACGATTGGGAGTTCGTTTGGTTGACTCGACCGATGGTGGTGTTAATGTACAAAATGGGTCAGAATCATCCTTAGTGTCTGATGTTCAGGCTAGGAAAGACGAGGATCCTATTTTGGTGAATTTAAAGGAAGCTATTCAGAATCAGAAGGTGGGGGTATTCTTCAAAGGGGGAGATGGTGTGCTCCGATATTAGGGTTCTTTATGTGTTCCGGATGTTGATGATTTGAGAGATCGGATGTTGCACAAGGCTCAGGTTCCAGATATTCCATACATCCAGGTGCCACCCTGATGTACCGTGACCTATGGGAAGTCTATTGGTGGAATGGCATGAAGAAGGACATTGCAGAATTTGTGGCTAAGTGTCTGAACTATAAACAGGTGAAAGTGGAGCATCAAAGACCAAGAGGTTTGCTTTAAGACATCAATATTCCTACTTGGAAGTGGGAGGAGATCAATATGGACTTCATCACAGGGTTTCCTCGCACTTGTCGACGGTATGACTGCATTTGGGTGGTTGTAGACAGGTTGACTAAGATAGCTCATTTTTTACTTGTCAAAACTACCGATTCAATGGAGGATTATGCTAAGTTGTACATTCGGGAGCTAGTTCAGTTACATGGAGTGCCATTGTCAATCATATCAGATAGAGGTACTCAATTTACCTCACAGCTTTGGAGATTATTTCAAAAGGGACTTGGTACACAGGTCAAGCTCAGTACAGTATTTCACCTGCAAATAGATGGTAAGGCAGAGCAGACTATTCAGACTCTCAAGGACATGTTGAGAGCATGTGTGATTGACTTCAAGGGTAGTTGGGATGACCATTTGCCTCTCATTGAGTTTGCATATAACAACAACTATTATTCCAGCATTCAAATGGCTCAGTTTGAGGATCCATATGGGTGGAGATGTAGATCACCTATTGGTTGGTTTGAGGTTTGTGAAGCTACATTGATAGGCCCGGATTCAGTCAATAAGGCTAGGGAGAAATTTTAGCTTATAAGGGACAGGTTGAAAATAGCTTAGAGTCCCCAAAAGTCCTATGTAGATGTGAGGAGGAGAGAACATTGTTTGAAGTCGAAGATTGGGTGTTTCTAAAGGTACCTATCATGAAGGGAGTGATGAGGTTTGAAAAGAAAGTGAAACGCAGTCCCCGTTATGTTGGCCTATACGGGATTGTGAAACGGGTTGGCAAGGTAGCGTACGAGCTAGAGTTTCCCCCAGAATTAGCTTCACTCTATCCAGTTTTTCAGGTATCACTCTTAAAGAAGGATTTGGGTGATCTAGCTCTGGTTGTGCCGATGGACAGTATCGGTGTGAAGGACACCCTTAGTCATGAGGAGGTTCCAGTGTAAATGCTAGATCGTCAGGTTCATAAGCTAAGAAATAAAGAAGTAGCCTCAGTCAAGGTTTTATGGAGGAATCAACATATTGAGGGAGCTATGTGGGATGCCAAAGCAGATATGATGGCTAAATACCTGCAGTTATTCCCTTCTAGCTCAGTTTCATCTTGAGATATCAGTTTCCTCCTTAGTGCTCTATTTAGTTTGGTGCTCAGCTTTTGTACCCTAGTTTCTTTCATGTAAATGTATGTATGTGTGATTCAGGAATTCAGTTTAGTCATGTAGTTCAAATCGGAGTCAGTCACTGCGTTAGTTTTCGATATGTATGTTCAGTATTTGAGTATGATGATTGCATTTCTCTTCTTTTTAGTTTGATTTTCAACATTCAAGGAAGAATGTTCCCAAGGGGGAGATATTGTGATACCCCGAAAATCCTAAGATCAGACCCGGGAGTAGAAACGGAGAAAATAGGAATTTCTACACTAGGTCACAAGATGAGTCATCCAGTGACCAATCAAGAACACCACAAGTCGTTAAGTGACTCGTGGGGAGAGGCTAGGACTTGGTTGAAAATTTCAAGTTTTAGAGTGACCACGGGTGTGACCATGAGTCGTGGTCAACGCCACAATTCGTAAGTCACTCGTGGTCAAAGGTGCTCGAAGGATGAAGAAAATTTGGACAGTGTACCTAACAACTAGTCACCACTATTCGTGGTCAATGCCATGATTCGTCAAGTTGGTCGTGGTCAAAAGTTGGTTAAAGGTTGAAGGTTTCTTGTAGTAGTGTCCCTAATAAGTATTACCACGATTTGTCGGGTGCACCACCGAGTCGTGGTGTCCCTCGTGGTAACCCTCAGAAGATTTTTGGTAGTGAAGGTGATGACTGGTGACCACGAGTCCTTGTCGCTGGTAACAATCCATCCAGTCCCTCATTGGGACTGGAACTATGTTTTTTTCCTGCGAATTTATTAAGGGCTTTTTTGTAATTTCTATGTTCCTAAGGCCTAAACTACGTTGTTTTAAACCCAAAATAGAGTGTATTAGGATGGGTTAAGTCATTCTAGCCTATTCAAAACTCATGCATGAAAGTTTAAGGGTTTAGAGAGTGATGAAGCATAGTTCATCAAGGTTCTTCCTCAATTCTTCCTTGGGCAATCAAAGAATTTGTGAAATCAGATCCTCTCATGCATGTAAGGCTATGAATGGGTGCAATTGTCCACACCCATACCCAATTCCCTCTCAATACATGAATTCCTAAGCTTCACTCATGGGTATGATCTAAGCATGTTCTAAATGATGAATTATGATTAATGGGAAGATTTTACAATGTTTTAAATTATAAATTATGTTTTCAAATTTTCTAAACTATGATGCCCATCTATGAATGTTCATGAAAGTTGAGATCTATGAGATATGTGTTCAAGTATGATGAGACGCTAATGAAGGAAGTATGATTTCGAAATACCCATGTTTATGTTCATGTTTTGAAAGTGAATCAAGTTGATTTCAAGAATGTTAAAGTATTAGGCAAGCCCGTATGATCAAGTATGTCTTATGATTTCATGAATTAGCTTACCACATGGTTTTGGTGTCAAGACTCACATTATTTTTAGCTTGTGGTATGGTTTGAGCTAAGGCTCCTCATGTTATGATTTCAGATTATGCATGTATGTTACTATTCAGCTTCATCATTAGACGATGGTCAGCTTTTTTAAAAAATTATGGAGAGCATATGCATATATTTAGGATAGTGTCTAGCACCGAGTAGGCTAAGGGTCAGTCAACCCTATACCTTAAAAGTACATGCCAACGTAGGTATGTTCAGATAATTTGGGATCTCCCTTGGAGCTTCCCCTACCCCAAGGGGCCTTGAGCTTGATATTGATATCATGGAACCGTCCTTAGCCTTGGCAAAACTTTGGACAGCTCTGCCTACTTGAGTGTGATAGTCGGACCTCGTAAGCTCTATTATGGTAATGTCGATTATATGAAGAGTCTGCCATTGTTCCTCATGATTTTCGTTATGCATGTACATCAGTCAAGATATTATGTTTTCAGCAGGTTTGACCCAATGTTCAGTTTTACTTATGGTTATCAGTTTTCAGCTTTGGGTCATTCGATTCTGTTATTATGAAATCATGATTTCAGAAAATAGCATGCAAGCCCTACTCTCAGAATCTTATCTCGATTATGTTTTATATTATGCATGTTTAATGATTTTACTTACTTAGTAATTTTACTTACCTGGCATACTCGGTACATTCCACGTACTGACCGCAGACTCTATCTTCTATCATTTCATGATACAGGCTCCGATATCCACACTCAGTCCCGCCACTAGTCAGACTTCTAGAGCTAGCATTTCTCAGTCTCTTTTGGTGAGTCCTTATCTTGTGAGGGCCATTCTTAACAGTTGTATTTTTTCTTTTAGTTTTCAGACTATAGCGAGTTAGTTGGGGTCTTGTCCGACAACTCATCAATATTAGTGGCTTTTTTGGACAAAGTTTGTATTCAGCTTTAGATTGATGTATGTATTTAGATGCTATGTTTGATTAGAATTCCACTATGTTATTCATGTTGAACTTTCTCTTATCTATGATTGAGTTAGATGTATGTTCTTTCCATAGGTTGACTTGGAGCTTCTCGGGGTTTCTTGTCTTGTGTCTCAATCTGGGCCTATGTTCGGGTCGTGACATCCTCATATTTATAGATGAGCCTTCAAATGACACTTCAAACCTTTAAGACTTGGCTTTAAAATCAGCATTTTTCACATTAGAATGGGTCTAGCGCACCACCCTTCCTATCTCACCACAAACTTAGTTAAATTTTCAGCAATTTTCAGCTTAGAATAGTCCTGGTGTGCCGTCCAACAATAGCACCAGCCTGGGATTGTTTTCTCTGAAGTTTGAAGGCTGGTGGGGGGCGCGAGCCATAGCACCATATTGTGAATTTATTTCTCTGAAGTTTGGGACTTGGTGTAGGGCGCTAGCCATAGCCCCAAACCCTTCATGTTACATCCTATAAGTTGCTATTGTTTAACGGACGCGTACATCCGTATGTTGAGAGTTTTGGAATATGACGCATGCTAGAATGGACCCGGGGGTTGAGTATACGAACACGACATTAAGCAAGTAGGAGGATGAGGCCGGAGGCCAGGCGCACTGGGCGCTGCGCCGCGCCTGCCAGCCGGCGCCATGGCCGGCGCACCGCACCTCCTGCCTGGCACAATGGGTGGTGAGTTGTGCCCTGCTGTCAACTGACTCCCAGATATATATATAAGTTAAGTTCAAGTTTAATCATAAGAAACATTTCCCCAAAGTTAGATTATGGCCCTACAACATTTTCTCTCTATTTTTCTTCCTTTTTTTGTCAAATTACACTGCTAAACTCCGTCCAAATGCAAATTCGTCTTGGATATCGTGTTCTAGGCCTAATAGGATTGTCTCCATTGATTTATTTCTTGAAAATTCACTCTGAGTACCGAAGCCCCGCTGAGTGAAAGTTGTCGGAACACTTCTAATTGACTTTTATGTGACTACAAGCGATAGCGTAGAAGCTACAATTGGGTGGAATTGCCAGCTACCAGTTGGAACTAATTGGATAAGTGAGAATTGGTATTCAAGGTATGTTAAGGATATTCCTTCAGCAAGTTACTTCTACCATAACATTGATACGACTAGTACTTCCGTAATTACTTAGGAACTCAAATGTTGTAGTTAGCTGTTACGAATAGACTTGAGATTGCAGTATAGCATCGTTGGTAGGGGTAGGTCAAATTTCACACAAACCCTCGCTGTAAATAGTCAAGGAGCTGCTAATTGTATGAACTTCTTACGGAGCTGTAAACCACTTATGAAGCTATGATGCTTCTTATGCCTGCGGGGCTATAGATTGCTTACGGAGCCATGATGCTACTATTACTCACATGAACTACATAATTACTTTCGGAGCCGTTGTATTTCTATGAGCTACTAAATTGCTTACAGAGCTATTACGTGTCTGAAGGGACTAAAGTAAAGCCTTCGAGGCCATGTTGGAGTCCTCTATGAACTCCTTCTATGCTGATGATGACATTACCAAGCCTCCCAAGGGCCTAGGTTGTCTGAGACATACTTGCAGTCACTTATGGAGCCTCAGCGGTACCGCTAGCGGTATATAGACTGTTTGGCACTTGCCAAGGCTTAAGGGGTCCTAGGTAGGTTATTCCATGTTGATTTCACCTTCTAGGTTTATAGGGGCCCCGCTAGGTTACTGTTTGTATATATACTTGCTAGTTAGATTCCAGATTATGAGGCTATTCAAGATGAACTCTAATCCTCTTTATTTATTACTTTCAGTTCTTCTGTTAGTTTTATTCAGCTTTCATTACTGCCTTATATATTCAGTACATATTATACTGACGCCCAATTATGGGGCGCTGCATACTTGCCTGCAGGTGCGGATAGACGTGGTTTGGGACCTTCTTAGCTGTCAACCAGAGTTAGTGGTTCATTCAGCTCCTTTTCTCTAGAGTTTATAGTTAGAAAGGTTTGTTCTTTTTTTATGCAACTTATGGGTACGCTGGGGCCTTGTCCCGACCATTATTCCACTCCTAGAGGCTTGAAGACTATAGTTTTCAGTTGTTAGTTTTTGATGGCCGTGTGGGGCCTATGCATAGTATATTATGTGTGTTGGCCATGTGGGGCCTAGTTAGTTGGTTGGTTAGTGGCCTTATCAGCTATAGTGTAAATATGACTGCCTATTTTCATTCTGTTATGACTAGACAACATGGTGGTCTTGTTAGCCCGTATAGGATCCCTGTTATTAAATAGTTTGGGTTAGCTATTTTCTCTTACAAGTGGCTATGTGTCCTTGTTTGTCCGGAAGCTGTGTTTACAGACAAGATATAGTTCATTGTTTTCTTGATTTTGAGTTGCTGGTAGGCACCAAAGGTGCTTATACCTAGCCAGGTCAGCTTAGGTCCTAGTGTGGCATTAGGTGCCAGTTATGCGTCCCAAGGTATGGCGTGACAAACTTGTTATGAAAGCAACGTTGTATCCTAGGAATTCTACAAATCATGTCTAGTAGAGTCTTGTCTATGGGTATGTTGTGCACCACATTCTATAGGCAGGATTCTACGAGGCATGATAGCATGGTTACCCTCCTTTCTTCTCCAGTCGTGCTATAGCGCCTTATGGTATAGGGTTGAGTCCCTAAGATTATGTTATTCTTCTTACCTATAGAGAAATGTATAATACACGACAGACCATGACTGGTTAGGAGTTGGACGTTACAGCAGGAGAGGGCACCAGCAGAGTGCCACAGTCAGAGTTGGCCAATCGGAGGGCGAGAAGGAGCCATCACCTCAATATCCCCAGCACCTACTGCCACACCAGGAGCTCTCCAATACAACAAATATACTGGTACCACCCCCAGTCAGCCCGTTACCATCGGATTATGAAATTAGGAGCTCAGTTTACGTGTTGGCTCAGATGTTGGCCACTCAGTGTCAGCCACTAGCACCAATTGCTGCTGAAGCTGCTGAGGGGCCTGGAAGTTTGAGGGTCTAAGAATTTCTTACCTTGAGTCCTTCTTAGTTTACGAGGATGGATCGCAGAGAGGATCCTCAGGACTTCTTGGACTAGTAGCATCGAATATTCAGGGTGATGCATGCCTCGTCCATGGAGTCAGTTGAGTTGGCAGTGTTTTGTTTACGAGATATAACAGTCCTATGGTATGAAAGTTAGGAGGGGTCCAGGGGGTGAAAATGTACCTCCACCTACTTGGCCTAGTTTTTTGGAAGCCTTCTTAGATCATTACTTGCCCCAGGAGATCTGACAAGCCCGGGTGGATCAGTTTTTGTATCTAGAGCAGGGTAGAATGAGCATTTGGGAGTACTAGGTTTGACTCTTTGGCAAGGTATGCGCCAACTGTTTTTGATAAAATGCCAGCTAGGGTACATCGGTTCATCGTAGGGCTTGCTACAGAGTATGTGGAGGCTTGTGTTACTGCCATATTGAATGAGTATATAGATATCACGCGTGTTCAGGATTTTGCTCAGAACATAGAAGGAATCAGGAAACGTTAGTATGAGGTTTGAGAGAGTGAGTTGAGAGTAGCACCGGAGGGTGAGGCTTGTGGATTTGCAGGCAGAATTTTGGGGGGGGGCATACCTCCGTTGCTAGGCAGGTTACCTAGACCTTTGCCACCACAGCAACAAGGCGGTAGGTCTGATCGTCAGGGACAGTCAGGTTCCGGCGAGAGTTCACGAGCATCAGGCTCGCAGCAGGAGAGGTTCTGATTAGAGCAGGCCCGTTACCTCACATATATGGCTCCACTGCTTGTTATACTTATGGAAAAGAGCATCATATGATGAGCGATTGTCCAGTCAGAGATCAAGGTGATAAGGACCAGCCAAACATGTGTTCAGCAGGGTCATATGCTCCAGCATGTTCAATATGGCGCAGGCCCTCAGCTCCAGCTGGCAGAGGCTGAGGTATATCAGGGGCATCTAGTTCTGGTAGTGGTCAGGATCACACCTATGCTTACCAGGAAGACAGGAGTCTGAGTCATCACCATATGTTGTGACAGGTATGCTGGATGTTTTCTCTCACTCCGTTTATGCATTGATAGAACCAGGCTCCACTTTGTCCTATGTTACTCCATTAGTGGCCCAAAAGCTTGGTATAATTCTAGAATTGCTTCAGCAACCCTTCTCAGTGTCTACACCCGTTGGTGACTCTATTGTTGCTAAGAGAATTTACCAGGGTTTTACAGTAGAGATTGTCGATAGTCAGACCTAAGAAGATTTAGTGGAGCTAGAAATGATTGATTTTGATGTAATTATGGGTATGGATTGGCTAGCTCCATGTTATTCCAATGTGGATCATTGGACCAGGACCGTCCGATTTCATTTTCCATGAGAGGTAGTGCGAGAATGGAAAGGCAATGCAGTTACGCCAAAATGTAGGTTCATATCCTATCTTCAGGTAGGAAAGTTGATAATAAAGGGCTGTATTTACCATATTGTTATGGTCTGGGATATGTAAGCAGAATCCCCTATCCATCCTTGTGGTTAGTGAATTTCCAGATGTGTTCCTAGATGAGCTTCCTGGTATTCCCCCAGAGCATGAGATAGATTTTTCTATCGACCTGCCACTGGACACACAACCTATATCCATCCCTCTGTACCAAATGGCTCCTGTCGAGCTGAGGGAATTGAAAGAATAGTTGAAAGATTTGCTAGATAAGGGCATTATCAGGCCGAGTGCTTTGTTGTGGGGTGTGCCAGTTCTATTTGTAAGGAAGAAAGATGGCTCCCTACGAATGTGTATAGATTATCGACTATTCAATAAAGTTACTATTAATAATAAATATCCGCTTCCAAGGATACATGATTTGTTTGATCAGCTGAAGGGGGTGAAATATTTCTCCAAAATTGACTTAACGTCGGGGTTTTATCAAGTGTGAGTCTGGGAGAAAGATATTTCGAAGATAGCCTCAGGACAAGTTATGGTCATTTTGAATTCTTGGTCATATCCTTTGGATTAACGAATGCCCTAGCAGTGTTTATGGATCTGATGAACAGCATATTTAGACCGTATTTAAATTTGTTTGTGATAGTGTTTATTGACGATATTCTGGTATGTTCCCGCTCAGAAGCCGAACACAGAGATCATCTGTGAACGGTACTCCAGGTCCTCCGAGATCACCAGTTATATGCGAAGATCTCAAAATGTTGTTCTGGTTGAATTTTGTGGCCTTCTTGGGCCATATTGTGTTAGATGCGGGTATCTAGGTTGAATCACAGAAAATCGAGGCAGTAAAGCCATGGTTGTCACGACCTGAACGTACATCCGGATCATAGACAGGGGCAAGGAGCTCCGAGAGACCCCAAGTCAATCTATGACATGAGCGTACATATAATATAATCACACAAGCGGAAGACTTAACATAAGAAAATGTAAACATTTCATAAATACGGAGAAAGGAAAATGCACAATCCATACATGACAGCTGAATACAACTTGTAGTCAGGAAAACCTCTAATCATGAAAGACGGGTTGATGGGATAACTCCCCAACTAACCCAACAATTCTGAAACTGAAAGAAAAGCATAGAGTCTATGCATATGGACCTTGGAACATGAGGACTCACCAAGTACGCTGATAGAATTCTTTGAAACACTATTGAGGAGGGTGAGCCAGAGAGCCGGGTCCTGTATCATGAAACAATACAGCATAAAATGTATGCGGTCAGTACTTGGAATGTACTGAGTATGCAAGGTAAGTAAAACGAACATTTAAAATATAGAAAATTTCATAAATGATCATAAGAGTAGGACATCATGCTCGTATTGTAAATCATCATAACATATCATAAGGCTCTTGGTTTTTCCAATACATTCGAAATACAGTCATAATTATAATCGTAAGAGAAAATCCTTATTTAACATGACTTGAGCCTATATACATAATCATAAACATTCATAAATCATGAGAAACAGTGGGAGATTCTCTTAACCAACATACCTCATATGAGCACACATGAAGCCCAACTTGTAACCCTAGTTGGGAGGGTGTCAGTACCTTGTCAAGGGCAGGACCATGAAAGTGTGATATCACCATGGAAACGGCCATTTGGGCTGGGAACAGTCCCCTAGGAGGCCCCAACATACCTACGGTGGCACGTAGTTTATGAGATCCGAGGCAGAACCTAGGCCCCGAACCTACTCAGTATCCGATATTACTCCCAAAACATATATAGTGCTCATAGTATATTTTACATGAATTCATGGGCTAGTTAAATCATGATAATCATAAACATATTCGTATATACGTGAACTAGCCATGAAACGAAGCTCGTGAGTCGGCCAAAATATAATTCATGGTTCATAAGGTTCATACATACTTGTAAATCATACATATAGCTTGAAATTCATAAAATCATGATGGGTAATATAATAATTTCATGATTTGAACCATAATTCATGTTGGGCTTGTAAATCTCATCAATGGGAAAGTAGATTATAAATAGATTCATCATGGGACATGCATAATTAGGCTTAATTACATAGAAACCAAAATCAACAATATAGTAATCAATTTAAATCACAAAAGCATATCACAAATCCATAGATTATGATAATATTTTGAAATCACAAAATCCCATGAGTTTTTAATGAAACTTTTTTAAAAATCATAGAGGAGGGACATGGGTGTGGAAGAAATCACCCGTTGAGAACCCTACATACCTGAGAATTGCTGGTTCTTAACTTCCCTAGATTTCCCAAGAGGAAATTGATGAAAAACACCTTGAAATCACCTAGATCACCCTTTTATCACCTCCCCAAACCTTTGCATACATGAATGAGGACTTAGGCTAGTCTATCCCCCTTTAAACCACCCTTTCTGATGTTAAAACAACGTAGTTTATGACCCTAGGACGTCGGAATTACGGAAAAGCCCTTACTTAAATCGCAGAATTTTGCTGACTGCCAGTCCCCACGAGAGACTGGACGACTCGTCTCTAGGGACTATGACTTGTGGCCTGAGTCTTGAGGTACACTGCCAAAATTCCACCCTCGGATCCCACGAAGGACACCACGAATTGTGGTGAGTGACCACAACTCGTGGTCACCATCCGTGGTCTACACTGCCTAACTATCCTTACCCAACATCCAGTCAAGGCCACGAGTGATCTCACGAGTCATGTGGCCTGACCACGACTCGTGGTCATGCCCATGGTGACCCCCAAACCAATCCACCTCCCTGCTTTACCACGAGTCACTTCACGACTCGTGGTCACTCCTCACGAACCACTTCACGGTTCATCCTGTGACCTGGTGCAAAATTTCAGTTTTTCACCATTTTGACTCTCGGGTCTGATACTTGGGTTATCGGGGTATAACAATATCTCCCTCTTGGGAACATTCGTCCTCAAATGTTAGAAACATGCAGAAAACTCAGAATCATACATTCATCATATGCAAATTTCGAATATTTAAATCGAAGACTGACGGAATGACTACCTACGAAAGGAACTACATAGTTGAACTGAATTCAGACATCGCATACATCATAACTCAAACTTGCGCACATGAGCAGAACATGGAAACTAATTTGAGAATTAGGGAAAAACTGATACCTCAAACTGAAACTGAGTCGGTAGGGAACATGTGAGGGTATTTAGCCATAATATCCTCTTCGGCTTCACTTTAGCTCCCTCAACATGTTGATTTCTCCATAAAACCTTTACTGAAGCTACTTCTTTGTTCCTCAGCCTCCAAACCTGACGATCCAAGATTGCAATTGGAATTACCTCATAACTGAGGCTATCTCTCACACCAACACTTTCCACCGAGACTACTAAAGCTGGATCACCAAGCACTTCTTCAAGAACGATACATGAAAGACGGGATGAACTAAAGATAACTTTGATGGCAAGTCCAACTCATATGCTACCTTACCAACCCTTCTCATAACTCGGTAGGGACCATCATAGCGGGGACTAAGTTTCCCTTTCTTTCTGAACCGCATGACTCCCCTCATGGGAGATATCTTCAGAAATACCCAATCGTCCACCTCGAATTCCAACTCTCTCCTCCTCACATCAGCATATGATTTCTGATGACTCTGCGCGGTTTTCAACTGGTCCCTTATCAACTGAACTTTTACCATGGCCTCATGAACCAAATTAGGTCCTACCATGGCTGCCTCACCAATCTCAAACCATCCAATGGGCGATATACACCTTCTCCTATAAAGAGCCTCGAACGATGCCATCTAGATACTAGAGTGATAGCTGTTATTATAAGCAAACACGATCAATGACAAATGATCATCCTAGCTACCTTTGAAATCCATCACACATGCTCTCAACTTGTCCTTGAGAGTTTGGATTGTTCGTTCAGCTTGGCCATCTGTTTGCGGATGAAAGGCCATGCTGAGCTTAACTTGAGTCCCAAGACCCTTTTGAATAGACCGCCAGAACTGGGAGGTATACTGAGTACCTCGGTATGAAATAATATACAAAGGCACTGCATGAAGTCGAACCAATTTTGAATATACAATTTGGCATAGTCATCCGCTGAATCTACGGTTTTCACTGGTAGGAAATGTGCTTCCTTGGTCGACCTGTCGACCACCACCCAAATGGAGTCATATTGCCAGCGAGTACGGGGCAACCTAGTTATAAAGTCCATATTGATTTCTTCCCACTTCCAAGCAGGAATGCTAATATCCTGAAGTATGCCTCCCAACCTTTGGTGGTCGACCTTCACTTGCTGACAGTTCGTGCACTTGGCTAAGAATTCTGCAATATCCCTCTTCATGTTGTTCCACCAATATATTTCCCGCAAATCATGATACATCTTGGTGTCACCCGGATGGATAGAATACCTGGATCCATGTGCCTTAGGCAATATCTGGTCCCTCAAATCGTCTATGTCTGAAACACAAAGATGACTCAAGTACCACAACACACCATCTCCCCCTTGGGAGAAAACCTCCACCTTCTGACTCTGGACGACTTCTTTTAGCTTTACCAACATCGAATCCTCATCTTGTCTAGACTTCACATTAATCATCAAGGACAATTCAGATCTATTTTGCACAACAACGTCGCCATCGGTCGAGGCAACCAATCTAACTCCCAAACTTGCAAGTCGATGGACATATCTCACCAACTCCTTCTTTCCCTCATCCACGTGGGACACACTCTGCATAGAGAGTCTACTAAGTGCGTCCGCTACCATATTAGCTTTACTCGGGTGGTAAAGAACACTCATCGTAGTCCTTAAGTAGCTCCAACCACCTCCTTTTGCTGAACATTGAGATCTTTCTGTGTAAACACATATTGCAAGCTCTTGTGGTCCGTAAATACATCCACGTGGACCCCATACAAGTAAGCTTCCATATCTTCAATGCAAACACCACCGCGACCAACTCAAGATCATGGATCGGGTAATTCTTCTCATGGACTTTCAACTGCCTTAAGGCATATGCTATCACTTTCCCATGCTGCATGAACACACACCCAAGTACGATTCTCGAAGCATCGCAATATACTACAAAACCATCGGTACCCTCGGGTAGGGTCAACACTGGTGTTGAAGTGAGTCGAGTCTTCAACTCTTGGAAGCTTTTCTCACAAGCCTCCGACCATTGAAACTTTACCTTTTCCTGAGTCAACTTGGTCAATGGTGTTGTAATTAATGAAAATCCCTCAACAAATCCCCGGTAGTAACCTGATAGTTCCAAGAAACTCTAAATCTCTGAAGGATTCACCGGTCTGGCCAATTCTTTACCGCTTCAATTTTATGAGAATCCACCCTTATACCCTCACACGATACCACATGGCCTAAAAATGCCATGGAGTCCAGCCAAAATTCACACTTGCTAAGCATTGCATACAACTGACGATCCTTGAGGGTCTGAAGCACTACTCTCAAGTGAGCGACATGCTCCTCCTCGCTCCGAGAGTATATAAGGATATCATCGATGAACACGATCATTAACATGTCTAGATATTGCTTGAACACCCTGTTCATCAAGTCCATGAAAGCTGCAGGGGCATTGGTTATTCCAAAATACATAACAACAAATTTGTAGTGACCATACTGAGTCTTGAAAGTAGTTTTCAGGATGTCACTCTCCCAAACCCTGAGCTGGTGATACCCGAACCTGAGATCTATCTTTGAGAAACATCTGGCACCCTGATCAAACAAGTCATCTATTCTGGGTAAGGGGTACCTATTCTTGAAGGTGACCATGTTCAATTGTCAGTAATCAATACACATGCAAAGGGAACCATCCTTCTTTCGGAAAAAGAGAACCGGTGCACCCCATGGAAACTTGCTTGGTCTAATGAAACCCTTATCCAACAAGTCCTTCAACTGATCCTTCAACTCCTTTAGTTCGGCTGGAGCCATCCTGTACGGAGGAATAGAGATAGCCTGCGTATCGGGTAGAAGATCAATACTGAAATCAATTTCCCTCTCAGGAGGAACACCTAGAAAATCATCGAAAAAAACCTTCGGATACTCACACACCACCGGAACTGACTGGATAGTGGGGGTCTCGGACTCAACATCCTTAACCCTAACTAGGTGATACATGCAACCCTTTGAAATCATTTTCCTAGCCTTAAGATATGAAATAAATCGACTGACTGGTACAGCTGAATTTCCCTTCCACTCTAAGATTGGCTCACCCAAAAACCTAAACTCTACCGATCGGGTTTTACAATTAATCAAAGTATAACATGCAAACAACCAATCTATGTCCAAAATAAGGTCAAAGTCAGTCATAGCTAGCTCTCCTAAGTTTGCAGAGGTAACCTTATGCAACAATGTGATGGGGCAACTTCTATACACCCGCCTAGTTACAACTGATTCACCGACTGGGGTAGAAACCGAGAACGGTTCTGATAGAATTTCAGGGCTAATTCCAAAGCTACTAGCAATATAAGGGGTCACAAAAGACAACGTAGCTCCTTGATCTAACAAGGCATAAACATCAATATGGAAGACTTGCAACATACCAGTGACCACATCTGGTGAAGCCTCCTGCTCCTGGCGGGGTACTAAAGCATAAAACCTGTTTTAGCATTGAACGCCTGCTGAACTAGTAGAGGCACCCTACTAAGGGGGACGGGCTTCTGGAGCGGCAGAACTGGCCGCTGTCACATAAGCCCCACCGATCCCTAGCTGGATGAGGGGCAATCCCTAAGTCTGTGCCCAGGTTCGCCACACCCGAAACACGCATCTGAGCCAAATAAGAACCTCCCGAGATGATTCTTGCCGCACTTCGCACAACCTGGAAAAGTGCGCTCCACCTGCATGCTACCCTTATCCCTTGAGTCTGAAGCCCCACTTCTCTGACCTTCTAGGAACCTAGATGGCGTGCTGGCTGATGATGGAGCTAGAGCGATAGACCTGTGCTGGGACTACTGAAGTTGTCCACCTCCTGAATTTACTTGAGAAACCCCATAGTTGTCGGTCCTGGCCCTGTTGGCCTCCCTCTGCCTCCGGTAGACCGACTCCATCTACTGTGCATGCAATACAATATGGGGGAAGTTGATATCCCGAAGAAGCATAGCGATCCTGCAATCTATCCAAGTAATCCGCCACCCCATGCACAAAACGGCTCACCCGAGCCCTCTGATCCACCACCAACTCCGGAGCATACTTGGATAATCAGGTGAACTCCAATGCATACTCTTGAACGAACATGTTTCCCTCCTTCAAATTAACAAACTCAACTACCTTGAGCTCTCTCATCTCCCGAAGGAAGAACCGATCCAAAAATGTCGCATGAAACTCTTCCCAATATATCGGGCCTACGCCCACTGCCCTGGCATCTCTCCACTACTTAAACCATATATGAGCCACCCCCTTTAGCTCATAGGAGGTTAAGTCAACACACTCCCTATTGTTCACCCCCATAACCTGGGTGATCTTCAGAATCTCCTCTATGAAATCGTGGGTATCCCCGTCCACCCTCGACCCTGTGAACTCAAGAGGGCTCATCCTCAAGAAATCCCTCACCCTGGCTGCCGCCGCATTCCCATTCTGAGGGTAATGCACCACTGTTTGATTTTGAACCTTGGCTGTCATGGCCTGTGCTAGCATCTAAATCGCTACCCTAAACTCAGCGTGGGCAGCTGGCTTTAGTGTGTGCTCCTCGTGAAATGGTGGGGCTGGCTGATGCTTCTCACCATTAGCACCCTCATGATCACCATTACCATTTCTTCGAGTGTTCACTCGGTGTGGAGACATGATGCTGCAAACGTGAATAGCACAAATTAGAAGGGTAGAGGACTTTCATCGCACGACATAGATCATGAAAGAAAGGACATTTCCTAAACATCTTGTAGCCTCTTTGTCATAAGTGTGGTGCGCTTCACACAGATGAAAAAGACTCTACTTAACATGGCTTTCAGAAACCCTAGGACACTTCAAACCTATCGCTCTGACACCATGTTTGTCACGATCCAAACGTACAACTGGATCGTAGACACGGGACAAGGAGCCCCGAGAGACCCTAAGTCAACCCATGGCATGGGTGTACATCTAATACAATCACATAAGCGGAAGACTTAACATAAGAAAATGTAAACATGTCATAAATATGGAGAATTGAAAATGTACAATCCATACATGACGGTTGAATACAACTTGTAGTCTGGAAGCCTCTAATCATGAAAGACGGGTTGATGGGACAACTCCCCAACTAACCCAACAATTCTTAAACTGAAAGAAAAGCATAAAGTCTAAGCACCCTTAGAACATGAGGACTCACTAGGTATGTTGATAGAAATCTCTGAAACACTACTGAGAAGGGTGAGCCTGAGAGCCGGGTCGTGTATCATGAAATGATACAGCATAGAAAGTATGCAGTCAGTACTTGGAATGTACTGAGTACGCAAGGTAAGGATTAGAGAGTGTTTTTTGAGAGCCAGAGTTATCAGAAGTCCTACTCCACTGTCCGGAGTAGAGACTTGGAATTTGATGTCGATGATTGGGTATTTCTTAAAGTTTTGCCTACAAAGGGCATGATGAGATTTGGCAAGAAGGGAAAGCTTAGCCATAGGTTCATTAGCCGTATTGAATCCTTCAAAGAATAGACTGAGTGGCATATGAATCAAAACTGTCTTTAGATCTAGAACCCATTCATCCAGTCTTTCACGTCTCAATGCTATGGAAATGCATAAGAGACCCGTCTCGGGTTGTTCCACTTAAGGATGTTCAAGTCACTGAAGAGTTGTCCTACGAAGCGACTCCAATTGTTATACTAGATAGACAGGTGCGTAAATTGAGAACTAAAGATGCAGCCTCTATTAAAGTATTATGGAGGAATAGAAATGTAGAAGAGATGACCTAGGAAGCTGAGGACGACATGAGGTCTAGATATCCTCACTTATTCCAAACTTGACTCAGGTTATGCAGTTGAGGTGAGATAGTTATTTAACCATTGTCATGTGCTTATATTATCAGTATTGTGTAGTTATTCACCTTTTTGATGTGGAGCTATATTATATCGTTGCTTGTAGCATCCTGTGAGAAGCCTATGTTGGACATTTTTGCGTTTCAAGTTTTCAGATAGTCTATATTATAGAGGAGACTCTGCCGAAATTTTTCTAGAAATAGTTAAAGGAGTTGAGTCTCTTAAGCTTAAGATTACATTCTAGGACGAATGTTCCTAAGGGGGGATGATGTTACACCCCATAAGTTTTTAACGTTTAACGGACGCGTGCATGTGTATGTTGAGAATTCTGGAATACGAAACATGTGAGAAAGGGCCTAGGAGTTGAGTATATGAACATGGCATCGAGCGAGTAGGAGGCCGAGGCCGGAGGCCAGGCTTACTGGGTGTCACGCTGCACCATGCCAGCCAGCCGGTGTCAGGGTCGGCACACCTGTAACACCCAAAAACTTTCTTAGATCAAACTCAAACCTTGCAAGAAAAAAATCTAGAAGAAAACCAAAAAAGTTTCCTTATAACAATTGAGACAACAAGTCGTGGTTAGCTCCAACGACTCGTTGTGTCAGTCATGATCAACAATGCTTGGTCCCTCTGGAACCCACGAGACATGGAATGACCCATTGTGAGAAACAATGAGTTGTCCTATCGCTCATTGGTTACCCAGCTTAGAAATCCTTTTCTAGGACCCCACGACTCAACCAATGACTCCTCGTCAAAAATAATAACTCATGGTGTGAGTCGTTGGTTGAGAGTCCCAGAAACCCTTCTCAATGGAAATGAGTGGTAGCAACAACCTGTTGTACCACATAATGAGTCATTGTCACCACCTGTCATGTCATGTCAGGGAGTCTTAGAAAAGTTCCAATGGAGGTAACGACTGGACACGACCCGTTGGGTCCACCAATGAGTCGTTGTGTTGCTCATTGCCAGACCTTTAAGATTTTCTCGTCCAGTGACCACGGGAGGAACCAATGACTATTGGTTCATCTAGTGAGTGTTGGTGTCTCCCGTTGCATAATCCAGTGACCCTAGAACCCAGACAGTAGGACCAACGACTGGTCCTAATGAGTCATGGTCTTAACCAATGACTTGTTGAGTGACCCGTTGGTCCCTTGTCAGGTAGTTTTCTAGATTTTATTCCAGGGATATTTATATAATTTCCCACCTATTTAGTCCCTATATTACATCATATTAAGCATCTCCCTTAACCTGATGGTTGGCGCAGCGTTCCCCCCCCCCGACTCTTACCTATATATATAAGTTAAGTTCAACTTTAATCATAAGAAACATTTCCCCAAAGTCAAATTACAGCCCTACAACATTTTCTCTCTGTTATTCTTCCATTTTTCATCAAATTACGATGCTAAACTCTGTCCAAATGCAAAATAATTTTGAATATCGAGTTCTAGGCCTACAAGGAACGTCCTTGTGGAGTTATTTCTTGAAAATTCACTCAGAGTACTGGAACCCCGCGAGAGTGAAAGTTGTCAAAATCACTTCTAATTGACATCTATGAGACTACAAGCGATAGCATAGAAGCTGCAATTGGGTGGAATTGCCAGCTACTAGTTGGAACTAATTGGATAAATGAGAATCGGCATTTGAGGAATGTTAAGGCTATTCCTTCGGCAAGTTACTTCTGCCATAACGTTGATACGACTAGTACTTCCATAGTGACTTAGGAACTTGAATGTTGTAGTTAGCTGTTACGAATAGACTTGAGATTATAGTGTAGCATCCCTAGTAGGGGTAGGTCATATTTCATACGACCCCTTGCTGTAAATAGCCGAGGAGCTGCTAATCATATGAACTTCTTATCAAGCTATAAACCGCTTATGGATCTATGATGCTGCTTATGCCTGCGGGGCTATAGCATGCTTACAGAGCCATGATGCTGCTATTACTCACACGAACTACAGAATTGCTTTCGGAGCCATAGTATTGCTTATGAGCTATTGAATTGCTTACGGAGCTATTAAGTGTCTGAAGGGACTAAAGTAAAGCCTTCAAGGCCAAGTTGGAGTCTTCTATGTACTTCTTCTATGCTAAAGATGATGCTACGGACCTACTCGAGGAACTGGGTTGTCTGAAACATACTTGCAGTCACTTATGGAGCCTCAAGGGTACTTCTAGGGGCATTTAGGCTATTTGGCACTTTTCGGGGCGTATAGGGGTCCAGGTAGGCTATTCTATGTTGATTTCACCTTCTAGGCTTATGGAGGCCCGGCTAGGTTGTTGTTTGTATATATACTTGCTAGTTATATTCTAGATTGTGAGACTATTCAGGTTGAACTCTTATCCTTCTTATTGATTACTTTTAGTTCTTCTATTGGTATTATTCTACTTTCATTACTACCTTACATATTCGGTACACATTGTACTGATGCCCAACTATGAGGCGCTGCATATGTTCGTGCCCGCAAGTGTACGGGTCGTACAAGTAATATAGTGGCCCTTTTTAAGAGCCGGATGTCGAACCCACAGGGACTGGACCAATTCAGCTAACTATCAAGTTCAAGTGTGATATTAACTTTCGCAAGTGTTGATTCTAGAGGTTTTCGAGAAGGTTTAATTAAGCCTAAATATGGTAAACGAAATATTCTGAATTCACTCTAGGAGCAACATAGAGTTAAAACCAGATAATCATGTGATACTACGATTTGCAATGGTTTAAGTATGAACCTATCGATTTTCGTCTCACATAATTAGAATTGCATGTTCATGATCTTCCTAGCCTCTAAACACGACAAACTAGCCTCACTACTACATTGTGAGTGAGGATGCTTACTCTAGTTTGTGGGCAATTAACTACGTGGATGTGGTTTATGGGGTTATGCCATTGATTAGGGTACTTTAGTACCTCCAACCATTTAACCAAACTTAGCCTCACAAATACTTTTGCGAGTGATGGAGTGACAAATCTAAGCCGGTGTCTTTCTCTCTTCCCATTTTATCAACCAAGCAAGGTATTAGGTATATTTCTATCCTAACCACAAAATCTTATCAAAAGATAAGAACTTGCTTCCTACATTCTTATGTTCTTCCCTAGGTTTGCTTTCTCAAGCATTTGCCTAAGTTTAACGTGTGTGTTTTCATGGTGATCAATCATAAAAACAATCATAATTAAGAATGCAAGAAAAAACAACATTCAATAACTTAAATCCAAAGCAAATTCGTAAAAACACACTCATAACTCATGGCTTCAACCCTAGGGAAGGGTTCTAGCCACTCATGTTCGTAAAATTACAGGAAAACATTGTTAATGTAACATACTTACAAGAATTGGTAGATGAGAAGATGAAATTGATGAACCCTAGGTGAGTTCTCCCACTTCTCCCTTCGCTCCTAGGTGGTTTTTCAGAATAAAATCGTGACAATCTGATTTTAGGAGCTAAGGGTTCAATTTATACTATGCTGAAAAAATGCAAAATTTGGCCTGTGGTGGAACAGCAACGTGTCACGGAGCTGAATGCCCTACTTGACCTTCGTGACACGGAGGTAACGCGTACCCTCACTGGAATGTGCCAAAAAATGCAATTTTTGGCCAAGTGTTGTCGCGTTGGAAGCGTGCCCCGACTCCTATCGCGCAGGGTGCCAGTTATTGCATGTTTTCTTGTTGACTTCACGTTTTGCTCTTGATTCCATTCCTCCACTTCACCAAATCATGAATTAGTTCCTCAAATGCATTATTAACCTTCAAAAACAAGGACTAATCATGTTGGTTAATATATATTCACATTTACATAAAATCACATGAGAATGCATATAATTAATTCGATAAACAAGACAAAACTAAGTTATAAAGCATCACTCGGGCATGCTATTTTGCCCACGATCACCTACCCCACACTTAAAAGCCTTGTCCGTCCTCGAACAAACCTTTTACATCTCATGCCTATGGAGACTCACCCATAGCTAATTTAGCAAGGGAATTCAGGCTACGACTGTACTAATTATTTAAGATAGCAAGTTAACAATAGACCATGCATGATTTAATTATTGAAATGAAATACAACTCCGCTAAGACTTCTTAACCTCAAGAAGCGACTCTCAATCTTAGCAAACTCATGCAAATCCACTGATTAAGAAATCCCACATGAATTATATCCTTCATTCAACATGTGCCCTCACGGAATGAGAGTTACCCATTTTCACACGCAAAAACTTTTTAAATCACAACATGTGTGGGTACATGAATAGAATTACGCTCACTCTCACAAAGAATTCACATGCATCATGTAATGACCCATAAGCTTGCCCTTAGTGTTTTACTCTACTAATTTGAGGATGTATGAATGTAAGATCAAGTAGGACTTCTTAGGTTGTAATGTAGCAAAGGGACGGGTAGGTACTATTATGGCCAGTAATAGTGACTATCTGCCCTAAGCGCTTTTAATACATCACGCCCTCATCACTAACTTCCCTTCCCTTACTTCACCTTTTTCTCCTTTCAGCTTTCTTTTTCCTCTTTTGTTCCCCCTTTCTTTAGGCACTTTTGGCTTATTAGTAAGGAGTTCCATAAGTAACTTTTCATTAATTTATTTTCTTACTCCCTACTAATACTCAACCATATTCCAACAAGTGCACCCTTGACCTTTCTCAACTTCCACAACTTCCATTTTTCCTTCTTTTTCATTTTTTTCTCACTCCTTTACTCTTTTGGATTATTCACTTAAGCGCTTAGGAGTTTTGGATCAAATGCAGGGCTAATGAAAGAAAGACGATTAAGCTTATGTTGCAACTATCAAAGAATAGGCTCAAGGCTCAATGGAGCTAACTAGGATTAATTATTCAAGGTAGGTAAAATGAGGGATAACATTTAGGTTCCTTCAAAGAAATGCCTAAATCATTTCCTACAATTCTCATCCTTCATTTCGTTATATATACACACAAGGCAAGTTCTAGACATTCCACAATAACACAGAATACTCAAAAACCTTACACTCATGGCACATGCTCAAATCAAGACACATTCAGCAGACTCTTACTCAGCTAATCACAAGAATTCAGAATTAAGCTTCAATCATATTGAGTCAAATTCAAGATCCTAAGTGTCTCACACAAAGTTATGCACTTGCATGCTTCAACACTGAACATACTTGCATCTTACAATCATTTATAGCCCATAACAAGAACCTCAAGCATCGATTAGCTACGGGTTCACAAACCCACAACCTATCGATTAATTTTTCCTCAAGACAGTCGTCATCCATCCATCGTCGGAAACAGTCCCTAGCTATGACTAAAAACCTTATATACAGACAAAGAAAAGAAAAAGAAAATTTTTATTCTTCGGTTCAAAGACCCCCCCCCCTATCGGAAAAGAACCGAAAAGAAAAACCAACGGGTGATGAAGTCATGCTTGACTCACAAAAACAATTTTCCCAATATTTCTCACAAGCATTACATTCACCAAAAAAAAAATTTGTTAAGCACAAAAATTTTGAAATTTTTCTCACCCCACACTTAAATCATACTATGTCGTCATAGCATCAAATTAAAATTTAAAAAGGGTGAGAAATACTCCTTGAGGCCTTTAGGCCTAGCTAATAGCATGCTTTTCTTCAACTTTGCACAAGTGTGTGTCGACCCCACACTTTTTATCGTCCATGCTTTTTAGCTTCCTCCTCTATGGGTACTCAGACTTCCCCTCCATCTGTGCTTAACTTTCCACCAAAAACAACACAAGATGAAAAATAAATAAAATCAACACAAATGCAAGAAATTAAAATGGTACCTGTGGTACCCTTGGGTTGCCTCCCAAGCAGCGCCTAATTTTCCATCGCGGCACGACGTGGACTGTCCTTTTCAGGACATCCTCATACCTGGGTTCCCGTTCATGAACCATCTCCTTTTCTTTTGATTTTTAGAGGAAAAAGCCTCCACTCTGTTCCTCTCTTCCTCCAACTTCTTCTCAATTTGAAGCCCTTTATCAGACTCGGGCTGAACACTTGTCATTGCCTTTGGCCCTGCACTTGTGGAATCCTCCACCCCACACTCATCCTCTGACAACACACTAACCTAACAAAGGTTTCTGGAGTGTGTGGATGGGTTCATTTCTTGGTATACTCGGAAGAGTTCTTCTTCATCCTCGACCCTCATTTTCACGGTCCCTGCTCTCAAATCAATCACCGTTCCTTCGATGGCCAAGAATGGCCGTCCCAAGATTAAGGGTACCTGGTCATCGACCTTAAAATCTAGAACAATAAAATCAGCAGGTATAATAAACTTACCTACTTTGATGAGAAGGTCCTCTATTATCCATCAGGTGTCACTCGCGACTTGTCAGCCAGCTGCAGCATCAACCTCGCGGCATCGGTTTTCCCAACTCCAGGGTGTTGAATAAGGATAGGGGCATTAGGTTAACTGCTGCCCCTAGATCACACAAAGGCCATAACACCTCAGCTTTACCAATTTTTATGGGGAGGGTAAAACTCCCTGGGTCTTTGAGCTTCTTTGGAATCTCGTTTAATACACTGTGACTACACTCCCCAGTCAGTGCTACAGTCTGGATGTCCACCAACCTAACTTTGTTCACCATCACATCCTTCAAGTATTTAGCATACTTGGGCATTCCCTGCAAAACATCAATAAGAGGAAAATTTATGTGAAGTTCTTTGAAACTTTCAAAGAACTTTTTGAAGCATTCCTCCTCCTTGCTCTTTCTGACTTTCTGAGGGAATGGTGGTGGTGGTCTTTGTGCTGGCTGCAATGCAGGTTGTGCATTTTGTTGCCCAACACTCTGATTTGCTCCAGTGTCGGTGGATGGTCCTGGTCTAACCAACTCCGGCTGCACCTCCTTTCTCAACTCTTTAGGCACTGCATCAGCTAATTGTTTTCCGTTTCTAAGACTGATGGCATTGATTTGCCGGGGATTAGGATCTGCATCTCTTGGTAATCCCCCCTGCGACCTCATGTTCTAAGCAGTTGCTATCTGACCCACTTGTTTTTCAAGATTGCGGGTGGCTACTTGCTGATTCATTAAGTCTGTTGCCATCCTCGCCTGATTTTCCGCTAACTGATTCTGGGTCTCTATAATTTTCTACAGTGTTTCCTCAATCCTGCTACTCAATTGCCCATCATTCAACCTATTCTGTTGATACTGCTGTTGTTGAGGTTGCATATAATTATGCTTTTGGTTTCCACCCCTAGAAAAATTCGGGTGGCCCTGCCAATTTCTGTTGGAGTTGTTCCCAAAATTCTGATTCCTATGCACATTACCAACAAAATTGACTGATTCCGGATTGGCTCCACAAGATTCTGCATTGTGCCCATTATTACCACAAATTTCACACCAACTCAGAGCTTGCTGAACTGCATTAACCTGGCCTTGGTGTTGGTTCATACTCAGTTTATTGAACTGAGTCATCATTTGATGTTGGAAAGAAGCTAACTGTGCTGCCAAGGCATTCATACCATCTACCTCTATCAGCCCTGATCTCTTTCCTGCCCCTCTCAATGACTCGCTGTACCACTCTGGATTTCCTTGTGCAATTCTGTTCAACAAAGTGTACAACTCATCATATGTCTTCTCCAAGGCTTGCCCACCCGATGCAGAGTCTAGTAATATTTTTGTGTGTGGGTCTAGACTTTCTACAAAGGTATGAGCTAGCACTTCATTTGATTGCTGGTGATGGGGGAAGTCTCTCAACAATGACTTGAATCTTTCCCAAGCCATATATAAGTTCTCATCAGGCCTCTGCTTGAAACTGAGTATTTCACTTCTCAACTTTGCAGTTTTTCCTGAAGGGAAGAATATGATAAGGAACTTCTTAGCCAAGTCATTCCATAAAGTTATGGAGTTCAGTGGCTCAGCCTTCATCCACTTTTTCGCCTCTCCCAACAGTGAAAATAGGAAGAGGGTCAGTCGGACATAATCTGTGGACACACTGGTGGGGACAAACGTGTCACTAATCTCTAAAAATCTCTGTAGGTGCTGATGCGGGTCCTCATGTGCCATCCTAGTGAATTGACCACTAGAATGTAATAGCTGCGCCATGTTCTGTTTAAGCTCAAAGTGCCCTCCAGGCTCCGGTTTACGAATGCTAGAGGTCACATTCATCGCTAGTGGGATTGCCACTTCGCGAACTGGTCTTGCTCTCATTGCTTCTGATGACAATTGTGCTTGTCCCGCGGGTGGTTGTTGTTGTACCTTTTCTTGAAGTCTCTTCATCTTTTGCTCTAGAGCTACTCTCCTTCACAAATGGATTTGACGTTCAGGTTCCAGCAACGGTTCCACAAGCTCTCTACTTCTAGCCAGCTTGGCAGGACAACCTGTCACCTGCAAATAAACAGACTAAGACCAAGTTTCTCAACACTTAAGGAAATTTCAAAAATCACACAAAAACAGATAAATTATCAAAACTTCGCCGAGTCCCCAGCAACGGCGCCAAAAACTTGTTCGTGCCCGCAAGTGTACGGGTCGTACAAGTAATATAGTGGCCCTTTTTAAGAGCCAGATGTCGAACCCACAGGGACTGGACCAATTCAGCTAACTATCAAGTTCAAGTGTGATATTAACTTTCACAAGTGTTGATTCTAGAGGTATTCGAGAAGGTTTAATTAAGTCTAAATATGGTCAAGGAAATATTCTGAATTCACTCTAGGAGCAACATAGAGTTAAAACCAGATAATCATGCGATACTACGATTTGCAATGGTTTAAGTATGAACCTATTGATTGTCGTCTCACATAATTAGAATTTCATGTTCATGATCTTCCTAGCCTCTAAACGCGACAAACTAGCCTCACTACTACATTGTGAGCGAGGATGCTAATTCTAGTTCGTGGGCAATTAACTACGTGGATGTGGTTTATGGGGTTATGCCATTGATTAGGATACTTTAGTACCTCCAACCATTTAACCAAACTTAGCATCACAACTACTTCTGCGGGTGGTGGAGTGACAAATCTAAGCCGGTGTCTTTCTCTCTTCCCATTTTATCAACCAAGCAAGGTATTAGGTATATTTCTATCCTAACCACAAAATCTTATCAAAAGACAAGAACTTGCTTCCTACATTCTTATGTTCTTCCCTAGGTTTGCTTTCTCAAGCATTTGCCTAAGTTTAATGTGTGTGTTTTCATGGTGATCAATCATAAAAACAACCATAATTAAGAATGCAAGACAAAACAACAATCAATAACTTAATTCCAAAGCAAATTCGTAAAACCACACTCATAACTCATGGCTTCAACCCTAGAGGAAGGGTTCTATCCACTCATGTTCGTAAAATTACAGGAAAACATTGTAAAAGTAACATACTTACAAGAATTGGTAGATGAGAAGATGAAATTAATGAACCCTAGGTGAGTTCTTCCACTTCTCCCTTCAACCCTAGGTGGTTTTTCAAAATAAAATCGTGACAATCTGATTTTAGGAGCTAAGGGTTCAATTTATACTACGCTGAAAAAATGCAAAATTTGGCCTGTGGTGGAACAGCAACGTGTCACGGAGCTGAATGCCCTACTTGACCTCCGTGACATGGAGGTAACGCGTAGCCTCACTGGAATGTGCCAAAAAATGCAATTTTTGGCCAAGTGTTGCCGCGTTGGAAGCGTGCCACAACCCCTATCGCGCAGGGTGCCAGTTATTGCATGTTTTCTTGTTGACTTTCACGTTTTGCTCTTGATTCCATTCCTCCACTTCACCAAATCATGAATTAGTTCCTCAAATGCATTATTAACCTTCAAAAACAAGGACTAATCATGTTGGTTAGTATATATTCACATTTACATATAATCACATGAGAATGCATATAATTAATTCGATAAACAAGACAAAACTAAGTTATAAAGCATCACTCGAGCATGCTATTTTGCCCACGATCAGCATACTTGCCTACAGGTGCGGATAGACGTGGTTCATGACCTTCTTAGCTATTAGCCAGAGTTAGCAATTCAGTCAGCTCCTTTTCTCCAGATTTGATAGTTAGAAAGGTTTGTTCTTTTATTGTACAACTTATGGGTAGGTCAGGGCCTCCATTATTCCACTCTTAGAGGCTTGCAGATCTGCAGTTTTTAGTTATTAGTTGTTGATGGCTGTGTGGGGCCTATGTATACTATATTGTATGTGCTGGCCGTGTGGGGCCTATGTATACTATATTGTACGTGCTGGCCGTGTGGGGACTAATTTGTTGGTTAGTTAGCGGCCTTGTCGGCTATAGTGTAAATATGACTGCCTGTTTTCATTCTGTTATGACTAGACAGCATGGTGGTCTTGTCGGCCGCATAAGATCCCTATTATTGTCTTGTTGGTTAGGTTAGCTGTTTCCTTTTATAGGTGGCTATGTGACCTTGTTTTACCCGAGGCTGTGTTTACAGTCGAGATATAGCTCATTGTTTTCTTGATTTTGAGTTGTTGTCAAGCACCAGAGGTACTTATACCCAGCCAGTTCAGCCAGGTCCCAGTGTGGCATTAGGTGCAAGTAATTCCTCCCAAGGTGGGGCGTGACACATCAAAATCTCAACTCTTCATCTCTTGCATCATTTTGAACTCCTTTTTCTTAGTTTCCTGCTTAAATCAACTAAAATTGTCCGTTAGAACATAAAATACACACATACATAAATTTAAGCATAAATTAAGGATTATGAACTTAAAACATGATCAAATATGGGTTAAAACATGGCAAATGGGCATGAAAATATGCCCAGCATCAATGGCCTATGATCATCTCCTAAGCAACTATCCTAAAACCTATGTAAAGACCAACCGGGCAAGTTCTAGATCCTTAATACAATATTAAACTAAGTATACAACCTCACTAACTCATGGTACCAGTTTTATTGAATCTACCTATCTAGTTTATGCATGACTAAGCTACAACAACTTATGCTAATGGTCCCTTTCTCTTATCATCCAGCGGAGGTGGTACCTCTGTTGCATCAATGGCGCTAGCGGTGGCCGGCACACCCAATGGTACCTCAGTTAGGGGATTGGTTACCCCCGTATAACACTCCATCACTTTCATGACTTCAGTATCTACTATGGTTGATTGTGGCTTCCTCGAAGGGTCATCTCCACCTGCGATCACTCTCAGGGTAGTGGTGGAGCTCCTCGCTACTCTGGCTCGCTCCTAGAACTCTAACATATGTGCGTCGTGAGTTTGCAGGCTCTCCACTCTAGCCTGCTTTCTCTCTTTCTTCTTCTTCTTTTTCCTCTTCTTTGAGGGCGAGACCCTCTTCTTCCCTTTTCCTCCACTGGCAACAATCAGACCCCAATATGCCTCTAAGACGAGCTCCTCATTGAGCTCAACATATAAGTCTGGAAGAGTAGGGGCTGCTATAATTATCGGTTGCCTAGACGATAATTCAGTCACTTCTCTCCGAAGAGCCCCTAACTCCTCCCTGAGGCTACTAATGTCTGGCTGATCCGCTAAGTGGTCATTGAATTGGAGCTCGAATCAATGAATCCAGCCATACAACTCCCTCACGGCCTTCTTAATCTCCACCTTCACTGGAGTCTTGATGTTTTTCATCATAGACTGAACCTTTCTCTCGGTCACCGTCAGTCTCTTTGCCATTTTTTGGAGAAAATCGTGAGGGACCAAAACATACCCCATTGGGGTTTGGCTCAAAAGACCCATCGGAGGTGCAGAAGAGGTATTGGGAGCTGTCTCTGTAGCCGGTGTCTCGTCCTGCTCCACTAAGGTAGGGGCATTAACCAGTTCGCCCCCAGATGCCTGTAGTGCAGGAACTGCGGTAGGAAGTCTAACTGGACTCATTGGGTTCATCTCATCCCTAATAAATCTTATATCAGCAGTACTTTGGCCTCCAATCTCCACATCTACATCTGTCAGCAGCTGCATCCTGGCATCTCTGCATATCGGGTAAATGAGGCTCGGAAATGTCATAGTGGTGTTCAATCCCATGGAACGATCTCAGATCTCTACTGCATGACCCTCATAATATTGATGGCGTATCTCGACATGATACTCACCACCTACACTGCTCTGTCTGCACTAAGGGTGTTGTGATTGACCGTTGGTACTAACATGTGGCAGACTAGTGTCCAGCAAGCCTTTGCTATGAAGTTCAGTGAAGATTTGACGACCTGCTCTCCATTAGCCACCCATTCAACTTCTTCCTTGTCCTCGGCTAGAACTCTGGGTAACCACTTAACTTAGTTCTACCTCTCCTCATGGCCTAGCTACTTTATCCTCTTCAAAGAATCTACTCTATACTCGAATTCAACTATTATGTTTGGAGCTCTAAATTGAGGATAACATAGTATCCGAGCAATAGTATGTTCGGAGATGCTAACGGTGCAACCTCACACCATCACTCTCTCAAACATGGGCGATTCCTTCAATTTTTGCCCACCTTTTGCTTTCTACTACATTGTGGCCAAGTAGTTGGCATAGAATTCTCGAACCATCTTGAGACTGTATTTCTCTCAAGTTCTAGCCTTCTAGTAAAGTCCATAGAAGCTAAATATCCACTTAATTTCCTCAACCTCATTCAAGGTATTGGTGAGGATCCGTGATTCTTCCTGTATACTCCGTCTTGGATGATTATTTGAGGTGAGAGGAAGACCCTGCTCATATATCTCTTGAGCACCGAGTACTCTCTACTTGATAGTATAGTTGCCCGAGGTAGAGTTTGGTCACCTTCATCCCCACTAGCCTCATTATCAGCATTTTTGGATTGGGCCTCCTAGGACCCTTCTATCATCATTAGAGACCTCGTTGGACTCCTCCTCATGTCCTTGTCAGACCCCTGAGATTTCTCCTCAGCTCCCTTCTTAGACTAGGATGCTTCACTAGATGTTGCTGTGGCCAACTCGGCTTAGGCTTTAGCCTATGCCCTAGTGGTTCGTGGCTTGTCAGTGTTGGAGGTCTCAACTCAATATTCCTGTACTAAACCACTAGGGGAGTTGCCTGCATGGCCAGAGTTAGAGGGCTCATTTCTCAATGCCCCTCCGAGCAGTAATTTCAGCTCTAGCCCCCTTGTCATGGGTAGATTTAGATTCTCTTTTCTTCATTGTCATTATTCCAATAGAAAAGAAGGTTAGTATGTATGATCTGAGGAAAGAAAGTAAGAAACAATATCCTCTATAAGTTTTCATAAGTCTATAGTATGAGTTGTACCATGGTGGTACTATTCGTACTAAGACTTGTAATGCTTTATGCTTCTGTCATGACTTCTTGGTACGACTCGTACCAGGTAGGTATGGTTCGTACTAAGAGTCGTATGAGGAACTTCCTAAATTTTAAAGTTACAGTCTTTTTGTATGACTTGTCTTACAGTTCGTGATTAGGTTCTACGAGTCATACAAAGGATCGTACTATTACTTGTGCACTTTGACCCTTACTGCCTCATGGTACGATCACCAGGTACGACTCGTAGTAAGATCCTACAAATCGTACTAAGATTCGTACCAACACCTACACTTTTTATTAACTTGGGATAGTTCCAACGGGTCATCGTACGAGTCGTGGTATGAAACCACGAGTCGTAGAAAGACTCGTGAAGCCTGCCCTCGCCTTATTTTGGTTCAGTTGTTTAGGTAAACCATTCATTTGTTTTGGTACTCAGATTTCCCAATTTTAGGCTACCAATGTTCGTTGTTTAGACCTACCCAAATTATTCCCCACCCATTTCACACTCCGTAACTCAACTTTTAAATTTTTCAACAACCCAATTTAGTGGTTAAGCATTCGAATTTCTACCCGTTCACTAGAATCACACAAGCTACTGGTCATCTTCCTCAACCCATTTTTTTGAGTTTGAGGAATCACAGTCGCATATCAGTTCATACAGAGCAAGCTTTTTGCAAATTTAAACATGTATACTTACTTGAATTTTTCAAGTGTTTGCTTGATTCAGTGATGTAGGGTATTATTTCCATTTGTGCAGGTGGAAACTTGCACACATTTAAGCTTAAATCTCTTGGGAATTTGAGTTGCAGGTGTGCGAGTATTCGGTGAGATTGTAGGTTTAAAATTTATGTTTGTGTGGGAATGGAAGTTTGAGAAATTTGAGTTTAAATAGGTTAGGGTGGATTTTGAGGAATCCGGGTCGAGTCGGTTCACATTCAATAATTCAACCCATCAATACTCATACCACGAGTCATAGGTTAGATGTATGGCTCGTCCCTTGGACCCATAGCAGAAGACTTAGGAAACCTATTTGGGGACCTACGAGTGCATGGTACGATGTACCATGAAGGTACGAACAGTACTATGGCCCTTAGGTCGTCAGTTTTCTGCACTTCCACACTTGGCATGGTTCACCATGACAGTGAGTACTACAACTCGTACAATGTGGATACGATTCATAATGACCAATCGTAACATGAACTCATACTTTATCTCAATCTCTTCCTTGAACCACAGATAGTAATACGAGTCATTCAATTGTCATATAACTCGTATTAAGACTCGTAGTACAGTCCTGTGCTGCAATTTTGACCCAGTTGATTTGTTTTACCTGCACACTGAACGCACAAAAGTTAAGATACTTTGGTTGCCTCCCAAGAAGCGCTTGATTTAACGTCGCGGCACGACGCAGGTTGTCTGGTTACTCAGACTTCACTAAACCACCTCATGGGTTACCTCCCAAGAAGCATCTGATTTAACGTCGCGATACGATAGAAGTCTCTTGACTACAAAGAATTCATCAAGTAACTCGGAATCATCATCAATTGCTGAGACAACCCTGAATTCATTGGGATACTTCATTGACCAGCAGACGTTAAAAGTGACCTCTTTATTTAGCATGAACTTTAGCTGGCCATCTTCAACATCCACCAAAGCTCTCCCAGTGGCCAGGAATGGTCGCCCTAAGATAATGGGGACCTCAAAATCAACCTTGCAATCAAGGATTACGAAGTCCACTAGGAAGATGAAATGGTCCGCCTTGACAAGCACATCAACTAAGCTCCCTACTAGCCTTTTAACTGTATGGTCTGCCATCAATAGCTACATTGACATTGGTGAGGGGGATCCCAAGACCAGCTGTTTGAATACAGCTAATGGCATCAAGTTGATGCTAGCTCCCAAGTCACAGAGTGCCTTCGCAAACTCAAAATCACTTATCATACATGGAATGGTGAAGGCACCTACATCCTCCTTCTGTTGAGCAAGGACCCGTGAAGCTATGGCACTACAATGATGCATGTTACCTACCGGTTTATAGCTTACGAACCTCTTCTTGGTCACCAAGGTCCTTGATGAATTTGGGATATCCAGGCATCTGCCCAATGCCTCGACCAATAGTATGTTCATAGACAACTATTTAAGCATATTGAGAAATTTTTGAAACTTACCATCTTTTGCCTTCTTCTTCATCCTTTGAGGGAATGGTGGCGGTGGTCGAGGGATAGCCTTTTAAATTTTCGTGCCCCCTTGATTCTCACCATTATCAGCTTCGGACTCCTTTGCACCAACTGGAGCCCCAGTCAACTCAGCCTCACCTGTAAGCTCATGCTCCGCAAACTCTTCTTCCTCACCAAGCTCAATCTCTATTTGTCTTTCCATCTCAACTACAACCGGTAGCGAGGGTCAACTATGGTCTTTCTACTCCTAGTCATCACAACCATATAGCAACTGTCATTCTTTGGATTCTGCACTGTGTTGCTAGGAAGTGTTCCCTTCTGCCTCTGGTTTTGGGAAGTCGACATCTGACCCAGATGCTACTCATTCTTTTTGATAGCAGTTGCATGTGATTCAACATTTTGGTCCATACCCAATATATACGGCTGAGTGTCTCTTGGCCGATCCTCGGTGGACTTTACCTTCTTGAGCATCTCAGACATCATGTTCTCCAATATTGAGGGCCCAGTCTCACCCTCACGTGCATTAGGAAGAGCATAGAAACCTGTGCGGTCGTTGCAATATCCATCATTCTTTCTCCATTCGCCCTCTCACTCACAACCTCGACTCATATCCCTGTACACATTGCGGTTGTAGTTTTCCCAACACTAGTTTCGACCTTGATTTCTGAAACCTTGGTGCTAAGTGTCCCGTCTAGACCTGTCATGGCTTAAGAGTAGACCCGGATTGTAAACACGGGACAAGGAACCTCGAGAGGTCCCAAGTCGACCCATGGCATAAATATATCTAACTTCATTAACATTAAGCGGAAGACTAAACATAAAACATAGTTGCACGTAAGCGTAACATAGCATATCATGACATATGAAATCACTAGACATATATAGGTTGAGCACTACACACCGTCTGAAAGCCTCTACTACATACGATGGGTTGATGGGACAACACCCCCAACTAACCCGGGCAAGGACTAAAACATAAGTAGTATGAATGTCTATCAAACGACCCTCAAAACATGAGGACTCACCAATAATCTTAAGATATACTCAGAAAGGCGTCTATATATGAAGATGAGCCTGGGAGCCGAAACCTGTATCATAAGACGATACAACATAGAAAGTATGCGGGTCAGTACTTGGAATGTACCGAGTATGCAAGGTAAGTAAAAGAGAACATTTAAAAATATAAAATTCATAAGAGTAGGATGACATGATCATAAATGCTGAAGTCATAAAATAAACGTAAGGCTCAAGGTTTAAAAAAAACATTTCATAAACCTGTTGTAGTCATAAACATGAGAGAAAAGCATTTCATAAACATGACTTGAGACAAGGAACATAATCATAACGTGCATAAACAATGAGGAACAATGGGAGATTCTTATTACCGACATACTCTATACGAGCACACATGGAGTCCGACCTGCACACCTAGTCGGGAAATCGTTCATACCTTTCCAAGGGTAGAACCATGAAGGGCGTGATATCACTTATGAAGACCCATTAGGGAATAGGGGACAGTCACAAGGAGGTCCCAAACATAACCTACGGTGGCACGTAGTATTAAGATTCGGGGCATAACCTGGACCCCGAACCTACTCGGTGTTAAGTACTACTCCTAGAACATGTAACGTGCTCATAAGGTAACATACATGATATGTATGGGCTAGTTAAATCATGGAAATCATATACATGCTTGAGATACTTGAACTAGCCATGAAATAAGGCCTGTGAGTCGGCCAAAGTCATAAATCATGAATCATACTTGACATGTGGGCATTGCCCAATAATTAAACATACTTGAAATACTTGAATATATTGAAATCATGATCACAAAGGCATGGGTAATTGAAAACAGACTTCCAAATCGTAAATTTACAGCATACTAAAAAGATCATCAAAATCATAAACCCCCGTGGAAATCTCATGATTGGGCACTTTGAGTTTAAAACACTAAATCACAAGACAATGATTTAAACAACGTAAAATCAGCCCATCATTCGAAGTTCACCAATTTAGACATGTTAATAACATACCCATATCGGTTTCATAAAGATTCACGCATTGGGTTAAAACCCCATAAGATTAAACTTATAGGAATTGAATAGATTAAGGAGAATTGCGTATGGGTGTGGATTAGACTACCCATTCAAACCCCACATACATAAGAGAAGTTGAATTCTACAATATCCTAGATTTCCCAAGAGAAAATTGATGAAGAACACCTTGAAATCACCTAGATCACCCTTCTATCACCTTCCCAAACCTTTGCATGCATGAATGAGGACTTAGGCTAGTCTTTTCCCTCTTAAACCACCCTTTCTGTTCTTAAAACGACATAGTATAGTGTCATGATCCGAGCGTAGACCTGGATCGTAGACACTGGACAAGGGACCCCGAGAGACCCCAAGTCAACCCATGGCATAAGAATTCACTAACTCATTCAATAGACATGAAGAAAACATAATAATAACTCAGTGGAAGTCTAACTTAACATAACAACAGAATGAACGTCTGAAACTGAATACATATCTAAGTCTGATAAGCCTCTGATCTGGACAAGTTGATGGGACAACGCCCCCAACTAGCTCAGCAATACTGAAACTGAAAATACAACCAAGATAACTGAAAGGCTAGTCCTCGAAAGATAAGGACTCACCGACCAAGCAGGTGCTAACTCTGATAAGCGACTACGAACGGGGCTGAACCTGAGAACCGGATCCTGCATCATGAAACGATACAGCATAGAAAGTACGCGGTCAGTACATGGAATGTACCGAGTATGCAAGGTAAGTAAAACTGCTTTAATAACATAAATCACGTAAAACCGTTCACATATGTAATAAGCTTTTGAGAGTAAATAGGAGACTACATGCATTCATTCTGAAATCGTACTTTTATCATAACGTGTTCATGCATGGCTTTAGAACCTCATAACTGACCCGAATGACTCAAAGCTAGAACATAATTGTTATACCCCGTAAAATCCCCAACACATAGATGGCCTATTCGCGTGTTGGTTAAGAGTATTTGAAAGTCATACATGCTAGAAAAAGGTCCGGGAAAAGACCGGACGAGAAACCTATCGAACCATCGCAGAAGGAGCCGGGGCAGAGCCCCTTCGCGATGGCAACGTGTCACGGAGGTGGAGCCTCCGCGTTGGCTCCGTGACACGTTGGCCCTGTCCAGGCCCAAGAATATAAGACTCCAACTTTAGTTTTTAATCTCATTTTCATCAAATAACTTCCAGAATTCGTGAGAAAATAGAGAGGGTGCGAAAGTACTATTAAATTATCGCTCAATTACGCCGTCAAATGTGGTCCAAACTCAAATTAACTCCAGATACCGAGGTATTAAGCAGTAAGGAGCATTCCTATGGATTTAGTTTCGCGAAATTCGGCCTACGAATCATTGTGCTACCAAACTAAGGTAAGTGGAATTGCTCCAAATTAGTGTCAATATACTCCTAGCCTTAAAATGAATATTTCTCCCTTCTGGACTTTCAAGAAATAGCGAGTTTTTGACTGTCTTTCGATAAGCCAATGTTTAGACTATAAATATATCGAAAGTGACGTTTTCTTTCAGAATATTGGTGTATTTGGTTCTAATTGACATGTATATGAATGTAGTTGGGAGAAACAACAGAAGTACCAACGGAAATCACATCGGTCAGTCGTGTACTCAAAAATCAGGTATGTAAAGCTATTCTTTCAGCAAGCCAGGAAGTACAGTCTAGAAAATAAATAGAATAAAGGCTATTAATAGATACCCAGCATAAAGGAACGATTTTAGTACAATTTCCAGCAAGCATGCTAGTATATCATTACGTATCATGCAATAATCAGAATAACGGATAGTCAGATGATTTTAGATAGTAATGTGGTATCAGCTAGTTGCTCAGCATGTTCTTACGTAATACCCAGAATGGAAGTTGTAAAAGCAGTATAATGAACTAGCAAGATTACAGATAGTATGTATTACATTTATTGAGAATGTATCCGGTAATAGATGGCACATCTTATGTTATTGAGCTATATCCAGTTATAGATGGCATGTACTATGTTATTGAGTTATATCCATACGTAATCAGATCAGTAATCAGATATAGGAATAACTCCAGATACAGATGTAGCTCCAGAAATAGATATGGCTCTAGAAACTGATATAGTTTTAGATCACGGGTAACAATAATCAGATAAACAGATAAAGGCCAGGTAGCAGTTAGCCTAGCAATCAGAAATAATGTAAAACAGAATATAGCATCAGTTGTTTAATACGGACTGGCCTTGAAATAAAAGAAGAGAATATGTTTAGTATTTTCCATTTGAGCATGCTTGCTGTGTATGTGTTTTGCATGTTGAGACTTGTTATGGCATATGGGTACCCTTTAGCATCCCCGCCGCCCTTGGGTTATAGCTGTGTTGATATCAGATTCAGATACCGCCACCAGCTGGGCGATGTCATCCGCCTAGAGGACGATGATGGCCGACCACCATAATAATACGGTCCAGATTACCCTGCTTGCAGGGGCAGTTTAGTTCACTCTGCGCAGAGCCAGATTACCCTGTTTACAGGGGCAGACTACTCTGTGTGCGCTTGTGGCCGGGGGCAGTTTCAGATACAGATTTTTATAAAATTACCCTGTTGCGTGTTTACACCCAGGAGTAGTTTCAGTCACAGATACAACAGCAGATTACCCCGTTGAGCGCTTGCGCCCAGAGGCAGGAGTCTTTGGACTCAGACACAGTTCATTGTCAGAGGCCAATGCCCGAGCTATGTACCCAAGGGGGCCGGTAGGGGGAGCTCACAGTTATCAGATGAGTGGAGTGACTTATTTTTGGTTGGTTTAGACCCGGGTAGGGGTAAATAGATTGTTCTGTTGGTTGGCCCCTTCCGGCTTATGGGGGTCGGTCAGGTATTGTGTGTATTTATATGTATATCTATATGTGCTATTAGATACTGATAGACAGTAGGACGACACGTCGTCAGGTACACCCAGTTTAGTTACAGAATAGGTAAACTCTCCCCAGTTATCCTCAGCCAGATAGATTCAGCTACTTCCTGCTTATACTTCATGTTATTGTTGTTACCCATTTCAGTTGTATATTTCAGTTTTCTTTACATGCTCAGTACTTGTGGTACTGATGCTCGTGTGGGCGCTGCATTGCTTGCCTGCAGGTACACATATATGAGGAGTCGATCCCTCGTGATCTAGTTAGCAGAGTTATCAGCTCCTATCCTCCGGAGCTAGACAGTCGGAGGTTGCTCCTATTTCCTTTTGATTATAGTTGGGTAGGTCGGGGCCCTGTCCCGACCAATTTATTATCACTTCCTAGAGGCTTGCAGTCTGATGTTTTCCTATGGTGGTGGAGCCGGTCGTGTGGGGCCGTGCATATATATATATACGTGTTTAGTTGTTGATATTGGCCGTGTGAGGCCTTATCCAGTCAGTAGTGGTGACCTTGCCGGTCACGTAGCTGTTCCGCATTTGTTATATTGAGTTAGGCATAACTAGACAGCATGGTGGCCTTGTCGGCCCGTATATGTTTCCCCACATGTGAATGATTCTGGTTAGCTGATGATACAGTGCAGGTGGCTATAGGCCTTATCAGCCGGGGGCTGTATTTATAGTCGCTATATAGCCGGTTCGTTTCTTGAGATAGAGTCAGAGTCAGCCAAAGCACCAGATGTGCTCAGGATGGACCGTTTAGTAGCCCAGAGTCTAGCAGGCACTAGGTGCCCGTCATACCCCCCAAGGTGGGGTGTGACAATAACATTTATATCAAAAGCTGAACAATGAGTCAAACCTTACTTCTTGGACATGCATGCATAAGATAATTAACATGAGTAATGAATATGCACATTTGAATGATATAGATAGTGGGAGACTCGTCACGTAACTGACATACCATGATAGAGCTTACGTAGTCCCCACTATTACACTCAAGTGGGCAGAGCCATCCAAAACCTTGCCAGGGCTAAGGACGCTACCAAGATATTGATATCAAGCTGAAGGGCCAAATGGGCCGGGGATAGCTCACAATGGAGGTCCCAATAATACAATAGTATCAACCTACGTTGGCGCGTAGTTCTGGGGCAAGGATAGTTGACCCTTAGCTCGCTCGGTGCTAGAATCTTCTCCCAAAACATGCAATGCTCTACATCATATAAATACAAAGCTCAACATCGTCTAGTGATGAAGCTCAACATGAAATCATGGATAAACTTAACATCGTATGAAATGAAGCTCAACAGTTTCTATTGACAAAGCTTAATATGAAATCATGCATACACTAGACATCATATAAATATGGAGCTCAACAATGTCATTTCGACAAAGCTTTGAATGAAATCATAGTTAGACTCAACATCATATGAAATTAAGCTTAACATTGTCCTTGACAAAACTCGACAATAATAATCATATCACTTAAGGATTTACGCATAGAGAAGGCTTTACTTTGAAACATACCACAAGCTAGAATTCATAATATGGGTTAAAGGAAAATTTCATCTCAACCATGTGGTAAGCTCATGTCGGGGAAAATCACAATTTGAAATCATCATTTGGGCATCACTCAAAGCTCTACCATACTTGGGTCTATTTAATCATCTTTGGAAACATCATCAAAATCATGGGTAAGGTTGGAAACATGCTTTTCATCACATATTCCATCATCATTACATTCTTCTACAATCACTTCTATTATGAACTATCCACACATGGGCATTTTAGATTCAATTTTTAGAAAAATAATTTTGTAAAAGAAATTAAGTTAGAATCCGTCCAAGCTTGGTAAAATCATCAACATCAATTCAATTTAATCACACCCATGAAAAGAGATGTAAGAATCATGCAATTGAATGAAACCCCAAACTTGATCATTACAAACCAATCACAATTTGATAGGGAATGGGCATGGGTGTGGAAGGAAGCACCCACTCATAGCCTTACATACCCTTGATTGAAGAATTCTAACTCTTCCTAATTGACTAGCTGAGATTCCCCTTTCAAAACCTTGAGAATTCACCCTGATTCTTCTCCTTAAACCCCCAACCTTGCATGCATGAAAGTAATGGCCTAAGGTAGGTTTTTCTCTTCTAAAAACCCTCTATTACGAGCTTAAAATGACGTATTATAGGCCCTTAGAACTTAGAAATTACAAAAAAGCCCTTACTGAATTCGCTGAAAATAACTGTCAAGGAGTCCTAACGGACGACCCGATGACTCGTCACCAGGGCTCACGATCCGTTGGTTTGCTCGTTAAGTTCACTAGATAACTGGTCTATCGAGGCTCCTAACGAGGGATATGATGATCGTCCCCAGCATCCACGACTCGTTGCCACCTCCCGTCAAGTGCACTAGATAAATTTCCCAATCTTCCACCACCCCACGACTGGCATGATGACTCGTGGTGGCTGACCACGAGTCATTACATCACCCGTGGGTCCTCAAGTCCCTCATCCTTCTAGGCCTTCCCACGAGTCACCTGATGACTCTTGGGGTCTCCTCACGAGTCGTTCAGTGACTCGTTCTACAACTGCTGCAACATTTTTCTAGTTCTTCTTTGATTCACTTCCGGGTCTGATTTTTGAATTCTCAGGGTATAACATGTAGGCCCCTAGGACTTAGGAATTACGGAAAAACACTTACTAAAATAGCAGAATTAGGCTGACTGCCAGTCCCCATGAGGGACTGGATGACTCGTGGCCAAGGCTAACGACTCGTGGCCTGGAGTCGTGGAGTCTACTGCCCAATTTCACTTAGGGGATCCCACGAGGGACCTCACGAATCGTGGTGGCTAACCACGACTCGTGGTCACCACCCGTGATCCCCACTGATATCCTGAAGTGCTCCTTCCGGCCTTTGATGCTCGACCTTTACTTGCTGGCAGTTCGGGCATTTGGCTATGAATTATACAATATTCTTCTTCATGCCATCCCACAAATAGGTTTCTCTTAAGTCACGATACATCTTGGTGGCACCTAGATGGATAGAGTACCTGGAGCCATGGGCCTCATGCAATATCCAGCTCCACAAATCAACGACATCAGGAACACATAGGCGACCCTGGTACCGTAGCACACCATCTACCCCTTTGGCGAAGACCTCCACCCCTTCTGATTTCGATCGGTTTCCTTCAGCTTTACCAATATCGGATCCTCGTCTTGCCTAGCTTTTGCATTAGTCACCAAGGATGATTCTGACACATTTTGCACAACAACGCTGCCTTCGGTTGAGTCGACCAACCTAACTCCCAACCTTGAAAGTCGGTGGACATCTTTCACCAGCTCCTTCTTTTCCTCATCCTCATGGGACACACTCTCCATAGAGAGTCTACTATGTGCGTCTTCTACCACATTAGCCTTACCGGGATGGTAAAGAACACTCATATCGTGGTCTTTGAGTAGCTCTAACCACCTCCTTTGCCGTAGATAGAGGTCTTTCTGCATGAACACATATTGTAAGCTCTTGTGGTCCGTAAACACATCCACATGGACCCCATATAAGTAATGCCGCCATATCTTCAATGCGAACACCACTGCAACCAACTCAAGATCATGGGTTGGGTAATTCTTCTCATGGATCTTTAACTGTCTAGAGGCATATGCTATTACCTTCCCTTGTTGCATCAATACACACCTGAGTTCGATTCTCGAAGTATCACAATACACCACAAAACCATTTGTACCCTCGGGTAGGGTCTACACTGGTACGATAGTAAGTCGAGCCTTTAACTCTTGGAAGCTCTTCTCACAAGCCTCCCACAATTGAAACTTCACCTTTTTCTGGGTCAACTTGGTCAAAGGTGCTGCAATAGATGAGAAGCCCACAACAAATCTCCAATAGTAACCAGCTAAATCCAAGAAACTCTGAATATCCGAGGGATTCACCAGTCTAGGCCAATTCTTCACCGCCTCGATTTTCTAAGAATCTACTTTTATGCCCTCGCTCGATACCACATGGCCCAAAAATTCTACGGGGTCTAACCAAAACTCACACATGATGAACTTGGCATACAATTGGCGATCCTTGAGTGTCTGAAGCACTATTCTCAAGTGAGAGGCATACTCCTCCTCGCTCTGAGAGTATATAAGGATGTCATCAGTGAACACAATCACGAACATGTCTTGATATGGCTTGAACACCTAGTTCATCAGGTCCATGACAGTTGCAGGAGCATTTGTTAGTCCAAAAAACATAACTACAAACTCATAATGTCCATGCCACATCGTGAAGGTTGTCTTCAGGATATCACCCTCCCGAACCCTGAGCTGATGATACCCAAACCTGAGATCAATCTTGAAGAAACACTTGGCACCCTGAAGATGGCCAAACAAATCATCGATCTTGGGCAAAGGTATCGGTTCTTAATGGTGACCTTGTTCAATTGCCGATAGTCGATACACATCCGAAACGAACTATCCTTCTTCCAGACAAATAACACTGGGGCACCCCACGGAGACTTACTCGACCTGATGAAGCCTCTATCTAATAGGTCCTTTAACTGATCCTTCAACTCCTTTAGCTCGACTGGAGCCACCCTGTAAGGAGGGATAGAGATGGGCTGCGTATCGTGTAGAAGGTCAATACCAAAATCAATCTCCTGCTCGGGAGGAACACCTGGAAAATCATCAGGAAAGACCTCTGGATACTCACATACCACCGAAACAGACTAAAGAGTCGGGGTCTCAGACTCAACATCCTTAACTCTAACCAGATGGTACATGCAACCCTTAGAAATCATCCTCCAGGCCTTAAGATATGTAAATCGACCTGCTGGTATAGCCAAACTACCCTTCCACTATAAAATTGATTCGCCCGGAAAATGAAATTCCACCGCACGGGTTTTACAATTTATAGAAGCATAACACGCATACAACCAATCCATACCTAGAATAATATCAAAGTCAGTCATGGCTAACTCTACAAAGTCTGCAGAGGTGACTTTATGCAATATAGTGACCAGGCATCCTCTATACACCCGTCTAGCTACAATTGAATCACTGACAGGGGTAGAAACCGAAAATGGATCTGACAAAGTCTCGGGACTAACCCCAAAGCCACTAGCAATATAAGGAGTCACAAAAGATAAGGCAACTCCTAGATCTAGCAAGGTAGAAACATCAATATGAAAAACACGCAACATACCAGTAACCACATTCGGGTAGACCTCCTGCTCCTGATAGGGTGCTAAAGCATAAAATGTATTTTGGCACTGACCGCCAGTTGAACTAGTCGAGGCACCCTGCTGAAGGGGATGTGCTGTTGGAGCAGCAGAACTGGCTGTTGGCATACGAGCTCCACCGACCCCTGATCTGGCTGAGGCGCAATCCCTGAGTTTGTGTCTGGGTTTGCCACACCTGACACAAGCATCCGATCTAACTAGGCACCTCCGGGGGTGATTCTTGACACACCCCACACAAATTGGGAAAGTGCGCTCCACCTGCATGCTACCCTGGCCTCTCAAATTTGAAGCCCTGCTCCTCTGATCCCCTCTAAGTCTAGATCGCATGCTAGCCGATGATGGGAAGGAAACAATAGACCTATGTTGGGACTGCTGATGCTATCCACCCCCTGACCTGACCTGAGAAGTCCCATAACTATCAGTCCTGGCACTCTTCGCCTCTCTCTACCTTCGATATACCGACTCCATCTGATGAGCATACAACACAATGCGGGGAAAGTCTATGTCTCGATGAAACATGCAAATCCTACAGTCCTTATAAAGATAGCCCGCTACTCCATGTACAAAATGACTCATCCGAGCCCTCTAGTCCGCCACCAACTCCGACGCATACTTGGATAATCGGGTGAACTCCTATGCATACTCCTGAACGGACATGTCACCCTGCTTCAAGTTAATAAATTCGTCCACCTTTTGATCCTTTATCTCCCGAGGAAAGAATTGATCCAAGAACGCGGTGTGGAACTCTTCCCAATCGATAGGGCCTGCACCCACTGCCCTAGCATCTCTCCACTGTTTGAACCATATCTGGGCCACCCCCTTAAGCTTATAGGAGGCCAAATCAATACAATCTCTATTGGTCACCCCCATAACCTGGGTGATATTAAGAATCTCCTCGATGAAATTGTGCAGGTCCTCATCCACCCTAGACCCAAGGAACTCAAAAAGGTTCATCCTCAAGAAGTCCCTAATCCGAGCCATTGCCGCTGTGCCATTCTGTTGGATATGCGCAACAGCTTGCTGGTTGTCCTGAGCGGTCAAGGCCTGCGCCAACATCTGGATAGCCGCCCGAAACTCAACTTGGGAAACTGGCTCTAGTGCTGGGGCTCCTGAACAGTTGGGGCCTGCTGAAGCCCATGATCATTTCCATCTCCATGGCCTTCTCCATTTCCATTTCTCATGTCGTTCATTTTTCTGGGAGCCATGATTCTGCAATCGCGGTTAGCACGAATTAGAAAAATAGAAGGAATTTTCATTGCACGACATAGATCATGAATGAAGGTTACATTTCCTAAATGTCTCTTAGCCTCTTCGTCATAAGTGTGGAGCGCTTCACACCCATGAAAAAGACTCTACTTAATGCTGCTTTCAAACACTCTAGGACACTTCAAAACCTATGCTCTGATACCAAGTTTGTCACGACCTGAGAGTAGACCCGGATTGTAACACGGGATAAGGAACCCCGAGAGGTCCCATGTCGACCCATGGCATAAGCATATCTAACTTCATTCACATTAAGAAAAAGACTAAACATAAAGCATAGCGGAACGTAAGCGTAACATAGCATATCATGACATACGAAATCACTAGACATGTACAGGCTGAGCACTACACACTGTCTGAAAGCCTCTACTACATATGATGGGTTGATGGGACAACACCCCCAACTAACCCAGGCATGGAATAAAAATAAGTAGCATGAATGTCTATCAAACAATATTCGGAACACGAGGACTCACCAGTAAGTTGAAGATATACTCTGAAAGGGTTCTAGATATGAGGATGAGATTGGGAGCCAAAACCTGTATCATAAGATGATACAGCATAGAAAGTTTGTGGGTCAGTACTTAGAATGTAACGAGTATGTAAGGTAAGCAAAAGAGACATTTAAAAACATAAAATTCATAAGAGTAGGATGACATGATAATAAATGCTGAAGTCATAAAATAAACGTAAGGCCCAAGGTTTTTTAAAAAAAACATTTGATAAACCTGTTGTAATCATAAACATGAGAGAAAAGCATTTCATAAACATGACTTGAGCCAAAGAACATAATCATAACGTGCATAAACAATGAGGAACAATGGGAGATTCTTATAACCGACATACTCCATACGAGCACACATGGAGTCCAACCTGTACACCTAGGTTGGGAGGCTGTTCATACCTTTCCAAGGATAAAACCATGACGGGCATGATATCATTGATGAAGGCCCATTAGGGCACCAGGGACAATCACAAGGAGGTCCCATACATAACCTATGGTGGCACGTAGTTCTTAGATTTAAAGGATAACTTGAACCGCGAACCTACTAGTGTTAAGTACTACTCCCAAAACATGCAACGTGATCATAAGGTAACATACATGACATGAATGGGCTAGTTTAATCATGGAAATCATAGACATGCTTGAGATATTGAACTATCCATAAAATAAGTCCCGTTAGTCGGCCAAAGTCATAAATCATGAATCATACTTGACATGTGGCATTGCCCAATAATTAAACATACTTTAAATACTTGAATTTATGGAAATCATGATCATAAAGGAATGGGTAATTGAAAATAGGCTTCCAAATCTTCAATTTACAGCCTACTCAAAAGATCATCAAAATTATAAACCCCCATGGAAATCTCATAATTGGGCACGTTAGGTTTAAAACATTAAATCACAAGACAATGATTAAAAAAAGGTAAAATCAGCCCATCATTCGAAATTCACCAATTTAGACATGCTAATAACATACCCATATTAATTTCTTAAAGATTCACGCATTGGGTTAAACCCCATAAGATTCAACTTGTAGGAATTCCATAGATTAAGGAGAATTGGGCATGGGTGTGGATTACACTAACCATTCAAATCCCACATACCTGTGGAGAAGTTGAATTCTACAATCTCCTAGATTGCCCAAGAGAAAATTGATGAAGAACACCTTGAAATCACCTAGATCACCTTTCCAAACCTTTGCATGCATGAATGAGGACTTAGGCTGGTCTTTTCCCTCTTAAACCCCCTTTCTATTGTTAAAAAAACCTAGTATAGGCCCCTAGGACTTAGGAATTATTGAAAAGCCCTTACTAAAATTATAGAATTAGGCTGACTGTCAGTCCCCACTAGAGACTGGATGACTCGTGGCTCGGAGTCGTGGAGTCTACTGCCCAATTTCACTCAGGGGATCCCACGAGGGACCCCACGAATTGTGGTGGCTGACCATGACTCATGGTCACCACCCGTGATCCCCACTGCCCAAACCATCCAATCCATGACACGGTTGACCTCACGAGTCGTGAGGCCTGACCACGCCTCGTGGTCACGCTCGTGGTCATGCTTGTGGCCTCACCCAACTCCTTGCCAAGACCTGCTTGACCACGAGTCACTTCATGACTAGTGGTCACTCCTCACGAGCCACTTCACGGATAGTTCTATGATTTGGTGAAAAATTTCAGTTTTTCCCCTATTTTGGCTCCTGGGTCTAATCCTCGGGTTTCTAGGGTATAACAAGACCCTTGGGCGTTGGCCCAAAAACCCGCCACCTGGTTATCCAAAAAGTTTTCCTCATCCTCGGGATCTGAATGCTCCTACCCCAAGTCCTGACTCTAAGCTCCCACTACATTTACCTTTCTAGCACCAGCACCTTTAATATGCTCCGTGAGTAGGTCTAATGATGTCTGCATATGAGCCAGCTCCTGATCATGCTCCTCCTCCTTTTAGCGTTCTCTGCAATCATACCGACAACATATGTACTTGCAGCTGTTTCTGCTTCCCTTGTGTGGCAGGCCCTGTTAGTTTTAGTCACTCTATCAAGAATAATGGCAGCTTGCTCCCATGTGTGACTCATTAGTGCTCATTCCGCCACTGTATCTGCTACAGCTTTTGTGTTGTTATTCAAGGACCTGTAAAAAATCTCCAACAAACTGTCATCTACAATTTTATGGTTCAAGCACTTGGTCAGCTTCTTTTTAAATCTCAACCAGGTTTGATGAAGTGCCTCCATTTTCAGTTGCCGGAAGTTATAAATCTCGTCCTTTAGTTGTAGCATGTTGGAGGGTGGGAAGAACCTTTCTAGAAAAGCTTGTTTAAGCTCCCTCCAGTTGGTAATAGAGTCATCGGGCAACTGATGACCATAAAGTGGCATCTCCAAAAAGAGAGAAGGGGAAGAGTCTCAACCCTATTGCATCCTGACTTACATAGGGCAACCTGTACACCCTGCATATTCTGACAAAGTTCATCAAGTGCAGATTAGCATCATCAGCTACATGACCACTAAACACCCCTATCTTATTCAGCAACAGTATCATGGTGCTAGTGATGTCAAACTTTTTCCCAGCAGGCGAAGGTGGTGGTATGATAGCTCCAGTTGACTCAACTTTATCAATATCCGGGTCATCCTAATCAAGAGCTGAGGAGCATATCTTTGGCCTGTATTGCCCCTTCCATGGCGACCATCATTAACAACTTCTTCTCGAGCATCCTTGGCTTCCTGAAGTGCAGCTTGCCGAGCTTCTTCAGCAAAACAGACCTCTCTTTCCTCAGGGTTCTCCATTCTCCACAGTATTCGCTCTAGTTCAAGATCAAGAGGAATAAGGGAATTTTCTCTCCATCAAGTACTTGCATTCACCAAGATACAACCTATGGGTGTCAACAACAATAAGAAAATGTAAATGAAGAAATAACAACTAAAAGTTAAATACAACAATTACTCTAATCCTAAGTCGTATTTCCCGGCAACGGCTCCATTTCTGATAACACTTAAAACACACTCCTTTAAAAGTATGAGACAAACGTTGAAATATATACCCTAACAAAGGTTGGGGTCGATCCCATGAGAAACATGGTCAAGATATAGAATAATGCAAGTATTTAAGCTTTTAAGTATGTTACTTCAAAAAATGGAGCGTTTATGAAAGTAATTATAAGACAATATTGAGAGTTGGTTGTTGTTTACCAAGATTTGCAATTAACTAAGGTAAGTATTCCCCATGGGTTCATAACTACTTCGGGCTTACACTTGTGATCTATCGCAATGCTTACTTGTAGAATTGATAACTAGGGTTCATCCAAATAATCGGTTTGTCCCTATTGGATGACTATACTCAATCACCAGATTAGGTCTCATGAGTGATTCCAATTCAGTCGTTATCAATTTGTTCCAAATTAACTATCTTGCCAGCTGTTATCATCCCTATTCGAAGTCGACCATGTCTAGCTCTACCAGATCAGCTGGAATAAATTTATTTAAGACTGAGACTAGGCAGTTTCTATACACCTGACTGGCTCTAACTGACTCGCCAACTAGGGTGGAGATTGAGAAGGGTTCTGATAGGACCTCTGGACTGGTGTTGAACTGAACTGCTATGTATGGAGTCATGAACGAAAGAGTACCTCCTGGATCTAAGAGGGCATTTACGTTTAGGCGGAAGAGACATAACATACCAGTAACCACGTTAGGTGAGCTTTCCTGATCCTGACAAGAAGAAAGAGCATAAAAACGATTCTGGCGCTGACAGCCATCTATACATAATGAGTTGGCCTGTTGAGCTGGTCGGCTTGTTGGAGCGCTGAGGTAGTGGATTATGATCTCCCTCGCCCTGCTAATGGACATTTTTTAATTCGATGCTCGAGCTGTCCACAACCGAAATAGCCTTCTCTACCCTGTAGACACTCTCCAGGATGATTTTTGCCGCACTTGGGGCACACTGGATACCTGTTCCCTGAATTGTTGGCCTGAGATTGAGTGCCAGATGACCCACCCCTCCGATCCTGGCGGGACCGAAAGATTGGGGCGCTGGCTGAGCTAGGTGGTAGGGCCCTGTGCTGCTTCTGTTGCTACTGTAGGCGGCTACCACCACCAGATCTCTGGTGGCCAAAGTCTGAATGGCCGGTTCTTGCTGGCTTATTCTTTTGCTCCATATCTTTCAGCTTCTTGGCCTCAATCTATTGACCATAAACAATTAAGCTGGAAAGATCCATGTCCTTGATCAGCATTGCGGTCCTACACTCTTTGAGGACCAGATTAGATACTCCGTTGACGAACTTCAGCATGCGAGCCCTTGGCTCGGCTACCATCTCTGGAGGATACTTTGACAACCTGGTAAACTCCAGAGCATACTCCTCCACTGTTCTATTGCCCTGTCGCAGGTTCATAAATTCTGACATCTTAGCCTCCCTCAGCTCTCGGGGGAAAAATCTATCTAGAAAACCTGTGTGGAACTGCTCCCACTCCACCGGTCCTGCTCCCGCTAGTTGACCCTCCTTCCACTACTCATACCAAACCTGAGCTACCCCTTTAAGCTGGTAGGCAGCCAGTTCAGCACTCTCGGAGGAGCTGACACCCATGAGATATAGGTAATCTTACCGACTTCATCAACAAACTCTTGTGGGTCCTCTCCCACCTTCATTCCGTGGAAGTTCGGAGGATTCATCCGGGTAAAGTCTCGCACCCGAGCAGCAGCTGTAGACCCATTTGTGGCTACTGGAACCACCTGCTAGTTTACTTAGTTGGTGACGGTCTGTGCAAGTAATTGAAATGGCTGCCCTGAATTTGGCGGTAGATATGAAATCATCCTGAGGAGCTACTAGAACTGGTGGGGCGGGCCTGTTGGCATTTTCGGCCCTACGTCCATTTCCACGCCAAGGAGGCATTGTTCACTGAAATGAAATAGAGCACAATTTAGAAGGTCATTTATGGAATTGAACTTTAATGCACGATAAAAAATATGAACAAATGGGGATTTCTCCTAATAACATCTCGTAGCCTCCTCGTCATAAGTGTGTCGCGCTTCACACCCATGAAAAGGACTCTACTTGATGCGGCTTTCGGACATTCCAAGGATACTCTAAACCTTGGGCTTTGACACCAAGTTTGTCATGGCCCGAGTCTAGACCATGATTGTAACACGGTACTTGAGGCCACAAGTGACCCCAAGTCAACCCTTGGACTATCATTCACTAGAATTCAGAGTATACATGCACAGCGGAACCTAAGATAATAGTAGAAAAATATTTAAGAAAGACAAGTCTGAAAGTAAAATGTACAAATATTTAAATAACACTGAATAAACTGAAAGTCATGTCTGAAAACCATCTAGCTGAGTTACCAGGACAAACCCCCAGCTAACTCTAAGTCTAAACAAACTAATAAGAAACTGAAGAAAGAAGTTATGCCCTTAGATGATGAGGACTCACACTTCGACTGCTGAGGCAGAATATTCTGAACTGTGACAGCTATCTGTGCTGAGCCTGAGAACCTACAAATGTATCATGAAACGATAAATCATAAAAGTATGCGTCAATACTTTGAATGTACTGAGTATGCGAGAGAAACATAACCCGAGATAAGCAATACAATACTGAATTTAGAAAACATGCAAGAACCGTCTAAATCTACTGAACTGAGTACTGATATAATGGGGATGGTCTAAAAGACCCTGTCTGACAGTCAGGCATGCTCTAAGTTTGATTCTAACTTGAACTGAGCTAGACTAAACTGAACTGGATTGAACTATACTTAACTGGACTGAACTGGACTAACTAGTGGGAGAGTCTCTAACCAACATATAACCACGTGAGCTAGATATTGAGTCCAATGTATACACCCCATCAGTAGGACCCAATATACCTTGTCAGGGTATAAAGTCATGAACTGGGGGATCAAAAAAGTCTAGGGCCAAACAGGCCAATAATCTGAAACTTAATCCTACGCTAGCAACGTAGTCTGGGAACCTGGGTACGCTGGAACCCCGGTCTGCTTGGTGCTAAGTACTACTCTCACTGGAAATCCTATTCTGAACTACTAAGTTGATTTCTCGAAACTGGGGTCCAGGAATAGTCAGAGACTCATAACTGAAAGTACCTTGAGAGTCTTATCGAACCAGATGTTGAAACTAGGTTCTAGGACTGGTCAGAGCTGCTTATCTGGAAGCGTCGTAACCGTCTAATGAACAACTGATGATGAACTGGGGTCCTGGGGCTGGTAAGAGCAATAATTGGAACGTCATGACTGCCTAATGGACTAATTAATCTGAGTTCAGAGTCTGATTCTAATAACTGAGAGGTACTATTGACGCCTCGGGGAAATCTAAAGTCAAACCAAGCGGTTGACATTTTCTGAATAGTTCTGAAGGAATCTTACATTTTTCTAAACTGAGCTACTGAGCAGCTAATAGAGATTTTAACTCATTTTGACAACACTGGAATTTCATAGCATGGCAACCACTCAAGAATTTAAGAGAAATTAACATCTGACAAGGCTAGAATCTTTCTCATACAAAAGATATTTAGCTCATCGTCTAAGTATTAAATTTTCAAGGAAATTTTGCCCAAAACATACTTCATTCAACAAACAACAATTTATATGCACTGATCTTTTCTCAAAATTTTGGACTGGAATTTACTATTTAATGATTCAAGGAAATTTTTGTACAAATAGCTGGAAAATCATATCAACAATAATGGGGATATCGTTTTATAATAAATTAACGAACAATGACATGCAACATCTTGTACTCAAAAATTCAGGGCTAAAAACTGATAGAATATAGAGAGGTTTTTGGGGATACAAGGGAAGAACAATTCCCTTGTTGAATTCCCACATACCAGAAGAAAATTTAAGAGAAAATTGCTTGGAAATTGAAGAACTATCTGCCCTAGCTGATGCCCTGAACTTCTCTGAGAGGAACTCTGCGTACTTTTTCTTGGAAGTCTGAGTGGGGAATAAGGGAAAGAACCCATTACCCCCACTAAAACATCTAAAACTGAAGCTAAAAGGATGTGGATTAGGGTCCAAAACCGTAGAAAAGTTGAATTTTCCCTTAGTAAAATTTCCCTAAAAAATAGTTCTGGCCCTAACCATGACTCGTACCATGAGTCATACCATGAAGTCACGACTCGTGGTCACTCACCACTTTTCAATCTTCTGAATCTTGAAAAAACTCGCATAACACGACTCGTAGTACCATCCTACGGGTCATACTGTCAGTCATGGTACCATCCACCCATACCAAATACGACTTACCCATAACTCCTCATCATGACTTGTTGCTACATCCTACTAGCCGTACCACGACTCGTGATGACTAACTCTGGCACCACTGAGAATTTCACCACGACTCCTAACCATAAGCCATACCTACGCATCACGATTCATAGGACCATCCGTGATATGAACTCAGGCTCCCGAAATTCATCATGAATCGAGTCACGAGTAATAGGTCCTCACCACGATTCGTACCCCGAGTCTTCCTGGTGTAAAATTCCAGGTTTTTCTGCAATTTCCAACTTAAACTCTTGGGTCCATTCTTAGGCCATTCTAGGGTATTACAGGACGCCTTTACATACCTTGGCATGTCAACTCTAACTTTTCTGAAAACCTTGATTTCAATCTTACACTTTAAAGCTCCTTTTAAGTCCAATTTACAACCCAAACAATCAGAGCTCCACTTCACCAAAGTTCTAGAAAAATCGGGCAGAACCATGCCAGAAGAACACATAAAGAAACAACAACACAATACTACCACATTTTCCAAGTTTTAACCTCACAAACTCATAGAAATCAAATAGGGAATTACCTACCTTTTATTGGAGATGTTCTTAGAAATCAACAATCAACAACAAGACAATAATCTCCTTAGGAATAAGTTCCTTTTGGAGAAAACTTACAATTTTTCCCTTTAGAAAAGGATTGAGGGTTCCAAACCTTCCAATCCAATATTATAAAGATAGTAAGTGTGACCTGTGTGGTTTCTTAGCAGCAACTTTCAATCGTTCCCAACGCTTAGATTGAGTAGAATGTAAGTGCGACCGACCACTGGACGAAAGGTACCAAAAAGCCATTCTTCATAACTTTCCTCTAAGGTTCTATTCCCGAAACCCAAAGGAGACAAGATTGAAGTTTCTTAGTGGAATATCTTTTCACCATGTCATAGGTCTTTAAATTCTCTAAATTCTGAAAAACTAATCAAGCAAAATAGGATAGAAATGAGCTTTCTAGCTAAAAATTACTTCATATAGGCGGGCTTGCTAGGCCTGGGTAGTGCTCGCATGCGGTGCCCGTGCGACGTGCCCTCGCCCATGCGTGCCGCTTCTACCTCCCTGTCTCGGCGCTCGCATGCCACGACGCTTTCCTTGCTGATAGTGCTATCTTCATATGAGCATAACTTTTTATTCTCATCTCCAATTAACGAGTGGTTTTTTTCTCTACAAACTAGATTTAAAGATCTTTAATTTGATAGGTTGCCCACCACCTAACTCAACATATATTTTGAGATATGCTCCTTCAAAGTCATGACATATATTGAATCATTTGAAGTGACCCCCCGAGACATTTCTTACCATATACACTTCATATACTTCACTTTCTTAATATAAATATGCAATTACCTTACTTACTTGACATCAATGTACTTATGACACTTTCAAATGAAAGAAAAAAATATTTTTTAGGGTGTAAAATTATTGCCTGTGGTGACAAGTAGCACCTAACGACTCATCAAGTGGCCTAACGAGTCACTAGGTAACACGTTATGTTTGACAGAGTAAATTTTCCGTTGGATCATAAGGGAATTTTTGAAATTTTTATGTTCCTAACTCCTAAACTAAGATGTTTAAAGCTCCTAAAATGGTGGTTTAAGGGGTTTCATTCACTCTAAACTCTCATTCTACTCCTGACACCTCTAAGTGAAGATCAAATCCCCTCAAGAGAAGCTATGGTTCTTCATCAATATTCTCTTCAATTTCCCTTGGGTCTAATCAAGTTAACAATTCTTCAAGCCCAGGTATGTAGGGTTATGAATAGGAGAAATTCTTCTACCCTTATGCCCTTTACAAGCTCAATCTCATGATCTTTATTCTTCAAGTTCCAAATTGGTAAATTATAGGGTTGGACCCAAATCAAATGAATCACTTATGATCTCATATGAACTCTGTTATAAACCGAGCTGGGATCCCCCATCGAGACACGAAACCTAGAACCACATATAGCCCCAGGTCAACACATGGCATGTGATAACGGGCAAAAATATATGCCCGAGATACTCTTTATTACTTCAATTAGTTTTGTTTATCTATGTTATTGTATACATTTTCATGTCATTTTATATAATGTGGAGATATGTGCTAACCAACATGATTAGCCTTTGTTTTGTAGGTTTTGATGATGTTTGAGTAACTAATCCATGAGTTGGTGAAGTAGAATCTTGGAAACGGAATTAACACGCGAACGTCGGCAAGGAAGAGGCACAAAACAGCCCATCGGCGCGTCGACAAGGTGCCACGGCAGGCAGGCCACTCAAAACAGCCCACCTGCGTGTTGGCAACGTGCCACGACAGGTGGACTCCGCGACCATGGGGCTACAACGCGCTGCCCAGGCAGCGTGACACGTTGCCAACGTGGCAAGGTGCTGCCTGGGCCGATTTCAGGTGATTTTCCAGAGAGCCTCCGCGTTCGTAGCGTGTCACGGAGGCCGTGCTCCGCGATGCACTAGGAGACACGTTGCTTGTTAATCCGGGAAAGATTCCTACTAATATAAATAGCACACTTAGGTTTATTTTTCAAAATTCAGACTTGGTGGAGCTAGGACGTGGGTTAGCAGCAGTTGAGGGACGAAAAAGCTAAGGGTTTTTCTCTCTTTCTTTCTTCTTTCAATCAATTGTACGTATGATTTACACTCATTTGAGGATGATCAATCCACAAATGAGTGGCTAATTCTCTTCCTTGCTAAGGTTTTGAACATGTGTATTGAATTTTGATTGTGAATTATATGGTTTTTCATCTTCTTCTTTCATGTTGTTCTATTAATTCTTGTTCTTACTGCATTAGTGTGTGGCCAACATTAATGTACATCTAAAAAGTCCAATTTCACTCGAGAGAGCAAGAAATTGGAAAGTTGTGAATTAATAGGGTATTGTTCTTAACTTGATTTGGGAAAATTGGGTTTTGATGTGCTTTCCTGATAGAAATATACTTGAAAGCCGTATTAGTCAATTTAGGAACCGGAATTGTATTGCTAGGTCATAAATTGCATTTGATCACAGAAATGTAGACGAATGGTTTATGATTCTAAAGTGAGATTAAATACGAGAGTTTTAATCTCTAGGCTAAATGTTCTTGGCTAGCAACATGAAGAGAAGAATAACCGAATTATGATTACTATCGAATTCATTACTTGTTCTTAACCTTGGCATGCTCTTATCCATAGTTTCAATTCAAGTAAATATTTGTTAATAGTTTTAGTATATAGTTTATAAACAAAATTATTTAACTTTTGGTTACATTGTTGTCAACATAATTAGAAGTAAACTAGAATATAGTATACTTAAGCAATTTTACTTATCTAGAGTCTCCTTGGATCGATACTTGGCTTACTTAGCCACTTTATTACTTGTTTGACCACGTGCACTTGCGTGTCGGTTTTTAACCCCTACCGAACCAGCCGAACAAGTTTTTGGCGCCGTTGCCGGGGAGACTTGGCATTTGGTGAAATTGTTTTAAGTATAAATTTACTGTATTTTTGTTTTATTTTCTTAAGTGTTGACAACTTGGTCTAGTGTTTGTTTTAATTCTTCTTTATTTTATTTTATTTTTCTGCTTGTTCGTACACCCTTATTGACATGACATCGTGGAATATAAATGGTTTCAATGGTGGATACTCATATTTTAGTGAATCTTGTCTGAACTGTGGAGGACCCCACTTGTGGCAAAACTGTAATACGTGCAATTTATGTGGGTGTCAATATGGCCATTGGGGTGATTGTCCAAAGGCATATTCCCCTCCTCCAAGCCCCTACTATGATCCTTCTGTTGTTTTTTCTGAATATAGGCATGCTGAAAATGAGGACTTGGGACGCCAAGCTCGAATAGAAGACATGTTGAAACAACTCTTGGAGCAATCAGAAGCAATGAAGGAGGCGATGGCAGTATTGAGAAATCAGCAAGAAGAGAATGCAGAGGCTCTAGAAAGGATGACCATCAAATTCACGGAGATGATCGCTGAAGCTGAAGCGTGTGATAAATCACAGACAACAGTTTTAGCCGATATTCAAGAGGAACTACAAGAGGACGACAAGGGTGAATTTTTGGATGAAGCCCAACAATTCGAATCTCTCGAGTGTCCCCGTGATGGGCTCACACTTATGGAAAATCCATTCTTGGAAGAAGAGTTAGCGTATCCCCCAGTCGACTTTAATGGTGAGATAGATGTCGATGTCGAGAAGGTATATACAAGTAAGGAGGTCAAGCAAAATGCAGTTTCAGAGTTGAGGTGTATTGGACCACACTCTACGCATTTTTCAACATTAAATTTGGTTGACAACATCGAAATAGAGTCTTCCAAGTTTGTAGAGAAATGTCTAGAGGAGGACCAAGCACCATATATTTTGAAATTTGCTAACTCAGAAAGACAAAATGACTTCGCTTACTTAAGGACCAATAAATGAAAAAGGCAACATCTACTGTTTGGTCCTTACAATTTTTCACCACCACCCCTGGAGCATAAGAGGAAATTAGAGAAGAAATTAGGGGTGAGATTCATATCCTCAAGGTGGAGGAAAAAATGGTGAAACTTGGTACGTCGTGCCGCGACGTAAAATTAGGCGCTGCTTGGGAGGCAACCCAAGGGTACCATGGGTACCATTTTAATTTCTTGCATTTATGTTTATTTTATTTATTTTTCATCTTGTGTTGTTTTGGTGGAAAGTTAAGCACAGATGGAGGGGAAGTCTGAGTACCCATGGAGGAGGAAGCTAACAAGCATGGAAGAGAAAAAGTCTGGGGTTGAACACCCACTTGTGCAAAGTCGAAGAAACGCATGCTGTTAGCTAGGCCTAAAGGCCTCAGGGAGTATTTCTCACCCTTTGTAACCTTTAGTTTGATGCTATGCGGACATAGCATGATTTAAGTGTGGGGTGAGGGAAATTTCTAGGAAATTTCAAAATTTCTGTGCTTAATGATTTTTGGTGAATGTAATGCTTGTACAAAAGTTGGTGAGAAATTTGAAAATTTGAAAAATTTGAAATTTTTTTGTGAATTAAGCATGACTTCATCACCCGTTGGTTTTTCTTTTCGGTTCTTTTCCGACGGGGGGTATTTGAACCGAAGAATAAAATTTTTTTTCTTTTCTTTTTTCTTTCTTTCCTTGGTCTGTATATAAAGTTTTTTTAGTCATAGCTAGGGACTGTTTCCGACGATGGATGGATGACGACCGTCTTGAGGAAAATTAGTCGATAGGTTTTGGGTTTTGAAACCATAACTAATTGGTGCTGGATGTTCTTGTTATGTGCTATAAATGTTTGTAAGATGCAAGTATATTCAGTGTGAAGCATGCAAGTGTATAACTTTGTTTGAGACACTTAGGCTCTTGAATTTGACTCAATATGATGGAAGCTTAATTCTGAATTCTTGTGATTAGCTGAGTAAGAGTCTACTGATTGTGTCTTGATTTGAGCATGTGCCATGAGTGTAAGGTTTTTGAGTATTCCGTGCTATTGTGGATTGTCTAGAACTTGCCTGGTGTGTTTATAAAACGAAATGAAGGATGTGAATTGGAGGAAATGATATAGGCATTTCTTTGAATGAACCAACTTTTTATCCCTCATTATACCTACCTTGAAAAATTAATCCTAGTTAACCCCATTGAGCCTTGAGCCTATTCTTTGACAGCTGCAACATAAGCTTAATCCTTTTTCTTTCATTAGCCTTGAAATTGAACCAAAACTCCGAAGAGCTTAAAGGAAAAATCCGAAAGGGTAAAGGAGTGAGAAGAATGGAAAAGAAGGAAAAATAGCAAGTTGTAAATAGTTGAGAAAAGGAAAAAGGTGCATTTGTGTGAAAATGGTTGGTTATTAGTAGGGAGTAAGAAAAGGAATGAATGAAACATATTGCTTATGTACTCCTTACTAATAAGCTAAAAGTGTCGAAAGAAATGGGGGAACAAAAGAGGAAAAAGAAAACTAAAAGGAGAAAAAGGTGAAGTGAGGGAAGGGAAGTTTGTAATGAAGGCGTGATGTATTAAAAGCGCTTAGGAAAGATAGTCACTATTACTGATCACAATAGTATCTACCCGCACCTGAGTTACATTACAAACTAAAAAGTCCTACTTGATCTTACATTCATACATCCTTAAATTAGTGGAATAAAACACTAAGGGCAAACTTATGGGTCATTACATGAGGCATGTGAATTCTTTGTGAGAGTGAGTGTAATTATATTTATTTACCCACACATGTTGTGATGTAAAAATGATTTTTGCGTGTGATTGGGTAACTCTCTTTCCGTGAGGGGCACATGTTGAATGAAGGATATAATTCATGTGGGATTTCTTAATCAGTTGATTTGCATGAGTTTGCTAAAAATTGAGAGTCGATTCTTGAGGTTAAGAAGTCTTAACATGGTTGTGTTTCATTTCAATGATCAAATCAGGCATGCTCTATTTTTAGCTTGTATCTTACGTAATCATTATAGCCGTAACCTGAATTATCTTGCTAAATTAGTTATGTAGGAGTCTCCATTTGCATGATATGTAAAAGGTTGTTCGAGGACGAACAAGGCTTTAAGTGTGGGGTTGTGATAACGGGCAAAAATATATGCCCGAGATACTCTTTATTACTTCAATTAGTCTTGTTTATCTAAGTTATTGTATACATTTTCATGTAATTTTATATAATGTGGAGATATGTGCTAACCAACATGATTAGCCTTTGTTTTGTAGGTTTTGATGATGTTTGAGTAACTAATCCATGAGTTGGTGAAGTAGAAGCTTGGAAACGGAATTAACACGCGAACGTCGGCAAGGAAGAGGCACAAAACAGCCCACCGGCGCGTCGACAAGGTGCCAGGCAGGCAGGCCGCTCAAAACAGCCCACCTGCGCATTGGTAACGTGCCACGACAGGTGGACTCCGCGACCATGGGGCTACAACGCGCTGCCCAGGCAGCGTGACACGTTGCCAACGCGGCAAGGTGCTGTCTGGGCCGATTTTGGGTGATTTTCCAGAGAGCCTCCGCGTTCGTAGCGTGTCACGGAGGCCGTGCTCCGCGATGCACTCCGTGACACGTTGCTTGTTAATCCGGGAAAGATTCCTACTAATATAAATAGCACACTTAGGTTTATTTTTCATAATTCAGACTTGGTGGAGCTAGGACGTGGGTTAGCAGCAGTTGAGGGAAGAAAAAGCTAAGGGTTTTTCTCTCTTTCTTTCTTCTTTCAATCAATTGTACGTATGATTTACACTCATTTGAGGATGATCAATCCACAAATGAGTGGCTAATTCTCTTCCTTGCTAAGGTTTTGAACATGTGTATTGAATTTTGATTGTGAATTATATGGTTTTTCATCTTCTTCTTTCATGTTGTTCTATTAATTCTTGTTCTTACTGCATTAGTGTGTGGCCAACATTAATGTACATCTAAAAAGTCCAATTTCACTCGAGAGAGCAAGAAATTGGAAAGTTGTGAATTAATAGGGTATTGTTCTTAACTTGATTTGGGAAAATTGGGTTTTGATGTGCTTTCCTGATAGAAATATACTTGAAAGCCGTATTAGTCAATTTAGGAACCGGAATTGTATTGCTAGGTCATAAATTGCATTTGATCACAGAAATGTAGACGAATGGTTTATGATTCTAAAGTGAGATTAAATACGAGAGTTTTAATCTCTAGGCTAATGTTCTTGGCTAGCAACATGAAGAGAAGAATAACCGAATTATGATTACTATCGAATTCATTACTTGTTCTTAACCTTGGCATGCTCTTATCCATAGTTTCAATTCAAGTAAATATTTGTTAATAGTTTTAGTATATAGTTTATAAACAAAATTATTTAACTTTTGGTTACATTGTTGTCAACATAATTAGAAGTAAACTAGAATATAGTATACTTAAGCAATTTTACTTATCCAGAGTATCCTTGGATCGATACTTGGCTTACTTAGCCACTTTATTACTTGTTTGACCACGTGCACTTGCGTGTCGGTTTTTAACCCCTACCGAACCAGCCGAACAGCATGAACATAGTGGCTAAATAGCGTAACTAAAATAGAAATTATCCAAATCATGAATAAAGCCAAAATTTGAATAAAGAACTTTTGAAGATTCGAGTATTTAACATTTTTGACAAAAGAAAACTGAACAGGACTACATAATGTCTGAAAAAGCCTCTAGTGCCTGATGAGCTAATCGGACAGCAAACCTTTGCATACATGAATGAGTGCACATTATGCAAGCTACCCAAGCAAACTGATCCCCCATGAGTTTAAACAGGGTAGCTTAAACTCATGGGTAGCTTAAATTAAACTATAAACTCATGGGTAGCTTAAACGCATTAGGCCATATCTCTGCTTCTCACCACGACTCATACTACAGCCTGTATAATGCCCTTACAAGTCATACTGAGGCTTGTAGCACCAGTCTGTACTGTAATTTTTCTGCACCCTATTTTTGTTTCACTGGTCTTGGGCATATTTACATGCCCAAGTACTATTTTATATCTTAATTTAGTTATGTTTGTCAAATTAAATGGTTACATTCTTATGTGATTTTGTATATTTTTTTTCATGAACTAACCAATATGATTAGTCTTTTTTTTTTAGGTGTAAAATTCCTAGGATGGACTAAACATTATGATTTAAGTTCAAGGAAGAAGATTGGAACAAATGGCAAAAGAGTCGAACAAGGCATCACATGCAGCAGGGTGGCTGCGCCGAGCAGTATGCCACGCTAGGCGTGTGCCACGACCAGCATCGTGCCGTGCCCTATCATGTGGATGGTGTCACAAGGAAGGCTCCCTATGCGATGGAAATGTGCCACGCCAGGCGCCATGCGGGTCCAAGCCATGCCAGAGCATGCGAAAAGCGCGATGGCCTCCGTGCACTCCTAAGCTTGGCAGTCTTGCCTAAAGGGAAGAATCTGATGAGGAACTTCCTTGCTAGGTCATCCCAAGAAGTAATGGAAGTCAGTGGACCAACCTTCAACCACCTCTTTGCGTCTCCCAACAACGAAAATGGGAAGAGAGTGAGTCGGACATTGTTAGTTGACACTCCGGTGGGGACAAAAGTATCAGTGATCTCTAGAAAATTCTGTAAGTGCTGCTGTGGGTCCTTATGAGTAAATCCAGAGAACCGGCCACTAGAATGTAACAGCTGCACCATGTTCTATTTTAGCTCAAAGTTTCCTCCAAGATCCGGTTTACGGATACTGGAGGTCATATTCGTCGCTAGTGGGATTGCCACCTCGCGAACTGGTCATGCTGCCATTGGTTCAGGCAACAACCCTTCTTGCTCTACAGGTTGATCTTGTTGTAACTGCTCTTGTAACCTTTTTAGCTTACGCTCTAGAGCTTCTCTCCGAGGCAAATGCAATCAGTATTTCAGCTTAAACAAAGGTTCCACCAACTCTCTATTCCTTGCCAGTTTTTCAAGGACAACCTGTTACCTGCAATTAAACAGACTAAGACCAAGTTTTTCAACACTTAATAATATAAAAATCACACAAAAGCTGAAAATTCACCAAACGCTGCCAGTCCCTGAAAACAACGCCAAAAACTTGTTGCGCCCTAGCGCACACACAAGTGCATGTGGTCGTACAAGTAATACAATGGACCTTTTAAGATTCAGATGTTGAACCCGCAGGGACTGGACTAATTCATCGAATATTCAAGTTCAAGTGTAAGTTAACTATCACAAGTGTTGATTTAAGAGATTTTTGGATAAGTGTAATTAAATCTAGATGTGATCACAAAACAATTGAGAAATAATACAAGAAGCAACTAGAGTTAAGGCCCGATAATCATCCAATGCTGTAATTCACAATGGTTCAAGTATGAAAACTTCAGTTGTTGTCTCATAGAGTTAAAATGCAGTGCTTATGGTCTCTCGTGCCTCTAAGCACAATAAACTAGTCTCACACCTACATCGTTGAGCGGGGATGTGACGTCCTAATTCATGAGCAATTAACAATGTGGATGTAGTTTATGAGGATTATGCCCTTTATTATGGACTCTCATACCTCTAATCATTTAACCTGACTTAGCTTCACAACTACTTCTACAAGCAGTGATGTGACAATTCTAAGTCGGTGTCTAGATATCATCCTATTTTATTAACCAACCAAGGCAAATTAGGTATAGTTTCTATCCTAACCGCAAATCCTATCGTAAAGACAAAGAACTTGCTCCTTACATTCTTTTGTTCTAACCTAGGGTTACTCTTTCGAGCTTTTACATAAGCTTAAACAAGTTTTTTTAATGGTGATCAACCATAAAAACATCAATAATTAAGAATGCAAGATATAACAACAACTAAAAACTCAAACCAAAGATAAATTCATGCATTCACATTCATATCATGTAGCCTCAAACCTAGAGAAAGGGTTTTAGCCACTCATGTTCATACAATTACTCAAAAACATAATTAAATAAGTGTACTTACAAGACTAATTAAAAGGGAATGAAAAATAATGAACCGTAGGTAGAGTTCTTTACTTATCCCTGCGCTCCTTTTTGTTCTTCCCAAAATATTTCGTGATAATGAATTTTAGAAGCTAAGGGTCCTATTTATATTAAGTAAAGAATTACAAATTTTGGCCATGGTTGAATTGGCTCCGTGTCACGGACCTGGTCGTGGCAATCTTGCTCTGTGACATAGAGCAATCATTCACCTACACACTGACCATACATAAGTCAATAACTTGGGTTGCCTCTCAAGAAGTTCTTGATTTAATGTCGCGGCACGATGCAGGTGGTTCAGTTACCCATACTTCGTCGAACCACCTCATAGATTGCCTCCCAAGAAGCGTCTGATTTAACGTCGCAACATTTACGCAAGTCTTTTAACTACTCAAAGTTCGCCAAGAAACTCAGACTCATCCTTGATTACTGAGACAACTCTAAACTCATTTGGTTGCTTCATTGACCAACAGACATTGAAGGTGACCTCCTCTTTATTAAGCCTGAATTTCAGCTGGCCAACCTTTACATCTACTAAAGCCCTCCCAGTGGCAAGGAATGGTTGCCCCAAAATGATAGGGACCTCCAAGTCAACCTCACAATCAAGAATCACGACGTCCGTTGGGAATATAAATCTATCTACCTTTACAAGTACATCAAATAGGACTCTGATAGGTTTCTTCACAGTTCAGTCGGCAATTAGTAGCCGCATAGCAGTCGGTATGGGGGCTCCCAAGCCTAGCTGCTTAAACACAACTAATGGCATCAGATTGGTGCTTGCTCCTAAGTCGTAGAGTGCCTTCGCGAACTCAACATCACCAATAGTACATGGAATGGTGAAGGCACATGGATCCTCCTTTTTCTAGGCAAGGACTCGTGAGGCTATGGCGCTAAAATAATGCAAGTTACCTATAGGCTAATAGCTCACGGACCTTTTCATGGTAACACGGTCCTTCATAAACGTGGCCTATCCCGACATCTGCTCCAATGCCTCATCCATTGGTATATTTGTAGATAATCATTTAAGCAACGACAAAATTTTTTGAAACTTACCATCTTCCGCCTTCTTCTTCATTCTTTGAGGGAATGGTGGCGGTGGTCGTGGGATAGCCTTATAAATCTATGTGGCCTCTTATTTCTTTCCTTGTTCAGCTTCAGGCTCCTTCTCAACAACTGGAGCCTCAGTTAACTCATCTTCTTCCTTAAGCTCATGCTCAGCAACCGCTTCATCATCATCAATCATGCTCTCTTTCTTCCTTTGCAATTCAATTACAACCAGTAGCGGGGGGTAAATTATGGTCTTTCCACTCCTAGTCATCATAGCCATATAATGATTTCATTCTTCGGATTTTAGTCTGTGTTGCTAGATAGTGTTCCCTTTTGCCTAGGGTTCAGGGATGCCGACAGTTGACACAGCTGCTGCTCTATTTGTTTGATGGCCGTGGCATGTGACTCTACTATCTTGCCCATGCCAGATATATCTCCACGAATGTCTTTTAGTTGTTCCTCTGTGGATCTTACCTTTTTGAGCATCTCAACCATCATGCTCTCCAACTTGGATTGCCCAACCTCCCCCTAATATGCATTAGGAGGCACGTACAATTGTCACGCCCCGAGCCTACACCCTGGACGTAATATGGTACTTGAAGCCACAGGTGACCCCAATTCAACCCCTGGTCTATCATACACTAACATTTTGAGTAAACATGCACAACGGAACTTATAAATAACAACTTCAACAGTTTGGGAAAATGTAAAGACTGAAAGTAATATATCTAAAATGCAATTCTGAAAGACAAGTCTAGTCTGAAAGCCAACTACTGAGGGGTTGTTGGGACAACCCCCCAGCTAAATCTAAGTCTATACAAAACCACAACCGAATGAAATAAATAAACAAGTCCCTCAAATTTTGAGGACTCACACTCTGATTTGCTGAAGTGGAATGCTCTGAAATTGAAGTAACTATCTGTGCTGAACCTGAGAACCTGCAGCTATATCATGAAATGATACAACATAAAAAGCATGATTCAGTACTTTGAATGTACTGAGTTTGGGAGAGACGTACTAAATATAAAGACTGAACTGAAATGACAAGCCATAACCAACAAGTACTGAGCTGAACTACTGATATAATCTGAAATGGTCAAGATGATCCTGTCTGATGATCATGGACATGTCCTAAGTCTGAATCACTGAATTAGAGATACTGTACTGAATTGAGCTTCTTAATTTGATACTGGACTAGAATGACTAGTGGGAGTGTCTAGAACCGACATTTAACCATGTGAGCTAGACGTGGAGTCCGATGTATACACCCCACGGTAGGACCCAATATACCTTGCTAGAGTACAAAGGCATGGACTGGGTGATCACAAAATATATCTGGGGCCATTTAAGCCAAGTAATACTGTAACCTATGATGGCAATGTAGTTTTAGGAACCTGGGTGTGCTGGAACCCTGGCCCGCTCGGTGCAAAGTTCTAGTCCCACCGGAAAACCTAAACTGAACTACTAAGATGATAGCTTGAAAATGGGGCCCAGGACTATTCAGGGACGAATAACTGCATGTACCCTTAGAGCATTATTGGATAAGATTCTGAAACTGGGTTCTAAGACCAGTCAGAGCTGCGTATCTAGAAGCGTCGTAACCGTCTACAGAACCACTAATAACTAAATTGGGGTCCTAGGGCTAGTCAAAGCTATAACTGAATTTCATGACCGCCTAATGGACCAAATAACTACAATCTGAATCTGAGTATGAAAACTGGGAGGCACCACTGACACCTCGAAAATAAAGTGGAGTCAAACTAATCAGTTGACATTTTCTGGACAACACTGAGATTGCTAAAATCTGACTGAAGCTAGACTGATATGATTTTGACTGAGGCTAGACTAATAGAGTTCTGTTTTCTAACTGACTAAATTACTAAGTAGCTAATAGAGAACTCATTTATGTCAATAACACGGACAAGTTCATAATATCAGACAAATTCCAAGAATTTTGGGAATCTCCTTCAACAAAGCAAAAGTCATTCTCATTCATGGGGTATTTACCCAACACATACGATTAGTACGAAAATTCTAGGAATTCAACCCAAAGCATTCTTCATTCACTAGAGGGATTTTAACAAGAAAGAACCATTACTAAAAAAATTAGGGCTCAACTTAACCTTTACAATAATACTGACAATTTGATAAGGAACTAATGAAGATTATATTAACAATAAGTATAAACATCATTCTGAGCGAAATCTATGAAAATAAACATGAAATACTTCTCATACTCAAAATCTCAGGGCTTAAAATTGATAGAACAAATTGAGGAGGGATTTAGGGATGCAAGGGAAGGACAATCCCCTTGCTAAAACCCCACATACCTAGCGAAGAAACCTGGAGAATCTGTTGAAAGTCGAAGAGGAAAGTTTAGCCCTAGCCGTTGCTCTGAAATACCCTGAGAGAGAATTCTACGATGTTCTTCTAAGGGTTAGCGTGAGAATGAGGGGAGGAACTGCTTTTCCCCACTAAAACATCTAAATTAGTGCTTAAACGATGTGGTTTAATGCTTCGAAGAATAGGAAATTACTAAATAGCCCATAGAAATTCGCAGGAAAAAACTGTCAGGTGCTCCTAACGGGTGACTTAACGACTCGTCACCTGGTCCAATGAGTCTTTGGGTTCTCCTATCAAGCTCACTAGAAAAATTTCTACTGACTCCTAATAGGTGCAGGACGAGTCGTCCTGAATGGCAATGAATCGCCCTGTTGTTTGTTAGGTACACTGGTAAGAACGTTAGAAGGGATTGGAAACGAAGGACCTGACGAGTCGTTACTGCTGGTGATGACTCGTGGTAAACTCCCGTCAAGTACACTGTAATTTCCTCAAATTTCTGAACTCCGTCTTGGCAACAAACGACTTAACGAGTCATGGGGCTTGATAACGACTCGTGGGGTCATCCGTTAGGGACACTGAAACATATTCTTGGCATCCTTCTCATGGTTGAACTGACGAGTCGTTGGGTCACTTAACGACCTGTCAGGTTGGTCGTTCTACAACTTTTCTGTAGTTTTTTATTCCAGAATTTCTGAATTAAGTCCAGGATATTGATTTTAAGCTTCCGGGACATTACAATATCTCCCCCTTAGAAACATTCGTCCTAGAATGTTAGAAAACTCGTAGCAGCCAGAAAAAATAACAATCAAAACATTCAACTACTGCTCATTCGACTTCAAAACGACCGAAATGACTACCTCCATTTCAGAGAATATAACTCAACTGAACTTCATTTTTCATAACACAACCAAAGTCAGAAAGAAAATTTAGATACATGAACTGAATTCAACAACTAGGTCAGGTCTTAAAACAAAATTCACATATAAAACTGCAACAGGGTCGGTAGAGAACAAGCGTGGGTATTTGGCCCTCATATCTGCTTCGACCTCCCACATTGCTCCTTCAACTTGCTGATTCCTCCATAAAACCTTGACTGAATCTATTTCCTTATTCCTCAATCTACGAACCTGTCGGTCTAGGATTTGGATCGGTACCTCCTCATAGGTGAGGCTATCTATGACTGCCACATTGTCAAATGGCACAATAGAGGCTGGATATCCGATACACTTTTTCAAAAGTGATACATGGAAAACTGTATGTACAGCAGCTAGTTATGAAGGTAACTCTAGCTCATAGGCTACCTTGCCAATACGCCTCAAAATTCTGTAGGGTCCCACATCCCTAGGACTAAGTTTCCCTGTTTCCCAAAACTCATCACCCCTTTCATGGGAGAAATTTTCAGGTATACCCGGTCATCAACTGAAAACCCCATCTCTCTTCTTCGCACATCGACATAGGATTTCTGACGGCTCTGGGCTGTTTTCAATCTTTCTTAGATGAGCTGAATTTTCTACATTGCCTCATAAACCGAGTCTGTCCTTATCAAAGTAGCTTCACTGAATTCTAACCATCCTATAGAATATCTACACCTCCTACCATACAATGCCTCAAACGGGGCCATCTGAATGCAGGAATAATAGTTGTTGTTGTACGCAAATTCTATAAGAGGCAGATGGTCATCCTAATTACCCTTAAAATCGATCGCGCACTCTCCTAACATATCCTCTAGAGTATGAATAGTCCACTCAGCTTGCCCATCTGTCTGCGGATGAAAAGTTGTATTGAGCTTGACTTGAGTGCCAAGTCCCTTCTGAAAAGACTTCCAGAAATGGGAGGTGAACTAGGTATACCCGTTTGAAATAATAGCCAATGGAACCCCATGAAGTCTAACTAGCTCCCGAATATAAATTTTAGCATAATCCTCAGCTGAATCTGTGGTTTTGACTGGGAGGAAATGTGCTGACTTAGTCATCCAGTCTACTACCACCCAGATAGAGTCATGTTGCCGACGAGTCCAAGGTAGACCCATAATAAAGTCCATATCTACCTCTTCCCACTTCCACGTGGGTATACTGATAGCTTGAGTCATGCCCCCTGGCCTTTGATGTTCCACCTTGACCTGTTGGCAGTTCGGGAACTTAGCTATGAATTCATTAATGTCTCTTTTCATGCCATTCCACTAGTAACTATCCCTCAAGTCGCGGTACATTTTAATGGCACTAGGGTGAATAGAATACCTTGAGATTTGTGCCTCAGCCAAAATCTATTGTCTCAACTCACCGATACTGGCACACATAACCTTCCCTGATAACGGAGCACTCCATCTCTCCCTTGGGAGAAAGCCTCTACTTCTTTTCTGAGAACTGCCTCCTTGAATTTAAGTAGAACTGGATCTTCATCTTGTCTGGACTTAACTTCAACTACCAAAGATGAATCTGACCCGCTTTGTACTACTGCTCCACCTTCGGCTAAGTCTACTGGTTGCACCCCTAACCGAGCTAGTCTGTGAACATCCTTTGCTAACTCCCTTTTTCCTCCCTCAAAGTGAGCTACACTTCCCATAGATCGCCTGCTTAGGGCGTCAGCCACCACATTGGCCTTGCCCGGGTGATACAGCACACTCATGTCATAATCTTTTAGGAGCTCTAACCACCTGCTCTGTCAGAGGTTTAGGTCCTTCTGGCTGAACACGTACTAAAGACTCTTGTGATCTATAAATACATCTACATGAGCTTCATACAATTAGTGCCTCCATATTTTTAACGCGAATATCACCGCTGCCAACTCCAAGTCATAAGTTGGATAATTCTTCTCATGGACTTTGAGTTGTTTGGAGGCATAGGCTATCACTTTTCCCCGCTGCATCAAAATGCAACCAAGTCCAACTCTGGAGGCGTTGCAATATACAACTAACCCATCTGTTCCTTCTAGCAGGGTAAAAACTAGAGCCATAGTAAGTCAAGTCTTTAACTCCTAAAAACTCTTCTCACACTCGTCCGACCACTGGAATTTTACCTTCTTCTGGTTTGGCTTGGTCAGAGGAGATGCTATGGAGGAGAAACCTTTCACAAACCATCGATAATAACTTGCTAAGCCTAGAAAACTCCTACTTTCAGTCAGAGAGGTAGGTCTGGGCCAATCCTTCACTGCTGCTATCTTATGAGGATCTACTTGTATCCCATCACCTGAGACCACATGACCCAAGAAGGTCATGGACTTCAACCAGAATTCACACCTACTGAACTTGGTGAATAACTGGCAATCTCTGAGAGTCTGTAACGCTAACCTTAGGTGATTGGCATGCTCCTCCTCATTTCTGGAGTACACCAGAATATCGTCGATAAATACAATGACGAACATATCCAGGTACTACTTGAAGACCCTATTCATCAAATCCATGAAGGCTGTTGGGGCATTAGTCAGCCCAAAGGACATCACCACAACTTGATAGTGACCATATCGAGTTTTGAATGCTATTTTCGGTATGTCACTTTCTCTAACCCTTAACTCATGGTATCCTGACCTGAGCTCAATCTTGGAGATACAACTGGCTCCCTGAAGTTGATTGAATAGGTCATCAATTCTAGGTAAGGGGTATCTATTCTTGACTATGACTTTGTTCAGCTAATGGTAATCTATGCACATTCTGAGGGTACCATCTTTCTTACTCACGAATAGCACGGGAGCACCCTAGGGAGAGATGTTGGGTCTGATAAAACCTTTGTCAAGAAGATCTTTTAGCTGTTCCTTCAACTCCTTAAGCTCAGTTGGAGCCATTCTGTATGGAGGGATAGAGATGGGTTGAGTATCTGGAAGAAGATCTATCCCGAAGTCTATTTCCTGCTCAGGGGGGAACTCCAGGAAGATCTTCAGGAAATACATCTGGGAATTCGCTGACAACTGGAACTAACTGAATGGTTGGGGTCTTAGAGTTGGAATATTTGACCCGAACTAAATGATATAAACTCCCTTGGAAATGAGTTTCTGGGCCTTAAGGAAGGAAATAAACCTACCCTTAGGCGTTGAACTACTGCCCGACCATTCTAAAACTGGCTAATTAGAAAACTAGAATTTGACAACTCTAGTTCTGTAATCAACTGAGCATATAGCAGGAGTGTAACCAATCCATGCTGAGAATAAGTTCGAAGTCAACCATGCCTAGCTCTACAAGATCAGCTGGTATGACTTTACTCAAGACTGAGACTGGGCAGTTTTTATACACTCAACTGGCTCTAACTAACTCACCAACTAGGGTGGAAACTGAGAAGGGTTCTGATAGGACCTCTGTACTGATGCTAAACTGGAATATTACATATAGAGTTACAAATGAAAGAGTAGCTCCTGGATCTAGGAGGGCATACACGTCTAGATGAAAAAGATGTAACATACCAATAACTACGTCAGGTGAATATTCCTGATCCTGACGAGAAGAGAGAGCATAAAAACAATTCTGGCGTTGACCGCCATTTGTACCTGATGGGTCAGCCTGCTGAGCTGGTCGGCTTGCTGGAGCTGATGAGGTAGTGGATTGTGATCTTCCTCACCCTGCTGATGGGCACTTCCTAAGCCTGTGTCCAAGTTGTCCACACCCAAAGCATCCCTCTCATCCCTGAAGGCATTCTCTTGGATGATTCCTACCACACTTAGGACAAGCTGGATACTTGTTTCCTGTACTTTGGGCCTAAGACTGAGAGCCAGAAGACCCACCCCTCCGATCCTGGCAGGATCGAAAGGTTGGTGTGCTGGCTGAGCTAGGTGCTTGGGCCCTCTGTTGTTGTTGCTGTTGTTGCTGCTGTGGGCGACTACCACCGCCAGAACACTAGTGGCCAAAATCTGTATGACCAGTTCTTGCCCTCTTGTTCTTACATTCCATATCTTTTAGCTTCTCTGCCTCAATCAGCTGGGCATACAAAACTAAGCTATAAATATCCATGTCCTTGATTAGCATTGTCGTCCTGTACTCTTTGAGGACCAGGTTAGACACTCTATTTATTAACTTCAGCATGCGAGCCCTTAGCTCGGCCACCATCTCTGGAGCATACTTTGATAGTCTAGTAAACTCAAGAGCATACTTCACTGTCAGGTTGCCTTGCCATAGGTTCATAAACTCTGCCATCTTAGCCTCCCTCAGCTCCCGGGGAAAGAACCTATCCAGAAAAGTTGTATGAAACTCCTCTCACTCAACTGATCCTGCTTCTGCTGACCATCCCTCCTTCCACTAATCGTACCAAACCTAGGCTGCCCCTTTTAGCTGGTAGGCAGCCAGGTCAGCACTCTCGTAGGAGCTAACACCCATGATCCTGGTAATCTTTCTTATCTCATCTACAAAGCCTTGTGGGTCCTCTCCTACCTTTGTTTCGTGAAAGTCTGGAGGGTTCATCCGGGTGAAATCCCTGACCCTGGCAGCAGCCGCAGACCCATTTGTGGCTACTGGACCCACCTGCTGGTTCATTTGATGGGTGACGGTCTGAGCAAGCAACTTAATGGCTGCCCTGAATTCGGCGGTAGCCATAGAGTCGTCTTGAGGAACTGTCGGAGTTGGTGGAGCGGGTCTGTTGGCATTTCCGGCTATTCTCCCATTTCCATGTTGAGGAGGCATTGTTCACTGAAAGGAAAAGGACACGATTCAGAAAGTTGTCTCTGGAATTGGACTTTAACCCATGATAAAGAACATGAGCAAAAGGGGAATTTTCCTAATAACATCTTGTAGCCTCCTCTTCATAAGTGTGGCACGCTTCACACCCATGAAAAGGACTCTACTCGATGCGGCTTTCATACCTGCTGAGGATACTCTAAACCTAGTGCTCTGATACTAAGTTTGTCATGCCCCAAGCCTACACCCTAGACGTAACACGGTACTTGAAGCCACAAGTGACACCAATTCAACCCCTAGTCTATCATACACTAACATTTTGAGTAAACATGCACAATGGAACTTATAAATAATAGCTTCAACAGTTTGGGAAAATGTAAAGACTAAAATTAATATATCTGAAATGCAATTCTGAAAGACAAGTCGTCTGAAAACTAACTACTGAGGGGTTGCTGGGATAGGCCCTAGCTAACTCTAAGTCTATACAAAACCATAACCGAATGAAATAAATAAACAAGGCCCTTGAATGATAATGACTCACACTCTGATATGCTGAAGTGGAATGCTCTAAAACTGAAGTAACTATTTGTGCTGAACCTGAGAACCTGTAGTTGTATCATGAAACGATACAACATAAAAAGCATGCGTCAGTACTTTGAATGTACTGAGTAAGTGGGAGAGACGTACTAAATATAAAGACTGAACTGAAAATGACACGCCATAACCAACAAGTACTATACTTAACTACTGATACAATCTGAAATGGTCAAGATGACCCTGTCTGATGATCATGGACATATCCTAAGTCTGAATCACTAAATTGGAGATACTGTACTGAACTAAGCTGCTTAATCTGATACTGGACTGGACTGACTAGTGGGAGAGTCTATAACTGACATTTAACCACGTGAGCTAGACGTGGAGTTCGATGTATACACCCACCAGTAGGACCCAATATACCTTGCCAAGGTATAAAGGCATGAATTAGGTGATCACAAAAATATATTTGGGGCAAATCAGGCCAAGTAATATTGTAACCTACGTTGGCAACGTAGTTCTGGGAACCTGGGTGTGCTGAAACCCCAGCCCGCTCAGTGCTAAGTTGTACTCCCACTGGAAAACCTAAACTGAACTACTAAGTTGATAGCTCAAAACTGGGGCCCAGGACTATTCAGGGACGAATAACTGCATGTACCCTTAGAGCCTTATCGGACCTGATTCTGAAACTGGGTTCTAAGACCGATCAGAGCTGCTTATTTAGAAGCATCATAACCGTCTACAAAACAACTAATAACTAAACTGGGGTCCTGGGGATGATCAGAGCTATAACTGAATGTCATGACCGCCTAATGTACCAAATAACTGTAATCTGAATTTGAGTTTGAAAACTGGGAGGCACCACTGACATCTCGAAATTAAAGTGGAGTCAAATTGATAAGTTGACATTTTCTGGACAACACTGAGATTGCTAAAATCTAACAGAAGCTAGACTGATATGATTCTGACTGAGGCTAGACTGATAGAGTTCTGTGTTCTAACTGACTAAATTACTAAGTAGCTAATAGAGAGCTCATTTATGTCGATAACACGGACAAGTTCATAATATCAGACAAATTCCAAGAAATTTGGGAATCTCCTTCAATAAAGCAAAAGTCATTCTCATTCATGGGGTATTTACCCAACACATACGATTAGTAAGAAAATTTTAGGAATTCAACCCAAAGCATTCTTCATTCAATAGAGGGATTTTAACAAGAAAGAACCATTACTAAAAAAATTAGGGCTCAACTTAACCTTTATAATAATACTGACAATTTGATAAGGTACTGATGAAGATTATATTAACAATAAGTATAAATATCATTTTGAGGGAAATCAATGAAAATAAACATGAAATACTTCTCATACTCGAAAGCTCAGGGCTTAAAATTGATAAAAGAAATTGAGGAGGGCTTTGGGGACACAAGGGAAGGACAATCCCCTTGCTAAAACCCCACATACCTGGCGAAAAAACCTGGAGAATATGCATGAAGATCAAAGAGGAAAGTTTAGCCCTAGCCTTTTCTCTGAAATACCCTGAGAGAGAATTCTACGATGTTCTTCTGAGGATTAGCGTGAGAATAAGGGGAGGAACCGTTTTTCCATAAAACATCTGAAATCAATGCTTAAACAACGTGGTTTAATCTTGGGAGAATAGGAATTTACTAAATAGCCCTTAGAAATTCACAGGGAAAAACTGTCAGGTGCTCCTAACGGGTGACTTAACGACTTGTTACCTAGTCCAACGAGTCGTTGGGTTCTCCCATCAAGCTCATTGGAAAAATTTCTACTAACTCATGATGGGCGCAGGATGAGTCGTCTTGACTAGAAATGACTCATCCTATCGTCCATCAGGTACACTGGTAAAAACATTAGAAGGGACTGGAAACGAAGGACCTGCCGGGTCATTACTGCTAATGACAACTCATTGTGATCTCCTGTCAAGTACACTGTAATTTCCTCAAATTTCTGAACTCCGGCTTGGCATCGGATGACTTAACGAGTCATGGGACATGATAACGGCTCGTGGGGTCATCCTTTGGGGACATTGAAACATATTCTTGGCATCCCTCTCACGGTTGAACTGACGAGTCGTTGGGTCCCTTAACGACCCGTCAGGTTGGTCGTTCTGCAACTTTTCTACAGTTTTTTTTCCAGATTTCCTGAATTAAGTCCCGGATATTGATTTTACGCTTCTGGGGCATTACAACAATCCTGCTCAGTTGTCACGGTAACCATCGTTCCTTCTCCATTCTCCCTCTCACTCACGACCTCAGCTTCTATCTCTGTACCCATTTAGATTGTAGTTGTCTCGATATTGGTTCCAACCTTTATTTCTAGAACCTTGGCGCCATGTGTCTTATGCAGACCCTTGGCGTTGGCCTAGAAATCTGCCACCTGGTTGTCCAAGAAGTTTGCCTCCTCTTCGAAATCTGAAAGCTCTGGCCCTAGTTCCAGTCCCTGTGTTCCTACTGCATTATCTTTTTTGGCTCTAGCCCACAGGATATGCTTTTGGAGAAGGTCTAATGATGTACACATGTGGGCCAATTCTGCGGTCATACCAACATCATATGTACCAGCAGCTGCTTCTGCTTCCCGAATGTGCCATTCCATATTAGTTTTAGTCACTCTGTCAAGAATAGTGGCAACTTGCTCTCAGGTGTGACTCATCAGTGCTCCTCCCACCACAGTATCTGCCATAGCATTAGTACTATTGTTCAATGACCTATTGAAAATCTCCAACAAACTATCATAAGGAATTTTGTGGTTTGGGCACTTGGTCAACTTCTTCTTAAATCTTAATCAGGTTTCACACAGTGCCTTCGTTTTCAGTTGTTGGAAATTATAGATCTCATCTTTAAGTTGTAGCATTCTGGAGGGTGGGCAGAATCTCTCTAGAAAGTATTGTTTAAGCTCCCTCCAGTTGGTAATGGAGTCATTGGGCAACTCTGATAACCATAAAGTGGCTTCCCCAGACAAAGAGAATGGGAAGAGTCTCTGCCTTTTTGAGTCCGTGCTAACTCCGAGAAACCTGTACGCCTTGCATATTCCAATGAGTTCATTAAGGTGCAGGTTGGCATCATCAGTTGCATGACCGATAAATACCCCTTTCATATTGAGCAACTATATCATGGTGCTAGTGATGTCAAATTTTTCCCTAGCAGGAAAAGTTGGTAGTACGATAGCTCCGGTTGACCCGACTTCATCAATATCTGAGTCATCCTCATCAAAGAATTGAGGGGCATATCTCTATCCTCTATTGCCCCTTCTATGGAGACCAGCGTTCATAACTTCATCTCGAGCATCATCGGCTTCCTGAAGTGTAGCTTGCTGAGCTAGCTCGACTTGCCTAGCTTCTTCAGCAAGACGGGCATCTCTCTATTCTTTGTTCTCCATCCTTCACGGTGGTCTTTCAATTTCAAGATCCAAAGGAATTAGGGAGTTTCCACTCCATCGAGTACTTGGCATTCACCAAGAGATAACCTATGGGTGTCAAAAAGGAAAAGAAAATGTAAATGAGGAAATAACAACCAAAAGTTAAATACAAGCAATTAATCTAATCTTAGCCGTATTCCCTGGCAATGATGCCACTTTCTGATAGCGCTCAAACTCACACTTATGGAAAAGTCTGAAGTGAACGTTGTCAATAAAGAATCCAATAAAGAGGTTGGGGTCGAACCCATAGGGAATATGGTAAGAACTAGAGTAATGTCGGTATTTAAGCTTTTTGGTGGGTTATCTCCAACTTGGGGAGTTTATACAGAAAAAAATTGTAAAACAAATGTAAAAACCAAGTGTTGTTGATCAAGATTTGCAATTAACTAGGGTATGTGTTTACAATGGGCTCATAACTACTCCGAGCTTAGACTCGTGATCAATCCCAACATTTACCTATAGAACTGATAACTATGGTTCATCCAAACGACTAGTTCGTCCCTATTGGATGACTATACTCAATCACCGAGTTAGGTCTCATGAGTGATATCAAGGTAACTGTTATCACTTTGTTCCAAATTAACAATCTTGTGACAGCAGCTTAAGTTATACAATGATCATAAGAATTAAGGCTTTGTTGTAATTTTCTTTTTCTAATCTCGACCTCTCTAGATTCAAGAAAGTAAAGAATTCATGCAAGTCCTGACGTTGCACTTCATTAAGAAACATTAAAGACGAATAGAATACAATACAAGAATTTACCATTGGTTTCGAATCGCTTTGTGTAACCCTAGTTCGTTAATCCCCCATGGTTCCTATACTCCTATTTGTGGAGGTTTTAGCCTCTCATGATTGTAAGATTGTGATTAGTATTCATAGATAAATACATAATTAAATACTTACAACAATGATTGAAAGAAAACTTGTTATGAATACTGCAATACAATATGATGAAAAAAATCAAGAACAATTGAGAAATTCATGTTTTGATTCTCAAGAATTGCTCTCTAATGTCGTCAAAAATTAATTACAAACTTGATAAAAATTAACAATCAACTAATTATGACCTTCTCTAAGACAAAAGAAGCATAAAATGTATTTATACAAACAATGAAATCCTTTTCCTAAGTTAACAAGGAAATAACCAAATCTGGTGCCGACACATCCTAAGACTCCTCATACGACCCATAATAGGATTGTACAGGTCATGCCTTGCTCTATACATTTCTTGACTTCTGTAGAATTGGCTAAGTTCTAGCAGCTAGTCTAACTAGTAACATGATCCCACGAGTCATGCAATCCAATCATGGTTTGGCTCTGAGAACTTGGACATATTCTGAAGTTTCCTACGAGTGTCTTGGCACACCTTGTACTTTGCTCCTATGACTCGTGACAGCTTGTTACATCATGAACTCTTCCAAGTCCTTAAAATCACTGAAGCCTCCCACGGCTCCTAGTATGGATTGTTGGTAGATGCTACGATCCATAGGTGCTATCCATATAAGGAGACTTCAATTGTTCAACTTTTGTATTAAGTATTTCACGACTCCAGCTATAGCTCGTACCAACTTGGTGTGACTCATACTAAGAGTCGTGCTTTGCCGTTGCAGTTTTTCAACCTTTTGAGCTTTTCCACGAGTCTCAGTACGACTAATATAATCTAGGTACGACTCGTACTGGGATCATTACTTGGATGCTTTTCTACACTTTTCTGCATCTTTTTCACATTTTTGCTCCAACACCTATTTTCCCTGAAAACAAAGTAAAAACACCTCATATATGTATAAACATACCTAAGTCCATGCTATTTTCCTAGTTTTAAGCATTGAAAGTGTTGTATACTCACAACACATCAACGAGTCATTAAGGACATGATGACTCATTCCTTCAATCCATTGTGAACACTGGAAAATCACCCTTTCTTCACCGCTACACACTTGACGGGTCATTCAACGACTCGTGGGGAGTCCTGATGACTCATCACCTCACCCATCATGACTGTTTGAATAAGACATTTTCCACAACTTGGAACCACTTAATGGGTCATTTAACAACCCATTAGGTCACACGATGAGTCACTGAATGACTCGTTCTGTGACCTGGTGCTGAGTTTTCCTATTTTCTCCATTCAACCCTCTTGTCTGATCTTAGGGATTTCAGGGGTGTTACACGTTGTTTGATGTAACAACTCATCCTATGAAGCTGTTGAATGAAACTCCAAAAAGTGCTTAACTTCTCCCAATGACAACGGTTGGAAATAACGACCCATTATTTTAGCTAACATGTTGTTTTGTCTGTCCATTTAGGGGATATCCAGAACTTGTTCAAAACCCATTCGGTGACAACGAGCAGAACCAATGACTCATTGTGCTCTCTATTCATTGTTCCCATTCATTGGTCAAGTACAAAAACTGTTCAAAGTTTCCTCTAGTCACGACGAGTAGTGACATTGACCCGTTGTACCAACCAATGAGTCGTCGTGTCATCCATTGTGAGAATCAAAAAAAGAGACATTTCCAGTACAAAAATGATTTGAACTAACGAGTCTTGGTCACAATCGATGACTCATTGTGAGGCCCGTTAGATCTGGATAGTCATATTTTGAAACAGTTTCCCAGGGGTACTTTGTAAAATTCTAAGCTGCTAACTCCTAAACTACATCATTTTGTGGTGCATTTAGAGGGGAATTAAGGGAGTTGATCGAATTTTTCCTCTCATTCTCTCCCAAACTCACAGAATTAGTATGTAGAAACTAAGACAACTTTTTCCAAGCAAGAGCTATGGCTTCTTTTCTTCCTCGGAGTTCAGGTGCTTTTCTCAAGGGTTTTCTACAGGCATGTGGGGTTTTAGCAAGGTATTCTCTAACCCTTGTGTCCAAGTTTTTTCAGAATCTTTCATCAATCCATGCCTATTCAAATCATGAGTTAGGGTTCTAGATAGATCTTGATTTACCTTGTATATTATTATTTCTCCCAGTTCCCCTCACTAATACTATGTCAAATTCATGATTTGCCTTTAATTGTACATATTTATTTTTATCCCTAATGTTATTATGATGTTGGATTGAATACTGTATGAATTTTAGTATGAATGTTTCAAGTTAAAATTTAGTATTTTCAGATGATAGGTATACTTATTATTCTTCAAACAAAATTGGTAGCTGATCAGTTTGGACCTTTTATCAGTCTATGTTTAAATTCAGTATCTTCAGTTATTAGGTCCCTTAGGCTCTCAGGACACCATCAGATAAGTTGTTCTGTCTTAGCCTTAGGACATCAGCCTTGAGCTAATCAGTCCAGCTAGATACAACTAGAATTTTATTTGGGAGTAGTACTTAGCACCAAGCGGGCAGGGGTTCAGCACATTCAGGTTCCCAAAACTACGTGCCACTGTAGGTTATTAACCCGAATGGGCCCCAGGCAGTGATCACAAAACTCATCCACCATATCCCGGCAAGGCACGGTATGCTCTTTTTTATGGTATGTATACCTCGAACTCCACATTTAACTCACGCGGTTATACGTGGCTAAGAGTCTCTCCCACTGTACAGTTCAGTGCCAGCTTTTAGAATATGTTTATGACCCTTATATTAGCAGTTCTTAGTACTCTTAGATTTTAGTTTATGTGCAGCATGTATAATTTTAGTCAGGGTTATTTTATATATATCAGCATATTTATTTATAATATTCTTTCAACATAATTATGTTCTAAAATTTCATGACCTTGCATACAAAGTACATTTAAAGTACTGATGCATGCTTTCCATGCTATATCAATTTATGATATAGGCTCAGCATCTCAGGTTCAGCAACGAGTTAGCTTCTCTTTTAGGCTTCTTACAGTAGCATTACATTGGTGAGTCCTCATCTTTTGAGGATCAGAGTTTTCATCTTCCGCACTTGTAATTTCCAGCTCTAGTTTCAGACATTAGAGTTAGCTGGGGGTTTGTCCCAGCAACTCATCAGTTATTTTAGAAGGTTCTAAGATATATACGTTAGTTTTAGTTTGATCTCAGTATTTGAGAAAATATCAGAAATTTATCAAATGCTCTTTATTTATTTAGTATTTGGTTATTGTTTTAATCAGCTTCAGATTAATATTCTTTTATGGTAAGTTCAGTTATTAAAGAATTGTGTCATGCCATAGGTTTGCTTGGGGTGACTTGTGATTCTAAGTATCGTATCGCATCCAGAGTGCAGACCGGGTCATGTCAAACCTGGTATCAAAGCGTCAGGTTTAGAGAGTTCTATGATGTTCAAAAGTCACATCAAGTAGAGTCCTTCTAATGGGTGTGAAGTGCGCCACACTTATGAGGGGGAGGCTATGAGGCATTTTTAGGAAAGTTTTCTTTCTTCATGATTCGTAACACTCGTAGAGTTTAATCTCAAAAATTTTCCTCCTAACTCGCGCTCTATCCTTTTCAGTGTTGACAATGCCTCCTAAAAGAGGAAATGGAAAGAGGAACGGTAATGCTAATCAGCCAGCCCTACTAGCTCCCCCAGCCCCTCAGGACGACCATGTTTCACATGTAGAGTTCCGAGCTACTATTAAAATACTGGCTGAAGCAATGACTAATCAGGTCAACCAGCAAGTTGTTGTACCAGTCAATACTAATTGGTGTACAGCTGTTACCAGAGTCTGGAATTTTACTCGGATGAATCCTGATCATGCCCAAATTATACCTCACAATTGAAGTATAAAGCGGTTGCTGTCACATATAGTAACCCAATAAAGGTTGGGGTTGATCCCACAGGGAATAGGCATAAATAATATGTGAACAACAAATAAATTAATTTGTATTTTGAAAGGGGGATTTTGCAACTAAAAAGAATAAAATAATGTTAAGAATTGTTGAGTTGTTTATCAAATTACTAAGACTAAACTAGGATTGTGTTCCCCATGATTCCATAACTTAGTAGGCTTTTACTAGTGATATATCCTGGTGAATATTTTGTATGACTTATGTTTAGTTAGGTTTGCTTGGGGTGACTTGTGATTCTAAGTGCCGTATCGCATCCAGAGTGCAGACTCGGGTCATGTCAAACCTGATATCAAAGCGTCAGGTTTAGAGTGTTCTATGATGTTCAAAAGTCACATCAAGTAGAGTCCTTTTAATGGGTGTGAAGTGTGCCACACTTATGAGGGGGAGGCTACGAGGCATTTTTAGGAAAGTCTTCTTTCTTCATGATTCGTAACACTCGTAGAGTTTAATCTCAAAAATTATCCTCCTAACTAGTGCTCTATCCTTTTCAGGGTTGACAATGCCTCCTAAAAGAGGAAATGGAAAGAGGAACGGTAATGCGAATCAGCCATCCCCACTAGCTCCCCCAGCCCCTCAGGACGACCATGTTTCACATGTAGAGTTTTGGGTTGCTATTAAAATACTGGCTGAAGCAATGACTAATCAGGTCAACCAGCAAGTTGTTGTACCAGTCAATACTAATTGGTCTACAGCTGTTACCAGAGTCTGGAATTTTACTCGGATGCATCCTGATCACGCCCAAATTATACCTCACAATTGAAGTATAAAGCGGTTGCTGTCAAATATAGTAACCCAACAAAGGTTGGGGTTGATCCCACAGGGAATAGGCATAAATAATATGTTAACAACAAATAAATTAACTTGTATTTTGAAAGGGGGGTTTGAAAATAAAGAGAATAAAATAATGCTAAGAATTGTTGAGTTGTTTATCAAATTACTAAGACTAAACTAGGATTGTGTTCCCCATGATTCCATAACTTAGTAAGCTTTTACTAGTGATATATCCTGGTGAATATTTTGTATGACTTATGTTTAGTACATCTAATGTTTCTTGACTTAAGAAGAAATCATAATGAAATACTTACTTCAATAAGTACTTGTTCAAAAAAATCTCCAAGCTAAAAGGTTTCACAAGAACGTGATGAATTTCCAATAATGGTCAACTAAACTATTACACAAATTCTCAAAGTATGAATTGTGCAACAACATTATAAGACAATATTAGTCGAATCTTAGACTAATTGTTGGACTAAAATTTTTTGACACCTAAAAGATGTTATGTCAGGACCCGAACGTAGACCCGGATCGAAACACAGGACAAGGATCCCCGAGAGACTCCAAGTCGACCCATGGAAAAAACATATGTCTAACTCAATATCAATAAAGCGAAATACTTAGCATAATGAAATAGCGGAAGCATTAACATAGCATGGCAAATGGAATGTACTACATACATAATAGTTGAATACTACATATAGTCTGAAAGCCTCTAACGTATCTGATGGGTTGATGGGACAACATCCCCAACTAACCTGACAAGTCTAGAAAACTGAACATGAAAACAAAACTGGTATCAAACTAGTCCTCAGAGAATGAGGACTCACTAAAGAGCTGAATGTTAAACTCCGAGATGAACTACTGACGATGCTAGGTCTGAAGATCGGATCCTGTATCATGAAATAATACAGCATAGAGTATGCATCAGTACATGGAATGTACCGAGTATGCAAGGTAAGTAAAAACGGACAACTAAAATGATACATAGAAGTGCAAAAGAAATCATGAGAGTCGGAGAACATGCTCATAACATAAATATCATAAGGTAACATAAGGCTCAAGGTTTTCAAATCTTTCGTAATCCATTCATTACCATAGTCATAAGAGAACTTTGTAAATCATCACTTGATCCAAAATAACATAAACATAATAATGCATAAAACATGCGGAACAATGGGAGATTCTTATAACCTACATACTCCATATGAGCACACATGGAGCCCGATCTGTAAATCCCTAGTCGGGGGGGTGTTCGTACCTTGCCAAGGGTAGAACCACGAAGGGCGTGATATCACACATGAAAGGCTCATTTGGGCAAGGGTATAGTCTCAAGGGAGGTCCCATCATGTCCTACGGTGGCACGTAGTTCTGAGATTCGGGGCAAAACCTAGGCCTCGAACCTACTCGGTGATAAATACTGGTCCCAAAATATATATAGTGCTTATAGTATTATATGCATGAAATACATGGGCTAGTTAAATTATGATGACCATAAGCATGCTTGTAAATACGTGAACTAGCCATGAGAGTAAGGCCATGAGTCGGACAAAATTGTGAATTGTAAATCATGAGGTTCATGCATACTTGTAAATCATGTATATGCTTATTAACTCATAAATTCATAATGGGCATTTGGATAATCTCATATCACAACTCTTAAATCAGGATAGGTTTATGAATATCAACAATAGAGGTAAGGGTCTCGATCCATCATAGAATAGGCATAGTGAGACATAATTTATGATTCATAAAATTTGATGAAAAGCATGAGAAGTAATAACCCATGTATAGATCATTATAATTTTACGAGATTTAAGGTGAAACCTCATAGGATTTTTAAACAATACTTCATGAATTAATAGAGATTAGGCATGAGTTGAACGAAAACACCCACTCATAACCCTACATACCTGATTATAGCTGATTCTTACACTTCCTTGAAAGCCCAAGAAGAAATTGAAAAGAACCTTGAAGAATTTTCCTTGATCACCTCTCTAGACTACAACTCTTGCATGCATGGATGAAAAATAGCCTAAAATGAATTTAACCCTCTTAAAAGTCATCATACATAACACAAAACTACGTAGTTTAGGCCATAGGATCTTAGGAATTATGGAAAGACCTGTTACACCCCGTAAATTCTTGACATTAGATGGCCTATTCACATGTTGGTTAAGAGTTTTAGAATGTCATACATGCTAGAAAAAGGCCCAGGGAAGACCGGAAAAGTGCCGCATCGAACTGTCGCAAGAGGAGGCCGGGCAGACCCCTTCCGCGATGGCAACGTGCCATGGAGGCCGTCCCTTCGCGATGGCCAACGTGCCACGGAGAGGCTGTCCAAGCTCAAGTATATAACCCCTCCACTTCGGTTTTATTTCATAAAATTATATAATTTCCAGTAAACACGAAGGAAAACAGAGGAAGACGAAGGGTTTCTTCAAATTTCTTCCATTTACGCTATTAAATGCGGTCCATACTCAAATTAATCTTGGGTAGTGAAGTATTAAGCTGCTGGGAGCATTCCTGCAGAGTTAGTTTCGTGAAATTCGGCCGGCGAACCGTCGTCCTACCGAGATAAGGTAAGTGGAATTGCTCCAAATTAGTGTGAATATACTCCTAGCCCTATAGTGAGTATTTCTCCCTTCTGGACTACCGAGAAATAGCGAGTTTTCGGCTATTTTTGGATAAGTCAAAGTTTGGGCTATATATATACTCAAAGTAGTATTTTCTTCCAGAATATCAATGAATTTAGTTCTAATTGCTATGAATATGAATGAAGTTGGAAGAAATAGCTAAAAATTACCCGAGTTATGCCAGATACTCAGAAAGTTAACGGACAAGGTATGTAAAGCCCGTATCTTCGGCAAGCTAGTAGCTCTGGTATAGTAAAATGGTTCAAGTGCTAGTAGAAGGGTTCAGAAGCCGCATATTATGTTTAGTATAATTTTAGTATGATGTTAGAAACATCATGTCATGTGTAGCGTGAAACTTACTAGCACGATATAAATACTAGTAGTAAGTTTTAGAAACGGCACAACATGCCCAGTATGTAATTTAGTAAAGTATGTCAGGATATTATCGTGTTCAGCTGAAACATAGTAGGCAATATGAGTTCCCGTAAAGTATTTCAGAAATAGAATAGTAGCTTAATATGAATTTTAGAAAGCACGTTAGAAATAGTAAATCATGTTTACCATGGGACTTAGTCATACAACATGATTCTCAGCAGAAATATTATATCTTGTTTCAGTATCAGATTCAGCACAGTATGACAGAATTTATATATATATCATTATCAGTTCCAGCATGTATTATATATATACACATTACAATCATTAGTTTCAGCATGTATCGTATGCAGTTAATATTATCAGTTGAGACTTGATTGTATTATTTTGGGTTGGATTACCTAGCATCCATGACCGCCCCAGGGTTAAGAGCTGTATCGACTCATCCGCTAGAGGGAGAGGATATGTCGCTCTATGGAGTGGCATGCCATCCCCTAGGGGACGAAGATGGGATGTTAGTTTCCCCATATTTTGCCTTGGTCGGCTTTTATACACCTCTGTCGAGCGGGCACGCCTGGGGTGTTGATTCAGGAGTCCTCCAAACTTAGGTACAATTATATTCAGGGGCTCAGCGTGCCCAAGTGCATACCCAGGGGACCAGCAGGATGCTTATAGTTATTACGAGAGATGGGATGACCGGGGTAGTGGTATAGATTGTATGTTGGTTGTACCTTCCGGCTTATGGGGGCCAGGTAAGGTTTATGTGTGCTATGTATGTTATGCTATATTATGCCATGTTATGTTAGTTACGAATAGATAGATAGTAGCATGCCACGTTACCAGGTATGACTCCTACTCCTTTCAGCATAGTTGAGGATAGTGTTAAACTCATACTTTTAGTCAGTTACAGTCTATTTCTTTCTATTTCAGTTCTATCAGTTATATTGCTTATCTTCAGTTATTTTCCTATTATTGCTTTGCATACTCAGTACCAGCGGTACTGATGCCCATTTTGGGGCGCTACATTACTTACCTGCAGGTACTTATAGACGAGGAGCCGATCCGTCATAATTCCAGCCAGCACACAGAGTCATCAGCTCTTGTCGTCCAGAGCTAGACAACTAGAGGTTTATTCCTTTTATTTTGTTGTATAGTATGGGTAGGCTGGGGCCCTATCCCGACCATCTAACCAATATTCTTAGAGGCTTGCAGATTGTATATTCCCTGTGGTTAGCTGTACCGGTCGTGTGAGGCCGTGTGTATGTTTTAGTTTGTTTATGATGGTTGTGTGGGGCCTTATTAAGTTGGTAGTGGTAACCTTGCTGGTCACGTTGCAGTTTAGCACTTGTTTTCTTGATTCAGAAATAACCAGACAGCATGGTGGCCTTATCGGCCCGCATAGGTTCCCTATTAATTCAGTTGTTCTGGGTAGCTGTTGATTTCATACAGGTGGCTATAGGCCTAGTCGGTCGGAGGCTATATTTATAGTTGTTATATAGCCCGTCGTTTTCTTGAATCCATAGTTAGAGCCAGCCTAGCACCGAAGTGCTTAGGCTCAGCTAGCCCAGCAGTCCAGGTCCTAGTAGGGCACCAGGTGCCAGTCATGCCTCCCAAGGCTGGGCGTGACAAACTTGGTATCAGAGCAGGTCGTATCCCAGGGAATCTGTAAGTCGTGCTAAGTAGAGTCTTGCCTATGGATGTGTTGTGCACAACATACTATAGGTAGGAAGGCTGGAAGGCATGATAGGATGGTTGCTTTTTATTCTTATTCAGTCATGTTGTAGAGCGGTACATTATAGGGTTGAGTCCCTAGAGCTTACTATATTCTTTGGTTACAGATAAAATGTTAGACCAGCGACATCCTACAATACGCCGAAGATTGGACAGCAAGGGAAGGCACCAGCAGGATGCCTCACCCTCGCTTAGAGTCAGCTCGATCAGAGGGCAATACAGAGGCATTGTCCCAACCTTCTCAGTAGTCTCCACCACATCAGGAGCCACTTGGGGCGACACCACCTCCAGCAGTCCCTATACCAATACCTTCCGACAAGGAGGTTAGGAGTGTGGTAGTCATGTTAGCACAAATGATGGTTGCTCAGCATCAGCCGATGTCGTCTACAGTTGCAAAGTCGTCAGGAGGGCCCAGTAGTTCGAGGGTCTGGGAATTTTTGGATCTGAATCCCCCACAGTTTATAGGTACAGATTGGACAGAGGACCCTCAGGATTTTCTATACCAGATGCAGAGAATTTTTAGGGTTATGCATGCCACACCTACAGAATCGGTTAAATTGGCAGCATTCCGGTACGAGACATCGCCGTGTTGTGGTATGAAAGCTGGGAAAGGTCCCGAGGGAGAGATGTTTCCCCTCCAACTTGGTCCAGCTTCTCAGGAGCTTTTCTGGATCACTATTTACCACAGGAGATTCGACAGGCCCGGGTGGAACAATTTTTGCATTTGGAGTAGGGGGCCATGAGTGTTCGAGAATACGCCTGGCAGTTTGATTCTTTGGCCCAGTATGCACCAGCTTTTGTTGATACCATGACGTCCAGAGTACACCGCTTCATCATGGGGTTGAATCCAGAGTATGTTGAGACTTGTATTATGGCTACCCTGTGAGAGGACATGGATATTGCCCAGAATATCGAGGGCATTAGGCAGCGGTAGCGGGAGATCAGGAGGACTAATCAGGAACAGCGCCGTAGGAATAGGCTAGTCGAGTTACAAAGGGAGCTCCGGGGAGGACCCAGTCCACGATTATCAGATAGGCCGCCCAGACCCCCGCCTCCACCACAGCCGCAGAGGGGCAGATTTAGTCGCAGGGGGCAGTCATAGCCCTGCAGAGGCTCACACACCGCAGATTCACCACTACAGAGGAGGGCGGAGTAGAGCAGTTATACCCTACCACTTTGCCCCATATACAGTCGACACCATTCTGGAGCATGCAGATACGGCTCCACCGGATGTTATATTTGTGGCCAAGAGGGTCATCTGATGAGAGATTGTCTAGCCATAGGTCAGGATGACCGAGATAGATAGGACAGGGCATCCGTAGGGTCACGAGCTTCAGTATCCTCAACAAGGTGCAGGCCTTCAGCTTCAACAGGCAGAGGCCGGGGCAGATCAGGGGCCTCCAGTGCGGGTGCGGGTCCAAGCCGCACATATGCTTTACCAGGGAGGCAGGATTCAAAAGCGTCACCTAATGTTGTGAAAGGTATGATGACTATCTGCTCATACCCTGCTTAGGTATTGATTGATCCAGGATCTACTCTATCCTACGTTACCCCATTTGTGGCTCGAAAGTTTAGTGTTGCACAAGAGTTGCTTCAGCAACCCTTTTCAGTATCCATACCCATCGGTGACTCCATCGTAGCCAGAAGTGTCTATCGAGGGTGTATAGTAGAGGTTGCTGATCATCAGACCATAGTAGATGTGGTAGAATTAGAAATGGTTGATTTCGACGCCATTATGGGTATGGATTGGTTGGTTCCGTGCTATGCTAATGTACAATGCTGGACCAAGACAGTCCCATTCCACTTTCCAGGGGAGGCAGTACGAGAGTGGAAGGGCAATACAATTATGCCAAAAGGTAGGTTTATTTCCTATCTTCAGGAGAGAAAGTTGATAGCTAAGGGGTGCATTTACCACATCATCAGAGTTTAGGATGTTCGAGTAGAGCCTCCGACTTTCCATCCTGTTCCAGTGGTGAATGAATTCCCAGATGTATTTCCAGATGAGTTACCTAGTATTCCCCCAAAAAGGGAAATAGATTTTGCAATTGATTTACTACCAGGAACTCAGCCCATATCAATTCCCCCAATCGCATGGCTCCTGCTGAACTCAGAGAACTAAAGGAGCAGCTAAAAGATCTATTAGATAAGGGCTTTATCAGGCCAAGTACTTCACCTTGGGGTGTGCCAATTCAATTTGTGAGAAAGAAGGACGGCTCACTCCGCATGTGTATAGACTACCGGCAGTTGAACAAGGTTACAGTCAAAAATAAGTATCCGCGTCCCAGAATAGATGATTTGTTTGATTAGTTACAGGGGGCCAGATATTTCTCCAAGATTGACTGACGGTCCGGATACCATCAGGTTCGAGTTCGTGAAAGGGACATTCCAAAGACTGCCTTCAGGACCAGATACGACCATTTTGAATTTCTAGTCATATCCTTTGGGCTGACGAATGCCCCAGCAGTATTTATGGACCTGATGAACAGCATCTTCAGACCATACTTGGACCTGTTCGTGGTAGTGTTTATTGATGATATTCTGGTGTATTCTCGTTCAGAGGAAGATCGCAAGGATCATTTACGGATAATGCTTCAGATTCTCAGGGACCGTCAGCTGTATACCAAGTTCTCTAAGTGTGAATTTTGGCTGAACTCAGTAGCTTTCTTGGGGCATATTGTGTCGGATGCTGGTATATAGGTAGACACACAGAAAATAGAAGCAGTAAAAACGTGGCCCAGACCTACTACTCCGATCGAAGTCCGAAATTTCTGGGATTAGCAGGGTACTACAGAAGATTTGTTGAGGGATTCTCCACCATAGGGGCACCTCTTACTAAGCTGACGCAAAAAACAGTAACGTTTCAGTGGACGGAGGCATGTGAGCAGAGTTTCCAGGAATTGAAAGACAGGTTGACCTCCGCCCCAGTGTTAGCATTGCCAGAAGGTACAGAGGGTTATGCAGTTTATTGTGACGCTTCGGGTATTGGGTTAGGATGTGTATTGATGAAGCATGGTAAAGTAATTGCTTATGCTTCCAAACAGCTGAGGAAACATGAAAAGAATTATCCTACCCATGACCTGGAACTAGCCGCAGTGATCCACGCCCTAAAGATATGGAGACATTACTTTGATGGCCTTCATGTGGATATTTTCACTGATCATAAGAGCCTACAATACATCTTCACCCAGAGAGAGTTGAACTTACGGCAGCGTCGCTGGTTGGAATTGTTGAAAGATTATGATGTAATTATTCTGGATCACCTGGCAAAGCCAATGTAGTAGCAGATGCCCTTAGCCATAAGTCTATGGGGAGTTTGGCGTACTTGCAGCCCGAGCAGCGGGAATTGGCCCAAGAAATACACTAGTTAGCCGGTTTAGCCATTTGTGTAGCAGAAACAGAGGACAACAGAGCGGTAATTCAGAACACCATAGTGTCGTCATTAGTTATGGAGGTAAAGGACCGGCAGTATGAAGATCCTAACCTGGTTCAGCTTAAAGACAGAGTTCAACAAGGAAAAGCGCTGGATTTTCAGCTAATTAAGGATGAAGTGTTGCGATGTAAAGGCCGCCTTTGTGTTCTAGATATTTCAGGGCTTCGCCAGCAGATTATGAGCGAGGCACATTACGCCCGCTATTCTCTCCACCCAGGGGCGATGAAAATGTACCATGATATTAAAGAAATCTACTGGTGGCCAGGTATGAAGAGGGAAATAGCAGAATTCATAGCCTAGTGTCCTAACTGCTAGCAAGTAAAAGCGGAACATAAGAAACCAGGTGGATTAACTCAAGACATAGTTATGCCTCTTTGGAAGTGGGAAGCAGTAAATATGGATTTTGCAGCAGGATTTCCCCGTACCAGACATAGAAATGACTCGATTTAGGTAATTGTTGACAGACTGACAAAATCAGCCCACTTTCTACTAGTAAGGGCTACTTTCTCTACCGAAGACTATGCTGAGTTGTATATCCGAGAAATAGTCAGACTGCATGGTGTTCCAGTATCCATCATCTCTAACAGAGGGGCGCAATTCACAGCTAAATTTTGGCAATCATTTCAGGGAGGCCTTGGAACACAAATTAATCTGAGCACAGTATTCCACCCTCAGATAGATGGGCAGGCAGAACGCACTATTCAGACGCTTGAGGATATGTTGCGAGCGTGTGTGTTGGACTTCGGAGGTAGCTGGGATGAGCATTTACCACTTACTGAGTTTGCTTATAATAATAGTTACCACTCATCTATCCAAATGATGCCCTATGAGGCTTTGTATGGTAGAAAATGCAAATCGCCGGTTGGCTGGTTTGAAGTAGGAGAGTCAGCGCTGATTGGGCCAGATATTATTCATCAGTCAGAAGAAAAGGTAAAGCTTATCAGAGAACGCCTACTGACTGCTCAGAGCCGCCAGAAATCGTATGTTGATGTGCGGCGCAGAAACCTAGAATTTAATGTGAATGACTTGGTGTTTTTGAAAGTTTCTCCTATGAAAGGGGTGTTGAGATTTGGCAAGAAAGGTAAGCTCAGCCCGAGATTTATTGGGCCTTATCAGATTCGTCGAAGAATAGGCCAAGTGGCATATGAATTGAACTTACCTCCAGAATTAGAGTTTGTTAACCCAGTTTTCCACGTGTCCATGCTGAGGAAGTATATCGGAGACCCCTCCAGAGTTGTCCCAGTTTAGGACGTCCAGGTTACGAAGGAGCTGGCTTATGAAGAGGTTCCAGTAGCTATACTAGACCGACAGATTCGCAGATTAAGAACTAAAGATGTTGCTTCTGTCAAGGTGTTATGGCATAAAAGGAACCGAGAGGAAATGACTTGGAAAGCAGAGGAAGATATGAAAGGCAGATATCCTCAACTGTTCCATACTTAATCAGCTAGAGGTACGTTAGTATTGTTGTTTTATGAATTGCCTTACATTATGTGAATAAATGAAATAGTTGTCTTTTGTGATGAATATTAGTATTGTGTGGAGTACCTGTATAGGGCTTTTCTGCGTTTCAAGGTTTTTGAGATAGTACATATTACAGGGAAAACTCTGCCGAAATTTTTCTAGAATAAGTCAAGTAAGTTGAAATTCTTGTAAGTAGAAGTTTACATTCGAGGACGAATATTCTTAAGGGGGGGAGGATGTTACACCCCATAAATTCTTGACATTTAGATGACCTATTAACATGTTTGTTACAAGTTTTAGAATGCCATACATGCTAGAAAAAGGCCCGGGGGAAGACCTGACAAGCGCCGCCTCGAACCTTCGCAAGAGGAGGCCGGGCAGACCCCCTCCGCGATGGCCAACGTGCCATAGAGGGGCTGTCAAAGCTCAAGTATATAACCCCTCCACTTCGGTTTTATTCCATAAAATTATATAATTTCCAGTAAACATGAAGGAAAATAGAGGAGGATGAAGGGTTTCTTGAAATTTCTTCCATTTAGGCTATTAAATGCGGTCCAAACTCGAATTAATCTTGGGTAGTGAAGTATTAAGCTACCGAGAGCATTCCTGTGGAGTTAGTTTCGTGAAATTCAGCCGTCGAACCATCGTCCTACCGAGAAAAGGTAAGTGGAATTGCTCCAAATTAGTGTCAATATACTCCTAGCCCTAAAGTGAGTATTTCTCCCTTTTGGACTTCTGAGAAATAGCAGTTTTTGGCTATTTTTTTGATAAGTCAAAGTTTGGGCTATATATATACTCAAAGTAGTATTTTCTTCCAGAATAATGATGAATTTTGTTCTACTTGCTATGAATATGCATGCAGTTGGAAGAAATAGCTGAAAATTAGCTGAGTTATGCCAGATACTCAGAAAGTTAATGGACAAGGTATGTAAAGCTAGTTTCTTCGGAAAGCTAGTAGCTCCGGTATAGTAAAATAGTTCAAGTGCCAGTAGAAGGTTTCAGAAGCCGCATATTATGTTTAGTATAAATTTTAGTATGATGTTAGAAACATCATGTCATGTGCAGTGTGAAACTTACTAGCACGATATAAATTCTAGTAGGAAGTTTTAGAAATGGCACAGCATGCCCAGTATGTAATTTAGTAAAGTATGTCAGGATATTATCGTGTTCAGCCGAAACTTAGTAGGCAATATGAGTTCCCGTAAAGTATTTCAAAAATAGAATAGTAGCTTAATATGAATTTTAGAAAGCACGTTAGAAATAGTAAATCATGTTTACCATGGGACTTAGTCATACAACATGATTCTCAGCAGAAATATTATATCTTGTTTCAGTATCAGATTCAGAACAGTATGATAGAATTTGTATATATACCCTTATCAGTTCCAGCATGTATTATATATATATATATATACATTACTATCATTAGTTTCAGCATGTATCGTATGCAGTTAGTATTATCAGTTGAGACTTGACTGTATTGTTTTGGGTTGGATTACCTAGCATCCATGACCTCCCCCGGGTTAATAGCTGTATCGACTCATCCGCCAGAGGGCGAGGATATGTTGCTTTATGGAGTGGCATGCCGTCCCCTAGGGGACCTAGATGGGATGCCAGTTTCCCCATATTTTTCCTTGGTCGGCTTTTATACACCCTCGTCGAACGGGTATGCCTGGGGTGTTGATTTAGGAGTCCTTTGGACTCAGGTACAGTTATAGTCAGGGGCTCAGCGGGCCCAAGTGCATACCCAGGGGACCGGCAGGATTCTTATAGTTACTAACAGAGATGGGATGACCGGGGTAGGGGTATAGATTACATGTTGGTTGTACCTTCCGGCTTATGGGGGCCAGGTAAGGTTTATGTGTGCTATGTATGTTATGCTATATTCTGCCATGTTATGTTAGTTACCGAATAGATAGACAGTAGCATGCCAGGTTACCAGGTATGACTCCTACTCCTTTCAGCATAGTTGAGGACAGTCTTAAACTTATACTTTCAGTCAGTTACAGTCTATTTCTTTCTATTTCAGTTCTATCAGTTATATTTCTTGTCTTATATTTTCCAGTTGTTGCTTTGCATACTCAGTACCAGCGGTACTGATGTCCATTTTGGGGCGCTGCATTACTTGCCTGTAGGTAATCATGGACGAGAAGCCGATCCCTCGTAATTTCAGCCAGCACACAGAGTCATCAACTCCTGTCATCCGGAGCTAGCCAGCTAAAGGTTTATTCCTTTTCTTTGGTTGTACAGTATGGGTAGGCTGGGGCCCTGTCCCGACCATCTTATCAATATTCTTAGAGGCTTGCAGATGTATATTCCCTGTGGTTAGCTGTACAGGTCGTGTGAGGTCGTGTATATGTTTTAGTTTGTTTATGATGGTCGTGTGGGGCCTTATTCAGCTGGTAGTGGTGACCTTGCTGGTCACGTAGCACTTTAGCACTTGTTTCCTTGATTCAGAAATAACTAGACAACATGGTGGCCTTGTTGGCCGGCATGGGTTCCCTATTAATTCAGTTGTTTTGGGTAGCTGTTTATTTCTTACAGGTGGCTATAGGCCTAGTCGACTCGAGGCTGTATTTACAGCCGTTATATAGCCCATCGTTTTCTTGAATCCCGAGTTACAGCCAACCTGGCACCAGAAGTGCTTATGCTAAGCTAGCCCAGCAGTCCAGGTCCTAGCAGGGCACCATGTGCCAGTCATGCCTCCCAAGGGGGGCGTGAAAAAACCCTTACTAAATTATCCGAAAATAACTCTCAGTTAGTCCCCAAGAGGGACATAAGAACTCATTTCCTCTAGCCACGACTCGTGGCATGATCTGTCGAGTATACTACCTATCAAGTCATCTATGATCGTCACGGATGACTTCATGACTGGTTATTGGTGACCACAAGTTGTGGTCACCACTTGTTACATACACCGCCTTCTTCCTCTTGCTTCCTCAATCATCACTTCCCACGACTAACCTAACAAGTCATGGGGACTGGTGATGACTCGTGGTCTCATCCGTGGGGAGTCAAATTCCCAATTTCAAACTCATCTCCTGAGCCTCACCATGAGTCACATCACGACTCGTGGGCTACTCTCACGGGTCACCTCACGACCCGTTCTGTGTCCTAATGCTAGTTTTAAGTTTTTCTCCATTTCAACTCTCGGTTTGATCTTTGGGCTTCCAAGGTATAACAATATCTCCCCCTTCGAAACATTCGTCCTCGAATGTTGGAAAACATACAGAAAAGCATAGAAATGCAACCATCATATTCAAATACTGATCATTTAAGCTAAAAACTGACGGAATGACCATCTTTGATTTAAACTATATAGCTTAACTGAATTCACGAGTCATACATATATCCATATATATAAATGAAACTTGGGCATATGGACTTAACATGAAAACTAAATAGAGTCTTAGGTCAAAACTGATATCTCAAGCTAGAACTGAGCTAGAAAAGAATAAATGTGGGTATCTAGCCATCATATTCGCTTCGGCTTCCCATGTAGCTCCCTCAACATGTTGATTCCTCCATAAAACTTTGACTGAAGCTACTTCCTTGTTTCTTAGACTTCGAACCTGACGATCCAGTATCTCCAAAATCCTCATAACTAAGGTTGTCTTTCACACCAACTCTGTCCACTGGGACAACTAGAGCTGGATCACACAAACACTTCTTTAAGAGCGATACATGGAAAACAGGATGCATGAAAGTTGATTCTGAGGGCAACTCCAATTTGTACGCCACCTTCCTAACCTGTTTCACAATTTGGTAAGGGCCAATATAACGAGGGCTGAGTTTTTGTTTCTTTCCAAACTGCATCATTCCCTTTATGGGAGATACCTTCAAAAACACCTAGTCATCCACCTAGAATTCTAATTCTATCCTTCTCACATCGGCATAGGACTTTTGGCGACTTTGAGCTGTTTTCAACCTGTCCCGTATGAGCTGAACCTTTTCCATAGGCTTATGAACCGAATCTGGTCCTATCATTGCAACTTCACCAACTTCAAACCAACCAATGGGCGATCTACATCTCCATCCATAGAGAGCCTCAAACAGAGCCATCTGAATACTGGAATGGTAGCTGTTATTGTATGCAAACTCGAGAAGAGGCAAATGATTATCCCAACTACCTTTGAAGTCAATCACGCATGCTCTCAACATGTCTTCGAGAGTCTGAATTGTACACTTCTCTTTACCATCTATTTGCGGGTGAAATGTTGTGCTGAGCTTAACCTGAGTACCAAGTCCTTTTTGAAATGACCTCCAAAATTGAGAGGTAAATTGAGTGCCTCTGTCTGATATAATAGACAAGGGCACTCCATGCAATCAAACTAACTCCCGGATATATAGTTTGGCATAATCCTCTACCGAATCCATGGTTTTGACTAGTTGAAAATGAGCGGCCTTGGTCAACCTGTCTACCACAACCCAAATAGAGTCATATTGTCGACAAGTGCAAGGCAACCCTGTGATGAAGTCTATGTTGATTTCTTCCCACTTCCAAGTAGAAATACTAATATTCTGAAGCACACCTCCCGGTCTCTGATGCTCGACCTTTACTTGGTGATAGTTTAGGCACTTAGCAACGAATTCTACGATGTCCTTCTTCATGCCATTCAAATTATAGACTTCCTGTAAGTCATGGTACATCCTGGTGGAACATGGATAGATAGAATACCTAGATCCATGAGCCTCATGCAATATCTAGCTCCTCAAATCATCAACATCAGAAACACATAAGCGACCCTGGTACCGGAGCACCCCATCTCCCCCTTTGGAGAAGACCTCTACCTTCTGATTTTGAACGGCTTCCATCAACTTTACCAAAATAGGGTCTTCATCTTGTCTAGCTTTTACATCCGTCACCAAGGACGATTATGATCCATTCTGCACTATAACACCATCATTGGTCTAGTCAACCAACCTAACTCCCAACCTTATGAGTCGATCACATCCTTCACCAGCTCCGTCTTCCCCTCATCCACATGAGATACACTCTCCATGGAGAGTCTACTAAGTGTGTATGCTACTACATTGGCCTTACCCGGATGGTAAAGGACACTGATATCATAATCCTTGAGCAGCTTGAACCCCTCCTTTGTCGAAGATTGAGATCCTTCTGGGTAAACACATATTGTAAACTCTTATGGTCCATAAACATATCTATGTGGACCCCATACAAATAATGTCGCCATATCATCAAGGTGAATACCACCCCGATCAATTCAAGATCATGGGTCGGGTAACTCTTCTTGTGAACTTTTAGCTGTCTGGAGACATATGCTATAACTTTTCCGTGTTGCATCAACACACACCCAAGTCCGATCCTTGAAGCATCATAATACACGATGAACCCATCAGTACCGTCTGGTAGGGTTAACACCGATGCTGAAATAAGTCGAGTTTTCAACTCTTGGAAGCTCTTCTCACAAGCCTCCGACCATTGGAATTTCACCTTCTTCTGGGTCAATTTGGTCAAAGGTGATGCAATTGATGAGAAACCTTCCACGAATCTTCAATAGTAGCCAGCTAAACCCAAGAAGCTCCGAATATCCGAAGGATTCACTGGTCTAGGCCAATTCTTCACCGCTCCTATTTTCTGAGAGTCCACCTTTGTACCCTTACATGATACCACATGGCCCAAAAACGCCACTGAGTTCAACCAAAACTCGCACTTGCTGAATTTAGCATATAATTGGCGTTTGTTGACAGGCTGCAACACTACAATCAAATGAGCGTCATGCTCCTCCTCTCTTCGATAGTATATCAAGATGTCATCAATAAATACAATCATGAACATGTCCATGTATGGCTTGAAAACCCTATTCATCAAGTCCTTAAAAGATGCAAGAGCATTCTTTAGTCCAAAAGACATAACTACAAACTCATAATGACCATACCGCGTATTGAAGGCTATCTTCAGGATGTCGCTCTCCCTAAGTCTGAGCTGGTGGTACCCGGATCTAAGATCTATCTTTGAAAAACACTTGGCACCCTGTAGCTAGTAAAATAAATCATCAATCCTGGGTAGAGGATACCTATTCTTGATGGTAATCTTGTTCAATTGCCGATAGTCAATGCACATCCGAAGGGAACCATCCCTCTTTCAGACAAATAAAACTGGTGCACCCCATGGAGACTTGCTCGGTCTAATGAAACCTTTATCTAATATGTCCTTCAACTATTCTTTAGTTTGGCTGGAGCCATTCAGTAGGGAGGAATAGATATAGGCTATGTGTCAAGAAGAAGGTCAATACCAAAATCAATTTTTCTCTCGGGAGGAACACCTGGTAAATCATCAGGGAATACTTCTGGGTACTCACGCACTACCAAAACTGACTGGATAGTCGAGATACTCAACATCCTTAACCCTAACTAGATGATACACACAATCCTTAGAAATCATCTTCCTAGACTTAGGATAGGAAATGAAACGGCCTACAGGCACAGCCGAACTGCCTTTTCACTCCAAGACTGACTCACCCGGAAAGGGAAACTCCACCTCACGGGTTCTACAATTAATAGAAGCATAACATTCATACAACCAATTCATACTGAGAATAATATCAAAGTCAGTCATGGATAACTTTACAAGGTCTGCGGAGGTGACCTTATGCAAAACTGTGATCGGGCAACTTCTATACACCCGTCTAGCTACAGTTGAATAACCAACAGGAGTGGAAACTAAGAATGGTTCTGACAGAATTTCGGGACTGACTCCAAAGCTACTAGCAATATAAGGTGTCACAAAAGACAAGGTAGCCCCTAGATATAAAAAAGCATAAGCATCAAGGTGAAACACTCGTAACATGCCCGTAACCACATCCAGTGAAATCTCCTGCTCCTGACGGGTCGCAAGGGCATAGAACCTGTTCTGGCGCTGACCACCAACTGAACTAGTCGAGGTGCCCTAGGGGGAGGGACGTGCTGGTGGAGCGGTTGAACTAGCGACTGGCATACGGGCTTTGCTGCCCCCTGATCTGGCCAAAGGGAAATCCCTATGTCTGTGTCTAGGTTTGCCACACCTGAAATAGGCATTTGAGCCAACTAGGCACCTCCTTTGGTGATTCTTTCCACACGTTGCAAAGGCTGGGAAGGTGCTCTCTATCTGCAAGATACTTTGGCCCCTTGAATCTGAAGCCCTGCTTCTCCGATCCCCTTGTGATCTAGATGGTGTACTAGCTGATGATGGTGCTAGAGCAAAAGACCTGTGATGAGACTGTTGGCGCTTTCCACCCCTCGAGCTAGGCTGAGAAATCCCATAATTATCTGTCCTGTCCCTCTTGGCCTCTCTCTGCCTCCGATACACTATCTCCATCTGGTCGGCATGCAACACTATGCGGGGAAAGTCTATGTCTCGATATAACATGGAAATCCTACAGTCCTTATCCAGGTAGTCTGCCACTCTATGCACAAATCGGCTCACTCGAACCCTCTGGTCTGCCACTAACTCTGGTGCATAGTTGGATAAATGGGTGAACTCCAAAGCGTACTCCTAAATCGATATATCACCTTTCTTCAGATTTACAAACTCAGACACCTTCAGTTCCCTCATCTCACGAGGGAAGAACCAATCCAAAAAGGCTGCATGAAACTATTCCCAACCGATAGGGCCTACTCCCACTATCCTACTATCTTTCCACTGTTTAAACCAAATATGCGCAACTCTTTTCTATAGATAAGAGGGAAAATCAACGCACTCCCCATTTGTCATCCCCATGACATGAGTGATCTTTCGAATCTCATTGATGAATTCATGCGGCTCCTTCTCTACTTTTGACCCGAGGAACTCTAGCGGGTTCATCCTCATGAAATCCCTGACTCGAGCCGCCGCTGCATTACCATTTTGCAGAACATGCGCTACTACCTACTGATTGACTTGAGTGGTCAAGGCCTCCATGAGCATCTGAATAGCTTCCCGAAACTCAGCATGGGCAACCGGCTCCGACACATGGTGCTCCTAAGCTGGTGGGGCCTACTGGTGCCCATTTTCATTGCCATCCTCGTGGACTTATCCATTCCCATTCCTCCTACCATTTACTCTGCAGGGAGCCATGATGCTGCAATCGTGAATTGCATGAATTAGAAGTATAAGGAGACATTTGATCGCATGACCTAGATCATGAAAGAAGGGAACATTTCCTAAACGTCTCGTAGCCACTTTGTCATAAGTGTGGCGTGGCGCACTTCAAACCTATGAAAAAGACTCTACTTAATGTGCATTTCAAACACCCTAGTACACTTCAAACCTATGGCTCTAATACCAAGTTTGCCACAACCCCCACATAGACCCGAATCGAAACATGGGACAAGGAGTCCCGAGGGACTCTAAGTCGACCCATGGCATGAACATACATCTAACTAAATATCAACAAAGAAAAATACCTAGCATAGTGACATAGAGGAAGCATAAACAAAACATAACATGGCAAATGGAACGTACTACATACATAACAGCTGAATACTACATATAGTCTGAAAGCCTCTAACGTATCCGATAAGTTGATGGGACAACATACCCAACTAATCTGACAAGTCTAGAAAACTAAACATGAAAAGACAACTGGTATCAAACTAGTCCTCGGAGAATGAGGACCCACCAAAGAGTTGAATGCTAAACTCTGAGATGAAGTACTAACGGTGCTGGGTCTGAAGATCAGAGCCTGTATAATGAAATGATACAACATAGAGTATGGGGTCAGTATGTGGAATGTACCGAGTATGCAAGGTAAGTAAAAATAGACAATTAAAATGATACATAGAAGCTCATAAGAAATCATAAGAATGGGACAACATGCTCATAACATAAATATAATATGGTAATATAAGGCTCAAGGTTTTCAAATCTTTCATAATCCATTAATTACCATAGTCATAAGAGAACTTTATAAATCATCACTTAAGCCAAAATAACATAAACACAATAATGCATCAAACATGTGGAACAATGGGAGATTCTTATAACTGACATACCCCATATGAGCACACATGGAGCCTGACCTGTAAATCCCTAGTCGGGAGGGTGTTCATACCTTGCAAAGGGTAGAACCATGAAGGGCGTGATATCACATATGAAAGGCCCATTTGGGCAAGGGGACAATCTTAAGGGAGGTCCCACCATGTCCTACGGTGGCATGTAGTTCTAAGATTCGTGGAAAAATCTGGGCCACGAACCTACTCGGTGTTAATACTACTCCCAAAATATATATATTGCTTATAGTATAATATAAATGAAATACATGGGCTAGTTAAATCATGATAACCATAAGCATGCTTGTAAATATGTGAACTAGCCATGAGAGTAAGGCCCGTGAGTTGGCCAAAATTGTTAATTGTAAATTATGAGGTTCATGCAATTTTGTAAATCATGTATATGCTTATTAAATCATAAATTCATAATGGGAAATTGGATAATCTCATAACATAACTCTTAATAATGATGGGTTTATGAACATCCACAATAGAGGTAAAGATCAAAACTCGATCCATCATAGAATAGGCATAATTAGACATAATTTAATAGAAATTGGAATCAATAAATTTATAATTGAATTAGTTGTAGAATCTGATCATGATTCATAAAATATGATGAAAAACATGTGAAGTAATAACTCATGTATATATCATTAGAATTTCACAAGATTTAAGGTAAAACCCCATAGGATTTTTAAATAAAACTTCATGAATTAAGAGAGATTGGGCATGGGTGTGAACGAAAACACCCACTCATAACCCTACATACTTGATTATAGCTTATTCTTACACTTCCTTGAATGCCCAAGAAGAAATGGAAAAGAACCTTGAAGGATTTGCCTTGATCACCTCTCTAGACTATCACTCTTGCATACATGGATGAAAATAGCCTAAAATGAACTTAATCCTCTTAAAAGTCATCATTCATAACTCAAAATGACATAGTTTAGGACTTAGGATCTTAGGAATTATGGAAAAACCCTTACTAAATTCATAGAAAATAACTGTTAGTCAGTCCCCACGAGGGACATAATGACTCATTTCCTCTGGCCACGACTCGTGGCATCATCCATCAAGTACACTGCTTATCAAGTCATCTGGGCTCGTCACCGGTGACTTCACGACTGGTTATTGGTGACCATGATTTGTGATCACTACTTATTACATACACTACCTTCTTTCTCTTCCTTCTCAATCATCACTTCCCACGACTGACCTAACGAGTTATGGGGACTGGCCACAACTCGTGGTCTCACCCATGGGGAGTCAAATTCCCAATTTCAAACTCATCTCCTGAGCCTCTCCATGAGTCACATTACGACTCGTGGGATACTCTCACGGGTCACCTCACGACCCGTTCTATGTCCTAATGCCAGTTTTAAGTTTTTCTTTGTTTCAAATCCCGAGTCTGATCTTTGGGCTTCTAGGGTATAACATGTTATGAAAGGGTATTTATAATAGTAGATTCTGCCTTTGTTTCTCCTTCATGGATTGAAATTGTGATTTGCAGCTTCTTTCCTAGTTGATGTGGGATTCACATGTTGGCCGCCTTACAGACCTCCACATGTCGCGCCTGGCATCGTGCAGGTATGGCTCTGCGTCGTGCCTTTAGGTGCAGTGCTTTGGTTGTGCCTCTCACTGCTTGGCGCGCTAGTGTGGCCTATGAGTCTCGCAGACCTTGTCCATGGCATGCTAGTGCAATTCCAAGTGCTAGGATTTTGCCTTGTTTAATCATACCTTTTCATTCTTGCACTTTTAAGCCGCATTTAAGCTCAAATTCATCACTTTTGTACCTGAAAGCATCTAATCATATGTGTTAGCTCTTTTTCACAAATATATCCTAAAACACATGAAAACAAACACAATTTATTCTCAAAACATAGTAAAGTATGAGAAAAATTTGTCTAAGAAACATGTAAATTCACTGTTCATGTAAACATGTAAATTTGTCTAAGAAACATGTAAATTCCTCGAACAATCACCTACTTCCCTTCCAAATTTAACCACAAAATTCACCCTGCGAATAGGTCCACTTACACTTAGGATCATTAGACAAATCAATAAAGTCCAAATAATACTCTCAAACTTAGGATCATTATTTCATTTGGCACACACACCGGACAAGTTCTAGACATGAATTTGCAAGCATGGAGCATACTAAAATTCCTCACTTAGCCAATGGCACAAATGGCTCAATAATGGCAATCAAGATTACATAAACACATATATTCATATTGCATGCATAACATAATTAAACCCACTTTTCAAACATGCGCCTCATTTGTTTGCACCTAATGGAGGTCTGAATCTGCATGGTTCAGACCTTAGACCATTAAGTGCATTTGTTTTCATTAAAATTTCAGCACTTATTTGGTCTAAATAGGTCTTAGTCATTAAGATCTGGAAGAGAGCCTTAATATCATTAAGAGGTATACTTGTGTGGATAATTTTCACCACCTCAATGTCCAAACCATCGGCCATTACCACTAATTACCTGTGTCATCATAACCACCACCACCATTACTGTCGCCAAGCACTAGCCACACCACCAACCTCCGCCATCATTATCAACCACCACTACTGTTAGCCATTAATATTACTACACATACCACCTCCATCATTATAGTTACATTCACTGTCATCGTCACTGCCACCACCGCCTCTACCATACCTATAGTCACTTCCACCACTGCAGTGACCACCTACTACTAACCACCTCCACCATCATAATTAGCACCGCCACCAACTATATCACCACACATTCTTCGGCAACCACCATCAACACCGTCAACTACTAACGTCAACTAAGTTCACCATCACAACCATCACTAACAACCACCACTATCACTCCAACCACTACAACACCAACCATCTCTATCATCATAACTATTGCCACCACCATCACGCCAGTCACTACAATACCAACCACCTCTATCACAACTATCACCACCACCATTACTAGACAGTATGTTACACCCCGTAAATTTTAAATGAATAAATATCCTAATGGTATGTTGGTTAAGGGATTTAGAAGGCAAAACAAAATTAAAAAAAATAAAAAAATAAAAAAAATAAAACGTTGGTTTTCATTGATATCAATATATTTCCCGCAAAAAAAACAGGGGAATATAGGTGATAATAAGAACCCACGACAATTTTATATAATTTCCTTCCAATTACGCTACGAAATGCGGTCTAAACTCTGTTCCGGCTTAGATACAGAGGTATAAAGCTGTAGAGAGCAATCCTACGGAGTTGGTTTTGTGAAATTTGGCCGGCGAAACGTCGTTCTACCGAGGTAAAGTAAATAGAATTGCTTTAAATTAGTACCAATGTGTTCCTAGCCTTACAGTGAGCATTTATCCCTTCTGGACTATCGAGAAATAACGAGTTTTCGACCGTTTTTCGAAAGGTTGAAGTTTGGGATAAATATGTATCAAAATGATAATTTCTCCCGAATATTAATGTATTTAGTTCTAATTGACATGTATATGAATGTAGTTGGGAGAAACAGCAGAAGTACCAATGGAAATCACATCGGTCAGTTGAGTACTCAGAAACCAGGTATGTAAAGTTATTTTTTCAGTAAGCCAGGAAGTACAGTCTAGAAAATAAATAGAATAAAGGCTATTAATAGACACCCAGCGTACAGGAACGATTTTAGTATAATTTTCGCAAGCATGCTAGTATATCATTACGTATCATGCGATAATCAGAATAACGGATAGTCAGATGATTTCAGATAGTATGTATTACATTTGTGGAGACTGTATTCGGTAATAGATGGCACATTTTATATTATTGAGCTATATCCAGTTATAGATGGCATGTTCTATGTTATTGAGCTATATCCAGATATAATCAGATTAGTAATCAGATATAGAAGTAGCTCCAGATACCGATATAGCTCCAGAAACAAATATGGCTCTAGAAATTGATATAACTTCAGATCACGAATAAAAATAATTAGATAAACAGATAAAGGCCAGGTAGCAGTTAGCCCAGTAATCAGAAACAGTGTAAAACAGAATATAGCATCAGTTGTTTAGTACGGACTGGCCTTGAAATAAAAGAAGAGAATATGATTAGTATTTTTCATTTGAGCATGCTTGCTGTGTATGTGTTTTGCATGTTGAGACTTGTTGTGGCATGTGGGCACCCTTTAGCATCCCCACCACCCCTGGGTTATAGCTGTGTCGATACCAGATTCAGATATCGCCACCAGCTAGGCGATGTCGTCCGCCTAGAGGACGATGATGGACGACCACCATAATAATACGATCCAGATTACCCTGCTTGTAGGGGCAGTTCAGTTTACTCTGCACAGAACCAGATTACCCTGTTTACAGGGGCAGATTACTCTGTGTGCGCTTGTGGCCGGGGGCAGTTTCAGATACAGATTTTTATAAAATTACCCTGTTGCGTGCTTGCACCCAGGGGCAGTTTCAGTCACAGATACAACAGTAGATTACCCCGTTGCACACCTGCTCCCAGAGGCAAGAGTCTTCGGACTCAGACACAGTTTATTGTCAGAGGCCAAGGCCTGAGCTATGTACCCAAGGGGGCCGGTAGGAGGAGCTCACAGTTATGAGATGAGTGGAGTGACTTATTTTTGGTTGGTTTAGACCTGGGTAGGGGTAAATAGATTGTTCTGTTGGTTGGCACCTTCCGGCTTATGGGGGTCAGTCAGGTATTGTGTGTATTATTATGTATATCTATATGTGATATTAGATATTGATAGACAGTAGGATGACACGTCATCAGGTATGCTTAGTTTAGTTACAGAATAAATAAACTCTCCCCTGTTATCCTCAGCTAGATAGACTCAGCTACTTCCTGCTGATATGTCATGTTATTTTTGCTATTCATTTCAGTTGTATATTTCAGTTTGCTTTACATGCTCAGTACCTGTGGTACTGACGCCCGTGGGGCGCTGCATTGCTTGTCTGCAGGTACTCACAGATAAGGAGCCGATCCCTCGTGATCCTAGCCAGCGCAGAGACTGTCATCCGGAGCTTGATATTCAGAGGTGTATTTCATTTTCTTTTGTTGTATAGTACGGGTAGGTCGGGGCCCTGTCCCGACCATTCTATCATTACTTCCTAGAGGCTTGCAGTCTGATGTTTCCTGTGGTGGTGGAGCCGGTCGTGTGAGGCCGTGCATGTATATATGTGTTTAGTTGTTGATGTTGGCCGTGTGGGGCCTTCTTCTCGTTATAGTTAGTGACCTTGTCGGTCAAAAAGGTGTATAGGAGTTTTTTTAGATTATAGTGTCATTGTTCTGGTTAGCTATTGTGTATTGCAGGTGGCTATAGGCCTAATCGGTCGGGGGCTGTATTTACAACCGCTATATAGCTGGTTCGTTTCTTGAAATAGAGCCAGAGTCTAGCAGGCACCAGGTGCCCGTCATACCCCCCAAAGTGGGGTGTGACAAACTTGGTATCATAGCAGTTCGTGTCCCAGGGAGTCTGCAAGCCGTGCTAAGTAGAGTCTTGTCTATAGATGTGTTGTGCACCACATACTATAGGCAGGACGCTGCGAGGCATAATAGGATAGTTACCCTTCTTTCATACTCAGTCGTGCCTAGCACAATACAGTATAGGGTTGGTTCTTTTGAAACTTACCACCCTCTTTGTTTACAGATACTATAGCAGACCAGTGGCACCCAGCTACAGGCAGGAGATTGGATACAGCGGCGGGCGAAGGCACCAGTAGGATGCCTCACTTACAGCCAGATTCAGCCCGGTCTGAGAGAAATATGGAGGTGTCATCTCGACCCTCCCAGCAGTGTCCGCCTCGCCAGACACCATTTGAGGCAGCACCGCCTCCCACAGCTCCTGCACCCACTTCATCTGATCAGGAGCTACGTAGTGCGGTGGTTATGTTAACCCAGATGCTAGCTCTCAGCGTCAGCCAGTACCACCTGCAGCAACAGAATCTCTAGGTGGGCCAGGTAGTTCCAGGGTTAGAGAATTCTTGGTATTGGGACCCCCTCAGTTTATAGGGTCAGATTCAGCGGAGGACCCTCAGGACTTTCTGGACTAGATGTAGAGAATCTTTAGAGTCATGCACGTAACCCCAGCAGAATCAGTTGAGTTAGCAGTGTTCCGGTAAAGGGATATTGTTGTTTTGTGGTACGAAAGTTGGGAGAGATCTCGGGGAAGAGATGCAGCCCCTCCTACTTGGTCCAGCTTCTCAGAGACCTTCCTAGACCACTACTTACCCCGGGAGGTCAGACAGGCCCGGATGGACCAGTTCTTACACTTAGAACAGGGGTACAGGAGCGTCCGTGAGTATTCTTTACAGTTCGACTCCTTAGCCCGCTATGCTCCAGCATTTGTGGACACCATGTCGTCCAGAGTCCACCACTTTATTATGGGCCTGAATTCAGATTACATAGAGACGTGCATGACGGCTACCTTGGTAGAGGACATTGACATAGCCAGGGTACAGGCCTTCACACAGTAGGATGACACATCATTAGGTACGCTTAGTTTAGTTACAGAATAAATAAACTCTCCCCAGTTATCCTCAGCTAGATAGACTCAGCTACTTCCTGCTGATATGTCATGTTATTGTTGCTATTCATTTCAGTTGTATATTTCAATTTGCTTTACATGCTCAATACTTGTGGTACTGACGCCCGTGGGGCACTGCATTGCTTGTCTGCAGGTACTCACAGATGAAGAGCCGATCCCTCGTGATCCTAGCCAGCGCAGAGTTATCAACTCCTGTCATCCGGAGCTTGATATTCAGAGGTGTATTTCATTTTCTTTTGTTGTATAGTACGGGTAGGTCGGGGCCCTATCCCGACCATTCTATCATTACTTCCTAGAGGCTTGCAGTCTGATGTTTCCTGTGGTGGTGGAGCCGGTCGTGTGGGGCCGTGCATGTATATATGTGTTTAGTTGTTGATGTTGGCCGTGTGGGGCCTTCTTCTTGTTATAGTTAGTGACCTTTTCGGTCAAAAAGGTGAATAGTAGTTGTTTCAGATTATAGTGTCATTGTTCTGGTTAGCTGTTGTGTATTGCAGGTGGCTATAGGCCTAATCGGTCGGGGGCTGTATTTACAGCCGCTATATAGCCGGTTCATTTCTTGAAATAGAGCCAGAGTCTAGCAGGCACCAGGTGCCCGTCATACCCCCCAAGGTGGGGTGTGACACAGTAACACCAATTATTACCACCACCATCACTAGTAAACATAAATATTTTATTTTTATCAAATATTAAATTTATACTTTTATAATATTTAATTATTTTTTATTTGAATTGTATTTAATTTATTTATAATAAATAAAGTATCACATTTAGATATTGAAAACAAACAGTCTTAATCATTCAGTGTTCAGATCTAGAGACAACATCTTAATCATTTAGATGTCATTCAGATTCAGAAATCTTAATATTAATGAAAACAAATGAGGCCTAAGTGTTTCTACTTTTTTCATGTATTTTTGAGTGAATCATGCAAAGTCTCAATGATACCCAAGTAAAGCACTTAGTATTCGTAAGGTTTCAAGTTCTTGCTTTTTCTAATGACTAATTTTCTTCTAAGACGATCGTCATCCATCCGGAAAAAGTCATGACTCAATGATGAAAAATAAAAAATAAAAAAACTAGACCCTCTACTCAGTTCTAAGGGATTATTCACTGGAAAGTACCAAAAACAAAAATCGGTGAAACCCAAAGCAAAATAAAATTTAAAAAAAAACTACTACAGACCAATAAGTATGCAACATAACTCATAAACCCAAAAAACTAGGCCCACCATGTACAAATTTAGCAATTAAAGAATGTATGATTTTAATGAAGTTTACTTCATCCACCCCAAACGTAATCGTTAGTAATGTCCCCAATGCGAAAATAATAAAACATAAAGTAAAGGAGTGAAAACAGAACTTCCTGGGCCTCTAGTGTTCATCGTCTGTGGGGGCAAAAGCAACTTTCTCCATCTTCTAGTCATCTCTATCATTTGCAATTGTGTTCCAAAATATTTTTAAGGACTATTTATAAATGTAGAAGAAAATACCACATGAAATAAATTGAATCCAAAGGGGGCGACGGTGTGCGTCGTTATCAAGGTCGCTTATGTGTTTCGGACATTGATGATTTGAGAAATCGGATGTTGCATGAGGCTCACGATTCCAGATATTCGATACATCCAGGTGCCACCAAGATATATCGTGACCTACGGGAAGTCTATCGGTGGAATGGTATGAAGAAGGACATTGCAGGATTTGTAGCTAAATGTCTGAATTGTCAGCAAGTGAAAATTGAGCACCAAAGACCGGGAGGTGTGCTTCAAGGCATCTGTATCACTACTTGGAAGTGGGAGGAAATCAATATGGACTTTATTACATGGTGCCTCACACTCGTCAATAGTATGACTCCATTTGGGTGGTCGTGGACAGGTTGACCAAAGCCGCTCATTTCTACTAGTCAAAACCACTAATTCAGCTGAGGATTACTAGACATCCGAGAGATAGTTCGGTTGCATGGAGTGCTCTTGTCCATCATATCAGATAGAGGTACTCAGTTTAACTCTCAGTTCTAGAGATCATTTCAAAAGGGACTTGGTGCTCAAGTCAAGCTCAATACAGCATTCCACCCGCAAATGGATGTTCAAGTAGAGTGGACAGTTTAGACCCTTGAGGACATGCTGAGAGCATGTGTGATTGACTTCAAAGGTAGTTGGGATGATCATTTGCTTCTTATTGAGTTTATATATAACAATAGCTACCATTGAAGCATTCAAATGGCTCTGCTTAAGGATCTCTATGGTCAAAGATGTAGAACACCTATTGGTTGGTTTGAAGTCAGTGAAGCTGCAATGATTGGACTAGATTCGATCCATGAGGCCATGAAGAATGTTCAGCTCATACAGGACAGGTAGAAAGCAGATCAAAGTCGCTAGAATTCCTATGCTGATGTGAGAAGGAGGGAACTTGAGTTCAAAGTTTAGGATTGGGTGTTTCTGAAGGTATCTCCCTTGAAAGGAGTGATGAGATTCGAAAAGAAAGGAAAACTCAATTCCCGTTATGTTAGCCCATACCGAATTGTGAAGTGGGTTGGCAAGGTGGCATATGAATTGAAGTTTCCCTCAGAATTAGCTTTAGTCTATCCAGTTTTTCATGTATCACTCTTAAAGAAGTGTATGGGGGATCCAACTCTAGTTGTTCCGATAGACAGTGTCGGTTTGAAAGACAACCTTAGTTATGAGGAGGTTCCGGTGGAAATACTAGATCATCAGGTTCGAAGGCTAAGAATAAGGAAGTAGTTTCAATTAAATTTTTATGGAGGAATCATCATTTTGAAGGAGATATATGGGAAGCCGAAGCAGATATGATGGCTAGGTACCCACATTTATTCCCTACCGGCTCAGTTCCAACTTGAGGTGTCATCTTTTGCCCCAAAACTCTATTCAGCTTCATGGTCAATTCATGTGCCCCAGTTTCTTTCATGTATATGGGTGTATGTACAATCATGAATTTTAGTTCAGTTATGTAGTTTAAATCAGAGTTAGTCATTTTGTCATTTTTCAAATTATATGATCAGTATTTGAATATGAAGATTGCATTTCTCTGCTTTTCTGTGTGATTCTCAACATTCGAGCACGAATATTTCCAAGGGGGAGATATTGTTATACCCCGGAAGCCCTAAGATCAGATCCGGGAGTTGAAATGGAGAAAATAGGATTTCTGCACCTAGGTCATAGAACGGGTCGTCATGTGACCCTTCATGTTGGCCATGAGTGGTTAAGTGACTCGTGGTGATCGGTGTTGACTTACGTGGAAAATTTATAGTTGGGGTGACCACGGGTGTGATCACGAGTCGTGGTCAACCCCACGAGTCATCAGGTCACCCGTGGTCAAGGGAAATTGTAAGATGAAGGATGAGTGGTAGTGTACCTGATAACGACCGTGTACCTGATAATGACACGGACATCAAAAGATTCTAAAAATTAGAAGATTAGAAAGGGGGAAGGAATTTGATTCTTGAAAAGAGAAGAAACAAGAAATAGTGAATCAATTAAGAAGAAGTAGAAGAAGAAAAGGGGGGAGGGAACTCAAACAAGGAATTTTACCATTGAAGAAATTCAAGTTATGGTTCAAAGTATAAGAAAAAGGGCATAACCCAAAGAGAACCTACAAAGGTCTCCACAAGCCACAAGGCTGCTACTAATATATTATATCAAACTTAGTTACAATAAAGAAAAAGAACCCCTTTATATAGAATCTTAGAAGGGGCTGGTCAAAGACTCAATTAAGGAAATTATGTTCCCTAGGGACATAGAAGGCTACCCACACTTAGACCAATGTAGTCAACATAGATCAAAACAAAACACTGAATGGCATTAAAAGCTGCCACATACAATGTCCTAGAAACTCAACATCTATAAACAACTCTTAAATATTGTAGAAACTAATTAAAAATTACTACAATATTTTCTCTCATTGAGGGCTTATTTGGGCCCCATTCCATCTCCTTTTGAAATTTAATTTAGGCCTCCAAATAGATGTAAGAGTTGAAGAAAATATCTTCATTGGGCTTGAGATCTTCTTCCATCACAAGACACTTTTTAATAGCTAATTGCAGCCCATTTGAGTTTTTCTTGAAATTTCTTATTTGATGAAGCTTTAAAATCCTTATCCATGTCTTTTAATGACATTGAACATCCATGGATGCTATCATTTTCCCCTTCTTAAACAAGATTCATCCTCGGATCTTGACATTGACTATATTTGCACCTTCATTGAATTTGATCTTCATTGGTTGTTCTATTTCCCTCACTTAAAGAAGATTTGTCCTTAAACCATGACCAATTGTAATGCCCCGGAAACCCAAAATCTAAATCCGGGACTTAAATCAAAATATGGAGAAGTAGCAGAAATTCTATAGGATGACTCATCTAATGGGTCGTTATGAGACACAATGACTCGTTAGGTCGGTCGTGAGAAGAAGGAGTAAGTATTGTAAAATGAGAAGCAGTGTACTTAACGGGAGGGAACAACGAGTTGTGGTCACCTGTAACGACTCGTTATGTCCCCCATTACCAGCCTTAGTCAGTTTTTAGGCAGTGTACCTAACGAGTGCCACCACAAGTCGTCATCAGTGGCAACAACTTGTTAATTGACTCGTTATCAAGCCTTGTATAGAATTTTCGAAGTGAGGTAGTGAGGTTCATGACTGGTGAACACGAGTCATGGTCAGTCACCATGACTTGTTGGGTCCCTCGTGGTGACCTTCTTAGGACTCAAATAGTGTACTCAACGGGGGTGACCACAAGTCGTGGTCAGCCACCACGACTCGTTAAGTCACCCATTAGGGTCACCTGACAGTTTTTCACAGCGATTTTCTAAGGGCTATTTAGTAATTTCCTATTCTCCTAAGCTCAAAACTATGCCGTTTTGGACCTAAATTCAAATTATTAGAGTGTTTGGACTCATTCTCACATTTACTCTAAAAACATCTATCGAAAGTCTCTCAAGAAACTCTTTAGAAGGCTTAGGGTTTTCTCTCATTGCAGCAGTTCAGGTCTTCTTCTTTAGGGAATTCTCATCTAGGTACGTGGAAATTCAACACGGGAATTTTCCTTCCCTTGTGTCCCCCAAATATCCTCCCATAATTTCCCTATCAGTTTAGCCCTGAGATTTTCATGTTGTTTTTTTTAATTTCAATTGGGTTGTTATCCATGTCTATTATTCATATGATCATCATCAATTCATAAGTAGATTGTTTTTTTTCTTGCCAAGATGATTTATAGCCCTAAATTTTTGAGTAAAAATTATTGCACATTAAATTCTGTCTATTTTGCAAAGTATGTTTTGGGCTGAATTTCCTAGTAATCTTATTATATATGTGTGTGTGTGTGTGTGTGTGTGAGTGTGTGTGTGTGTGTGAGCATTATTCCATTGCGGAGAATGATTTTCCCTTGTTGGATGATAGCCCTTTGAATTCTTGAAATTTTGCCATATTATGCAATTCCCGTGTTGTTGGAATGAGTTGTGTTCTCTATTAGCTGCTTAGTATTTTAGTTTAGTTAGAATGTAGAATGTCTTCATAACTACAGAAAGTGTCAACTGATCAGTTTGACTCCAGTCTTTTCCCGAGGTGTCAGTGGTGCCTCCTAGTTATCAGAATTAGACTCAAAATCTAGTTTATTGGTCCATTAGGCGGTCATGACTTTTATATATATATAGCGATGACCAGCCCCGGGACCCCAGTTCAGTTTATAGTATGTTCTCAGACGGTTACGACGCTTCCAGATAAGCAGCTCCGACTTGTCTAGAACCCAGTTCCAGAATCTAGTCCGATAAGACTCTCAGGGTACATTCAGTTATATGTCCTTAACTAGTCTTAGACCCCAGTTTTGAGCTATTAGCCTAGTAGCTCAATTTAGCTTTTCAAGTAAGAGTAGGACTTAGCACCGAGTGTATCGGGGTTCCAGTGCACCCAGGTTCCCAGAACTACATTACTAGCGTAGGTTATAGTATTTCTTGGCCTGATTTTCGCCAAACTTTTGTGATCACCCAATTCATGCCTTTATACCCTTGCAAGGTATATTGGGTCCTATCGGTGGGGTGTATACATCGGACTCCATGTCTAGCTCAGGTGGTTATATGTCGGTTAGAGACTCTTCCACTAGTCAGTTTAGTTTAGTCTCAATTTTGACAGTTCAGGTCAGTTCAGTGAGGTGTCTCAGACTCAGTATTTCAGACTTATGGCAAGTCTTTGACCATCAGACTGGGTCATCTTTACCATTTCAGGTTACATCAATAGTTCAGTTTAGTTTACTTGTGTGTCATTGTATGTCCTTTCAGTTCAGACATTGTATTTCAGTTATGCTTTCTCCCACTTACATAGCAAATTCAAAGTACTAGCGCATACTTTTATGTTGTATCGTTTCATGATACAGCTGCAGGTTCCCAGACTCAGCATCATTAGCCGTTATGACTCAAATCCTCCTCAGCCGCAGATGAAATGTGAGTCCTCATCATTCGAGGGCCATGTTTCATTTTCTTACGGTTAGAGTTCAGTTTTTATTTAGATTTAGAGTTCGCTAGGTGCTTGTCCGAGTAACTCATCAGTTAGAGGGATTTCAAACTATAGATGTTCAGTTTGTTTCATACTCTTTATCATGCGTTAAAGTTCAATTCCAGAAATGCCATTCAAACTCGTGCTCTATTTCGTTTCAGTGAACTATGCCTCCCAGATGCGGTAATGGAAGAAGGGCCAGTAATGCTAATAGACCTGTCTCACCAGCCCCAGCAGCTCCTCAAGATGATTCGGTATCTACCACCGAATTCAGGGCGGCTATTCAACTGCTAGCCCAAACATTCACCAACCAGGTGAACCAGTAGGTGGTCTCGGTAGCCACGAACGGGTCTGCAGCAGCTACGAGGGTGCGGGACTTCACCAGTATGAACCCTCCATCTTTTCAGTAGAGTTCAACGCCTAAGGGTAGGTTTATTTCATACCTTAAGGCCCAGAAACTCATCTCCAAGGTATATATTTATCATCTAGTTTAGGTTAAGGATTCAAACTCAGAGACCCCAACTATCTAGTCAGTTCCGGTGGTCAGCGAGTTCCCAGAAGTTTTGCCAGAGGATCTTCCTGAAGTTCCCCCTGAACGAGAAATAGATTTTAGAATTGATCTCCTTCCAGATACTCATCCCATCTCTATCCTGCTTATAGAATGGCTCTAGCTGAGCTTAAGGATTTGAGGGATCAACTGAAAGATCTTCTTGACAAGGGTTTTATCAGACCCAGCATCTCTCCCAAGGGTGCTCCAGTACTAATCGTGTGTAAGAAAGATGGTACCCTCAAAATGTGCATAGATTATCGCCAACTAAACAAAGTCACAGTCAAGAATAGGTATCCCCTACCTAGAATTGACGACATGTTTGACCAACTTCAGGGGGCCAGTTGTTTCTAAAAACTTAATCTCAGGTCAGCGTATCATCAGTTAAGGGTTAGAGAGAGGGACATACCGAAAACAACATTCAGAACTCAGTATGGTCTCTACAAGTTTGTGGTGATGTCCTTAGGATTAACAAACGCCCCAACAGACTTCATGGATTTGATGAATAGGGTCTTCAAGTAGTTCCTGGATATGTTCGTCATTGTATTTATCGACAACATTCAGGTGTACTCCAGAAATGAGGAAGAGCATGCCAATCACCTAAGGTTAGCATTACAGACCCTCAGAGATCGCCAGTTATTCGCCAAGTTCAGCAAGTGCGTATTCTGGTTGAAGTTTGTGACTTTCTTGGGTCATGTGGTCTCGGGTGAGGGAATATAGGTGGATCCTCACAAGATAGCAGCGGTAAAAGATTGGCCTAGAACTACCTATCCTACTGAAATCAGGAGTTTCCTGGGCTTAGCTGGAGATTACCAATGGTTTGTGGAAGGTTTCTCCTCTATAGCATCTCCTTTGACTAAGCTAACTCAGAAGAAAGTGAAATTTTAGTGGTCGGATGAGTGTGAGAAGAGTTTTCAGGAGTTAAAGAATCGACTCACTACCGCTCCAGTTTTAACCTTGCCAGAAGGATCAGATGGGTTGGTTGTTTATTGTGATGCTTCCATAGTTGGACTCGGTTGCGTTCTGATGCAGCGAGGCAAAGTGATAGCCTATGCATCTAGAAAGCTTAAAGTTCATGAAAAGATTTATCCAACTCATGACTTGGAGTTGGAAGCGATGGTATTCACACTAAAAATACGGAGACATTATCTTTATGGTGCTCACGAGGATGTGTTCACAAATCACAAGAGCCTTCAGTATGTGTTCTGCCAGAAGGACCTAAACCTACATCAGAGACAGTAGTTGGAGCTGCTAAAGGACTATGACATGAGTGTGTTGTATCACTAAAGTAAAGCTAATATGGTGGCTGACTCCCTAAGTAGATCGTGTATGGGGAGTGTGGTTCACATTGAGGAAGGCAAGAGGGAGTTAGCAAAAGAAGTTTATAGACTAGCCCGGTTAGGGGTGCAGTTGGTGGATTAGCTGAAGGTGGTGTGGTAATGCAAAATGGGTCAGATTCATCCATGGCGGTTGAAGTAAAATCCAGACAGGATGAGGATCCCATCTTACTTAAGCTTGAGGGAGCAGTCCTCCAAAAATAAATAGAAGCTTTCATCCAAAGGGAAGATAGGGTTTTCCGTTACTAGGGTAGGTTTTGTGTACCAGGCATCGGTAAGTTGAGACAGAAGATATTAGTAGAAGTGCAAAGATCTAGATATTCCATTCACCCTGGTGCTACTAAGATGTACCGTGATTTACGGGATATTTACTGGTGGAACGGCATGAAAAGAGATACCGCTGAATTCATAGCTCAGTTCTCGAACTGCTAGCAAGTCAAGGTAGAACACCAGAGACCCGTAGGCATGACTCGGGATATCAATATACCCATGTGGAATTGGGAATAAGTAAATATGGACTTCATTACAAGTCTACCCCAGACTCGCCAGCAGCATGACTCGATTTGTGTAGCAATAGACCGGATGACTAAGTCAGCTCACTTCCTCCCAGTCAAAACCATAGAATCACTTGAGGACTATGCCATAATTTACATATGAGAGTTAGTCAGACTCCATGGGGTGCCTTTATCTATCATTTTAGACAGAGGAACTCAGTTCATCTCACACTTCTGGAAATCCTTTCAAAAGGGACTAGGCACTCAGGTCAAGCTCAACACAACTTTCATCCGCAGATCGATGGGAAAGCTGAGTGGACTATTCAGACTTTAAAAGATATACTAAGAGTGTGTGTGATCAATTTTAAGGGGAATTGGGATGACCATTTGCCTCATATCGAGTTTGCATACAACAACAATTACAACTCTAGCATTCAGATGGCCCCATTTGAAGTATTATATGGGAGAAGGTGTAGATCGCCTATAGGGTAATTCGAGGTTGTGTGAAGCTACCATGATAGGTCCAGACTCAGTACATGAGGCAATGCAGAAAGTTCAGCTCATCCAAGAAAGGTTGAAAACAGCTTAGAGTCGTTAGAAATCTTATGCCGATGTGCAAAGAAGAGAGTTGTAGTTTGTAGTTGATAACTAGGTATACCTAAAAATTTCGCCCATAAAAGGGGTTATTAGGTTTGGGAAGATAGGAAAGCTCAGTCCGAAATATGTGGGACCTTATAGAATATTGAGGCGTATCGGCGATGTAGCCTGTGAGCTAGAATTACCTTCAGAACTAGCAGTTGTACACCCAGTTTTCCATGTGTCACTTTTTAAGAAGTGCATCGAAGATCCAACCTCAGTTGTGCTATTGGACAGTGTAGGAATAAAAGATAGTCTCTCATATGAGGAAGTACCAGCCCAGATCCTTGACCATCAGGTTCGTAAGCTAAGGAACAAGGAGATAACTGCAGTCAAGGTTGTATGGAGAAATTAGTAGGTTGAAGGAGCTATGTGGGAGCCGAAGTAGACATGATGGCCAAATACCCATATTTGTTCCTTACCGGCTCTAGCACAGCTTGAGATATTAGTTTTGACCCTAGAACTCAATTTACTTTTCATGACTTAGTTCAGGTGTTCAAGTCTCCTTTATGTTTTTGAATGTCTATATGAAAAGAGAATTCAGTTCAGTTATGTATTTTGAAATGGAGGTAGTCGTTCCGTCAGTTTTGGAGTTAAATGAATAATATCTGGAACTTTGATTGTTATTCTCTGCTTTTCTTTGTGTTTTCTAACATTCGAGGATGAATGTTTCCAAGGGGGGAGATATTGTAATGCCCCAAAAAGCCAAAATCTAAATCCGTGACTTAAATTAGGAAATCTTGAAAAGCTGTAGAAATGCTAAAGGACGACTCACCTAACGGGTCATTATGAGACACGATGACTCGTTAGGTCAATTATCAGAAGAAGGAGTAAATATTGTAAAATGAGAAGCAGTGTACATGACGAGTGGGGACATCGAGTCATGATCACATGTAATGACTCGTTATGTCCCCCGTTACCAGCCTTAGTAAGTTTTTAGGCAGTGTACCTAACGAGTGTAACCATGAGTCATCATTAGTGGCAATGACTCGTTAAGTGACTCGTTATCAAGCCTTGTATAGAATTTCCGAAGTGAGGTAGTGAGGTTCACGACTGGTGACCACAAGTTGTGGTCAGTCACCACGACTCATTGGGTCCCTCGTGGTGACCTGCTGAGGACTCAGACACTGTACTCAACGGGGGTGACCACGAGTCATGAACATTTAATGGTTTCATCATACGACATCCATTTAGAAAGGATTAGGTCTACTTTCTACTAACAACAAGCCCAACCGTCTGAAATATCTTTCTCATGCTTTATCATCATCAATCATATCGTCATGGTACCAAGTCAACATTCCATTCATACAGCTTACATTTAGGGACGTATATAGATTCATATCATACATTACACTTCCACAACATTCGAGTTCTGAGTTCATAACATACAACATATAACATAGGGTCATGTATGGTCCATAGGTCCAAATTACACTTTAGCATAGATACATTGTTTCACATACTTAGAATTACGGAAACCCATACACTTAACTCATACCTTAAACAGTTACAACGAATTCATGTGAGAAGCATAGATTTTCATTTCATAAGACCCATTTCATAATTCACTCCAATTCATGAGGAAGATGCAATAATTAGGCCATCATCATAGGTTTACCTCATACCCAAACCAGCTCCATCGAAACATAATGAAAATGCATATTTTACTTTCAAATGATCAAGCCCATACACTATAATCTCATCTCATCATATTTAAAAAATAGTATATTCTAATCATTGGGGAAATTCTTACGATGTTCACATAGTTTATACATGGTACGAGTTATTGATATTATTGAATGAACAATAATAAAATCCCAAATAATTTAGAGCCATCTCATGAAGGACATTCTATAATCATGCATTTTCACCATCTAGCACATAATTCCAAATAATCAATTAATTCTATAATCATAATTAACTTATAATCCTAATGGGTTCTAGAATTCATATACGACATAGAAGAAATCTCCCATCTGTCAAAACCCTAGGTCATGCTTTTCTAGAATAATTGAAATCAGGTCTTTGATAAAACATTTTAGGGCACAAGAATGGAAGAGTATCCTTGTTGAAAAACCCGCATACCTTCTAGGAGAGATTCCACTTGAAATTACACCTTGAAGCCTTGATGAAAACTTTTGGAGGATCCTTGGTCTTGAGAGGAAAGGAATGAGAGTTGAGAGAATGAGGGTTTAGACTTGAAAATGCCCTAAGAAGTCCCTTAGAAGCCCAAAACAACGTCTCTTTAAATTGGAAGTGTAGGACTTTACCAAAATACCCCTGTGAAAAACATGAAAAAAATTTACCCGATTTGAGACCACGACCCTCACCATGAGTTGTTGGTCCTCATCATGACTCGTGATGACCATCAGTTAAGTACATTGGGATTTGCTTCACAGTTTCAGCTTCTCCAACTAATGACCGACAAGATGAGTCATTGCTACATCTAATGACTCGTCAAAACCTTCCGTCGTCCCCACTGGACCAAGCCTTAAGCCCCTTCCCACGATCGATACCATGGGTCGTTACTAGCTCCAATGACCCGTTACAACCATCCGTTGCCACTGTCCTGAAACCCTGGGGACTCCTCACGACGACCATTGTGGCAACCCACGAGTCGTCACATGACTCATTCCTTCCTAGTAGACTAGACTGATATCTCATCATGACTGACTCCAATGAGTCATTGTCTCCCATAACAACTCGTACCTCCTCTCATGTCATCACCTGGTGCCTTTCCTGAAGCACTTACAACGACTACTTCAGCGACTCATTAGTCCCTATAACGACTCGTTGAATGAGTCGTTCTGAGGCACTTTTGCAGATTTTCCTGCTGAGCTCAACTCAAATCCCTGGTTTAAATCTTGGGAACTTTTGGGGTGTTACAATACCTCCCCCTTGGGAACATTCATCCTCGAATGTTTGCTAAACATACTAAAGGGATAGGGACAAAACTGAAATTCCAAAATCAATCAATTACAGCTAACACCAATGAAGTACCTGACTTCGGACTGACCTTACACAACAAAACTGGATATCTAAAAAAAAACATGCATGCCATGGCACAAAAGAGACCCAAGGACATGGATCTAACATGGAACTAGATAAAACACTGAGAAGGGTTCTTCCCCTTTAACTGACACTGAATTGATATGGACTGAGCCTTCGTTATCAAATTGATTTCTATTATAGGGTTAGAATTCATGATATCTAGTCTGACTGCAATTAAAGGTCTCCTGAGCACGAATCATTCCTGACATCCATAACTGAACACATACATGAGATAACCTGAGTCTGCTGAGCTACTAAGCATCTTCTAGAGACTAAGTTCGAGCTGATCATACTGGGAAACCTGAATTAACACACATAACTGATTCATAACACGAAGATAAGCCTAAAGGATTCGTAAAGTAAGATCAGCATTGCTATCTAAAACGGTTATCTAGAAATTCTGGGAGTCTGCGCATAGGGATGGACATAACTTAACTTCAACTGAAATACAAGAGAGGTTATTCGAACCTGGAGAGATTGACATATCATGACTGCAAGGGTTAAAACTCCACTACTATCATATTGAAGATCCGACTAGTCTCACATACTTACCATCTCCCCCTTAGCTTAAAACCATCATTCTAAGGCTCCTGAATCTTTCTTAAGTTCGAGGCTAATTTACTTACTCCTAGCTCCCCTTTCACATCTAATCATCACTGCAAGTCTTACATTAATAGCTATTCACATCACATATCGACAATCTCTTCTCAACAACAATCACAGAGCTTCTTATTCAATACTAGGGTTCTGGAGCTAGCAACATACAAAGATTAATGCAAGACTCATAACATTCCTGTGGCCACTACTAGTGACTTGCCCTTATCCTGGTGTGCTCTTACGGCATAGGAGTGGTTTTGATGATGTCCTCCACCCAGGCCAGATGATACACCCTACTGAAATTTATGGGCTATTAGAGCTACTGAAGAGGTGGCAAAGGACCTACTCTCACCTCACTTTGTCGCTGCGCAATCATGGTGCTTATGGCCCGACTTGCCGCACCAAAAACAAACATCCAATCTAGCCATACATTCTCCCAAGTGGTGCTTCCCATAGCCGGTACACAATGAATACGTAATCTCCCTTACTCTAGGTTTAGACGGAGCACTGACTGTCAAAAGTGATAGGGCTGACGATTTCTGTTGGGAATGTGAAGGGTGCCCACTACTCATCCTTGCCGAAGAAAACTTTGAATCACCTACCCTGGCCCTATTGGCTTCTCTCTCCCTTCACCTACTCCGCCTCCATTTGCTGAGCGAATATCACCAAACGTGGAAAGTCTATATCCCTATGCAACATGGCAGTCCTGCACTCTTTAACCAAGGAGTCTGACACTCCGTTCATGAACCTGCTCACCCGGGCCCTCTGGTCGGCTACCATCTCCGGTGCATACTTGGATAACCGAGTAAATTCCAACACGTACTCCTGCACCATCATGTCATTCTATTTCAAGTTGACGAATTCTGCCGCCTTTGCCTCTCTCAACTCCCTAGGGAAAAACCTTTCCAGGAATGCATTAGTAAATTCATCCCAACCTATGGGCCTGCTCCAATTCCTCGACTATCCCTCCACTGACAAAACCATATATAAGCAACTCCTTTTAGCTTGTAGGAGGCTAAGTCTGCACTCTCAATTCCTGTCACGCCATGATTTGGGTGATCTTCTGAATCTCTTCCAAGAACTCATATGGGTCCTCATCTACCTTTGACCCCAAGAATTTGGGTGGGTCCATTCTGAGGAAATCTTTTACTCTTGTCACTGCTACATTCTCATTCTGGGGAACACGAGACATCACCTACTAATTAATCCGGCGGGTCATGTCCTATGCCAACATATTAAGGGTTGCCCGAAACTCGGCATAGGTAACATGGTCGTCCATTGGGTTCGACGGGGCTGGTGGTACCTGCTGGCGGCCATTACCATTTCTTCTTCCAATCACTCGTCTGGGAGGCATTATCTGTGAGCGCGTAAAGCACTAGTCAGGGAAGGAATTGTTTAGATTTTCATACTCTATGCACGATAATAATTATGAAGAAAAAAGAACATTCCTAAAACGTCTCATAGCCTCCTTGTCATAAGTGTGACGTGCTTCACACCCATGAAGAAGACTCTACTTAACACGTCTTTTAGACACCCTACGACACTCTAAACCTTTGCTCTGATACCAAGTTTGTCACGATCTGAGTTTACACCCTAGCCGTAACACGGGACAAGGAACCCCAAAAGGATCCAAGTCGACCCGTGACATAATCATAGCATAACACTAAACGATATAAACATCTGACAAAACATAACTGAGTGGAAACTGACTTTAAAAGCAGAGGTTAACATTTAATGACATAATCTAAAAAAACACAATACATAGACTGAATCTAATTACATAAGTTTGAAAGCCTCTACTAAACTGATGAGTTGCTGGGATAGGTCCCCAGCTAACCCTCAAAGTCTGAAAATTGAAGTAAAACTAAATAAGAACATAGACCTCATCCTCGAGAGATGAGGACTCACCACAATCCGATAAGATGGAGGGAGGAGCATGTCTACCCGCGAGGCTGCATCTGGATACCTAAATCTATATCATAAAATGATATAACACATAAAGATGTGTGGTCAGTACTTGGAATGTAGTGAGCATGTAGGGAAAAACGTAAACAACTAAATATGCAAGTATACGGTAAGGAAATAAAAAAGTACATTGACATAACTAATTTAGCATACCACAATCCTCTTATGAGTCACATTCACATAGATACATGAAACTTTCTTTTGGATCTCATACTCTGAAACATCACCAAACTCTTGCATAAGGGTCAAGTACTGAACATTTAATGAGAGCCGAAGCTGAAGCTAGCAGCATACACTATACTGGGTTACTGCAGGTAACTGAGTTTGCATTTCATTTTATTATATCTATTCTAAACTGAAGTTTGAATTATACAGAACTGAATTATAATGATAACATAATAAAGGAAGTCATTCTCTACTTTGGACAGTCTTAACTAAACTAAGTGAGTCATTTTCTACTATGGAGAGTCTCGAGTGAACTAGGGAGTCATTCTCTGCTATGGAGAATCCTGACTAAACTAGGCAAACATTCTTTGTTATGGAGAATCCCGACTAAACTAGGGAAACATTTTCTGCTATGGAGAATCCCGACTGAACTATAGAAACATTCTCTACAATGGAGAGTCCCAATTGAACAAGGGAAACATTCTCAGCTATGGAGAGTCCCTGGCTGACTAGATGTCACAACCCGAGAGTAGACTCAGATCGTAGACACGGGACAAGAAACCCCCAAAGGCTCCAAGTCGACCCATGGAATAATCATCGCATACACTTAACATAAAAGACAACTAACAACATGGATAAGCAGAATTGATAATAGGAATCTTACATAGCCCATGATAGAAATCTTAACAAACATCTAAATACAACACTAAAATCTGTCTAAACAAGTCTGAAAGCCTTCTCTAACTAATGAGTTGCTGGGACAAGCCCCCAGCTAACTTCAAAAGTTTGAAAAATGAAACATAATAAAATAAGAATATAAACCACATCCTCAAAAAATGAGGACTCACCGCTAGCAGCAGAGAGAGAGAGGAGCGTATCTAGTCACGCAGTCGGACCTGGAGACTGGAATCTATATCATAAAACGACATAGCACAAGATGCATGCAGTCAGTACTTGGAATGTTCTGAGTATGCAGTAATGTAAATAAATATCTCATAGGTGTATATATATATATATACAAGCAGGGGGTACTACAAATCACAGGATTAGTAACATAACCGAAATGAGATACGACATCCTTATATGAGATTCACATATTCATATAATCATGATCACATTTTAAGGACATTCTTATTAGCGAGAATCCCTGTCTGTCGAATGGAAAGATTCTTATTAGCGAGAATCCCTGTCTGTCGAAGGGAAAGAAAGCTCTGATATAGAGAGTCACTGACTAGCTAGGGATGTTGGTCCCGACTGAAAAGGAGAAACTTGCATGGCTAGTAGCTAGGGATGTGAGTCCCGACTGACTGGGGAAATACTCTTGCTAACCAAAATCCCAACTAACTAGGGAAACACTCTTGCTAACAAGAATCCCAACTAACTAGGGAAATACTCTTGCTAACGAGAATCCCGAATGACTAGGGAAGCATTCTTGCTAACGAGAATCCCAACTGACTAGGGAAACATTCTTGCTAACGAGAATCCCGACTGACTATGAAACATTCTTGCTAACGAGAATCCCGACTGACTAGGGAAACATCCTTGCAAACGAGAATCCCGACTGACTAGGGAAACATCCTTGCAAACGAGAATCCTGACTGACTAGGGAAACATTTTTGCTAACGAGAATCCCGACTGACTAGGGAAACATTCTTGCTAATGAGAATCCCAACTGACTGACGCTAATCAAAATTACAACAGCTAATCAGAGACAAAGGACATTTAATGATTTTCATCATAAAACATTCTTATCTACAGGGTGGGGGCTACTTTCTAATAACATCACGCCCAACAGTTACAATATCATTCTTATGTGTTATCACCATAATTCCCTCATCATGGAGCCAATCAATAATTATCTCAAGCATCTTACGCTAACGAGCATTCTATATATTCATGTTATTCATATACTGTCATGACATTCCAAATTCCAAATTCATCTCATTCAACATGTAGCATAGAGTCTTGAATGATTAGTATATTCAACACATACTTCATCAAAGATGCATGACTTCATTTATTTAGATTTATGAACGACTTGGATATTTAAATCATACCTCAATATCATCTCATATATATCACAAATAACTTCTTTTACGAACTTTCCGTCCATATGAGTTTTAGATTCCAAGATTTTATAAAATAATTGAAGTAAGGAAAATAATTTAGAATCCACCCAAGCTTCATAATCCATTAATATAAAACAATCCAATCATACCTAATTAATTAAATCGAAAACGTGATGAGGATACATAATTTACTTTCAATTGCTCAAGCCTACAAGCTCCAATTCATCCCAACATAATTATTAGTGTCATAGTCAGGTCATTAGGGTTAATCATACCATATCTCCACAATTCCATCATGTTCTATGATAATCAAGTAAGACATATACAAAGACCATTCAATACTCAAGCCAATTTATGAAGAACATGTTACACTCTTGCATTCCCTACATGTAATCCACACTCCAAAACAACCCATTAATTAATACTCCAATTTAAACTCACATTCGCAGTAGATATTAGCATATAAGAGAACTACGGAAGAGTTTACCCTTGTTACAAACCCTATATCATGCTTTTCTAGATTCATCAAGATCGGGTATTAAATAAAAAAAAATATTTCTGGGAACACAAGGATGGAAGAGTATCCTTGTTGAAAGACTCGCATACCTGGTAGAAGAAATTCCCACTCAAAATCTTCCTTGAAGCCTTCATGAACACCTTGATGAAACCCTTGAATCTTTCAGAAGAGAGAAAGAAGAAGGAGAGTTGGGAGAATGAGAGTTAGGCATGAAAAACCCCTTAAAACGTCCCCAAACATATCCAAAACAACATCACATTAAATCTGGGAGCATGGAATTTTACCAAACTGCCCCTGAGAAAAATCTGAAAAATTGATAGAACTGATGCCACGACTCACCTGACAAGTCGTTGTCCCATTCAATGACTCCTTAGGTCCACTCATCAGGTATACTGGAAATTATTGATCCTTCAGGCCACGACCAAGATAACGACTTGTCACCACACCCAATGATTCGTCCTGCCCTTTTGTTAAGTACACTTGAAATTTATTTAAACCAAAACTTCTCCCCTCTAACGACTGACTTGACGAGTCGTTGCCAGGCCAGACGGCTCATCATGTCGTCCGTTACCACTACTTCCTGACTCCCACACCATGTTCGCACACGACAACTCGCAACATCCCACCATGAGTCAAGTTTCCCATCCTGAGATATTTTTTTGCCAGTTTTTCTGCACTTTTCAAATTAAACTCTCATGTCTTATTCTTAGCCCTTTCCGGGGTATTACACTAGAACATAAGGGGTACTCTTTGATATTATACATCTAGTCTATTCTTACTACAGCTAATCAAAAACATGAAAACTTAGAATTATCATTCTCATGCTTTATCATCATCATTCATATCGACATGGTACCAAGTCAACATTTCATTCACATATGTTACATTTACAGACATCTATAGATTCATATCATACATTACACTTTCACAACATCCGAGTTTTGAGTTCATAACATACAACATATAACATAGGGTCATGTATGGTCCATAGGTCCAAATTACACTATAGCATAGATATATTGTTTCACATACGTAGATTTACGAAAATCCACACACTTAACTCATACCTTAAACATTTACAATGAATTCACGGGAGAAGCATAGATTTTCATTTCATAAGACCCATTTCATAATTCACTCCAATTCATGTGGAAGATGCAGTAATTAGGCCATTATCATAGGTTTACCTTATACCCAAACTAGCTCCATCGAAACATAATGAAAATACGTATTTTACTTTCAATTGATCAAGCCCATACACTATAATATCATCTAATCATATTTAACAAATAGTATATTCTAATCATTGGGGAAATTCTTACGATGTTCACATAGTTTATACATGGTACGAGTTGTTGATATTATTGAATGAACAATAATAAAATCCAAAATAATTTAGAGCCATCTCCTGAAGGATATTCTATAATCATGCATTTTCACCATCTAGCACATAATTCCAAATAAGCAATTAAATCTATCATCATAATTAACTTATAATCCTAACGGGTTTTACAATTCATATACGACATAGAAGAAATCTCCCATCAATCAAAACCCTAGGTCATGCTTTTCTAGAATATTTGAAATTGGATTTTTGATAAAACATTTTGGGGCACAAGGATGGAAGAGTATACTTGTTGAAAAACCCAGATACTTGGTAGGAGAGATTCCATTCGAAACAACTTGAAGCCTTGATAAAAACCTTTGGAGGATCCTTGGTCTTGAGGGGAAAGGAAGGAGAGTTGAGAGAATGAGGATTTAGGCTTGAAAATGCCCTAAAGAGGTCACTTAGAAGCCCAAAACGACATCACTTTAAAACTGAAAGCATAGGACTTTACCAAAATACTCCTTGGAAAAAATATGAAAAAATTGCTCGATCTGAGACCATGACCCTTACCACGAGTCGTTGGTCCTCACCACGACTCATGGTGACCATTCGTTAAGTACATTGGGATTTTCTTCATGGTTTCAGCTTCTCCAACTAATTACCGACAGGACGAGTTGTTGCTACATCTAATGACTCATCAAAACCTTCCATCGTCCCCATTGGACCAAGCCCGAAGCTGCTTCCTTCAATTGACACCACAGCTCATTACTAGCTTCAATGACCCATTACAACCATCCGTTGCCACAATACTAAAACCATGGGATCCACTCCATGACTCCTCACGACAAACCATTGTGGCAACCGACGAATTGTCACATGACTCGTTCCTTCCCAGTAGACTAGACTCAGATCTCATCACGACTGACTCCAATGAGTCGTTGTCTACCACAATGACTCATACCTCCTCTCGTTGTATCACCTGGCGCCTTTCTTGACGCACTTCCATCGACTGCTTCAATGACCCGTTAGTCCCTATAACGATTCGTCGAATGAGTCGTTCTGAGGCACTTTTGTAGATTTTCCTGCTGAGCTCAACTCAAATTCTTAGTTTAAATCTTGGGAACTTTTGGGGTGTTACACCAAGGGAGTTCTTCTTTCACTCGTTTACTTTATGCTTTATTGTTTTAGCATTGGGGATAGTGCTACCGATTAAGTGTGGGATAGGAGAAGTAAACTTCTTTACCATGCATGCTTTAATTGCTAAGTCTGTACATGGTAGGCCTAATTTTTTTGTGATCATGACTTATCATGCATACTTGGGTTGTTTTTAGTAGTTATTTTTCTCTAGTTTTATTTTACTTTTGGTTTCATCGATTTTTGTTTTCGTTACTTTTTCGATAGATAGTTCCTTAGAATCGACTAGAGAGTCTAGATTTTTAATATTTTTTAGTTGTTGCTTCATGACTTTTCCCAATAATGAATGGATGCTATACCCCGAGAGCTCAAAGATCAGAACCGAGAGTTGAAATGGAGAAAATAGGATTTTTGACACTAGGTCATAGAACGAATCGTCCTGTGGTCCGTGGGGTAGACCACGAGTCTTGAAATGAGTCGTAGTGAGGTGCACGACTTAAGTTGGAATTTTGATTTTAGAGTCCTCACGGACATGACTACGAGTCATGGTCAGCAGCCACGGCTCGTTGAGTTAGCCTTGGTCAAGAGATAATGAAAGGTGAAGGTTGAGTTAGCAATGTTCCCTATGGTTGGACACCACGAGTCATGGTCAAACACCACAATTCATTAGGTGAATCGTGGTCAGCATTTGGTGAATGACCTAAGATTTTTGGCAGTGGAGGTAACAAGTGGTGACCACGAGTCGTGGTCATTAGTAATGAGTCATTAGGTCCCTCGTGGGGACCCCTCTAGGAGAAGTGGAATTGGACTTCACGACAGTAGACGACAACTCATTTCCCCTAATAACGACTCATCCAATCCCTCATGGGGACTGGAAGTCAATTATTTTCAGCGAATTTAGTAAAGGCTTATCTGTAATTTCTATGATCCTAAGGCCTAAACTATGTCATTTTAAGCTATGAATAATGAGTTTTAAGAGGGGTATGTTCATTCTAGGCTATTCCTATTTATGCATGCAAACTTAGAGAGCTAAGAAAGTGATCAAGCTTAATTCCTTTAAGTTTTTCCTCAATTCTTCATTGGGCAATCAAGGGAGTGGTGAAATCAGTCCATCTCAGGTATGTAGGGTTATGAATGGGTGAATTTGTTCATATCGATGCCCAATCTCTCTCTAATCCATGAAATATTATTAACAATTTCATGAGGTTTTATCCCAATTCTTATGTAATCCTTATGATCTATCTATGGGTTAATCTCCTTAAGGTATCAATTTATATTCTATGATTCATGGGCAGATTTTACAACTAGTTCAATTATAAACTTATAGATTTATATTTCTAAAAAACTTTTCCCAATTATGCATGTTTTATGGAAGTTCAATTTATGATTCTACTTGATATGGGTGTGAAGCGCGCCACACCTATGAAGAAGAGGTTATGAAACATTTAGGAAATGTTCCCTTCTTTCATGATCTATGTTTTGCGGTGAAATGTCTCTCTATCCTTCTAAATCATACTATTCGCGATTGCAGAATCATGCCTTCCCGCAGTGTTAACGGTAGAAGGAATGGAAATGGAAATGGCCACGAGGATGGCAATGGAGGTGGGTACCAACAAGCCCCACCAGCCCATGAGCACCATGCACTGGAGCCGATTGCCCATGTTGTATTTAGGGCAGCCATTCAGATGCTAGCACAGACTTTGACCGCCCAGGTCAACCAGTAGGCAATGGCACATGTCCTACAAAACGGGATATAGCAATAGCAAAGGTTAGAGACTTTCTGAGGATGAAGCCTCCCGAGTTCCTTGGATCGAAGGTGGATGAGGACCCACACGAGTTCATAAAGGAGATTTTGAAGATCACCCAGATTATGGGGGTGACTGGAGAGGAGTGTGCCAGTTTGGCCCCATATCAGTTAAAGGGGATCGCACACATTTGGTTCAAACAGTGAGAGGATAGTAGGGAGGTGGGAGGAGGCCCTATTAGTTGGGATGAGTTTCATTTTGCCTTTCTTAAGTAGGGACAAATTACAGTTTAGGAGTATGCCTTGGAGGTCTAACGTCCATCCAGGTATGCACCCGAGTTGGTGGCGGATCAAAGAGCCCGTGTGAGCAGGTTTGTGCAGGGGATAGCAGACTCCTTGGCCAAAATTTTCCAGACCACGATGCTCCTCCAAGATATTGACTTTGCCCGGATTGTCCTGTACACCCAGTAGATGGGAGTGGTAGAAATGAGTTAGTGGGATAGGGAGGCCAAGAGGGCCAGTCTGATAGCATCGGATTCTCCCAATCGAGGATTAGTGGGCACCGTCAGTAGTCCCACTAGAGATCTTTATCCCCAGTACCATCATCAGATAGTGTCCCATCCTGACCTAGGCATGATTAGAGAGGTAGCCTATGAGGCTCGAGGGGCCAAGGGAGCATTTCAGGAGATCGCACTTTTCCAACCTATGCGAAGTGTAGCAAAAACCACCTAGGGAGGTGTCTAGTTGGTTTAGATGCTTGTTTTGGGTGTGGCAAACCTGGACACAGGCTCAGAGATTGCCCTTTGGCCAGATAAGGCGACGGTGGGGCCTGTACTCCAGCTTCCAGTTCTGCAGCTCCACCAGTACGCCCCGCTCAGCAGGGAGGTTCTACTAGCACAGGTGGCGGAGGGCGCCAAAATAGATTTTATTCCTTATCATCCCACCAGGAGCAGGAGGTCTCTCGGAACGCAGTCACTGGTATGTAGTGAGTTTTCCACATTCATATATATGTTTTGTTAGATCCAGGGGCTACCTTGTCTTTTGTGACACCTTATGTGGCTTGTAGTTTCGGAGTCAGTCCCAAAATCTTGTCAGAACCCTTCTCAGTCTCTACTCCAGTATGTGATTCAGTTGTAGCTTGACAGGTGTATAGAAGTTGCCCGATCACACTCCTTCAGAATGTCACCTCAACGGATCTAGTAGAGTTATCCATGACCGATTTTGATATTATCCTTGGCATGGATTGGCCATTTGCATGTTATGCCTCAATTAATTGTAGAACCCGGGAAGTAGAGTTCAGATTTCCGGGTGAGCCAGTCATAGAATGGAAGGGTAGTTCAGTTGTGCCTATAGGTCATTTCATCTCCTATCTTAAGGATACAAAGATGATCTCCAAGGGTTGTGTTTACCATTTAGTTATGTTTAATGATTCCACGTCTAAGACCCCGACTATCCAGTTAGTCCTAGTAGTATGTGAGTACCCAGAAGTCTTCCCAGAGGACCTACCGGGAATCCCTCCCTAGCAGGAGATTGATTATGGTATTGACCTTCTTCCTCATACACAACCTATATCTATTCCTCCTTACAGAATGGCTCCAGCCAAGCTAAAAGAGTTGAAGGAGCAGTTGAAAGACCTTTTAGATAAGGGTTTCATCAAACCGAGCAAATCCCCATGGGGGGCACCAGTTCATTTTGTCTGAAAGAAAGATGGTTCTCTTCATATATGTATTGATTAATGGAAATTGAACAAGGTCACCATTAATAACATGTATCCTCTTCCCAGGATTGATAATTTGTTCGACTAGCTTTAGGGTGCTAAGTGTTTTTCAAAGATAGATCTCAAATCCGGGTACCATCAACTCAGAGTTCGGGAGAGTGACATCTTGAAAACAGCCTTCAGGACGCGGTATGGTCATTATGAGTTTGTAGTTATGTCTTTTGGACAAACGAATGCTCCTGCAGCTTTTATGGACTTGATGAACAAGGTGTTCAAGCCATACTTGGATATGTTCATGATTGTGTTTATTAATGACATCCTGATATACTCTCAGAGAAAGGAGAAGCATGCCGCTCATTTGAGGGTGATACAACAGACTCTCAAGGATCGCGAAATATATGCCAAATTTAGCAAGTGTGAGTTTTGGTTGAAATCAATGGCATTTTTAGGCCATGTGGTGTCTGGTGAGGCTGTTCAGGTGGACTTCAAAAGATCGAAGCAGTGAAAAATTGGCCTAAACTGATGAATCCTTCAGATATCAGGAGCTTCTTAGGTTTAGCTGGCTACTATCGGAGGTTTGTTGAGGGTTTTTAATCTATTGTAGCGCCATTGACCAAATTGAGTCAAAAGAAACTGAAATTCCAATGGCTGAATGCTTGTGAAAGGAGCTTTTAGGAGTTGAAGACTCGACTTTCCTCAACACCGGTGTTAACCCTACCGAAGCGTATCGATGGGTTTGTGGTGTATTGTGATGCTTCTAGAATTGGCCTTGGTTATGTATTAATGCAGTATGGTAAAGTGATAAAATACACTTTCAGACAGCTGAAAGTTCATGAGAAGAATTACCCGACCCATGATCTTAAATTGGCGGCGGTGGTAGTTGCATTGAAGATTTGGAGGCACTATTTGTATTGGGTCCATGTAGATGTGTTTACGGACCAAAAGAGCCTAGAATATGTGTTTACCTAGAAGGACCTAAATCTCTGCCAAAGGAGGTAGTTAGAGCTACTTAAGGATTATGATATAAGCATCCTTACCACCTGGGTAAGGCTAATGTAGTAGCAAATGCACTTAGTAGACTCTCTATGGAGAGTGTGTCCCATGTAGATAAGGGGAGAAAGGAGCTGGTAAAGGATGTACATCAACTTGCAAGGTTGGGAGTTCATTTGTTGATTCGACCGATGGAAGTGTTATTATCAAAATGGATCAGAGTCGTCCTTGGTGACTGATGTGAAATCTAGGCAAGACGAGGACCCTATCATGGTAAAGTTAAAGGAAGCCATCCAGAATTAGAAGATAGAGGTCTTCCCTAAAAGGGGAGATAGTGTGCTTCGATATCAGCGTCGTTTGTGTGTCCCGTACGTTGATGGTTTGAGAAATTGGATGTAGCATGAGGCTCACGATTCTAATATTCAATACATCAAGGTTCCACCAAGATGTATCGTGATCTACAGGAAGTCTATTGGTGGAATGGCATGAAGAAGGACATTGCAAAATTTTTAGCTAAGTGTCCAAATTGTCAACAAGTGAAGGTTGAGAACCAGAGACGAGGAGGTGTGCTTCAAGACATCAGTATTCCTACTTGGACGTGGGAAAAAATCAATATGGACTTCATTACAGGGTTGCCTCGCATTTGTCGGTAATATGACTCCATTTGGGTTATTGTAGACAGGTTGACCAAAGCCGCTTATTTTCTACTAGTCAAAACCACCGATTTAGAAGAGGATTATGACATAGCTTACATCCAAGAGCTAGTTTGGTTTCACAAAGTGCCTTTGTCCTTCATATCAGATAGACGTACTCAGTTTATCTGTTAGTTTTGGAGATCATTTCAAAAAGGATGTGGTACTCAGGTCAAGCTCAGTACAACATTTCACCCACAAACAGATGGTTAGGCAAAACAGACAATTCAGACTCTCGAATACATGTTGAGAGCATGTATGATTGACTTCAAGGGTAGTTGGGATGACCATTTGCCTCTTATTAAGTTTGCATTCAATAATAGCTATCATTCCAGTATTCAAATGGCTCCGTTTGAGGCTATCTATGGGCAGAGATGTAGATCGCCTATTAGTTGGTTTGAAGTCGGTGAAGCTATGATGATAGGACCAGATTTAGTCCATGAGCCCATGGAGAAGGTTCAGTTCATAAGGAACAGGTTGAAAATAGCTCAAAATCACCAAAAGTCCTATGATGATGTGAGAAGGAGAGAACTTGAGTTTGAAGTTTGTGATTGGGTATTTCTAAAGGTGTCTCCCATGAAGGGAGTGATGAGGTTTAGAAAGAAAGGAAAACTTAGTCCCTGTTATGTTGGTCCGTACCGGATTGTGAAGTGGGTTAGCAAGGTGGCATATCAATTGGAGTTGCCCTCAGAATTAGCTTCCATTCATCCAGTCTTTCATGTATCGCACTTAAAGAAGTGTTTGGGAAATCTAGCTCTAGTTGATCCGGTGGAGAGTGTAGGTGTGAAAGACAACCTTAGTTATAAGGAGGTTCCAGTGGAAATATTGGATCATCAGGTTAGAAAGCTAAGAAATAAGGAAGTAGCTTTAGTTAAAGTTTTATGGAGGAATCAACATGTTGAGGGAGCTACGTGGAAGCCGATGCAGATATGATGGCTAGATAGTGACATTTATTTCCTATCGGCTGAGTTCTAGCTTGAGGTATCAGTTTTTTCCCTAAAACTCTATTCAATTTCACGTTCAATTTATGTGCCCCAATTTCTTTCATGTCTATGTATGTATGTATGTATGATTCATGAATTCAGTTCAACCATGTAGTTTGAATCGGAGTTAGTCATTCTGTCAGTTTTCCACTTATATGATCAGTATTTGAATATGATGATTGCATTTCTCCACTTTTCTATATGATTTTCAACATTTGAGGATGAATGTTCCCAAGGGGGAGATATTGTTATACCCCGAGAGTCCAAAGATCAGACCCGGAAATTGAAATGGAGAAAACAGGATTTTTTGCACCAGGTCACAAAACGAGTCGTCCTATGGCCCGTGGTGTAGACCACGAGTTGTTAAGTGACTTGTGGTGAGGTGCATGGCTTAAGTTGGAATTTTGAATTTGGATTCTCCACGGATATGACCATGAGTCGTGGTTAGCACCTATGGCTCGTTGAGTTAGCCGTGGTCAAGAGCTAATGAAAGGTGAAGGTTGAGTTGGCAGTGTTCCCTATGGTTGGACACGACGAGTCATGGTCAGACACCATGATTCGTTAGGTGAGTCATGGTAGGCATTGGGTAAGTGACTTGAGATTTTGGCAGTGGAGGTAAGAGTGGTGACCACGAGTCATGGTCACCAGTAATGAGTCGTTAGGTCCCTCGAGGGGACCCTTCGAGGAAAAGTGGCAATGCATTTCACAACAGCAGACAACGACTCGTTTCCCCTAGTAACAACTCGTCCAGTCCCTCGTGGGGACTGGCAGTCAGTTATTTTCAATGAATTTAGTAAGGGCTTATCTGTTTCCTATGATCCTAAGGCCTAAACTACGTTGTTTTAAGCTATGAATAATTAGTTTTAAGAGGGGTAAGTTCATTCTAGGCTATTTCTATTCATGCATGAAAACTTAGAGAGATAAGGAGGTGATTAAGCTTTATTCCTTCAAGTTTTCGTCAATTTTTCATTGGGCAATCAAGGGAGTGGTAAAATCAGTCTATCTTAGGTATGTAGGGTTATGAATGAATGAATTTGTTCACACACATGCCCAATCTCTCTATAATCCATGAAATTTTATTAACAATTTATGGGGTTTTATCCCAATTCTTATGAAATCTTTATGATCTATCTATGGGTTAATATCCTTCACGTATCAATTTATATTCTATGAATCATGGGCAGATTTTACAACTATTTCAATGATAAACTTATCAGTTTAAATTTCTACAAAAGTATCCCAATTATGCATGTTTTATGGAAGTTCAAGTTATGATTCTACTTGATGTTGATGTTCATTAACCCATTATGATTTATGACTTATGATATGATTTCTCTCAAATGCTCAACATGAATTTATGAATATCAAGTATATACATATTTTACAAGTATGCATGAACCTCATAATTTATGATTTATGATTATCGCTGACTCACGGGCCTTACTTTCATGGCTAGTTCACGTCTTTCAAGCATGCTTATGATTATCATGATTCTAAATAGCCTATGAATCTCATGTATATTATCATATGAACACTATATATATTTTGGAAGTAGTATTTAACACCGAGTAGACCTGGGGTCCAAGCATACCCGAGTCTCAGAACTACGTGCCAATATAGCCATGATAGGACGTCCTTTGTGATTGTCCCTTTTGCCCAAATGGGCTTTTCATGAGTGATATCATGCCTATTTCATGGTTCTACCCTTGGAAAGGTACGAACACCCTCCCGACTAGGGGTTTACAGGTCGGGCTCCATATGTGCTCATATATGGTATGTCGGTTATAAGAATCTTCCAATATTCCTCATGATTTATGTATGATTATGATTATATACATTGGCTCAAGTCATGTTTAATAAAGATTTTCTCTCATGTGCATGATTATAAATAATGTACGAATGCTTTGAAAATCTTGAGCCTTACGTTGCATTATGATATTTATGTTATGACCATTTTGTCCTACTCTTATGAACTTTTATGTATTTAAAATGTCCGTTTTACCTACCTTGCATACTCGGTACATTCCAAGTACTGAATGCATACTCTATGCTGTATCGTTTCATGATATAGGCCCCAATCTTCAGACTCAGCCCCGTCACTAGCCAGTCCTCTGGAGTTAGCATTCAGCTTCAGTGGTGAGTCCTCATCTCTCAAGGACTACTCATTATCAGTTATCTTGTATTTTCAGTTCTTAGACTTGTCGGGTTAGTTGGGGGCGTTGTCCCATCAACCCATCAGATATGTTAGAGGCTTTCAGACTATATGTAGAAATCAGCTTGTCATGTATGAAGTGAATCCCGGTTCTGATGTCATGTTATGAGTAGTCTTCCATTATGTTTATTATGTTAAGTCTTCTGCTTTATTGGATTGAGATAGATGTATGTTCATTCCATTGGTTGACTTGGAGTCTCTCGAGGTTTCTTATCCCGTGTCTCGATCCAGGCCTATGTTCGGGTTGCGACAATGGATGACGACCATCTTAAGGGAAAATTAGTCACTAGGAAAAACAAGAACTTGGGACTTTATGAATGCAAGGTGGTTCACTTGGGTATCATTAAGACTTTGTGAAATTCACTCAAAAATGCATGAAAAAGGTAGAAACACTTTGTGTTTTGGAACTTGACCCTTGTGCTTGAAAAAAAAAGTGTGCTTAATTATGTTATTTGTGTAATAGTTTAGTTGAGTCTTGTTGGAAATTCATTAAGTTCTTGTGAAATCTTTTAGCTTGGAGATTTTGTTGAACAAGTATTTATTAAAGTAAGTATTTCATTATGATTTCATCTACATCTTTTATTTGTTTTCTCATAAACATGAGCGACTAAATCTCTAAGGCAGGATTGTGGGAACCATGATGGATTAACGGATATAGGCATAATAAAATAGTTTTTCTTGAATGGTGAATTAAGTGGATTGTTATTCTCTTCATTTTAATTAATGTTTTAGTGATTACAAACATTGAAACAAGCCCATATCCTTAACTTGCCCGACCAAGGAGGTTGATTTTAACAATGGAAATTTGAGATTAATAATTCTCATCTAATTAACTTGAGCTCTAACCGAGGATAGTTAAAATCCAAGCTTTATTGTAAAGCTAGAATATACGCACTTTTGAGACAGGAAAGAGATGGGTGGAAAGCATCTATCGTTTATTTGTGCACTTAACACATGCACTTTGAGATCGGAGGAGATAAGTGTAGTCTTTAAGTCTAGAAACGTTAGAAGTACTAAACATAAGTCTTACACAAAATTCAACAAGATAGATCACTAGTAAAAGCCTACTAAGTTATGAAATCGTGGGGAACACAATCCTAGTTTAGTCTTAATAATTTGATAAACAACTCAACAATTCTTAGCATTATTTCATTCTCTTTATTTGCAAATTCCCTTTTGAAATATTGATTACAAGTTAGTTTATTTACCGATAACATATTATTTCTGCCTATTCACTGTGGGATCGACTCCAACCTTTGTTGGGTTACTACATTTGACAGCAACCACTTTATACTTCAATTGCAAGGTCTAATTTGGGCGTGATCAATCCACACTTTATACTCAAATTTAAGATCAATTAGTTAATATCCACTTAGATATAAACACCCATCATCCACACACACCCCTAGAAGGGAATTTAGCTACTCATAATTAAGAAAAGAGAAATTATGCCAAAAAATATTTCTTAATTCCATTCATCATCAGTAAATAAAATTAATTCTACGCTTTTGAGTCTTCAACAATAGTGATTTTCCCCCAAAGAAGATGAAGAAGAAAGTATATTTATACTCTCTCTATCAGTCTTCTCCAATAATCACTCTGATGTAATATTCTCTCTCTTTTCTCTAATGTGTCCCTTTAAGAAATAGCGGTAAAAATCAATATAAAACTGTTGGAGTAAACGATGGGTGTGAATTGAAAAATAGAGGGAAATAAATTAGAGGGAAGAGAAATTTAAAATTTCCTTTAAGAAGGAACTTTGTCCTACATTGTTAGGGAAAAGGGAAATGTGTATGCTTATATTGAGAAGAATGTCTTCTAAATATGAAAGAGTTAACAAGAAGGTCTCCCCTCGTGCCGTCGTCGTCGCTCGGCTCGGCTTCAGCTTAGGATTTGGATTTGGATTTGGTCAAATGATCTGATTGAATGATAATATTTTTGGACTAAATTTATTTAAAATCCAAATTAACTGTTTGGCGCAAGGGGAAGTGTCTGCCTTGGACCGGCGAACCGCGGATCGTCACCTACATTTTGCCGGTGCTAGCACAGAACTTCCCGAATGATTCTGTATTTGAACTGGCCATGGGACTTCACCTGCAAAACGTCAGTGCCAGTGCAGAATTTCCTAAGGTATCTATGACAAACCGGTGTTGTGCTGGGGAGTCGTGAATTCTCACCGGCGAAACGCCGGTGCCAGCACAAGTCCAGCCAAAATATTTCTTTCCCAAATGGTAATAATTCTGAACAGACACCTTCTGAATAAGTGTTTTCACACCAGTTAAATTTTTCCGTTCTTTGGCTATAAATAAAGGCCTTTTGCCTTCATTTTTGTAGTACTTTTTCGAGACTTTTGCTAGCAAATTTAAAGATCATTCTGCATATTTTAAAAAAAAATAAAAATTCGAGTCTATTATGTGATTCGTTACCGTTCTTCAAGTTTGATGAAGTTATTGGTGTTTGAGGTACTGCTACACCATTAGCAGGTTAATCCATTTTATCCTAGGAGGAAGTAATCCAAAAACCTCGAGTACAGTGAGGGAATTAAATTCCTTAAGGACACACAGTGAATTCTGTGGACTTGGATATTATTTATTTTCTTTGCTTTACATATTTAAACACAGGACAACAACAAGCTTAAGGAATTTATTATTTTTTCTGTGTTCATCTATTTTCTGGTTTTGGAGAATAAAACCTTTCAGGTTTTCTACTCCATTGTTGGAGATTAAAATCTTCAGATTTTCTACTTTCTTTGAGATTAAAATCCTTGTGATTTTCTACTCACTATGATTGTTGGTTTGAAGATTTAGAAACTTCAACAAGCAAATCTGATTATTGATAATCTGGTTTGAAGATATAGAAACTTCACCGATTACTCAGTTTACTTCTATCAAAAGTTTTTTGATTTGAAGAAAATAGAATCTTCATCGATTGCTAACTTTTGTTGTTATTGTTCAATAGATATGATAGGAACAACTGAACCCATGCTTCCCTCTACGAGCAATGAAATCTCTTCCACCCATGCTTGCCTCTACAAGCAATGGAATCTCTTCAACCCATGTTGTACCTGCACCGGCTCAGCAGAAAAGCCCAAAAAGTTTTCTGGCATTAGCTTCAAAGGCTGGAAGCAGAAGATGTTCTTCTATCTGACCACATTGTGTCTGCAAAAGTTTATTAAGGAGGATGAACGTGTTTTGCCGGAATCAACTCCCAAAAATGAACGGTTCTTGGTGAATGAGGCTTCGAAGCACTCAGATTTTTTGTGCAAGAACTATATCCTGAGCAGATTGGAGAATGATCTATATAATGTATACAACAATATGGAGACTTATAAAGAACTCTGGGATGCGCTAGATAAGAAGTACAAAACGGAAGATGTTGGTTTAAAGAAATTTGTTGCAGCCAAGTTTCTGGACCACAAAATGATAGAAAGCAAGTCTGTTATCACACAATTCCAAGAGCTGCAAGTGATAACTCACGATCTCCTTGCTGAAGGTATAATTCATAGTAATGCTTTTATAAAAAGTATTAATTATGGTGCTAATTATAAGTTATTCAATGAAGGTTTGGTCATCAATGAAGCTTTTCATGTTGCAGCCATGATTAAAAAGCTACCTCCTTTATGGAGGGACTTTTAGAATTATCTAAAGCACAAGTGCAATGAGATGAAGCTTGAAGATCTTATCGTTCAATTGAGAATCGAAGAAGATACAAAGCTGTTGAAAGGGAGGTTAGGGTAAACTCAACAATTATGAGGGCAAATATTGTTGAGACCACTCCATATAATCCCAAAAAGAGGAAGAAGCCTTCTAGACCAAATAATTTTCTAACAAGAAGAAATTCAAAGGTAACTGCCACAACTGTGGAAAGATTAGACACAAGGCTGCTGAATGTCATGCTCCAAAGAAAGGAAAGCAAAAGGGACAAGCTAACATGGTTGAAAGAACCATGGAGATTGATGACTTGTGCTCTATGGTGTCTGAATGCAACCTAGTGGGAATCCCCATAGATTGGTGGCTTGACTCTAGAGCCACTCGACATGTTTTTGCTATCAGAGAAGCATTTGCTTCCTATACCCCTACTAGATCCAATGAGACCATGTATATAGGAAACTCTTCAACAACCAAGATTGAAGGCTATGGAAAAATATTTCTGAAAATGACATCCAGTTAGGTGGTGACTCTAAATAGTGTTTGTTATGTTCCAGAAATAAGGAAGAACTTAGTTTCTGCTGGTCTTCTCATCAAGAACGGATTTAAGTGCGTTCTTATTTCAAATCATACTTTAATAAGTAAGAATGATGCATATGTAGGAAAAGGTTACCTAATTGAGGGCCTTTTCAAACTGAATATAATTGTTGTTGAAAGCAATAAAATTACAACTTCTTCTTACTTGATTGAGTCAAATGATTTATTGGATTCCCATTTGGGGTATGATAATTATAAAACCTTGCGTAAAATTATCAATTTGGAATTATGGCCAAAGTTTGAATGCAATCAATCAAAATGTCAAATATGTATTGAATCTAAGTATGGTAAACATCCTTATAAGTCAGTTGAAAGAAATTCAAGTCCCTTAGACTTAATTCACGTAGATATTTGTGTCATGAAGTCAATACCATCTCGTGGTGGAAAGAAGTATTTCATAACTTTTATTGACGATAGTATGCAGTACTGCTATGTTTATGTTACACCCCGTAAGTTTCTAGTATTTAGTTGGCCTATTCGCGTGTTGGTTGAGAGTTTTAGAATGCCATGCAAGAAAAGGGCCCGGGGAAAGGTCGAACGAGCACCAAGTAGGATTTTCGCAAGAGGAGGCCGAACCGCGCTGCCCAAAGGGGCAATGTGGCATGGAGGCCCCTCCTCCGTGATGGCCAACGTGGCACGGAGCTGGATTCCCTCGTTGGCCAGCGTGCCACGTTGCCATGGTTCAGGCTCCAAGTATATAAAGGCCTCTCACCTCTTTTTCAAGTTATTTTCCTAAGTCACGACCAGAAAACAGAGAGAAGCGAAGGGTTTACATAAATTTTCTTTCGATTACGCCATCAAACGTTGGCCAAAGTTAAATTAACTTCGAGTACCGAAGTAAAAAGCTGCAGGGAGCATTTCTACGGAGTCGGTTTTGCGAAAATCGCCCGACGAATCATCGTTCCGCCGAGTCAAAGTGATTGGAATTGCTCCAAACTACTGTTAATACACTCCCAGGCTTAAAGTGAGTATTTCTCCCTTCTATACTTCCGAGAAATTGCGAGTTTTCGACCGTTCTTTGATAAGTCGAAGAATAGTTAGTAAGTTATATATATATTATTGTTTTTCTCCAGTATAATAATGAAGGTAATTCTATTCCTTCGTGAATATGATTACAGTTGGGGAGAATAGTTGAATACTAGCTGAACCTCGCCAGTTAATCAGTAAACCAGCAGTCGATGTATGTAAAGCTAGTCTCTTTCAGCAAGCTAGTTACCCCAGTGTAGTAAAACAGTATGAATTCCAGTATGGTATTTCATAAACAGTATATTATTTTCAGTATGTAATTTAGTAAAGTACGTCAGAAATATTATATCATGTCTTGGTATGAGATTCAATACAGCATGTCAGAGATTATGTTATTATTATTTTCAGTATGTATTATATATAGTTATTGCTATCAGTTGAGACTTGATTTTATTGTTTTGGGATGCATTACCTGTATAGCTTCTGTGACCGCCCCAGGGTTTAATAGCTATATCGACTCGTCCGCCAGAGGGTGAGGGAAGTGGCATGCCATCAGCTAGGACGAAGATGGGATGCCAGTTTCCCCATATTTTTTCGTGGTTGGCCTTTATACACCCCCGTCGAGTGCTTGTACCCGGGGTGTTGATTTCAGGAGTCCTCCAGAATCAGGTACAGTTATAGTCAGGGGACTAGCGGGCCCAAGTTGCATACCCAGGGGATAGACAGGATGCTTATAGTTACTAGGTGATATGGTATGACCTGGGTAGGGGTAAATAGATTGTGATGATTGGACCTTCCGGCTTATGGGAGCCAGGTAAGGTTTATGTGATGTTATGTTGTTTTAGTTATTGATAGCTAGCCAGTAGAGCATCATGTTATCAGGTATGACTCCTACTCTTCTAAGTATAGTTAAGGTTAGCCCTTATTCCACTATTCCAGTCAGTTTTAGTCTGTCTTCTTCTACTTTAGTTACTATCAGTTTTATTACTTTTAGTTATTTTTAGTTATTTCTTTGCATACTCAGTGCAGTGGTACTGACGCCCGTTATGGGGCGCTACATTACTTTCCTATAGGTACACATAGAAGAGGAGCGGACCCCTCATAGTTCCAGTCAGCGATACAGAGCCTTCAGTTCCTTTCATCTGGAGCTTGAAAGACAGAGGTTTACTTTCCTTTTGCATGTACAGTATGGGTAGGCCGGGGCCCTGTCCCGACCATCTTGTTATTCTTAGAGGCTTGCAGACTATATTATATTCCCTGTGGTTTCTTGTATCGGCCGTGTGGGGCCGTATTTGTGTTCAGTTTGTATGTGATGGCCGTGTGGGGCCTTGTTCAGTTGTTAGTTGGTGACCTTGTCGGTCACAGATCAGTTTAGCGCTTGATTCTACTTTTCAGTGATAACTAGATATCATGGTGGCCTTGTCGGCCCGCATAAGATTCTTTATAGTTGGTTGTTCTGGTTAGCTGTTATATTTTACAGGCAGCTATAGGCCTTGTTGGCCGGGGGCTGTATTTACAGCCATTATATAGCCCGTCGTTTTCTTGATTCCAGAGTTAGAGTCAGCCTTGCACCAGATGTGCTTAGGCTCAGCTAGTCCAGCGGTTCAGGTCCTAATAGGGCACCAGGTGCTAGTCATGCCTCCCAAGGCGGGGTGTGACAAACTTTGTATTAGAGAGGGACGTATCCCAGAGAGTCTGCAAGCCGCGCTAAGTAGAGTCTTGTCTATGGATGTGTTGTGCACCACATACTATAGGCAAGAGGCTATAAGGCATGATAGGATGGTTACTCTTTCTTCTTATTCAGTCGTGCTGCAGAGCGCTACAATATAGGGTTGAGTCCCTAAAGCTTACTATACTCTTTGTTTATAGATAAAATGTCAGATCAGCGACATCCTACGACAGGCAGAAGACTGGATGTAGCAGCAGGAGATGGCACCAGCAGGGTGCCTCAGCCTCGATTAGAATTAGCCAAATCTGAGGGCGATACGGAGGCATCGTCCCGACCTTCTCAGCAGTCTCCGTCACATTAGGAGCCGCTTGGGGTGACACCACCTCTGGTAGTTCCTATACTTATACCATCCGATCAGGAGGTCAGGAGTGCAGTGGTTATGTTAGCGCAGATGATGGCTGCTCAGCGCCAGTCGATGCCACCTACAGCTGCAGAATCATCAGGTGGGCCTGGTAGCTCGAGGGTCCGAGATTTTTTGGCTCTAAGTCCCCCGCAGTTTACAGGGACAGATCGGACAGAGGACCCCCAGGATTTCCTAGATCAGATGTAGAGGATCTTCTGGGTAATGCATGCTACACCCGTGGAGTCAGTTGAACTGGCGGTATTCCGACTACGGAGAGATGTTGAGAGAGGTCCCTAGGGAGAGATGTTTCTCCTCCGACCTGGTCCAGCTTTTCAAAGGCTTTTCTTGATCATTATCTACCACGGGAGATTCGACAAGCCCGGGTTGATTAGTTCCTACAGCTGGAGCATGGATCAATGAGTGTTCGAGAATATGCCCTGCGGTTTGATTCTTTGGCCTGATATGCGCCAGCTTTTGTGGATACCATGCCATCTAGAGTACACCATTTCATTATGGGGCTGAATCCAGAATATGTTGAGACCTGTATTACCGCTACTCTGCTAGAGGATATGGACATTTCCTGAGTACAGGCATTTGCTCAGAATATTGAGGGCATCAGACAGCGGCAATGGGAGGTGAAGAGAACCAGTTAGGAACAGTGCCGCATAGACAGGCCAGAGGATATCCAGGGGGAGGCCTGGGGAGGACCCACGCCACGGTTGTCAGATAGGCCGCCTAGATCCCCGCCTCCATCACAGCAACAGAGGAGCAGGTTCAGTCGCCGGGGGCAGTAAGAGCCTGACGGAGGTTCGCAGATAGCAGATTCACCGCAACAGAGGAGGGCAGAGCAGAGTAGGTATACAATACCACTTTGCCCTATTTGTAGCCATCGCCACTCTGGAGCGTGCAGATATGGCTCCACATAGTGCTATATATGTAGACAGGAGGGTCATTTGATGAGAGCTTTCCCAGCTAGTGGTCAGGGTGACCGGGGTTGACAGGATAGGTCATCAGTAGGGTCACGAGCTCCAGCATCCCCGGCAGGGCGCAGGCCCTCAGTTTCAGCAGGCAGAGGCTGAGGCAGATCAGGGACCTCCGGTTCAGGTGCGGGCCCAAGCCATACCTATGCATTATCGGGGAGACAGGATTCAGAGTCGTCACCAGATGTTGTGACAGGTATGCTGACTATTTTCTCTCACCCTGCTTATGTGTTGATAGATCCGGGATCCACCTTGTCCTATGTTACACCGCTAGTGGCTCGAAAATTCAGTATTGTGCCAGAATTGCTTCGGTGACCTTTTTCAGTATCTACACTCGTCGGTGACTCTATTATAGCCAGAAGGGTCTATCGGGGGTGTACAGTAGAGGTGGCCAGCCGTCAGACTACAGCATATTCGGTAGAGCTAGAGATGGTTGATTTTGATGCCATCATGGGTATGGATTGGTTAGTCCATGCTATGCCAATGTTGAGTGCTGGACCAAGACGGTCTGATTCCACTTTCCAGGGGAGGTAGTACGGGAGTGGAAAGGTAGTACAGCTACGGCAAAAGGTAGGTTTATTTCCTATCTTTGGGCGAGAAAGTTGATAGAAAAGGAGTGCATTTACCACATTGTCAGAGTCCAGGATGTTCGGGCAAAGCCTCCGACTCTTCAATCTGTTCCAGTAGTTAATGAGTTCCCCGACGTATTTCTAGATGAGCTTCCTGGTATTCCCCCAAAAAGGAAAATTGATTTTGCAGTTGATCTATTACCACGCACTCATCCTATATCAGTTCCCCCTTATCGGATGGCTCCTGCTGAACTAAGAGAATTGAAGGAGCAATTGAAAGATTTGCTAGATAAGGGCTTTATCAGGCCGAGTACCTCACCATGGGGTGCGCTAGTTTTGTTTGTGAGAAAGAAGGACAGCTCCCTCCGTATGTGTATAGACTATCGTCAACTGAATAAAGTCACGGTCAAGAATAAGTACCCGCTTCCCAGAATAGATGATTTATTTGATCAATTTTAAGGAGCAAGGTATTTTTCCAAGATTGACTCAAGGTCCGGGTATCATCAGGTTCAGTTTCATGAAAAAGATATTCCAAGGACTGCCTTCAGAACCCAATATAGTCACTTTGAATTCTTAGTCATGTTCTTCGAGCTGACGAATGCCCCAGCAGTGTTTATGGACTTGATGAACAGTATTTTCATACCATACCTGGACTTGTTCGTGATAGTGTTTGTTGATGATATTTTGGTGTATTCTCGCTCAGAGAAAGATCACCAAGGTCATTTACGAATAGTGCTTCAGATTCTCAGAGACCACCAGTTATATGCCAAGTTCTCTAAATGTAAATTTTGGCTGAATTCAGTAGCCTTTTTGGGTCATATCGTATCGGACGCTGGTATACAGGTAGATGCCCAAAAGATAGAGGTAGTGAAAACATGGCCTAGACCTACCATTGTGATCGAGGTACGTAGTTTCCTGGGATTAGTCGGGTACTACAGAAGGTTTGTGGAAGGATTTTCCACTTTAGAAGCACCTCTAACTAAACTGATGCAGAAGGCAGCAAAATTCTAGTGGACTGAGGCATGTGAGTAGAGCTTTCAGGAACTGAAAGATAGATTCACATCAGCACCAGTGTTAGCGTTGCCAGAAGGAACAGAGGGTTATGCAGTTTATTGTGAATCTTCGGGTGTTGGATTAGGATTTATGTTGATGCAGCATCATAAAGTGATTGCCTATGCTTCCAGGCAGCTGAGGAAGCATGAGAGAACTATCCTACCCATGACTTGGAATTAGCCGCAGTAATTCATGCCTTGACGATATGGAGACATTACTTGTATGGCGTCCACGTGGATATTTTCACTGATCATAAGAGCCTACAGTATATCTTCACCCAGAAAGAATTGAATTTGCAGCAGCGTTGCTGGTTAGAGCTGTTAAAAGATTATGATGTGAATATTTTATATCACCCTAGAAGGGCCAATGTGGTAGCAGATGCCCTTAGCCGTAAATATATGAGGAGTTTGGCATACTTATAGCCCGAGCAGTGAGAATTGGCCCGAGAACTGCATCAGCTAGCCAGTTTAGCCGTTCGTATAGCAGAAACATGAGATAATAGAGCGGTAATCCAGAACACCGCAGTGTCAACTTTGGTTGTGGAAGTGAAGGAACGACAATATGAAGATCCTAACCTGGTTGAGTTTAGGAACAGAGTCCAGAGAGGGGAAGTGACAGATTTTCAAGTAACCAAGGATGGAGTTTTGAGATATAGGGATCGCCTCTGTGTTCCAGACGTTGCAGGGCTTCGCCAGCAAATTATGGGCGAAGTACACTATGCCCGTTATTCTCTCCATCCAGGTTCGACGAAGATGTATCATGATGTAAAAGATATCTACTGGTGGTCAAGAATGAAAAAATGGATAGCAGAATTTGTAGCTCAGTGTCCTAATTGCCAACAGGTGAAAGATAAACATCATAAACCAGGCGGACTGACACAGGATATAGCCGTTCCTTTATGGAAATGGGAGGGAGTTAATATGGATTTTGTAGCAGGGTTACCTCGCACCAGGTGTAAGTATGATTCGATTTGGGTAATTGTTGACAGGTTGACAAAATCAGCTCACTTTCTGCCAGTAAGGGCTACCTTCTCAGCCGAAAATTCTGTTGAGCTATATATTAAAGAAATAGTCAGATTGCATGGTGTTCCATTGTCAATTATCTCCGATAGAGGGGCGCAGTGTACAGCTAAGTTTTGGAAATCATTTCAGAGAGGCTTGGGGACGCAGGTTAACCTAAGTACAACCTTTCATCCTTAGATAGACGGGCAGGTAGAACGTACCATCCAGACGCTTAAGGATATGTTATGAGCCTGTGTGTTAGATTTTGGAGGTAGCTGGGATGAACATTTACCGCTTATTGAGTTCACCTATAATACTAGTTATCATTCAGCCATTCAGATAGCGCTTTATGAAGCATTGTATAGGCGGAAGTGCAGATCCCCAGCTGGTTGGTTTAAAGTAGGAGAATTAGTGTTGATTGGGCCAGACACTATTCATCAGTCAAAAGAGAAAGTAAAGCTTATTAGGGAATGTCTGTTGACTGCTCAGAGCCGCCAGAAATCTTATGCTGACATGCGGTGCAGAAACTTATAATTTAATGTGAATGACTGGGTATTCCTGAAAGTTTCATCAATGAAGGGTGTGATGAGATTTGGCAAGAAAGTCAAGCTTTGCCCGAGGTTTGTTGGGCCTTATCAGATTCGCCGAAGAATAGGCCAGGTGGCATATGAATTGGATTTACCTCCAGAGTTAGAATCCATTCACCCAGTTTTCCACGTAATCAATGCTGAGGAAGTGCATAGGAGATCCCTCCCGAATTGTCCCAGTCCAAGATGTTCAGGTCACAGAAGAGTTAGCTTATGAAGAAATTCCAGTATCCATACTAGACCGGCAGATCCGCAGATTGAGAACCAAAGATGTTGCTTCGGTGAAAGTATTATGGCGCAATAAAAATCGAGAGGAGATGACTTAGAAAGTAGAAGATAATATGAAAACCAAATATCCTCAATTGTTTCAGACTTAGTCAGATTATGCAACCAGAGGTATGTATTATTATGTTTCATAAGTTGCATTATATTCAGACATGTGTATTGACTCCAGTCTATTGTGAATGAGTACTGTAGTATCATGTGGGGTACTTATATTGGACTTTTCTGGGTTTTTGGGTTTTGGGATAGTCCATATTACAAGGAAAACTCTACTGAAATTTTTCTAGAATAGGTAAGTGCAAGTTAAGATTATTGCAAGCAGAAGTTGACATTCGAGGATGAATGTTCTTAAGGGGGGAGGATGTTACACCCTGTAAGTTTCTAGTATTTAGTTGTCCTATTCGCATGTTGGTTGAGAGTTTTAGAATGCCATACGTGCAAGAAAAGGGCCCAAGGAAAGGCCGAACGAGCGTCAAGTTGGATTTTTGCAAGGGAAGGCCGAACCGCGCTACCCAAAGGGGAAACGTGGCATCGAGGCCCCTCCTCCGCAATGGCCAACGTGGCACGGAGCTGGATTGGCGTGTTGGCCAGCTTGTCGCGTTGCCATGGTTCAGGATCCAAGTATATAAAGGCCTCTCACCTCTTTTTCAAGTTATTTTCCTAAGCCACGACCAGAGAACAGAGAGAAGCGAAGGGTTTACATAAATTTCCTTCTGATTGCACCATCAAATGTTGTCCAAAGTTAAATTAACTTCGGGTACCGAAGTATAAAGCTGCAGCGAGCATTTCTACGGAGATGGTTTTGTGAAAATCGCCCGGCGAATCATTGTTCCGCCAAGTCAAAGTGATTGGAATTGCTACAAACAAGGGTTTAATACACTCCCACGCTTAAAGTGAGTATTTCTCCCTTCTAGACTTTCGAGAAATTACGAGTTTTCGACTGTTCTTCGATAAGTCGAAGAATAGTTAGTAAGTTATATATATAGTATTGTTTTTCTGTAGTATAATAACGAAGTTAATTATATTCCTTCGTGAATATGATTACAATTGGGGAGAATAGTTGAATACTAGCTGAACCTCGCCAATTAATCAGTAAACCAGCAGTCGAGGTATGTAACGCCAGTCTCTTTCGGCAAGTTAGTTACCCCAGTGCAGTAAAACAGTATGAATTCCAGTAAGGTATTTCATAAATAGTATATTATGTTCAGTATGTAATTTAGTAAAGTATGTCAGAAATATTATATCATGTCTTGGTATGAGATTCAGTAAAGCATGTCAGAGATTATGTTATTATTATTTTCAGTGTGTATTATATATAGTTATTACTATCAGTTGAGACTTCATTGTATTGTTTTGGGCTAGAGTACATGTATAGCTTCCGTGACCGCCCCAGGGCTAATAGCTGTATCAACTTGTCTGCCAGAGGGCGAGGATATGTCACTCTACGAAGTGGCATGCCGTCCGCTAGGGACGAAGATGGGATGCCAGTTACCCCATATTTTGTCGTGGTTGGCCTTTATACACCCCCGTCGAGCACTTGCGCCAGGGGTGTTGATTTCAAGAGTCCTCCAGACTCAGGTACAGTTATAGTCAGGGGCCCAGCGGGCCCAAGTTGCATACCCAGGGGATCGGCAGGATGCTTATAGTTACTAGGTGATGTGGTATGACTTGGGTAGGGGTAAATAGATTGTGATGATTGCACCTTCTGGCTTATGGGAGCCAAGTAAGGTTTATGTGATGTTATGTTGTTTTAGTTATTGATAGCTAGCCAGTAGAACATCATGTTATCAGGTATGACTTCTACTCTTCTCAGTATAATTAAGGTTAGCCCCGATTCCACTATTCCAGTTAGTTTCAGTCTGTCTTCTTCTACGTCAGTTACTATCAGTTTTATTACTTACTTTTAGTTATTTTCAATTATTGCTTTGCATACTCAGTACCAGTGGTACTGATGCCCGTTATGAGGTGCTGCATTACTTGCCTGTAGGTACACATAGAAGAGGAGCGGACCCCTCGTAGTTCCAGTCAGTAATACAGAGCCTTCAGCTCCTTTCATCCGGAGCTTGAAAGACAGAGGTTTACTTTCCTTTTGCATGTATAGTATGGGTAGACCGGGGCCCTGTCTCGACCATCTTGTTATTCTTAGAGGCTTGCAGACTGTATTATATTCCCTGTGGTTAGTTGTATCGGTCGTGTGGGGCCGTATTTGTATTCTGTTTGTATGTGATGGCCGTGTGGGGCCTTGTTCAGTTGTTAGTTGGTGACCTTGTCGGTCACAAATCAGTTTAGCGCTTTATTCTTGTTTTCATTGATAACTAGATATCATGGTAGCCTTGTCGGACCGCATAGGATTCCTTATAGTTGGTTGTTCTGGTTAGCTGTTATATTTTACAGGTGGCTATAGGCCTTGTCGGCCGGGGGCTGTATTTACAGCCGTTATATGGCCTGTGGTTTTCTTGATTCTAGAATTAGAGTCAACCTTGCACCAGAAGTGCTTAGGCTCTGCTAGTCCAGCAGTTCAGGTCCTAGTAGGGCACCAGGTGCCAGTCATGCCTCCCGGGGGGGACGTGACAGTTTACTTACTCAAAAGTAAAGACGAAATAATTAAAGCATTCAGACAATATAAAAGTGAAGTTGAAACACAACTTAATAAAAAGATCAAAATGATAAGGGGTGATAAGGGTGGAGAATATGAATCTCTTTTTGAAGAACTACGTTTGGAATATGGCATTATTCATCAAACAACTGCCCCTTACTCACTACAATCTAATGGGATTGAGGAAAGGAAAAATAGAATATTAAAAGAAATGATGAATGCTCTGTTGATAAGCTCTGGTTTACCCCAGAACTTGTGAGGCAAAGCTATCCTTACGGCTAGCAGAATACTCAATCGAGTGCCCCATACCAAAACACATTCCATTCCGTACAAAAATGAAAAGGAAGAAAGCCTAACCTTGAACACATGAAAGTGTGGAGGTGTTTGGCTAAGGTACACTTCCTTAACCCAAAAGGGTTAAGATAAGAACTAAAACCATTGATTGTGTTTTCATAGGATATGCTACAAATAGTAAAGCATATTGATTTCTGGTTCGCAAATCAGAAAATCCTAACATTAGACAATGCTGAATTTTTTGAAAATATATATCCGTACAAACAGAATTGTGAGTCGTCTAGCGAAGGATCTAAATGACCTCGGGAAGAGACAAAGAAAAGTGTTCCTAATAAGGAGAATCCAAGATGTAGCAAACATCAAAGGACTTCTACTTCCTTTGGACCAGATTTTCTAACATTTTTGTTGGAAAATGAGCCTCGAACTTTTCAAGAAGCTATAACTTCTTCACAAGCTCAACATTGGAAAGAGGCAGTCAATAGTGAAATTGACTCCATAATGAATAACCATACATGAGAATTGGTTGACCTTCCTCCAAGAAACAAACCATTAGGTGTAATGGATTTTCAAAAAGGAAAGTTAAAGATGATGGCATTATTGAAAAATATAAAGCAAGACTTGTAATCAAAGGGTTTAGACAAAAAAAAAGGTCTTGATTACTTTGATACGTACTCACCGGTAACCAGAATTACATCAATTTGGGTGTTAATAGCGTTAGCCGCTGTATACGGTCTTGAAATCCATCAAATGGATGTGAACAACCTTTTAAATGGAGATTTGGAGGAAGAAATTTGCATGGAAAAACCTGAAGGGTTTGTAGTTCTTGGAAATGAAAAGAAGGTGTGTCGACTTGTAAAGTCCTTGTACGGACTAAAACAAACGCCCAAACAATGGCATGCAAAATTTGACCAGTCTATGCTTTCAAATGGTTTCAAGATTAATGAGTGTGATAAATGTGTTTACATTAAGAACACCCAAAATCAAGTCAGCATTGTTTGCCTATATGTGGATGACATATAGATAATGAGTAACAACATTGCTAACATAAATGCTACCAAGCGTATGCTTGCTAGTATGTTTGAGATGAAAGATCTAGGAGTTGCTGACTAGATATTGGGGATTAAGATCCACAAAATTCTTGAAGGTCTAGCATTGTCTCAGTCTCATTATATCCAAACAATACTTGAAAATTTTAAGTATTTGGATTTCTAAATTTCAAAGACATCAATTAATGTGAATCTTGCTCTTTCTAAGAACAAAGGTGAAAGTAAGTCTCAATTGGACTATGCAAGAGTATTGGGAAGTCTGATGTACATCATGAGCTGTATACGACCAGATATAGCTTGTGCGATAAGTGAACTTAGTTGATACACAAGTAATTCTAATCAGAGCCATTGAATAGCTATGAAATGAGTTTTGGGGTATTTAAAACATACTCAAAACTTTTCTCTGCATTACAACAAGTGTCGAGCATTTGTTGAAGGATATGGTGATGCAAATTTGATCACTGGATCAACTGAAACTATCCACAAGTGGATATGTGTTAACCATTAGTGGAGGAGAAGTGTCTTGTAAGTCATCCAAACAAACATGTATTGCTCGCTCTTCAATGGAAATTCATAGCTTTAGATAAGGCTGGTGAAGAAGCTAAATGACTTAGGAATTTCCTAGAGGACATTTCATTCTGTCTCCAATATGTATAAATTGCGATAGCCAAGCGGCAATCAGAAGGGCTGGAAGTGTAATGTATAACAGAAAGTTTCATTACATATGACGGAGAGATAACACCATTAGACAACTACTCTCTAGTGGAATTATCACAATTGACTATGTCAAGTCAAGAGATAATGTATCAGATCCAGTTACAAAAGGCCTAACTAGAGAGGCGGTTGAAAGATCATCGAAGGGAATGGGACTATGGCCGAGGAAAATTCATAGGGGCGGTAACTCTACCTAGAAAATTGGAGATCCCAAGATCTAGGTTCAAGGAGATCAAACAAAGTCATTGATGACGGTTCAACATTGTAAAAATAACTTTTGTTTCATTCTTGTGATGACACAATGTCTAATAACAAGGATAAAGCATTAAAGGCTTTTTAATGATTTCTAAGTTTGACACAGGATATGCCAAATGGTGTATCTATGGATAACACATTTAGGAATCACCTATATAAGTGTGAAGTGTAAATCGCTTCAAGGAGAATTCTATAAGGCCAATTCTCTACGCACTTATGACACCATGCATTGTTCATGGCTGATACGAACAAAACAATGAGAACCTAAGACGTTTAAAGGATTAATTGTGTGACTTATATTGTCTAAGTATACAACAAAGCTTGACAAGTCAAAGATATCAAAATCTATCGATTGACCGAGTATATCCGATATATGTTCACTACGGAAAGTTCAAGGGGAAGCCCACTTATCTAGATGCAATTAATTCTTGCTTACGAATCACACAGTTTTTCATGCATATAAATTTTTTTAGAGTCATTCCCCATTCATGTGGGGGATTGTTGGAGTTAAGTGATGGGAGTGAATTGAAAAATGAAGGGAAATAAATTGGAGGAAAGAGAAATTTGAAATTTCCTTTAAGAAGGAACTTTGTACCACATTGGTAAGGAAAAGAGAAATGTGTATGATTATATTGAGCAGCATGTCTTCTAACTATTAAAGAGTTGAGAAGAAGGTCTCCCTCGCGCCGTCGTTGCTCGGCTCGGCTTCGGATTTGGATTTGGATTTGGATTTGATCAAATGATCTGATTGATTGATAATATTTTTGGACCAAATTTATTTAAAAACCAAATTAACTGTTTCGTGCAACTGGAAGTATCTGCCTTGGACCGGTGAACCGCAGATCGTCACCTGCATTTCGTCGGTGCTAGCACGGAACTTGTTGAAGGATTCAATATTTGAATCGACAAGCCGTGGGTCTTCACCTACGAATGCTAGTGCCAGCGCAGAATTTCCTGAGGGATTCTATGACAAACATGAAACGCACCGGCGGGCACGAATCCTCACCGGTGAAAAGCCAGCGCCAGTGTAAGTACGAAATATTTCTTTTCCAAATGGTAATAATTCCAAATAGACACCTTCTGAATAGGTATTTTCACACTAGTTAACTTCAATTCTTTGGCTATAAATAAAAGTCTTTTGCCTTCATTTTTGTAGTACTTTTTTGAGACTTTTGCTAGCAAATCTAAAGATCATTCTGGATATTCTAAAAAAACCAAAATTCAAGTCTATTGTTTGATTCCTTATCGTTCTTTGAGTTCGAAAAAGTTATTGGTGTTGGAGATACTGTTACACCATTAACAGGTTAATCCGTTTTATCTCGGGAGGAAGTAATCCAAAAACCTCAAGTACAGTGAGGGGATTAAATTCCTTAAGGACACACAGTAAATTCTGTAGACCCGGATATCATTCATTTTCTTTGCTCAACATATTTGAACACATGAAAACAACAGGGCCCCTTGCTCAACTACCCAAAAATGACTTTGGAAGCTTCTCAAGTACATGCTTACCTGGATAATTTTTTCCCTTTAAAGGAGACACGACTCACTTGCGCTGGCACCTACGTTTCGCTGGTGCAGATGTGCAGCTCGCTGATGAATTAACCGGCTCAAGCAGTGCTCCCTTAAGCCCTTCTGTGTTGGCGCTTGCGATCTGTAGATGCGAACTTGTGGCACGTAGGTCTGGTTCCAATAGCATCCCAAATCCTCATGTGTAGCACCTGCTAACACAGGACGTGCAGACATGTGGCACGCATGTCCCAGCAAATTGCTTTTAGTTCAATTTCTTCATCTTCTTTGTTTCAACCAAATGCTTGCACAAAAGAGGATAAAAGGCACGAAACCCTTCTAATTTGTATTAAGATGAAGCAATAACTTATGCTTAAGAGCCAAATGAGTTGGTAAATTACCAATTCATTAACATGTACACATAGTTGATCACTTATTGAGATTTGACAGCTAGAACATATATCTTAGGATGATCCAGAGCTATAAACACAAAGGAAAATACTATATTATTCTTCTATAGGTTCTTGAGAGTAAATTACTATTTTCATGGTATCAGTTATTAAGGAGTGTTGTTAGATGCCGCCTTTGATTAATATGTTTATATGATCAATTTACTATCGACTTAATAATGAGAGTATGGGATTGCACACTTCAATGTTCCTATCTTTTTTAATCTATTAATTATTTTATTTCATGATAAAATAAAAAAAATTAATTAGTTAAATTAATAAATTATTAGTTTAAATGAAATATTATTATGTGCTTTGCTAGAACATAAAATATAATTAATGTTGTGAATGTTATTAAGTCCAAGAAGGACTTAACAAAGAAAGTCCTCACTTGCTGCATGAGTTGTTCAAAACCAATTGAAAATTGGATTTCGTGCTTTGTATAGGAGAGAAATGTTTTTAATTTTCTTATGAAAAACTTTCATAAAAATTTAATTATGAAATTAAACTTTTACCCCAAGTAAATTATTACTTAATCAAATAGAAAAAAAATTTATATGTGATATTTTGTAAAGGGCGATGAAAAATGATTCACAGCAAGTTTTTATGAGAACAACACTTTATTGAAAGCGTGTGAGTACTTCACCAAATCAAGAGAGAAAAATCATTAACAAAAAAAGTATTTTTCTTGTGACGTTTATTATGAGTTCAAATTTTTGAGAAAAATTCAGTACAACATTATTGATTCAATTTGTTCCCGAATTTATTGATCAGGGAGTTGATAGAAAAGATTAGTCTCAGTGTGGATACGCATAGATTCTTCGTACTATTGAAAAAATCTTGAATTGCGACTATTGTATTAGGTTTGTCTTGAGACCTATTGTTTAAATGTAAATAAATTTTAAACAGAAGTAAATTTTTCTCAAATGACTTTTTGTCTTTCGCTACATTTCACAAACATCCTACAATTCTACGGTAGTACCCCTTATTTTATTTTGGGCATATTAATCACTAAATAGATGAAGAGAAAATCAAAATTTAAGAGACCAAATCAAAAAGAAAGGAAAGATAAAAAGGAATAAAAAAAGAAATTTTATGGGTCGACCCACCAGATTAAAAAAATCAATTGCATGTTGAAAAGTTATGGTGCTAAAGCGTTTGGGGAGAAATTTTAAAGATTTTTCAGCAGCCACTTAGTAGCAATATAAGAACTCAAAGAACAGAGAACTAGGGTTGAAAAAACATGGCTAGCAAGGAATTAAAAAAATTAAATTTGGAGACGAGTCTTTGGAACTATAAAGCTATGATGAAACAGAAAGGTTACATCACTGGCAAATAGAAGTTGCCTAACCATCAATTATTTTCTGGGAAGTTTTTGCTTGCCTCATTTTGCAGTTGAACTATCACCATAAATATGAGGTTATTTCTAGACTTAATTTATAGATTTTCCATGGCTATAGAGTTGGGATTGAGACTTGAAAAAACCAGGATTAAGAAATTATTTTTGTGAAGAAAGTTCATAGAACTCTATGAAATTGATATGATAAATTATAGGTTAAGGTTGATGGATTATGAACTAGTTGAATTACTCATAAGCATGGATAAATATATTTAATGAATTGGGGATTCCACAAAAACCCCTGAGGGTCGGATATATAAAATTTACTATAAATTAGTCCAAACAAGGAGATTAACCCGATATCGATATAATATGATTATAGATTGAGAGAAGAAAATCGTATGGATTACTTGAGGTGACTAGTTGCTATTCTGACATGAGTACTTGAGTAGTGAAATTATCGCAATTTATATTTTCATAATCTACATGATTTATTTGTGATTTTGAAAGTAATGTGTTACTGAATGCTTTGAAATTTTATGAGGGACAAATCTTTAACTTGAAATGATACCGAAATGGTTATTTGAGATGTTCCTACCATTACTAGACATGTGTACTGTTACTTGAGATATGATTATTGTTATTATAAAAATTTTACGCTTACTTGAGAAATAATTATCTTGACAAGTTCTTTGTTAAAATTTTATATATAATATGATTTGATAAGAACAAAATGCCATGTACCATTTTGAAATTATTTATTACAAGTAAATACTAATTACAAAGACAAGATAGTTTGAAAGTAGACCTTGATGGATCCTGTAGATAATGGGGAGGGGGGGGGTTCATTAGACCTGATGCACCTTGTAGTTATAGATTACCTCTGCAACCCTCGCTATTGGGAAAGAAAAACTAGCATACTATTTCTAATTTTCCTCGAACATGGACCTACTGTTACATTTGACTCCTTTACAAAGGGCCCATAGGTATTGGCTATCTCTCAAGGTACGTAGCCATATTGATCACATGATTCATTCTTGAAAACCTTCTACAAATAAGATTTTATATGATAGTTTTCACGACCGAGCTGATGTAATCCAAAAGGTGCCATGTTTGGATCATAGCTTAGGTGGACGAAGGAGCACAAGATGGCCAAGAGAATGAAGAAAGTGGCTAGATCTGCAATTGGCCATTCTTTGATTTCAAGGAAAAGGAAGACCACCCAAACAAGGCCCTTACTCATTAAGGTATATTTGTAATAGTCTCCCTTTTCCTTTAGTTAGTATAAATAGGTGTTCATTTAATTTGAAACGATTTGGTTGATATGAGATTCTGACTTGATAAATTGTTTGAGTGTAGAAAGCTTATCTAAAGCTTTGGATTGTTCAGTACAACATTTTAGGCCTAAGACCACACTAAATCTGGACAACGCTTATAAAGTGTTGTCTAAAGTACTTTTAACCATATTTTCAAACCATAGCTTTAATTTTTAGCTTTCCACCACATATTTTGGCAACACTTTTAAAGTTTGCTCTATTGAGTTACAGATTACGCTTTTTAAATGTAGCTAAATCTACAATATTTGGCAACACTTTTTATATATATGGCTACACTTTTTAAATGTGCTATTGTTATTCTTCTAAAAACAACACTTTACAAGTGTGGTATAATAGACTTAATAAAAAATTTGCTCCAAATAGTGAATTCCCTCCATATGTATATATTTCCCTCCAAATTCTAAAAGAAAAATCCAATTTCTAAGCTCCAAAAATAAAATACAGCGAAAAGAAAAATAAGTGGGTTGTAAAAAGAAAAAACAATACGCGGCATTTTCAAACCTCAGACAAAAGGGAAAATACAATATGCATAAGGGATTCTCCGGTGACGGACGGTGTGAGTACTTTCCCGTAGAGTTTTATCTCCGACATAAAGGATAAAGTCTGAAAGTTCATATTTTTATCGTCTCCGGTGATAGCGTTTCTTCTCCCGTAACAATGGCAATAGGGTTTCTTCTTCGTTAAGAAATTCTCTTCTCTAGTACTAAAGCTAAAAATTGCTCTGAAATATTTATTCTCTTTTAAATCTAATTTGGGATACAGGAACTAAATTGGAAAAGTGGTCGAAATTGCTCAATCATAATTTGGGAAATTTCTCCAGTAGGGTTTCTTCTCCAGTAAGCATTTTTTCTATGATAGAAATTTTTTCTTACTTTCTTCTTCTTGTCTAAAGGGCATTTGTCAACTGTTTTATTGCTAATTGGTAAAGAAGTTATGTTACTCTCGAGATTTTAGTTGGAGTCATCTTGCCTCAAGATTCATTTTGGTTACAACAACACAAACATCAAAAGCAAACAGGAAAAAACAATAAACAGTGATGAATAACATGTTACTGTATTTTGAACTTCAATAAGATTCTTGAATTTGAAGTTGAACAAAAAGGTATTTTAATATAGGGTTTCATTCACTTCAACTGTCTTTGTCTTGACTTTGATTGCTGAAATATTAATACAAAAAGGTGTATTTTAATCTGTATTTTGAAGGATTAATACAAAATTTTGTTCTATCCGCTCAACAAGAGAAGTTGTTTCCCTTTTTTAGTAGATACCGAGTTAAACTTGATCTTCCTCAAGCATTTTGTATATTGGTTTCCTTTGTTTGAAGTGAATCAAACTTGGAATAGTTAAAGTTGATCTTCTTCAAGTGTTTTTTTTTGTAAAAAAGAATTTGGTAAGGGTTCAAACCCGAGATATCTAGTTTAGAATAAAGCCTACAAAAACTTTCAAGCCTCATTTGGCATGTGAAGAAAATACATCATCTAATTCCTATTTTCTCTTGTAGCACTTGCCAAACAAAACTATTTCATTAATTTATGCATTCTATCAGTTTCCTAACCTTGTAAAATTAAGCAAACAATGTTAATACTAGACCATATGGCTATTTATTATAATTGAATGATCTTAAACAATAATTTGCAACTGTGCCGAGTACTCATTTAAATTTCTTATCATTTTGTCAAAACTGGTTCTTTTATGTGTTTATATGCAAAAGAGTAGTTGGATCTTGACTGTCTATTTGCGAGAAGTGGAACGTTTTTTGATGCGACATATAGAAAAATATGATATATGATCTCACTTAGAACCATTTCTTTTTTTTGCCGATTTGGATGTAAGTGATACTCTTTCTAAATAAGTTAAAATTTTAGTGGAAGTTCTTCCTTCTACTGACTACTAACATGCACCAATCGCATTGGCTTTGAAATAGCCACACTACTGCAATGCATGGTAATGGTATTGCATTCTGAGGTTATTTTATGAAAATAAATCATATTTGTTCTTGTAATTTTCAAAAGCACCCTCATTTTTTTTATGTTTTTTCTCAGCTTGATCTTTAATTATTTCTTTATCTTCATATAATGGTTGTTGTCAGTTCGAGATAATTCAATATACTAGTCAAGTTAGATAATCTAAGTACTGTGTAGCATATTTCCTGATACTTATATATTTTTTCTAGAACTTTTTGCTTCTTGATCTTTCATATTTCCTTCCAGAATAACATGGTTTTGTGTAGAATTAGGTTTAGTTTGATCCTTCATTACAAGGTATGTGTGCCTTAAAATTATCTAGTAGTAAAGAGGCTTCTATGAGGCTTGAACAAACTCCATCACATCAACTTTGTCCTTTTCTTCTATAATTGTAAAGCATCACTAATCATCAGGAAATTACTTTTGTACTTCTCTCTTTTTGAATTCACTTCCATCAAAATCAGTACTACAAAAATGTACTGTCCTATAGGATGTATGTGTGTTCAATTTTATCTTGTTGTGCTAATACGTTTTTTCATGCATAGGTTACTTGATAATTTACCTGTAGTAAACTTGAAGTTTGGCTCAATATGTCTCATGACTTGGTAAGAAATTCTTAATCACTTTATTTTTTTTATTATTCTACTGCTTGACAATACCATATTTTGAAAAATTACTTTTGAATCATGATTTATAGGATCTATTTGTTAAGTATAGTTAATGCTTTAATGAATCTATATTTTAAAAGTTAATATCACTATTAATCTTTAGGTTTTCAAAAGATCCAGCCAAGGATGGATGAATTTACCAAGATATTGTAAAGAGTATCAAGATGGTGTTAAACGTTTCTTAGACTTTGCTTATTCTGAAGGAGATCAACAGGGAAATGAAATTGAATGATCCATGTGATGATTGTAGTAATATCCTTTGGTGTCGAAGGGATGTAGCATATGATCATCTAATAGCCTGTAATACCCTAAAACTTTCCTAGACAAAAAACTCAGACTCAACAAAAAATAACAAAAATTTTTACGTTAGACGACCTAGACAATGAGCTGTTGGTGGTGCCAACGGACCGTTCTAAGGATCGTGGTTTGCCCCGTAGGTGTTCCCCCCTCCCCTCCCCCAGAAACAATGAGACGTTCGACGAGTCACTCGTGGCTCCAACGACCCATTGTGGCCAGTCGTTGTTGGAATTCAAGTGAATGTCGAAAGGGTTCCCAGAAGCAATGAGCGGATTCAACTACTTGTGGTTATGACCAACGCCCCGACATTTCCACCCGTCGCCAAGCTCCAGAACCAAGCAGGGTTGACCACGAGCTAGTAAAATGACCCGTTTGTTCGTTCAATGAGTCATGATAACCTCCCGTGGTCCAATTCCAATAAGCCCAGTATTTTGGCAAGTACCCAATAGATGATTCCAACAGGTCGTGGTTTTGACCAATGACCCATTGTTCAGTGTCGGCCAGTTTTCAATTCTTCCTTGTAGGGGTACGTTGGTAATTCACCCCCCCCTTTTTTTAATGCTTAAACCCCATCATTTTGGGTTTGTATAGGAGGGAGTTAAATGGGTAGAACGACCTTTTCCCCTTCATTCCTCTCTTCCCTAAAAGTCTAAGCGTTGAACTTAGTCAGAAAGCACAGAGCAGGAGCAAGGGTTCGATTTTTCTTCTCAGAATTTCTCAAAGATTTTTTGCTAGAATTTCTTCTTCAGGTATGTGGGAATTCAACAAGGGAATAGTTCTTCCCTTGTGTGCCCAAAATTCTCACTAGAAATATCCAGTGAGAGTAGGACTTAGCACCGAGCGGACCGGGGTTCCAGTGCACCTAGGTTCCTAAAACTATGTTGCCACCATAGGTTATAGTTTTATTGGCCTCAAAGCCCCTCTTATGATCACCCAGTTCATGCCTCTATACCCTGAAAAGGTATATTGGGTCCTATCGATAGGGTGTATACATCAGACTCCACATCTAGCTCACGTAGTTATATGTCAGTTATAGACTCTCACTAGTCAGTTCAGTCTCAATTTAATTCAGTTTATCTCAGTCTCAGCTTAGCTCAGTTCAAAACAGATTCAGACTACTCAGTGCAGTTCTGAGTTCAGTATGGTGTTCCAGATCAGTATCTCAGTTTCAGAGCATGTTTTTGATCATCAGACAAGGTCATTTAAACCACCTCAATTTGCTACAGTTATTTCAGCTTCAATAGTTTCAGTTGGTCATTGCATGTCTGTTCAGTACAGTTACTTATTCCATTATGTTATGTTTTTCTCACTTACTCAGTACATTTAAAGTACTGACGCATACTTTTATGCTATATCATTTTATGATACAGCTGCAGGATCTCAATCTCAGACTCGATAGCCGATAGCTCTCAGAAGACTTCAGCTATCCTATTTGGTGAGTCCTCATCTTTCGAGGACGAAGAATATTTTACTCAGTTTTGCTTTATTTTATTTAGATTTAGAGTTAGCTGGGGGCTTTTCCCAGTAACTCATCAATTGTAGTGGATTTTAGACACAGATTTGGTTTTTCAAACTTGTAGATTTGTTTAGATGTTTTTTTAAAACTTTATGATTTAGCTTTATTTTCATAAACATTTTGTAGTTTTCTTTAAAGCTTTCTCTATATTTATATATTTACTCAGAATGTCAGCGTATGATAGACCAAGGGTTTACTTGGGGTCACTTGCGACTGTAAGTACCGTGTCCCATCCGGGGTGTAAGCTCGGGGCATGACAAGCTTGATATTCGAGCCCTAGGTTTAGAGTATCCTCAGATGTATGAAAGTCTCATCAAGTAAAGTCCCTTTCATGGGTGTGAAGTGTGCCACACTTATGATAGGGAGGCTACGAGATGTAATTAGGAACACTGCTTTTATTTCATACTCCTTATCGTGTATTGAAAATTCAATTTTAGAATCATTCTCCTAACTCGTGCTCTATTTCATTTAAGTGAATCATGCCTCTGTGACGTGGTAACGGAAGAAGGGTTGGTAATGCTCACCGACCTACCCTACCAGCCTCGGCGGCCCCTCAGGATGACTTAGTGTCTACCGCAAAGTTCAGGGCGATCATTCAGTTGCTCACTCAAACCGTTACCAACCAGGTGAACCGGTAGGTGGTTCCAATCAACAATAATGGGTTCGCAGCAGCTGCCCGAGTGTGGGACTTCAGTCAGATGAACCCTCCGAATTTTCACAAATCTAAGGTGGGAGAAGACCCACAAGGATTTTTGGATGAGAACATAAAGATCACCCGAATTATGGGTGTCAGTCCCTTAGAGTGTGGCGACTTGGCTGCCTATCAGCTGAAAGAGGTAGCCAAGTTCTGGTACGAGTAGTGGAATGAGGGGAGGCCAGCGAAAACAGGACCGGTGGAATGGGAGGAGTTCACTACAACCTTCCTGGACAGATTCTTCCCTCCGGAGCTCAGGGAGGCAAAAGTAGCGAAGTTCATGAATTTGAGAAAGGGAAATCGGACAGTAGAAGAATATGCTCTGGAGTTCACCAGGTTGTCAAAATACGCTCCAGAGATGGTGGCCGAGCCAAGGGATCGCATGCTAAAATTTGTGAATGGAGTGTCGAACTTGGTCCTCAAGGAGAGCAGGACTGCAATGCTTATCAAGTACATCAATCTCTCCAGCCTTATTGTCTATGCCGGCATATTGAGGCAGAAAAACTGAGGGACATAGAGCGAAAGAACAAGTGGGCAAGAACGGGCCAATCAGATTATGGCCACCAGAGGTCTGGTGGTAGTAGCCGCCCACAGCGGCAACAGCCGCAATAGCAGCAACAACAGAGGGCTCCAACATCCAGCTCAGCCAGCACTCCTACCTTTTGGTCCCGCCAGGATAGGAGGGGTGGAGCATCTGGCTCTCAGTCCTAGAGCTACAATGCCAACAACAGGTATCCAGCTTTCCCCAAGTGTGGCAAGAATCACCCAGGAGAGTTTCTTTCGGGTCGAGAGGGTAGGTTTGGTTGTGGACAGCTGGGTCATCATCTTAAGAAATGTCCGTCAGTAGGACGGGGAAGGTCACAATCCACTACCTCAGCAATTCCGATAGGTCGACCAACTCAGCAGGCTAATACTTCAGGTACATATGGAGGCCAACGCCAAAACTGTTTTTATGCATTGTCTTCTAGTCAAGATCAGGAGAGGTCACCTGATGTGGTCATGGGTATGTTACATATTTTCCACCTATATGTATATGCCCTACTATATTCAGGAGCCACATTGTCGTTCATGACTCCCTACATAGTTGTCTAGTTTAATATCAGTCCAGAGATACTCTTAGAACCATTTTCAGTCTCCACCCCAATTAGCGTGTCAGTTAGAGTCAGCCGGGTGTATAGAAACTGCCTAGTCTTAGTCTTCAATAAAGTCATTCCAGCTGACCTTGTAGAGTTAGACATGGTCGACTTCGACCTCATTCTTGGCATGGATAGGTTACACTCCTATTATGCCTCAGTCGACTGCAGAACTAGGGTTGTCAGGTTTCAGTTCCCTAATGAGCCAACTCTAGAATGGACGGGCAGTAGTTCAGCCCCTAAGGGTAGGTTTATTTCCTACCTTAAGGCCAGGAAGCTTATTTATAAGGGATGTATCTACCATCTAGTTCATGTCAAATATTCCGACTCTGAGACCCCAGCTATCCAGTCAGTCCCTATTGTCAGCGAATTTCCAGATGTGTTCCCCGAAGATCTTCCCGGAGTTCCTCCTGAAAGGGAAATCGACTTCGGTATAGACCTTCTCCCTAATACCCAACCCATCTCCATCCCTCCTTATAGAATGGCTCTGGTTGAACTTAAGGAGTTGAAGGAGCAGCTAAAAGATCTTCTTGATAAGGGTTTTATCAGACCCAACATCTCTCCCTGGGGTGCTCCAGTACTATTCATGTGAAAGAAAGACGGTACCCTAAGAATGTGCATCGATTACCATCAGTTGAACAAAGTCACAATCAAGAATAGGTATCCCCTACCCAGAATTGATGACTTGTTCGACCAACTTCAGGGAGCCAGCTGTTTTTCCAAAATAGATCTCAGGTCGGGGTGTCATCAGCTAAGAGTCAGAGAGTGTGACATACCGAAAACAGCTTTCAGGACTCGGTATGGTCATTACGAGTTTATAGTTATGTCTGTAGGACTAACAAATACCCCTGCAGCCTTATGGATCTAATGAACAGAGTCTTCAAGCAGTATCTAGATATGTTCATCATTGTATTTATCGATGACATTTTGGTATACTCCATAAATGAGGAAGAACATGCTAATCACCTGAGGATAGTGCTTCAGACACTTAGAGACTGCTAGTTTTTCACCAAGTTCAGCAAATGCGAATTCTGGTTGAAGTCCGCGACTTTCCTAGGTCATGTGGTCTTGGGTGAGGTATTCAGGTTGATCCTCAAAAGATAGCAGCGGTGAAAGACTGGGCCAGGCCTACCTCCCCAACAGAAATAAGAAGTTTCTTGGGTTTAGCCAGTTATTACCGACGCTTTGTGGAAGGCTTTTCCTCTATAGCATCCCCTCTGACTAGACTGACGCAGAAGAAGGTGAAGTTTCAGTGGTCAGGTCCATGTGAGAATAGTTTCCAAGAGTTAAAAACTCGACTCACTACCTCTCTAGTGACCATAATGGAAGGATCAGATGGGTTTGTAGTCTACTGCGACGCTTCTAGAGTTGGACTTGGTTTCGTTCTAATGCAGAGTGGCAAGGTGATAGCGCATGCCTCCAGACAGCTCAAAATTCATGAAAAGAATTATCCAACTCATGAATTGGAGTTGGCAATGGTGGTGTTTGCATTGAAAATATGGAGACACTATCTGTATGGGGCTCATGTGGATGTTTTCACCTATCACAAGAGCCTTCAGTATGTATTCAGTCAGAAGGACCTAAATCTTCATTAGAGAAGGTGGTTAAAGCTCCTGAAGGATTATGACATGAGCGTGCTATATCACCCAGGCAAAGCCAATGTGGCAACTGATGCCTTGAGCAGAGTATCTATGGGGAGCGTAACTCATGTTGAGGAGGGCAAAAAGGAGCTGGCAAAGGATATCCATAGATTGACTCAATTAAGAGTACAGTTATTTGATACAGCCGAGGGTGGAGTAGTTGTGCAGAGTGGGTCAGATTCCTCATTGGTTGTTGAAGTTAAGTCAAGACAGTATGAAGATCCCATCTTACTCAATCTTAAGGAAGCGGTTCTTAGAAAAGAAGTTGAGGCTTTCTCCAAAGGGAGAGATGGTGTGCTCCATTACCAGGGCAGATTTTGTGTACCAGACATCGGTGATTTGAGACAACAGATACTAGCTAAAGCGCACAGCTCGAGATACTCCATCCACCTTAGTGCTACTAAAATGTACCGCGATTTACAGGATATTTACTGGTGGAACGGCATAAAGAGAGACATCACTGAATTTGTAGTTAAGTGCCCGAACTTCCAACAGGTCAAAGTAGAGCACCAGAGATCGGGAGGTATGACTCAGGATATCGGCATACCCACCTGGAAGTGGGAAGAAGTGAACATGGATTTCATTATGGGTCTACCTCGAACTCGTCGGCAATATATTTCATCTGGGTAGTAGTGGACCGGATGACTAAGTCAGCACACTTCCTCCCAGTTAAAACTACAGATTCAGCGGAGGACTATGCTAGGCTTTATATTTGGGTGTTGGTCAGACTTCATGGGGGTGCCATTATCCATTATCTCAGATAGAGGTACCCAGTTCACCTGGCACTTCTAGAAGTCCTTTCAGAAGGGACTTGGTACCCAGGTCAAGCTCAGCACAACTTTTCACCGCAGACAGATGGACAAGCTAAGCGAACTATTCAGACCCTAGAAGATATGTTGAGAGTGTGCATGATCTATTTTAAGGGCAGTTGGGATGACCGCTTGCCTCTCATCGAGTTTGCGTACAACAACAACTACCACTCTAGTATCCAAATGGCCCCACTTGAGGCATTGTATGGTAGGAGGTATAGGTCTCCTATCAGGTGGTTTGAGGTTGGTGAAGCTACTTTAATCATGCCAGAATCGATTCATGAAGCTATGCAAAAAGTATAGCTCATTAGGAAAATATTGAAAACAGCTCAGAGCCATCAGAAATCTTATGCGGATGTGAGGAGAAGAGAATTAGAGTTTGTAGTGGATGAATGGGTTTATCTAAAAATTTCAGCCATGAAAGGGGTGATGAGATTCCGGAGGAAAGGAAAGCTCAGCCCGAGATATGTGGGACCCTACAAAATTCTAAAACGAATTGGCAAGGTAGCTTATATGCTAGAATTATCTTCAGAGTTGGCATTTGTGCACCCAGTATTTCATGTGTCACTATTGAAGAAGTGCATCGGTGATCCATCTTCAGTTGTGCCATTAGACAGTGTGGGAATGAAAGATAGTCTCTCATACAAAGAGGTCCCAGTTCAGATCCTTGACTGTCAGGTTCTGTCATGACCCGAACAGAGGCCCGGATCGTAGACACGAGACAAGGAGCCCCGAGAGACCCTAATTCGACCCATGGCATAAGTATACTTCTAACCCAATCAAGAAACTAAAAAAATCAACAATATAACTCAGCGGAAGTCTAACTCTACATAACATCAGAAATAGTATCTGAAGCTGAATACATACATAAATCTGAAAAGCCTCTAATCTGGACGAGTTGATGGGATAAGACCCCAACTAACTCCACAATATTGAAGCTGAAAATATATAAGGGAAACTGAAATACAAAAGGAAAATATAGATAGTCTGGTCCTCGGAAGATGAGGACTCACTAACAAGCAGACACTAACTCCGATGAACTGTCTAAGAGAGGGGTTGAACCTGAGAGCTGGGTCCTGTATCATGAAACGATACAACATAGAAAGTATGTGGTCAGTACGTGGAATGTACGGAGGATGCAAGGTAACTAAAATCTCTTAAGTAAAGTAAATCATTTAAAATATTTCATAACATATCATAAGCTTTCAAATTTGAGAGGAGGTCTTGCATGCATTCTTTCAGAAATCATAATCTTTTCATAACATGATAATACATAGCTTCATAACATCATAACTGACTCGAATGACTCAAAGCTGAAATGTGATATTTATAAGAAAAGCTGAACAATGAGTTAAAGCTTTCCTTTAGAAGATGCATGTATAAAATAATAACCATGAGTAATGAATATGCAAATCTGAATCATATAGATAATGGGAGACTCGTCACTTAACTAACATACCACGATACAGCTTATGTGGTCCTGACTGTCACACTTAAGTGGGCAGAGCCATCCAAAACCTTGTCAGGGCTAAGGACGCTACCATGATATCGATATCAAGCTCATGGGCCATTTGGGCCAGGGATAGCTCATAAGGGAGGTCCCAATAAGATAATAGTATTAACCTACATTGGCGCGTAGTTCAGGGGCATAAGGTGATCGATCCTTAGCTTGCTCGGTGCTAGACTCTTCTCCAAAATATGCAATGCTCTACATCGTATATAATGAAGCTCAATATGGTCTATTGATGAAGCTCAAGGAGAAATCATGTATAGAATCGACATCATATGAAAACGAAGCTCAATAATAACATACATCTCAATTGTGAATTCAGGCATATGAGAAGCTTGATTTCGAAATATACCACAAGCTCAAAGATAAGTGGAGACCTTTACTCCAAAATCATGTAGTAATCTTATTTTAGAGATACTACATCATCATACTCAATATAATGGCTTTGCCCAAAACTTTATCATGCTTGGATCTGCTCAATTCATTTTGAAAACAATATCATAATCATGGGTAGCTTTTGAAACATGCATTTCATCATCAAATCTCATCATCATCATACATTCATCATCATTCTCTTCTTTCATGAACTTCTTATCCATGGGAAATACTACCAGGTGGTCCTTGGCAACAACTTGTTGCCTAGCTTGTTAAGTACACTGCCTGCCTGATCCCCTGGGCTCATAACGACTGACATAATGACTCGTTAGGGGTGATCACGACTCGTGGTCACTAGTCGTCAGGTGCACTGCCTTAACTTCTTCTTCTTTCCTTCTACCTCACCCCAGGGCTAACCTGACGACTCGTGGGTTCTGACCACGAGTCGTTTCCATGCCCGTGGGGAACCTTCTCCGCAAACTTCCCTCAACATTCACTGGTATCCCATGAGTCACCTGATGACTCATGGGCTCTCCTCACGAGTCGTCCAATGACTCGTCCTGGGTCCGCAACACCAATTTCACATTTTTCCTGTTTTAACGCCTAAGTTTGATGTTTAAGCTCCCGGGGTATGACAGGTTCAGAAGCTAAGGAACAAGGAGGTAGCTTCAGTCAAGGTCTTATGGAGGATTCAGCATGTAGAAAGCTACATAGGAAGCCGAAGCAGATATAGTGGAAAATACCCACACTTATTCTCTTCCAATTCATTTTTGGCATCAGGTACTAAATTCCTCCTCATTACTCTAATCAGTTCCATATCATCAGCGCTATTTAGATTTTCTATGTGCATTCTAGTTGCATCAACTTTGTTAGTATGATGGAGTCAGTTTAGAGTCAGTTACTCCTTCAGAAACCAGCTCATAGTCTCATCTAGAAATTCAGCTTTTTTCCTAATTTTTCAACAGTTTTAGTCTTCATTCGAGGAAGAATGATCCCAAGGGGGAGATATTGTAACACCCCAAAACTTTCCTAGATAAAAAACTCAGACTCAACGAAAAAAAACCAAAAAATTTTACCTGAGACGACCCAAACAATGAGCCGTTGGTGGTGCCAACGAAACGTTCTAAGGGTCGTGGTTTGCCCCGCAGGGGTTTCCCCCCTAAAACAATGAGATGTTCAATGAGTCGTTGGTAGCTCCAATAACCCATTGTGGCCAGTCATTGTTGGAATTCAAGTGAAGGTCAAAAAGGTCCCTAGAAGCAACGAATGAAATCAACTACTCGTGGTTACCACCAACGCCCCATCGTTTCTACCCGTCGCCAAGCTCCAGGCCCAAGTAGGGTCAACCATGAGATAATACAACGACCCGTTGGTTCGTGCAACGAGTGATACTAACCTCCCGTGGTCTAATTCCAGTAAGCCCAATTTTTGGGCACAGTACCAATGGATGATTCCAACGGGCCGTGGTTTCGACCAACGACCCGTTGTCAGGCCTGTCGTTTAGTGTCGGCCAATTTTCAGTTCTGCCTTTTAGGGGTACGTTGGTAATTCCCTCCCCCCCTCTTTTAATGCTTAAACCCCGTGATTTTGGGTTTGTATAGCAGGGAGTTAAAGGGGTAGAATGACCTTTTCCCCTTTATTCCAATCTTCCCTAAAAGTCTAAGCGTTGAACGTAGTCAAAAGCACAGGACAGGAGCAAGGGTTCAATTTTTCTTCTCAGAATTTCTTAAAGATTTTTTGCCAGAATTTCTTTTTCAGGTATATGAGAATTCAACAAGGGAACAGTTCTTCCCTTTTGTTTCCAAAATTCTCCCTAATTTCTTTATCAGTTCTAGCCTTGCAGATTATCGAATGTTAAGAAATTCTTACTCATTCTTTGTTTAATTCATGTGGAATATTATTTTACAATAATTATAGATATTTTCCACCAGTTTGTGAAAGTATTGATGCTTATCCCTGTACAGTAAATTTATCCCTAGTCCTTGAGAGTAGAAAAGACTAGAATCTTGCTATAGGGATTAAACCTTAAAATTTTCCTGATTCTATTACTGTTAGAGATTTCCATACTATTTGTATATACTGAATTCTCAGTCAGATACATGTGTAACACCCCAAAAATCCCTATGACTAAACCCTAGATTTAAAGTTGATCATATAGAGAAAACTGGAAAATGTCCTTAGAACAACCTCAGTACGACTCGTAGGAGGATTGTACGAGTCGTATCAAGGACTCGTAGTGTGTTCCAGAGATCTCAACATAATTTGATTGAAAATTCATGGTAGGCTCTCATGACTCATACCAAGTCAATACGAGTTGTACCAAGATTTCGTGGTATGATTCAGAGAGTTTGGCAGGAAGAGGAAAGGAAAACCACATTTGGATCCTATGACCCGTAGTAGGGTAGTACGGGTCATAGTGAAGGATCATATATAGGAGGTTTAGAGAAATTTGAAGGAAGGATCAGTAGCTACAAAGACTCAGTAAGAGTCATAAAATGATGGTAGAATAGTCATGTCAGTCGTGAGTTGAGATGTTGTACACCATGGACTTTCGGCTAAGTTTGGAACTATTCTAGCTAGGTGGATAGACCCGAACCCAATGAAAATTTAAGGAAAACAAGGTGTTAACATAAATTCTGAAGTGTAAGAAGTGCATTGAATGCAAGTTAAGGTTATAAGGAACTTCTAGAAGAAGTTGAGTTGAGAGTCTTCCTACCGATTGGGTTTTTCATGAAAGTTCTTACAAGGCCAAATTTAAACCATCATAACTCCTGTTATACGAATTGTTTTTTGGTGATCCAGCATTCAAATTAAATCCCTTTGAGTCTTCTTTCCAACTCATCCAACCTTTCATCAATCGGAGTTCGGAGTAAAAAGTTATGGCCAGTTTAGTAAAGCACTGTCAGGTTGGGCGGACCGGACCAGCCCTGTTACCACTAGTCTTTGTACGACTCGTGGTATGAAGGTACGAATCATACTAGACACCCGTACCAGGAGTCTCATCAACCATTTTGAGCCTCCCAGAATCCATGAATGGCATACCATGACCTGTAGAAAGCCACCACGAGTCATGGTACGACCCGTGGCATTAGATAGATAGATTTTTGAGAACTTTTTCTCAGGGTTATTTTTGTAATTTTCTATGCTTCTAACTCTTAAACTAGGTCGTTTTAGGCTTCTTTTGAGTCAAATTAAAGGATTTTTCCTAGTCTAACCCCTCACTCTTCTCACAACCATCGTACGCTCTTCTTCTCCCTTTTTCTCTCAAGGCTCAAGAACTAGGGTTCCTCTCCAAGGTGAAGCAGCTTCAAGATCTTTAGAGAGATCCTTCAACCAGGTATGTGGGAATTAAACAAGGAGATTGTTCTCCCCTTGTGTCCCCTAAAACTCTTTCCCTATTCAGTATCAGTTCTAGCCCTGAGTTTTCGAAAGTGAAGATATTGTTGTCATACCTTGAATAATTCATGTGGAATCTTAATCTATGTTCATTTTAGTTAATTCCCACGAGTTTGTGACCAAAATGATGCCTATCCCAGTGAATTAGAATTTTAGCCCTAAATTTTGAAGCAGAAACTAGAATTCTGTATATGTACTGAATTATTGAATCATGCTTGAATGTTTCAAAGTTAGGGAATTCCTATAGTATTTGTGTGTATCAGAAACTTAGTTAAAGGTTTAATTAGTCAGTCTCATCCAGAAATTTATTTATTCAGTATCACTTAGGAATGTCAGTCTAGCCTCAGTCTGTTTTGTAGCAACCTTCGGGTTGACCAGAATAATGTCAACTGATCAGTTTGACTAAAGTCATTTCTTTAGGTATCAGAGGTGCCTCCCAGTTATCAGTTATTAGACTCAGATATCAGTTATTAGATTTTCATGGTTCATTAGACGATTATGACACTCTAGATAAGCAGCTCTGACCAGTCTTAGAACCAATAACTTCAGCTTCAGTTTGTTCTTAGACGGTTACGACGCTTCCAGATAAGCAGCTCTGACATGTCTTAGAACCCAGTTTCAAATTCCGACCCTTTAAGACACTCAGGGTGCTCTCAGACAATATCCCTGAGTCAGTTATAGTCTTTGGCCCCAGTATCGAGCTATTTGCTTGGCAGTAGTAGTCATGGTAGGACTATCCAGTGGGAGTAGAACTTTGCACTGAGAGGGCCGGGGTTCCAGCGCACCTAGGTTCCAGAACTATGTTGCCACCGTAGGTTTTATTTATTTGGCCTCATGGTCCCAGACCGTATCTCATAGTCCATGCCTTTATACCCTGGCAAGGTATATTGGGTCCTACCAATGGGGTGTGTAAATCGAACTCTACGTCTAGCTCACGTGGTTATAAGTCGATTATAGCCTCTCCCACTAGTCAGTTCAGTTCACTCTCAGATTTCTCAGTTCAGTTCAGTTCACACTCAGATTTCTCAGTTCAGTTTAGTTCAGTTACTAGTTCTTTCATGTTATTTATATATCTCACTTACTCAGTACATTTAAAGTACTAACGCATACCTTTTATGTTGTATCGTTTCATGATACAGCCGCAGGTTCTCAAACTCAGCACCATTAGTAGATTTTCTGCAGGTGATATCAGCGGCACCAATGGTTAGTCCTCATCTTTCAGGGACGAGTGTTATTTCTTTTTAGTTATATTTCTTTCAGTTAGACTTAGAGTTAGTTGGGAGCTTGTCCCTACAACTCATCAAATAGATGGCTTTCAGATATAGTTAGAGAATTAGATTTTTAGTTTGTTTTCAGTTGTATAAAACTTTATGACTTAGTTCTTTTTCTTTAATGTTTCATCTTATTATTTTAAAGCTTTTTTTATGTTTTTACTTAGATTACCAATGTTATGATAGACCATGGGTTGACTTGAGGTTACCTGTAACTCCAAGTATCGTGTCTCGTCTAGGGTGTAGACTCAGGGCGTGACAAAATGTTAGCCTAGTTTCAATGAAGATGTTAAAATATCCAGTGTTAGTTAGAAATGTCAGCCGATCAATTTGACTATAAAAATTCCCGAGGTGTCAGTAGTGCCTCCCAGTTATCAAAAATAGTCTGAGTATCAGTTTTAGTGGTTCTTTAGGCGGTCATGACACTTTCAGATAAGAATCTCTGACCAGCCTTAGGACCCCAGCTTCAGATTACAGTTTGTTCTTTATACAGTTATGATGCTTCCAGATAAGCAGCTCTGACCAGTCTCTGAACCCAGTTACAAAATCCGATCCGAAAAGACTCTCAGGGTGCTTCCAGATAAGGATTCTGACTAGTCTTGAGCCCCAGTTTCGAGCTATCAACTTAGTAGCCAGTCTAGAAATATCCAGTGGGAGTAGGACTTAGCACCGAGCAGACCGGGGTTCCAGCGCACCCCGGTTTCCAAAATTACGTTTCCACCATAGGTTACAATTTTAGTTTCCTCGCATCCCCAGACTCTTGTGATCACCCAGTTCATGCCTCTATACCCTAGTAAGGTATATTGGGTTCTACCGATGGGGTGTATACATCGGATTCCATGTCTAGCTCACGTGGTTATATATCGGTTATAGACTCTCCCACTAGTCAATTCAGTCTCAGTTTATGTCAATTCAACTCAGTCTCAGCTTAGCTCAATTCATAATAGATTCAGCCTACTCAATGTAATTATGAGCTCAGTATAGTCTTCCAGACTAGTATCTCAGTTTCAGAGCATGTCTTTGACCATCAGACAGGGTCATTTAGACCACCTCAGCTTGCTACAGTTATTTCAGCTTTAACAGTTTCAGTTGGTCATTGCATGTCTATTCAGTACACTTACTTATTCCATTGTGTTATGTTTTTTCTCCTTACTCAGTACATTCAAAGTACTGACACATACTTTTATGTTGTATCATTTTATGATATAGCTACAGGATCTTAGTCTCAGCCTCGCTAGCTGATCGCTCTCAGAAGACTTCAGCTGTCCTATTTGGTGAGTCCTCATCTTTCAAGGACGAAGAATATTTTACTCTGTTTTGCATTCTTTTATTTAGATTTGGAGTTAGCTGGGGGATTATCCAGTAACTCATTAGTTGTAGTGGCTTTCAGACACAGATTTGGTTTTTCAGACTTGTAGATTTGCTCAGATGTTTTTTAAACCTTATGATTTAGCTTTATTTTCATAAACATTTTGTAGTTTTCTTTAAATCTTCAGCTATATTTATGTTTTTACTCAGAATGCTAGTGTATGATAGACCAGGGGTTGACTTGGGTTCTCTTGCGACTCTAAATACTGTGTCCTGTCCAGGGTGTAAGCTTGGGGCATGATATAGCCAAAAGTTTTGTTAAAGGTTATACAAAATGGATTAATCATGGGGAATGGGAAATTCCTATGGATGTTGATGATGAAGTTAACTCATATGATGACATTGATGGTTTGTTGAATGATCAATTTAGAGATGTTGCACTAGTCGAAGGAGTTTATCAAGGCCAAAATGAAGATGCCAAAAAGTTCTATAAGTTAATTGATGAGGCAAGCCAAGAGTTATATCCTAGTTGTAAAGGGTTCTCTAAATTATCATTCACAATTCGGCTATATTTGTTGAAGTATCTACACTGATGGAGCAATGCATCTTTTACCTCTCTCTTAGAGCTATTGAAAGAGGCAATGCCTAAGTTGAACATTGTTGTATCCTACTATCAAGCTAGGTCTATGGTAATGGATCTAGGTATTGATTATAAAAAAATTGATGCATATCCGAAGGATTGCATGTTGTTTAGGAATGAACATAAAGATGATAAATATTGCCATGTTTGTGGAGCTTCTCGATATATTAAATATCCTGAAAAAGATAGCAGCTTGAGTCTTCCAAAAAAGTTCATCATGTTGTTGCTAAAACATTGAGACACTGCCCATTAATTCCTAGACTCAAAAGGCTATTTATGTGCTCAAAGACGGCGGATAAATTGAGGTGGCATGAAAAGGAGCATTCCAAAGATGGAAAGTTAAGGCATCTCGCCGATGGCAAAGCATGGAAAGACTTTGATCGCTATTATCTAGATTTTGCAAAAGATTCTCACAATTTGAGTCTTGGCTTGTCAAGAGATGGATTTAATCCATTTAGGACCATGAGCATAACTCATAGCACATGGCCAGTTATCTTAATGGTGTATAATTTGCCTCCTTAGATGTACATGAAACAAGAATATTGCATGCTTTCTTTTCTTATATTTGGGTCGCGATATCCTGGAAATGACATTGACATTTATCTACAACCATTAATAGAAGAGTTGAATGAGTTGTGGGAGTTAGGGGTTGAGACATATGATGCTTCAAGAAATCAAACTTTTCAAATTTGAGCAACTCTTATGTTGACCATTAGTGACTTTCCTGCATATGCTATGTTATCTGGATGAAGTACAAAAGGAAAGTTGGCTTGTCCTTGTTGTAATTATGGTACTAATTCTCCTGCATATGCTATGTTATCTGGATGAAGTACAAAAGGAAAGTTGGCTTGTCCTTGTTGTAATTATGGTACTAATTCTTCCAATCTGAAACATAGTCGTAAAATGTGTTATATGGACCATTGTGTTTTTCTACCCCTGGATCATCCATGGAGATCTAACAAAAGGTCTTTCAATGGAAAAAAATAATTTAGGCCTCCTCCGCAATTGTTGAATGGAACTGATGTGTTTAATATGTTATACATGTTGAAAATGTGTTTGGGAAGAAGCAAAAGAGATCAAATTTTGGCCCTTCGAAAAAAAGGTCAATTTTTTTGAATTACCTTATTGGCAACATAACTCGCAACCCCACAATCTTGATGTAATGCAATATTGAGAAGAACATATTTGATAATGTAATTGGAACACTTTTGGAAATATCTAGCAAGAAAAAAGATCATGAAAATGCTCGTTATGACCTCAAAGAGATGGGCATTAGGAAGAACCTTCAACCGACAGATACAAAGAATGGAAATAAGATAAAGCTTGCACAAGCATGCTTCTTTTTGACTAAGGGAGAAAGATCTACCTTTTGTAGTGTTTTTAAGAAGTCAAAGCTACTTGATGGTAGTGCTTCCAACATTTCTCGATGTGTGCAACTAGCTGAAAGAAAAGTTTCTAACTATAAGACCCATGATGCCCATTTCATGTTGCATTACTTGTTGCCAATACCAATTAAAACCATACTTCCTGATCATGTTGCTATTCCTTTGATTCATTTAAGCTCTTTTTTTCATCGTTTATGTCAAAATGTTATCACAATGGAAGAGCTCGATTGTTTGTAAGCAGAGATTAGAGAAATAATGAATCAATTAGAGCGGATATATCCTCCATGTTTTTTTGATATAATGGTTCATTTGCCAATTCATTTGCCAAATGAGGTAAGATTAGGAGGTCCAGTTCAGGGTCGATGGATGTATCCTTCTGAAAGATTTATGTGTAAGTTCAAGTCGTATGTTTGCAATAAAACTCATCCAGAAGGATCTATTGCTGAAGCATATGTGGTTGAAGAGTGTATAAATTTATGCTTAAGATACTTACATGGGGGTGTATATACCAGATTTAATAGACGACCTCAAAACAATGATGAATGTGATTCAACTGATATGCAAACTTGTAGTTTGTTCCCTACCAAAGGATGTCCTTTAGGAGGGAAAAAGGGTGAGCCAACTGATCTAGATGATACTTCACTAAGTCAAGTACATAGATACATATACAATTGTGATGAAATTCAAGAATATGTCAGGTAACTTAACTCACTTATAATATTTTCTTTTATAGTATTAATGTTAAAGTTATTTAATGAATTTTGTTACTAACAAATAACAATACTTGTTGTGTAGAGAACATGAACTTGAAGTTAATAGTCATGAGCGACGATCTAAATGGAACAAGGCAAAAACTCATAATCAAAACTTCTCTCAGTGGTTTGAAAGTCGTGTTTTGCATGAGGATGTGCCTGATGTGATAAAACAATTTTCTAGAGGACCAACTTTAATTGCTAAAAAATATTCTGGATATCTCATTAATGGGTATAGATTCCATGCAAAGTGGCATGATGCAAGGCGGAAAACACAAAATAGTGGTGTTATGGTAGTTGCATTAACTACAAGTTTGGCAAGCTCAAAGGATAAAAATCCAGTTGTTGCAAATTTGACTTATTATGGTAGAATAATAGATATAATTGAGTTAGATTATTTTGGCCATTTTAAGATTGTGTTGTTTAAGTGTGACTAGTATGGGGCTGAAGAAGATATTTATGGTCTTACTTATGTCTACTTCAACAAAAAATGCTCTCAAGGCGACCCTTTTGTGCTACCATCTCAAGCACACCAATTCTTCTATGTGCAAGATCCATATGATCAAGATAAACATTATGTAATGAACACCATCCAAGAGACTTGTTTAGCATAGATGACCAACTTGAAGATGACCCCCAATGTTATGGAGATGAGCCATCTGAACTTTCAACATGTCCATATATACCAAATGATAATGGTGAAGTTTTCTTAGTAAGTAGTGATGTACCTGCAACCATTATTGATGTGCCTCTAGAAGGATTTCTTGCACAGCAAACTGAAAATAAATCGGAAGATGAGTGATTTCTAAGGACATCTAGAATTTAGTTCTAATTTAGAAGCTTAATGTTTTTACAATGTAATAGATAAAAGTAGTTTAGTTATTTTCTAAATTAACAACTAGAAAGACATGTCTACTTTTGACAAAGCCAGGTTGTTTTATGCCCTGCTGGGTATCTCTTCTACTTAATTTATTTAGTCTTCTCATTTGTTTTCTGCTTTATTATCCCTTCTGACTATCTCTTCTACTTCCTAAAAACATTATTTGTTGTTTTCCACTGAAAAACTTATTTGGGGTTTTCCTAAATATCTGTTTTATTTAGTGTTTTTGTTTATTCTTATTTTGTTTATCAAGATTGAAAACTAAAGTATTCTTTTGTTGAGACAGGTAACATCTATATTATAAACAGGAAACTACATCAAAGATAACACTTCAACTTTGTTCTGTTTTGCACATTGACTAGTATTGGTAAAAGCTTCTTTTGAAGTAAATCTAGCCTTGAAATAACTTCCATATTTATAATACACTCAAAATCTTCTACCAAAATCATCCTCCATCCATAACATAAAGGGTAGTTGTTGTGGTTGTGGTTGAACAATATTCATTAATTTGATAATTGATTGTATTATATCACATTTGAGTCTTACAGAGCGCCTAAATGTCAAAGTTCTAGACTGTCTAAAACTGTTTTCTCACTTTTTTGTAACATGTTGTTTCCATTATATCACATTTAAGTCAAGGCCACTATGCTTATTCAAATATGTACTGAAGATTAGATAGGCTAGTGACATACTGTATGCTTAACTTTTGGTTTGCATTCTCTAGTTTCAAGACTGTTTAACCGACGAATGACAATTCATGGTGGTCCTTTTTCCCTTTGTTTCTTCCTCCAGTACCACTACCATGATTTGGTCACACTATCTCTTATTATATAAATTTTATAACCAGATTGCGATTTTGTATCTTTTACTATTATTATTCTATATAAAATTGAATCGGATCAGAAAAATTCTCCTAATTAATGTTTCTTCCGGTAGTTTTCACTTTTGATGTTTCTAGCTAGTGTAGAAATAAAGTAAAGAAAATAAATAAAAAGGGTGACCTTTCCTATTGTATTTTAATAGAAATGATACCTACAAAAGTAACAAAGTTTTTTCCTGGCACAATATACCAATTTTATTGGTGTTATAAAGCTCTAAGGAGAAGTGTCAATTTCTAGTTAGGAGGTTTCATTTTCAAACTCACACATAACAGAGCTTCATTACTTCTACATTCATCAGTAATTCAATTAAATAGCTATTTATATATATTTCATGAAAATATTGAACTTACTCCATTCTTGTGGTGCCACTCAAACTGTTTCCTGTAGATGTAGTTCATCTATGCTTTTGTGAGGGCACTTGATTAAGAGCGTGTTATTAAGAGTTTGTGGGATTATCATCAACCTAGAGATTATTAAGAGCATAGGCAACTTTACCAAAGATATACTTGGAAAATACTTCACAATCAAATCTTTCATATCCATCTTTTATACAGTGTGTTTTACTTTCTGGCAAAATGCTAGGAACTGCTGCATATGGCAAATTTCTACAATATGTCTACAATATTCTGGCACATTTCTTCTCCATTTCTGCAATATTTTATCTATACAACATTTCTGCATAGTATTTTTTTATTTTTATATAGTGTTTTTGCATTTTGACAAATTGTTCTAATCTCGTGATATGGCTTCTGATCTTGGGCATAATTGCATGCCCAAGTGATACTTTAATACTTCATTTCTACTTGTTTATCCACTTTTATGTGTGCATTCTCATGTGATTTGTATGTAAATGTGGATTTATACTAACCAACATGATTAGTATTATTTTGCAGTCTAGAAGGAATTTTTGGAAGCTAATCTACAAGTTGGTGAAGTGTAGAAATGGACTCGGAAGCAAGAAGCGGAAGTCGACAAGGAAATTGGCCAAGTTTGGTGCTCCGCGATGGAGGCCGTGTCACGCTACCATCGCGGAAGCATTCTGCCTAGAAGGAATTTTATCTTGATTTCCAGTGGAGGTGCGCGATGGCACCATGTCACGGAGCCTAAGCTTCGCGTTTACCTCCGTGCCACGCTGAAGACAATTACCTGGAAACTGAGTTCCAGTGAGGCTCCGCGACAGGGCCGTGGCACAGAGCTGATGCTCCGCGATACACTCTGTGCTACGTTATTAGTTATTCCAGGAAAAATTTCTCACTTGTATAAATAGCACACTTAGATTTTATTTTAAAGTATCTGACATTTTGAGCAAGAACGTGGATAGCAGGCAGTTGAGAAGAAGAATTCCTAGGGTTAATTCTCTTCCTTTTCCTCTTTAATTTCAATTGCTTATATGATTTCTACTTGTTTGAAGATGTTTAATCCTCAAATGAGTGGCTAATTAACCTCTTGCTGAGGTTAAGGATAATTGCAGAAGAATGTAATTAATGATTATTTCAGTTTTTATCTTCTCTATAACGGTTGTTCTATCAATTCTTGCTTTTACTACTTTAATGTTTGGCCAATGTTAATGTATATTCTAGAATTCCAATTTCGATTCCAAAAGGGAGACTAATTGGATAGATGTGAATTGGTGGAATATGTTCTTGTCTTGGTTGAGAAATTAAGGGAAGATTTACATTCAGAATAGAAATATATCTGTAATGTCATATTTGGTCATTTATGGAATTGGTTGTGTATAGCTAGAACATGGGGTTTTTGCATCACAGAAATGTGTAATGTAAGTCTCGTGATTCTTTAATTGGTGAGGAGTCGAAAGATCCAATCCATGGGTTATTAATTCCTGACTAAAAACCGAAGAGAAGATTGACTGAACTTTAATTAATAAATTACATCCTTGAATGTTTGCCTTAACCTCAGCTTGTTCGTTGCTATTGTTTAGACTTTAACTTACAATATTCACTTAGGTTCACATTAACTATTAATCTTGACTCAAAAGCCTTATTTGTTTTGGTTGTCTACCTGCATAACGAAATCGTTTACTAACAATTAGGAAAATTACTGCCATATTACAGTCCCTATGGGATCGATACTTGGCTTGAAATAAAGCCACTTTACTACTTGTACGACCACGTGCACTTGCATGTAGTTGGGACCGAAAAAGTTTTTGGCGCTGTTGCTGGGGACTGGCGAAATTGGTTATTTAATTTTCTTAGTGTTGGTTTACAAGTTCGATACAAAGGTTGATGACTTGATCTTAGTAAATCCTCTTGCAGGTACTAAATTTTTCTGAATGCTGGCAAGAGACAAGGAGTTGGTGGATTCGTTTATAGAGCCAGAGAGACAATTTCATCGACAAAGAAGGGAAGCTCTAGAGAAGAAGCTGCAGTTATTAAGGCAGGCAATCCTGGAGCAGCAACAGAATCCACCGATTGTAAGGGCAGTTTTAGTGCCCGAAGAGATGGCAGCAAGACCGGTCTGGGAAGTGGCAATCCCACACTCGAATAATGTAACATCCAGCATTCGCAGACTGGAGCCAGGAGGGAGATTCGAACTCAAGCAGAATATGGTGCAGTTATTGCGCACCAGCGGGCAATTTACAGGTCTCCCTCATGAAGATTGCAACAACAACTCCAAAACTTTTTGGAGATAAGTGACACCTATATCCCTGCTGGAGTATCATCCAACTATGTGAGGCTTACATTATTCCCGTTCTCACTGCTTGGGGAAGCAAAGAGGTGGTTGAAGGCTGAACCACCAAATTCTATCACTACTTGGGATGACCTCGCAAGGAAGTTTTTGATACGATTCTTTCCATCAGGGAAGACTGCAAAGCTTAGGAGTCAGATTCTAAGCTTCAAACAAAAAGAGGGTGAGAATCTGTATCAGGCTTGGGAAAGATTTAAGTCTATGCTTAGAGATTGCCCTCATCATCACCAGGTTAATGAGGTGTTGGTGCATACGTTCATTGAGGTTTTGGAACCACATACTAAGATATTGTTGGATTCAGTAGCCGGTGGGCAGGCATTGGAGAACACCTACGAAGAGCTTTACACTTTATTAAACCGTATTTCATAGGGAAATCCAGAATGGAATGCGAATTCAACTCGAGGAGGAGCAAAGAAAGCCGCAGGGGTCTTTGAGGTGGATGGTTTCACAGCTATCGTTGCACAGATAGCTGCTTTGCAAAATCAACTTAACAGTCATTTCAGTGGTATGAGTTTGAACCAGGCACAGGCCCAGTCAATGCAGTTCATCAGGTTTGGTGTGAAGTCTATGGAAGTAGTGAACATTCAGCTGAGTATTGTGGTGCAAATCCGGATTAGGTAAATTTTGTTGGAAACGCCCAGAGGAACAGTAATCAGCAGTATGGCAACAGTTACAACCCAAATTGGAGGAATCATCCGAATTTTTCATGGGGGAGTACTAGTCATCAAGGACAAAGTCCAAATCAGGGAATGCAGAGAAACCAAGGGGGGCATCATAATTTTCAGCCACAATATAGAGGAAACAATCCACCTCCTCCATCCAGAAACATCGAGGATCTCAAAACCATAATAGCTAACCAAGCACAGATGTAGGCTGATTATGTAAAATTAACTGGTGACATGAAAAATCAGTAGTTAGCTACAAAGGCATTTGAGTATCAGTTTGGACAGTTAGCTGGAGCCCAAAACACCAGACCGAGGGGAGGATTACCAAGTGATACAGACCCAAATCCTAAGCAGGTCAATGCAGTTACTACCAGGAGGTGGAACTCAACTCAAGGAGGTGGAACCAGAAAGGCCACCTCAACAATCTGGAGCGGCAGAAAAGGATGAAGGACATGATGATGAGAGAGGGAAGGAAAAGGCAGCCGAGATAGAAAGACCACCTCCCCCGTTTCCTCAAAGATTGAAAAAGCACAAGGAGGAAGCTTGCTTCAAGAAATTCATGGAAGTGTTGAAACAGGTACATATTAATTTTCCTTTAGTTGATGTTTTGCAGGGAGTGCTGAAATATGCCAAGTACATCAAGGACATTGTAGAAAACAAAAGCACATTGATGGAGTACCCTACAGTGGCGCGTACTGAGGAGTGCACCTCCCGAATATGGAATAGATTGCCGACAAAGCTCAAGGATCCTAGAGCTTCACTATTCAGATTACAATTGGGTAGTCTATTCAAGCTTGCGGATTGTGTGATTTGGGAGCAAGCATAAATTTGATGCCAACATCAGTGTTTAAGAAGTTGGGGCTGGGCAGCCCTAGACCCACTACTGTGATCTTGCAGATAGCTGATCGTTCATTGGCCAGACCTGATGGTATTGTGGAGGATGTGCTAGTGCAAGTAGGCTCCCTCATTTTCCCAGTGGATTTTATAATTCTGGATTTTGAGCCAAATGCGGAAGTCCCATTTATTTTGGGACGTCCCTTCTTGGCAACCGGGCAATCCTTAATCGATGTGGCTGCTGGGTAGCTAACCATGCGAGCGCATGACAAAGTAGAGGTTTTTGATGTGTACAAGGCCATGAAGCTACCAGCCATTTATGAGGAGCTATCAGCAATCAGTGTTTTAAATCAGGAATCGACCCTTCAGATTGTTGACTCACAGGACCCATTGGAGAGAGCCTTGGTGGGCTATGATCATTTTGGGGACAGTGGTACATATGAGATGGTGCAGAATTTGAATGAGCCAAAATGGTTCTTCAGGAAGCAGGACTTTGAACCGTTGAAGTGGTCCTTGGAACCCTCGCCAAGGCCATCAATTGAGGAGGCACTGAAATTTGAGTTAAAGACATTGCCTCCACATCTGCAGTATGTATTTTTAGGTGAAGATGACACCTTGCCAGTCATCATTTCAGCAGAACTGACAGATGCACAAGTGAAATATGCATTGGTGGTCCTTAAGAGGCGGAAGAGAGCAATGGGTTGGCATATGTCAGACATCAAGGGAATTAGTCCAGCTTTCTGCATGCACAGGATATTTATGGAAGAAGGATCCAAGCCAACCGTGCAACATCAGCGGAGGTTGAACCCGGTGATGAAAGACATAGTCAGAAAGGAAGTGATCAAGTGGCTTGATGCAGGTGTGGTATATCATATCTCAGACAGTGAATGGGATAGCCCAGTTCAGTGTGTTCCGAAGAAAGGAGGGATGACCGTGGTCACCAATGAAAAGAATGAGTTGATTCCCACACGCACAATCACGGGCTGGCGAATTTGCATGGATTACAGGAAACTCAATGAGGCTACGAGGAAAGATCGTTATCCTATTCCATTCATTGATTAGATTTTGGACAGGTTGGCAGGTCAGGAATATTATTGTTTTCTGGATGGTTATTCCGGCTATAATCAAATAGCCATAGCACCGGAGGATCAGGAGAAGACCACTTTTACATGTCCTTATGGGACATATGCTTTCAGGAGAATGCTATTTGGTCTATGCAATGGACTATCCACATTCCAGTGATGCATGATGGCGATCTTCCACGATATGGTGGAAGATTTTGTCAAGGTATTTATGGATGACTTTTCTGTTTTCGGTAATTCGTTTGCTATGTGTCTGCAGAATCTTGACAGGGTGTTAGCTCAATGTGAAGACTCAAACCTGGTGCTCAACTGGGAAAAGTGCCACTTTTTAGTCAAGGAGGGTATTGTTCTCGGCCATAAGGTGTCATGCAGAGGGTTAGAAGTCGATCGTGCAAAGATTGACGTGATTGAAAAGCTACCACCACCAGTGTCAGTGAAGGGTGTTCGCAGCTTTCTAGGACATGTTGGGTTTTACAAACGGTTCATCCAGAACTTCTCAAAAATTTCTAGACCGATATGCCGGTTGCTAGAAAAAGAGGTGAAGTTTGAATTTGACAAGGAATGTGTAGAAGCATTCGAGGAGCTAAAAAAGAAGCTGGTGGAAGCGCCCATTCTAATTTCTCCTGATTGGGAACATCCTTTTGAGTTGATATGTAATGCAAGTGACGTGGCTGTAGGAGCTGTATTAGAGCAGCGTAGGAATAAAATTTTTCATTCCATTTATTATGAAAGCAAAACACTTGATGCTGCCCAAGTCAATTATACAGTCACGGAGAAGGAGATGTTGTCTTTAGTGTTTGTGTTTGACAAGTTCAGATCCTATCTGGTGTGGTCTAAAGTGGTGGTATATACTAGTCATGCAGCAATTCAGTACTTGTTTGGCAAGAAGGATGCGAAGCCCAGGCTAATCAGGTGGATCTTATTGCTGCAAAAGTTTGATCTGGAGATCCTAGACAGAAAGGGGACTGAGAATCAAGTTGCAGACCACCTATCATGACTGGAGAGCCATTCACATGTGCAGGAAGGTGAGCGCATCCGAGAAGAGTTCCCAGATGAACAACTCTTGGCAATAAAGGAAGCGGAACTCCCTTAGTACGCAGATATTGTGAACTTGTTGGTAAGTGGAGTATACCCACCGGAGGCGACGGCTCAACAAAGAAAGGAGCTGAGGCATGAGTCTCGATACTATATGTGGGATGAATCGTACCTGTTCAAGCAAGGACCAGACCAAGTGATGAGGCGATGCATTCCAGAAAGTCAGATTGCAGAAGTGCTGAGGAGTTGTCATTCATCGCTGTATGGAGGTCATCATGGAGGAGAGCGAACAGCTCACAAGGTGCTGCAGTCCGGTTTCCTTTGGCCCACACTATTCAGAGACGCTACAGCTTATGTCAAAATGTGTGATAGATGTCAAAGAACAGGAACAATCGGCAGGACACAGGAGATGCCATTGCATCAGATATTAGAAGTTGAGGTTTTCGATGTATGGGGGATAGACTTTATGGGCCCATTTCCACCGTCATTTGGTAATCGTTACATCTTGGTAGCAGTGGACTACGTGTCTAAGTGGGTCGAGGCAGTAGCTTGTCCCAGGAATGATAACAAGGTGGTGACAAAATTTGTGAAGAAGCAGATTTTCACCAGGTTCGGTATGCCCCGAGCTATTATCAGTGATGGAGGGGCAATTTTGTGAATGAAGGGTTCAGAAACTTGCTAGCTAAGTATGGGGTGCGACACAAAGTGGCGACAACGTATCATCCCCAAACTAGCGGGCGAGTAGAGGTGTCAAACAGGGAGATTAAGCAAATTCTACAGAAAATAGTGAATGCACAACGAATTGATTGGGCAAGAAAACTTGACAATGCGTTGTGGGCTTAAAGAACTGCATACAAGACACCCATTGGGACTTCTCCATACAGATTGGTTTATGGGAAGGCATGTCATCTACCTGTGGAGATGGAACATCGAGCTTATTGGGCCGTAAGAAAGCTAAACATGGATCCTGAGCTAGCAGGAAAGAGAGATTGATGCAGCTGAGTGAGTTAAACGAGTTTCGATGGCACGCCTATGAAAGTGTGAAATGCTACAAGGAGTAAACTAAAAGGTGGCATGAAAGGCACATGGTGCATCGAATCTTTGAGCCAGGGCAAAAAGTGTTGTTGCTCAACTCGATGTTGAAACTCTTCCTAGGGAAGTTGCGGTCCAAGTGGTCAGGGCCGTTTGAAGTTGTGAGAATGACCCCACACGGGGCAGTTGAATTGTGGCAAGAGGATAAAAGTGCAACATTTTTGGTGAATGGACAGAGATGTAAGCACTACTGGGGTGAAGACGTTATTCGAGAGAAGACGTCTATCACTTTAGACGAGTAAGGATGAAAAGCGTCAAGCCGCAACGGTAAACCAAGCGCTGCATGGGAGGCAACCCGTGAATGTAATGTAATAGTTTAGTTAGGATTATTTGAAAAAAAAGGGCTGGCAATAGTCGGGAGGCAACCCATGATTTCTAACAAATTATTGTCGTTGGATGATTTTCAGATGAAATGGAGGGCCAAAATACAAAAGTGCAAGTGAAAAATCAAGGTAAGAAAATAAAACTTGGCGACAATTCCAGAGAGCCCTCGCGTTGGCTCCGTGTCACGGAGGTGGACCTCCGCGTTACCCTTCGTGACACGTTGAAGCTTCATTCTGGAATTTTTTAAAAATTTCATAAAGCCTCCGCGTTGGCTCCGTGTCACGGAGCCTGGCCTCCGCGATGGCCTCCGTGACATGTTGAGGCAAAGTTCGCGTTGGGTCACCTTGGGTCATCGGGTTGACCCGCGCAAATTACCCTTTTTAACACCCCAAACCCCGATTTTTCCCACTTTTCTTCACATCTCCGCGACAAAAACCCCAATCCCCCTTCTCCCTCAAGCGTCGCGCGGAAGTACTCAACAAATTCCACAAATTTCATTTCAATCGTGTTAAGTAAGGTATGTTCTTCCATTTTCTTTCAATTTTAGATGAAAAATTCAAACCTTGTACATGTTTTGTGAGGAAAATCCGCCCTAAGTTATTGAGGAGGTATGTGATTGTTTGAGCCATTGATGAATGTTGATTTTGTACTACTTTGTGCTTAGAACTCAATAATTGCGTGACGTGTGTTGAAATTCTTCCATTGTTGATACCTAGGGTTGGGAAATTGAGTATGGGTTGAAAAATTGAATTGAAAAATTGGGCATTTGTTGACAACTTGAGTTGGATAATTGAGTATATGTTGAAAACTTAAGTTAGAAAATTTTGTGGATTTTGTTGGAGTTTAAAAAAAAGAACTTTTTTTTTGTGCTTGAATTGTGAATGTGTGAGCTTGAAGATCAAATGCTAGGGGAATGAAAGTAGAAAATCCCATAGGTGGGTGCATAAAGTGAGAATTGATCATGATGTTGTCAATGAAATCATGGATGAATTTTCATAATGCATTGTATGAAGTCTGAGTAGTACAATGAAACCATTCCATCCATTTGTATGAATGCACTAAACCTGTTGGTAAATAAAAGCTGAAATAGGTGGTTGGTCTTGTCAATTTGTATTGGTTACGGCTAACGACTAAGTGTGGGGTGATCGAGTTAAGCCCAACCTTAGTCGTAGCCAACTATGCCTTGAATAACATTTGAACTGTATTTTTTTGATTGCACAGGACAAATGTCTAGAAGGCAGGATAAAGGCAAGGGCGCATACACATCTGGCGCCAGCAGAAAAAGAGTAAGAATTGGGGAAGCAGTACTAGCAGCACCATCTGTTCCTCGAGGGCAACACAGACAATATGGAACAAGATGAGTGACAGATGAGGGAAAGAAATGGTATTCCAAACACAAGGAAACCAAGTATTTCCTAGAGGAACAGATAGCACGGGAACCACTAGCACAGGAATTCCCAAGGATCCTACAAAGGATTGACACTGCTGGGTTAAACTTCAGTTTTGAAGAACCCAAAGAGTGCAATCTCCATCTTATCCAGGAATTCTACGCTAACTGGAACCCGACTTTGCGCAGCCACACCGTCAAGATCAGAGGGCAGGTGGTTACTTTTGAACCACAACATCTAAATGCAATCCTAGGGACGCGGGACACAGACGCTCATGTCCTCTGCCAGCTGAACATCACTCCACCATACACAGATATCAGATGCACTTTATGTGGAGCTCGATCGATAGCCAAGTAGAGTCGTCACAAGGAAAGGGGCTACCACCAGACATTGCCATATTCCCAGATGAACAGAGAAGCTCGGATATGGTTAAAGATAGTTTTCTCTTGTCTGATCCCGGGGGTGCACATGACTAATGTCACCCGGGATAGAGTTTGTCTGGTTTATGCACTGATGAAAGGGCTAGAAATTAATGTTGGAGCGGTGATCATCTCCGCCATGAAGAGAGCTAGACTGCATCAGGGGCATCGGTATGGGTTCGGTGGTCTTCTCACCGCTTTCCTCAGGGGCCACGATATTGAAGAAGAGGCCTTGGATTACATCGCGCACATTAATCGTCGGGCTTTGGACGTCACCAAGACCAAAGCACCCGACACCACATATGGGCTGGTAATTACACTCACCGAGCGTCATGCTCGGAATGACCAGTTCATGGCCAGATTGTATGGTATGCAGATGCTGCAATTGCAGAATGGTGGGAGGCCTACTACAGAGGATGAATTGTGGCAGCTCGAGATGGACTATCCATTTAATGAGCATGCCCGAGCCTTGTGCAAAATTGGGACCGCATTTGTAGAGCCTGTGGATGATGACGTCCCTACTGATGAAGAAACATGCCGGAAGGACTCACACATTGAGTTATAGGAAGACGGGGGGGGGGGACGATTCTGATCTTGGCAATGAGGCACTGGCACCTGATGAAGAGATTGACTATTTTGATTGATCAGGGAGTTACACCACCCAAACTTTGTTTTTAATCGTAGAAATGTGAACACTGGGACAGTGTTCCGATTAAGTGTGGGGTGGGAGTAGTTAGGTGCTAGTGTAGAAAGGCTGTTTGTGTTTGTGCTTATGTGGATGTGTTATTTGTGACTCTGTCACTCTGTGTTTCATGTTATGTGGCTAATGAATTTGTGGTAGCTGGTGATGTAATAAATAGTAAGCTGCTTGTGGAAGTTATGTGTAAATTTTTTGATTATATTTATTTTTTTCTATCGATTTTTTGTTTGGGTTTCTTGATTTTTGTTTTCGGTGCTTTTCTCGAGAATAGTCCCCTTGAACCGACGTCTTAGATAGCGATTGTTCCCTATGATGGATGGATGACGACCGTCTTAAGGGAAATTTATTCGATAGGTTTAGATTTTTTTCTTTTGTTTGTTTTCCAAATGTGTAGCTAATTAATGGTTTGACATTCTTGTTATGTGCTACACATGATTGTAAGATGCAAGTGTGATTCGTACGGAAGCATGCAAATGTGTTAAACATGTTGAGATACCTAGGCCCTAGAATTCGACTCGGTGTGATCAAGGCTTAATTATTGAATTCTTGTAATTAACTGAATGAAGAGTCTATGAATATGTCTTAAGTTGAGAATGTGCAGTGAGTGTGAGTTTTCGAATATTCCGTGAAGTGTCTAGAAATTGCCTGGTGTGTATATTAAACGAAATGAAGGATGTGGATTGTAGGAAAGGATGTAGGTATTTCTTTGAATGACCAAAATTTTCTCCCTTATCATACCCACCTTGAATGTTAAATCCTAGTTAGCCCCATTGAGCCTTTAGCCTATTCTTTGATAGATACAACCCAAGATTAATCCCTTTTTTTTCATTAGCCGTGATTTGATCCAAAACTCCTAAGCGCTTAAGTAAAAAAAAAGAAAAAAAAACATTTTTCTCAAAGAGTGAAGGAGTGAGAATCTTGAAACGGAAGGGAAAGTGGAAGTTGTGAAAGTTAAAGAAAAGGACAAAGGTGCACTTGTTTGGAATTGATTAATTATTAGTAGAGAGTAAGAAAATCAATGAATGAAAAAAGTTGCTTAAATACTCTTTGCTAGTAAGTCGAGTTTGCCTAAAGAAATGGGAACAAAAACAAAGAGAAAATTCAAGAGTGAGAGGATTGAGGAAGAAGCAATGTCCGTAATGAATGTGGGATGTATTAAAAGCGCTTGGGGAAGCTAGTTACTATTATTGGTTAACCCAGTATTTACTGTTCCTTAGCTGACATTACAACCCATTAAGTCCTACGTGATCTTACGTCATGCATCCTCAAATTAGTGGAGTAAAACACTAAGGGCAAGCTTATGGTTCATGACATGATGCATGTGAATTCTTTGAGAGAGCGAGCATAATCTTATTCACATACCCCTACATGTAGTGCTTTGGAAATTTTATGAGTGAACATTGGGTAACTCTCTTGTGTTGTGAGGGCACATGCTTAATGAGAGATAACATTCATGTCAGATGTCTTGATCGGTTGATTCGCACGAGTTTTCCAAGATCGAGAGTCGATTCTTGAGGTTAGGAAGTCTTAATGTGGTGTATTTCATTTCATTGATGAAACCGTGCATGCTCTCTTGATGATTTGCTATCTTAAATAATCCTTATAGCCGTAGCTTGAATGGTCTAAGCCAAATTATCTATGCGTGAGTTTCAATTGCATGAGATGTGAAAGGATTGTTCGAGGACGAATAAGGTTTTAAGTGTGGGGTAGGTGATCTTGGGCATAATTGCATGCCCAAGTGATACTTTAATACTTCATTTCTACTTGTTTATCCACTTTTATGTGTGCATTCTCATGTGATTTTTATGTAAATGTGGATTTATACTAACCAACATGATTAGTATTGTTTTGCAGTCTAGAAGGAATTTTTGGAAGCTAATCTACAAGTTGGTCAAGTGTAGAAATGGACTCGGAAGCAAGAAGCGGAAGTCGACAAGGAAATTGGCCAAGTTTGGTGCTCCGTGATGGAGGTCGTGTCATCCTACCATCGCGGAAGCATTCTGCCTAGAAGGAATTTTAACTTGATTTCCAATGGAGGTGCGCGATGGCACCGTGTCACGGAGCCTAAGATTCACGTTTACCTCTGTGCTACGCTGAAAACAATTACTTGGAAGCTGAGTTTCAGTGAGGCTCCGCGACAGGGCCGTGGCACAGAGCTGATGCTCCGTGATACACTCCGTGCCACGTTGCCAGTTATTCCGGGAAAAATTTATCACTTGTATAAATAGCACACTTAGGTTTTATTTTGAAGTATCTGACATTTTGAGCAAGAGCGTGGATAGCAGGCAGTTGAGAATAAGAATTCCTAGGGTTAATTCTCTTCCTTTTCCTCTTTAATTTCAATTTCTTGTATGATATCTACTTGTTTGAAGATGTTTAATCCGCAAATGAGTGGCTAATTCACCTCTTGCTGAGGTTGAGAATAATTGCAGAAGAATGTAATTAATGATTATTTCAGTTTTTATCTTCTCTATAACGGTTGTTGTACCAATTCTTGCTTTTACTACGTTAATGTTTGGCCAATGTTAATCTATATTCTAGAATTCCAATTTCGATTCCGAAAGGGAGACTAATTGGATAGATGTGAATTGGTGGAATATGTTCTTGTCTTGGTTGAGAAATTAAGGGAAGATTTACGTTCAAAATAGAAATATATCTGTAATGTCATATTTGGTCATTTATGGAATTGGGTGTGTATAGCTAGAACATGGGGTTTTTGCATCACAGAAATGTGTAATGTAAGTCTCGTGATTCTTTAATTGGTGAGGAGTCGAAAGATCCAATCGATGGGTTATTAATTCCTGACTAACAACCGAAGAGAAGATTGACTGAACTTTAATTAATAAATTACATCCCTGCATGTTTGCCTTAATCTCAGCTTGTTCGTTGCTATTGTTCAAACTTTAACTTACAATATTCACTTAGGTTCACATTAACTATTAATCTTGACTCAAAATCCTTATTTGTTTTGGTTGTCTACCTCCATAACAAAATCGTTTACTAATAATTAGGAAAATTACTGCCATATTACAGTCCCTATGAGATCGATACTTGGCTTGAAATAAAGCCACTTTACTACTTGTACGACCACGTCCACTTGCGTGTAGTTGGGACCGAACAGCTTCTACACTATTATGTATTCTTTTGATTGCTGGCCTAAAGTAATTTTTCTCTTCATGAAGAATGAATCAAGTAGTAAAGAAAAAGGTAATGGATTCAAACAAAGCTCAAAATCCAATTGAGAAGCAAGGTTTTGATTTCCAACTTCGATAAAGTGTTGAATTGGCCAAGCACCTTAGGATTAAGAAGGAAAATCTTACTAATGCTTGGGAGTATAGAGGTTTTAAATAGCAAGCACCAATAAATCTAAAAAGGAAGAATCCTATGCCTACAATATCAAATACAAGAGAAGGACAAAGTAAACAAAGGGTTTTATTCAATCTGAGGAGTCCTTTCAGTAAGAAGGAAATGATAAATTACCTATGGAAAAATGCACGATCCAACTGTCATCAAGAAAGTTCTTAGCAATTCACAAATTATCTGAAGAAGACAAGGAGAAGGAGAAAAACAACTTGATGTTAATGAGCCACAAAATGTCAAAAAGGTGAAGAGGAAGTCAGTCTTACTAGCAAAGAGTCTTGATCTTTTCCTACAACAAAAAGAGACAGTACATGTGATTGGAGAAAAACAATTTGATATTCAATAAGTATATGCTGCCAAATCTTTGTAATCCCCTCCTATTAATGAGCATAATACAATTTGATAATTTTGATGCTCAAAAAGAAGTTGGCGAGGATGAGTGTGTTAGAGATGAAGCTATGGACATTGATTCACATACAAATGGTATGTTTTAAACTCTGAATTTGTATTTGCACTAATTGTATTTTTTTCTTATATTTTGGTTGTTACATCAATCTAGGGATATCAGATAAGAAGAAAGCTCGAGGGCAAACAAAATGTAAAATTATTCATGAAAGAAATCTTGGGGAAAAAGAGGAGGTGACATTTTATGAAGGACAAGCTGTGGGACCAATCGGAAAAAGAGTGTCTCAATTAAGCAATTTTTTAGGAACAATTGCTAGGAATCCCAGATTTGTCACATTGCTATTCACTAGCTGGCACGCAGTTCCAAAAGATACTAAACAACGAATTTTGAACTATATTAAAGTAAGAACTATGGACTATAGCTAATTTAAGATAACATAGCTAGAGACCCTCCTTTAATTATTGAAGTTTATTGTTGTAGCAACTTGGTGTTTCATAGCTAATTTAATATAACATATATGTTGTTTTACACAGACGAAGTCTATAATTCCGGCAGAAGGAAAGAAGTGGGTGATGGATGGTATTCGTGATGCTTGGAGGCAACACAAAAGCTCTATTAAGAAGAACAAGTTTGATTTGAATCGAGAAGATATGTTACAAAATCGTCCAACTGACATACCAGAAGATCACTTTCGTCAATTGATTGAGTATTGGAAGGATAAAGATGTCCAAGTGAGATTAAACAATGCATTCTACTCTTGAACATATTATTACATTATATGTTTTTCCTTTTTATAATGTAGTTAATATACTTTTTTTGGTGGGATTTTAGGCCAGGTCCAAATTAAATTCTTAAAACAGAAAAAAAAACAAAAGTGGAGGCATCAGATGGGACCTATTAGTTTTGCAAGAGTTCGCATGGCATTGGTAATATTTATGTAACACTTTGTGAAAAAATATAACTTTCATATCTTCTAATACTTCGTTAGAAAACATTAATGTTTGTTCTTATTTCTTCTGATATAATTGTAGTGTGCAACTAAAGAGAACAATGAGGAACCATCAAAGTCTTAAATGTTTATTGCAACTCGTACAAAGATGGGAAAGTAAGTTCATGAAGATTCCCAAATTGCAATAGTAAGTAAATTGGCCTAGCTATTGATTGCATCCAAAATTATTCGTTGATATTTACTGTATGGACCATAACTTGTGAGTCATCTTCTAATCCAAGATCATTGCTTGGTTTAGATCTATAGTCTTGTCCAAAAGCTAGCCATAGAATAGATGAAGGGTTGAGTTTGAGGTAATCAGATGTGTGCATTAGCTAAGAAACAAAACATAGGAGCAGAAGGGCTCCTTGTTTTTATAGGAATAGGTAAGAAGTAAATTTGTCCATTAATCATGAATTGAGAAAACAAATAATTTACTAGTATAGAATATTAGCACAACATGTCTTCTATTTCATTTTAGATGAACAGTTTGTTTTTGTTATATCTGATCAAATTTAGATATAAATTCATTAGCTGACACTGTTTACTTATTTATCTTGGGAATTTCCATTGCATAAACAAACAAAATTATATGTAATCAATTAATTAATACTAAAGATTTTCAAATTAATGTTTAACTATAGTGTATAAATATGTAAGTTTAACCCCTTAAAACACAAAAAGTTAGGAGTAACACTCTTCTAAACCATATTCAATTTAGGTGTCTTGAAAGAATAAAGCATACAACTAACAGTTTCTATCATTTATAGTACTCTCCTGAAATTTTTCTACCATTGTGTTCTGGATTTTTTAAATTTTTTGGTTGTTTTATTTAATAATATACTAAATATTGGATAAGATTATACCCAAAAATTCAATATACGTCTGATTCCCAAAATAGGAGAAAATATAGGGATATAAGATCACAAGCAAGATGATGTTATTTGTTAATGTTTGACAGTGATTTTTTGAGTGTCTTTCTCTGGTGATTTTTCAGCTTAGTCTCTATGCTGTAGCTGTTTCTCCATTATTCCTTATCACATCGTCGAATTGTATTTTTTAATGCTATCCGAATTATTTTTCCCATTCAATATCAAACCAATGAGTCGGTGAATCGAAACGGCATTAAATTAAATTTTATTTTTGCTTCTATGATCATAGTTTGTTCGTGATGCTAATAGAAAACACTGAAGTTAAGCCACTTTATCCCTCCATGTTGCCATTTTCCCATTAAATGGATGAATTCAGAAAAGTGACCATTAGAAAAATGGAAAATCATTGAAGTTGTGGTAGCCTTTATATATAAGATGAATAATTGTGATTTGTTTATTAGCATTTAGTGAAATATACCCATTGATAATAATAACACGGAAGGAAATTGGAATGGGAAACTCTATATGAGTCCATCCGGATCCATCTCATCATCATAAAAAGTTAATATAGAGGAAAATGAAAAGGTATATATTGGTAACACTCCTCCTAAAAGTTGTATCATTTTTGTTCAATAAAAATGACTTCTTATATAGAATTCCTTAACCTTATTTTCCTTCTTAAATGAACAGAAAATTTCTTCTTCTTCTCTCAGATTTCATATATGGAGATTTCTTCTCTGGAATGCTTTTAGACTATGAAGAATAGGACGGGGAATTGCTCCTTTAAAGGTTCTGTCTTTCTTCTGATTGTATTATTTGTTAACTTGGAGTTTTTCTAGAGGATATTTTCATGGTCACCCACCCTGTTATCCCTAATCACAACGAGCAAAATGTCATGAGGCCTCTTCTTAAAATATTTTTGAATGGGTCGTCTGTGATGTGAAACTGCAGCTGTGAAAAATGGTGTCATTAGTGGTCCTGGACAAACTGATAAAGGTGTGAAAAATGCAGCTAGGCATGTTGGTTCTGGGCAACAATTTTCTGCTAAACAAGGCAACGACATTGCAAAATATTTTAATGATGAATGGACTATGGTCTCACAAAATGAAGGGTGTTGCTTCCACTCTTTGTCCATGATCAAATTCTCCATGGGTAATATAATCAGACTACAAGGATCCATACTTTCCCACTTGTTGATGAGGCATCTTCTTAAATTTAAAGCATTTTTTTACCTCTACTAAAAGAATTTAAGAATCAAATGAGAGAAAAAAACTAACAGGGAAGTAGATGATTACTTTTTTGTTCCAAAATTTGCTGGGGCATTAATAATGTAGGGGATATTGTTATGTAATCTGTTGATATTTTTAGTAATGTTACTGTGTTAGAAAATAAGTACTTAATTGTAATGTTAATAATGTAGGGGAAATAGTAATATATTTTTTTAGAATTGCAATATTAGAATAAAGAATCGGTTAAGTTTCTTAATATCTGTTAGCTTTAGTTTCTCGATTCTTTATATTTTTATTCTCACAAATGCTTTGTTTGATAGTCTAAACTCCAGAACTTTCAAAACTCTGGAGAAACAACAGATGAATTATTTAGGGCAGTGTTTGTAAAGTAGCATCCTAGTCGAATATGATCTTATGGAAGATCAGTAACAATAAGCTCTCTAAGAAAAAATGAGGAAATCAATAAGCTCCAACAAAAGAATAACAGTGAAGTCTCTACTTTGAAAGAAGAAATGCAAGAAATGAGAAATAAAATACAAGAATTGATACAATTGCGCCAGTGCTTTAATCTATTAGTGCAAAACAATCCCGAGCTGAATATTCAAGATATACCTAGATTTGTCGGCTCTAATCAACCTTCTCCAGTTGATGGTACTAGTTCACCGGGTTTGCGAGACTATAATCTTCCACATACTTCTTGATTAACTCATGGTCCAATTCTTGTAAAGGTATTTATACTCCACATTCTCACCAAACAGTTCCCTTGATTTCTTTTTCTTCTTCTTCTTCCTCTAGTCTTCTATTTGTCACTGGATTGCTGGGGAGATGCTGGCAAATTTTTTTTTTTTTGTCTTTTCTTCTCTTCATTGCTGCCTTGCTGGGGAGATGCTGGCAGTTTTTTTTCTCTTTTCTTCTAGTTATTACATGAAGTTATAATTTTTTTTTCTATTAGTCAATTATGTTTTGATGGCTAGTTGTCATTGCAACTCTGATCTTTTCAGCAAAGCAAAGTTGGTGGTGCAAGTATTTAATGTTTACTTGTAGCATTAGTATTCTTACTGGTTCCAATCATTCTTGATTGAAGGACCATTTTAGAACTCGGTCATTTTGGAGAAGCCGCGGTGGTTAGAACTCTTAACATTGTGCATTTTGGCTGTTTTGGTTATCATTTTTTTATTTGTAAAATGGTTCTATTTTCTGTTATTTGAAGGTTGTAATGCCCCGAAAACTCAAAGACTAGATCTGGGACTTTAATCAGAAAATTTGGAAAAACTGTAGAGAATATCACAGAATGACTCACCTAACGGGTCGTTGAGAGACCTAACGACTCGTTAGGTTAGTCGTGGGAAGGAGGATTGAGATATGATAAGGGAGAGGCAGTGTACCCAACGGAAGACCTCGGTTACTCGTGAGCAAGCGGGGGTCAGGAGTTTAAAGAATTGGGCAGTGTACTTGACGACTTACCTAACAACTCGTTTGTGGCAGTAACGAGTCGTCAGGTCCATCGTGGTGGCCTTCTGGGTTTTTCCAGGCATTGTACCTAACGAGTGTGACCACGAGTCATGATCAGTGACCACGACCCGTTGGCTCACCCATTAGGATCACCTTACAGTTTTTCCCTGCGACTTTCTAAGGGTTATTTAGTAACTTCCTATTCTCCTAAGCTTAAAACTACGTTGTTTTGGACGTAAATTCAGACCTATTAGTGGGAGTGATTGGCCTCTCCCCTTATTCCCACGTTCATTCTCAGAAAAACATTGATAAGTCTTTCAAGAACTCTCAGAGCAAGGTCCAGGGTTTCTCATTCATCTCAGAAATTCAAGTTTACTCCTCAGGGGAATTTCTTAGCCAGGTATGTGGGAATTCAACAAGGGAAATTTTTCTTCCCTTATGTCCCCCAAAACCCTCCCATAGTTTCTCTATCAGTTTTAGCACTGAGTTTTCGAATATGAAGAAATCATATGTTATTATTTATTAGTTTCACATAGAATGATATCCTTTCTTGTTATTGATATGATCTCCATCAATTCTTACCTGATTGTTGATGTTCTAGCCAAAGTGAATTTAAGCCCTAAATTTTCGAGTAAAGATTATTTGTGTATCAAATTCCGTCTAGTTTGTGAAGTGTGACTTGGGTTGAATTTTCTAGTATTTTTTATTTTTTATATGTTGAGAAAATACTCCATTGATAAGAATGATTTTTGCCTTGTCGGATAAGATTTCTTTAATTCTTGAAATTTTACCATATTATGGAATACCCGTGTTGTTGGAATGAGTTGGGTTCTCTATTAGTTGCTTAGTAGTTCAGTTCATTAAAACGTAGAACCTGTTCAGAACTATTCAGAACTTGTCAACTGATCGGATTGACTTCAATCTTTTCCTGAGGTGTCGGTAGTGCCTCCCAGTTGTCAGAATCAGATTCAAATCCAGTTTATTGGTCCATTAGGCGGTCATGAAATTTTAGATATACAACTCTGAACAGCTCCAGGACCCTAGTTTAGATTATAGTTTGTTCTTGGACAGTTATGACGCTTCCAGATAAGCAGCTCTGACCAGTCTAGAACTTAGTTTTAGAATTTGGTCCGTTGAGACTCTCAGGGTACTTTCAGTTATATATCCCTGACTAGTCTTGGAAACAAATTTCGAGCTATCAGCTTAGTAATTCAGTCTAAGTTTTTCCAGTTGGAGTAGGACTTAGCATCGAGCGGGCCGGATTCCAGCGCACCCAGATTCCTAGAACTACATTGCCAGCGTAGGTTACAGTATTATTTGGCCTAATTGGCCCAAGACTCTTTTGATCACCCAATTCATGCCTTTATACCCTAGCAGGGTATATTGGGTCCTACCGGTGGGGTGTATACATCGGACTCCACGTCTAGCTCATGTGGTTATATATTGGTTATAGACTCTCCCACTAGTCAGTCCAGTCCAATTTCAGAATAAGCAGCTCAGTTCAGTATAGTATCTCAGACTCAGAACTTTCAGACTTAGGGCATGCCCATGACCATCAGACAGGGTCATCTTGACCATTTCAGTTTACTTTAGTGGTTTAGTTCAGTATATTAGTTGGTCATTGCATGTCATTTCAATTTAGTTATTTATATTTAGCTATGTCTTCTCTCCCTTACTCAGTACATTCAAAGTACTGATGCATACTTTTATGTTGTATCGTTTCATAATACAGTTGTAGGTTGTCAGACTCCACCGTTAGTCTCCGCAGTTCAGATCCTCCTCCTCAGCTGTTGAAGTATGAGTCCTCATCATTCAAGGTCCTTATTTCATTTCTTTCAGTTAGTTCCTTATTTTTAGCTAGACTTAGAGTTAGCTAGGTGCTTGTCCCAACAACTCATCAGTTAGAGGGATTTCAGACACAGAATTAATTTCAGACTTCAGATGTTCTTAAACTTTATATTTTCAGTTCTATTTTTGTAAATTCTTTTATGTTATTATTTTAAAGCTTCTTCTATATTTATTTTACTCAATATACCATTGTATGATAGACTAGGAGTTGACTTGGGGTCACTTGTGGCTTCAAGTACCGTGTCTCATCTAGGGTGTAGACTCGGGGCGTGACAAACTTGGTATCAGAGCGCTAGGTTTAGAGTATCCTTAGAATGTCTGAAAACCACATCGAGTAGAGTCCTTTTCATGGGTATGAATCGCGCCACACTTATGACGAGGAAGCTACGAGATGTTATTAGGAAAACTCTCTTTTGTTCATACTCATTATCATGCATTAAAGTTCAATTCTAGAAAAGTCCTTCTAACTCGTGCTCTGTTTCATTTCAGTGAATTATGCCTCCCAGACGCAGTAATGGAAGAAGGGTCGGTAACACAAATGGACCTGCCCCACCAGCCCCGGTAGCCCCTCAAGATGATTCGGTGTTTACCACCGAACTCAGGGAAGCCATTCAACTGCTAGCCCAAACAGTCACCAACCAGGTGAACCAACAGGTGGTTCTGGTAGCCACAAATGAGTCTGCAGCAGGTGTGAGGGTGTGGGACTTCACCCATATGAACCCTCCATCTTTTCGGGGATCTAATGTAGGGAACATCCCCAAGAGTTCGTGGATGAGATTAGGAAGATTACCCACATTATGGGTGTTAGTTACTCGTAGAGTGCTGACTTGGTTGCCAACTAGATAAAAGGGGTAGCTCAGGTCCGGTATGAATAATGGTAAGAGGGGCGGCCAGCGGGAGCAGGACCAGTAGAGTGGGGGGAGTTCCACACAGCTTTCTTGGACAGATTTTTCTCTCGGGAGTTGAGAGAGGAAAAAATGGTGGAGTTTATGAATTTGAGACAGGGTAATAGAACCGTGGAGGAGTATGCTCTGGAGTTTACCAGGCTGTCTAAGTACTCTCCAGAAATGGCAGCCGAGCCAAGGGCTCGCATGTTGAAATTTGTAAACGGGGTGTTGAATCTCGTCCTCAAGGAGTGTAGGATAGGGATGATGATTAAAGATATGGACCTCTCCATCTTGATTGTCGATGCCCAGCAGATTGAGGCCGAAAAGCTAAAGGATATGGAGCAAAAGAACAAACGGGCAAGGACTGGCCAGTCAGGTCATGGCCATCAGAGGTCTAGCGATAGTAGCTGCCCACATCAACAGCAACAATAGTAACAGAGAGCCCCAACATCCATTTCAGCCAATGCCCCAACCTTTCAGTCCCACCAGGATCGGAGGGGTGGGTCATCTGGCACCTAGTCTCAGACCCACATACTGAAAACAGGTATCCAGTTTTCCCCAAGTGTGGCAAGAATCACCGGGGAGAGATCCTTCAGGGTTGAGAGGATTTTTCTGGTTGTGGACAGCTCGGACATCGGCTCAAAGGAGTGCCCATCAGTCGGGTGAGGGAGATCACAAACCACCACATCATCAGCTCCAGCAGGTCAACCAGCCCAGCAGGCTAACACATCAGGTATGGGTGGCAGTCACCGCCAAAACCGTTTCTATGCTTTGTCTTTCCGTCAAGATAAAGAGAGCTCACCTGACGTAGTCACAGGTATGTTATGTCTCTTTCATCTAGACGTGTATGCCCTCCTAGATCTAGGAGCCACTCTTTCATTTGTGACTCCCTACATAGCAGTTCAGTTCAATATTAGTCTAGAGGTCCTCTCAGAACCATTCTCAATCTCTACCCTAGTTGGCGAGTCAGTTAGAGCCAGCCGGGTGTATAGAAATTGCCCAGTCTAAGTCCTGAATAAAGTCATCCCAGTTGACCTCATAGAGTTAGATATGGTCGATTTTGATCTTATCCTTGGCATGGATTGGTTGCACTCCTGCTATGCCTTAGTTGATTGCAGAACTAGAGTTGTTAAGTTCCAGTTTCCAAATGAACCAGTGTTAGAATGGACGGGTAGCAGTTCAACACCCAAGGGTAGGTTTATTTCCTACCTTAAGGCCCAGAAACTCATCTCCAGGGGATGTATATATCACCTAGTTTGGGTCAAAGATTCCAACTCTGAGACCCCAACTATCCAGTCAGTCCCTGTAGTCAGTGAGTTCCCAAATGTATTTCCTGAGGATCTTCCCGGAGTTCCCCTTGAATGGGAAATAGACTTCGGGATAGACCTTCTCCCAGATACTCAGTCCATCTCCATCCCTCCTTACAAAATGGCTCTAGCTAAGCTTAAGGAGTTGAAGGAGCAGCTAAAAGATCTTCTTGACAAGGGTTTTATCAGACCCAATATCTCTCCCTGGGGTGCTCTAGTGCTATTCGTGCGTAAGAAAGAAAGCACCCTCAGAATGTGCATAGATTACCGTCAGCCGAACAAGGTCACCATCAAGAACAGGTATCCCCTTCCCAAAATTGACAACCTGTTTGACCAACTTAAGGGAGCCAGTTGTTTCTCAAAAATCGACCTCAGGACAGGGTACCATCAGCTAAGGGTCAGAGAGTGTGACATACCAAAAACAGCATTCAAGACTCAATATGGTCACTACGAGTTTGGGGTAATGTCCTTTGGGCTAACAAACGCCCCAACAACCTTCACGGACTTGATGAATAGAGTCTTCAAGAAGTATCTAGATATGTTCGTCATTGTATTTATCGATGACATTCTGGTATACTCCGGAAATGAGGAAGAGCATGCCAATCTCCTAAGATTAGCATTACAGACACTCCGAGACCTCCAGTTATTCGCAAAGTTCAGCAAGTGAATTTTGGTTAAAGTCTGTTACCTTCTTAGGTCATGTGGTCTCAGGTGAAGAAATTCAGGTTGATCTTCACAAGATAGCAACAGCGAAAGATTGGCCCGGACCTACCTCTCCTACGGAAATCAGGAGTTTCCTAGGCTTGGCGGGTTATTACCGATGGTTTATGGAAGGTTTCTCCTCTATAGCATCTCCTCTGACTAAGTTAACTCAGAAGAAAGTGAAATTTCAGTGTTCGGACGAGTGTGAGAAGAGTTTCCAAGAGTTGAAGACTCAACTCACTACTGCTCCAGTTTTGACCCTGCCAGAAGGAGCAGATGGGTTGGTTGTTTATTGTAATGCTTCTAGAATTGGAATCGTATGCATTCTGATGTAGCGGGGCAAAGTGATAGCCTATGCCTCTAGACAACTCAAAGTTCATGAGAAGAACTATCCAACTCATGACTTGGAGTTGGCAGTGGTGGTGTTTGCACTGAAAATATGGAGACATTACTTATATGGGGCTCACGTAGATGTATTTAGGGATCACAGGAGCCTTCTGTATATGTTGAGTCAGAGGGACCTAAATTTCAACAAAGAAGGTGGGAAGAGCTATTAAAAGACTATGACATGAGCGTGTTGTATCATCTGGGCAAATCCAATGTAGTGGTTGACGCCCTAAGCAGACAGTCTATGGGGAGTGTAGCTCACATTGAGGAAGGCAAAAAGGAGTTAGTGAAGGATGTCCACATACTAGCCCAGTTAGGGATGCAGTTGGTGGACTCAGTCGAAGGGGGTGTGGTAATGCAAAGGGGGTAGGATTCATCCTTGGTAGTTGAAGTTAAGTCCATAAAGGACGAAGATCCCATTCTACATAAACTTAAAGAAGCGGTTCTCAGGAAGGAGATGGAGGCTTTCTCAAAAGAGGGAGATGGTGTGCTCCATTACCAGGGCAGATTGTGTGTATCGGACGTCGGTGAGTTAAGACAGCATATACTGTCTAAAGCACACAGTTCTAGATATTCCATCCACCCTGGTGCTACTAAAATGTACCGCGATCTACGGGATATTTACAAGTGTAATGGCATGAAAAGAGAAATTGCTGAATTTGTGGCCAAGTGCCCGAACTTCCAGCAAGTTAAGGTGGAACACTAGAGACCAGGAGGTATGACTCAGGACATCAGCATACCTACATGGAAGTGAGAAGAAGTAAATATGGATTTCATTACGGGTCTACCTCGGACTCGTCGATAGCATGACTCAATCTGGGTAGTAGTAGACCGGATGACTAAGTCAGCACACTTCCTCCCAGTTAAAAACCACAAAATCAACTGAGGACTATGCCATACATTACATGTGAGAGTTAATCAGACTTCATGGGGTGTCTTTAGCTATCATTTCAAACAGAGAAACGCAGTTCACCTCGCACTTCTAGAGGACTTTTCAAAAGGAAATTGGCACTCAGGTCAAGCTCAGCACAGCTTTTCACCTGCAAACAGATGGGCAAGCTGAGCGGAGTATTCAGACCTTAGAAGACATGTTGAGAGATGTGTTATCGATTTTAAAGGTAATTGGGATTACCATTTTCCTCTTATTGAGTTTGCGTACAACAACAATTACCACTCTAGCATTCAGATGTCCCCGTTTGAGGCATTGTATGGTAGGAGGTCCAGATCTCCTATAGGGTGGTTCTAGATTGGTGAAGCTACCTTGATAGGGCAGACTCAGTTTGTGAGGCAGTGCAGAAAGTGCAACTTATCTGAGAAAGATTGAAGAAAGCTCAAAGCCGTTAGAAATCGTATGCCGATGTATGAAGAAGAGAGTTGGAGTTTGCAATTTATGATTGGGTTTACCTAAAAATTTCTCCCATGAGAGGGGTGATGAGGTTTGGAAAAAAGGGAAAGCTTAGTTTGAGATATGTGGGACCTTATAGAATTTTAAGGTGCATCGGTAATGTAGTGTAATACCCCATAAGGGCCTAAGAATAGACCTGAGAGTTGAAGTTGGAAACTACAAAAAACCTAGAATTTTGCACCAGGACGACTCGAGGTACGAATCATGGTGAGGACCTATGACTCGTGACTCGAGTTGTGATGAATTTCGGGAGCCTGAGATCATATCAAGGGTGGTCCTATAAATCGTGATACGTAGTTACGACTCGTGGTTAGGACTCGAGGTGAAATTCTCAGTGGTGCTAGAGTGAGTCATCACGGGTCATGGTACGACTCGTAGGATGTAGCAACGAGTCGTGATGAGGAGTTGTGGTTCATTCATATTTGGTATTGATGGATGGTACCACGACTAACAATACGATCCATAGGATGGTACTACTAGTCATGGTATGCGAGTCGGGGCCATATTCAGAAGATTGAAAAGTAGTGAGGTGACCACGATTCGTGACTTCGTGGTATGACTTGTGGTACGAGTCATCGTCGGAGCCAGATCTATTTTTCAGAAAAATTTCATTAAGGGAAAATTCGACTTTTCTACACTTTTGGACCCTAAACCACGTCATTTTGATGTCGGGACAGGGTCTTTTAAGGGGGTAAAACTCATACTAAGTCTCATTTGGCATTTGCAAGAACTAGAGAAGGGAGTAGGAGCAGATTCAAGAGTTCTTCTTCAATTCTTCAAGTTTCCACCTAGAGTTTTTCAAGGGAGTTAAGAAGCAAGTAATTCCAGGTATGTGGGGTTTTGAATGGGTAGTTTAATCCCTACCCATGCCCAATTTCTCCCTAATTCTATGTTTGAAGTTACCAAAACTTTATGGGTCTTCATCAAGTTGCATGATTCCTTAAAATTTGAAATGAGCTTGTTGTGGTATGCCTAACTTATGAATTTTGAATTATTTGGGCTGATTTTACTTGTTTATTCAATATTTTTATGATTTAACCCCCCCCAAAGTATAGATTCCCAATCATGAGAAATTTTTTGTAAAATTCATGGTCATGATGATTTCGCAAGTTTAATACGATTTTTTTTTTGAATTTTAAGCATGCCTTAAACTACTCATGTTATTATGATCATGTTCCTATAAACTTAAGCATTTCAAGCATGATTGAAATTATGGGCAATGCCCACATGTCACTTATGATTTATGAACTATGATTTTAGCCGATTCACGGGCTCAATTCCATGGCTAGTATTACGAATTCTCAAGCATGATATGATTCTCACGATTTAACTAGCCAAGCATGTCATGTGTGAATTTCTATGAGCACGTTGCATGTTTTGGGAGTAGTACTTAACACCAAGTAGGTTCAGGGCCTAGGTTACGCCTCGAATCTCAGAACTATGTGTCACCGTAGGTTATGCTTGGGACCTCCTCTGTGACTGTCCCCTATGCCCTACGGGGTCTTCGCGAGTGATATCACACCTGTCATGGTTCATACCCCTGGCAAGGTATGAACAACCTCCCGACTAGGTTTACAAGTCGGGCTCCATGTGTTCTCATATGGGGTATGTTGGTTATAGAAATATCCCATTGTTCCTCATGGTTTTAATGCATGTATGATTATGTTCTTTTGGATAAAGTTATGTTTTATGAAATGTTTTCTCACACGTTACGACTATGACAGGTCTACGAATATTTGGAAATATTGAGCCTTACAATATACCTACCATTTCAGTCTTATGATCATGATGTCCACACTCCTATAACTTTTCTGTTTTTAAGTATTTTTTTCATACCTTACATACTCAGTACCTTCCAAGTATTGACCCACATATTTTTAGGATCTGGTTCGCAGGTTCAGCATCGTTCCTAGCTTGCTCTCAATTCTACTCTCAGATTTTAGTGGTGAGTCCTCATGATTCGAGGACTTCATGTTCGGACCTTGTTTATCTTTTGTTTTTAGAATGTTGGGGTTATTTGGGTCTTGTCCCTTCAACGCGTCTATTATGATTAGAGGCTTTCAGACTTAATTATAGTATTCCGCTATTTATGCTTGGATTATGTATGATTTTTTCTTATATTTCATGTCACGCTTCATTTAAATTCATGATTTTTAAGTTAAGTCTTCTGCCTTATGTGTATGAATTAGATATATGCTCATGCCATGGGTTGACTTGGAGTCTTTCGGGGCTCCTTGTCCCATGTCTACGATCCGGGTATACTCTCGGGTCGTGACATGTAGCCTATGAGCTAGAATTACCTTCATAATTAGCAGTTGTGCACCGAGTATTCCATGTGTCACTTTTGAAGAAATGCATTGGGGTTCCAACCTCAGTTGTGCCATTGGATAGTGTAGGAATAAAAGATAGTCTCTCATATAAGGAGGTACCAGTCCAGATCCTTGATTGTCCGTTCAAGGTTTAGGAACAAGTAAATAGCTTCATTCAAGGTTTTATGGAGAAATCAACAGGTAGGGGGAGCTATGTGGGGAGGCCGAAGCAGATTGATGGCCAAATACCTGCACTTGTTCTCTACCGACTCTGTTACAACTTAAAATGTTAGTTTGCCTTAGAGACTGATTTAATTGTTGGATTTGATTCATGTGTATAAGTTTCTTTTATGACTTTGGATGTATGTATGAAAATTAAATTCGGTTCAATTATGTATTTTGAAGCGGAGGTAGTCATTCTGACAGTTTTGAAGTTAAATGAACAATATTAGAAAATTTTGATTGTTATTTTCTGCTTTCCTGTGTATCTTCCAACATTTGAGGATGAATTTTTCCAAGGGGGAGATATTGTAATGCCCCAAAAACTGAAAGACTAGATTCGGGACTTTAATCAGAAAATTTGGAAAATCTGCAGAAAATGTCACAAAACGACTCACCTAATGAGTCGTTAAGAGACCTAATGACTCGTTAGGTCAGTCGTGGGAAGGAGGATTGAGATATGATAAGGGAGAGGCAGTGTACCCAATAGAATACCTCACGAGTCGTGGTTAGGCACCATGACCCGTTAGGTTACTCGTGAGCAAGCGGGGGTTAGGAATTTAAAAAATTGGTCAGTGTACTTGACGACTTACCTAAAAACTTATTTGTGGCAGTATCGAGTCGATAGGTCCCTCATGGTGGCCTTTTGGGTTTTTCCAGGCAATGTACCTAACGAGTGTAACCACGAGTCGTGACATTGTTTCCCGTTGGTTCACCCATTAGGATCACCTGACAGTTTTTCCCTGCAACTTTCTAAGGGCTATTTAGTAACTTCCTATTCTCCTAATCATTAAAATACATCATTTTGGACGTAAATTCAAACCTATTAGTGGGAGTGATTGGCCTCTCCCCTTATTCCCACGTTCATTCTCAAAAAAACAGCGATAAGTCTTTCAAGAACTGTCAAAGCAAGGTCCAGTGTTTCTCATTCATCTCAGAAATTAAAGTTTACACCTCAAGGGAATTTCTTAGCCAGGTATGTGGGAATTCAACAAGGGAAATTGTTCTTCCCTTGTGTCCCCCAAAACCCTCCCATAGTTTCTCTATTAGTTTTAGCCCTGAGTTTTCGAATACGAAGAAATTATATGTTATTATTTGTTATTTTCACATAGAATGATATCCTTGCTTTTTATTGATATGATCTCCATCAATTCTTACCTGAATTGTTCATGTTCTTTCCAAAGTGAATTTAAGCCCTAAATTTTTGAGTAAAGACTATTTATGTATCAATTCCATCTAGTTTGTGAAGTGTGACTTGGGCTGAATTTTCTAGTATTTCTTATTGTTTATATGTTGAGTAAATACTCCATTGATAAGAATGATTTTAGCCTTGTCGGATAAGATTTCTTTAATTCTTGAAATTTTGCCATATTATGGAATTCTCATGTTGTTGGAATGAGTTGGGTTCTCTATTAGCTGCTTAGTAGTTCAGTTCAGTTAGAACATATAACCTATTTAGAACTATTCAGAACTTGTCAACTGATCAGTTTGACTTCAGTCTTTTCCTGAGGTGTCAGTGGTGCCTCCCAGTTGTCAGAATCAGATTCATAATCCAGTTTATTGCTCCATTAGGCGGTCATGACATTTTAGATTTACAGCTCTGAACAGTCCTAGGACCCCAGTTCAGATCACAATTTGTTCTTAGACAGTTACGATGCTTCAAGATAAGAAGCTCTGACCAGTCTAGAACCCAGTTTCAGAATCTGGTCCGTTAAGACTCTCAGAGTACTTTAAGTTATATATCCCTGACTAGTCTTGGACCCCAGTTTTGAGCTATCAGCTTAGTAATTCTATCTAGGTTTTCTAGTGGGAGTAGGACTTAACACCGAGCGGGTTGGGGTTCCAACGCACCCAGGTTCCCAGAACTACGTTGTCAGCATAGGTTATAGTGTTATTTGGCCTGATTCGCCCCAGACTCTTGTGATCACCCAGTTCATGTCTTTATACCCTGGCAAGGTATATTGGGTCCTACCGGTGGGGTGTATACATCGAACTCCACGTCTAGCTCACGTAGTTATATGTTGGTTATAGACTCTCCCACTAGTCAGTCCAGTCCAGTTTTAGAATAAGCAGCTCAGTTCAGTACAGTATCTTTGATTCAGAACTTTCAGACTTAGGGCATGCCCATGACCACCAGTCAGGGTCATCTTGACCATTTCAGTTTACTTCAGTGGTTCAGTTCAGTATATTAGTTGGTCATAGCATGTCATTCCAATTTAGTTATTTATATTCAGCTATGTCTTCTCTCACTTACTCAGTACATTCAAAGTACTGATGCATACTTTTATGTTGTATCATTTTATTATACAGTTGCAGGTTCTCAGACTCAACACCATTAGTCGCCGCGTTTCAGATCCTCCTCCTCAGCAGTTGAAGTGTGAGTCCTCATCATTTGAGGGCCTTATTTCATTTCTTTCAGTTAGTTGATTATTTTTAGCTAGACTTAGAGTTAGCCGGGGGCTTGTACCATCAACTCATCAATTAGAGGGCTTTCAGACACAGAATTAATTTAAGACTTCAGATGTTCTTAAACTTTATATTTTTAGTTTTATTTTCATAAATGATTTTATGCTATTATTTCAAAGCTTCTGCCATATTTATTTTACTCAGAATACTAGGGCATGATAGACTAGGGGTTGACTTGGGGTTACTTGTGGCTTCAAGTACCATGTCCCGTCCAGGGTGTAGATATGGGGCATGACTAAAGTCTAGAGGAATCTGGCAACCCCCTTCCTTCTCCTATACTAGCACTAATTTAGTTGACAAAAGTATTATATAAACTTAAAACCGAAGGGAACACAAACAGTTCTATTGATTTCTTTTTCTTCTTCTTCTTCCTCTTTTCATCTCTTTATCACTGACTTGTTGGGGAGATACTGGCAATTTTTTTTGTTCGTCTTTTTTTCTTTTTGTTGCTTCCTTTTTGGGAGATGCTAGACAAAATAATTTCCATCATCTTTTCTTCTCTTTTTCACTGCTGGGAAAATACTTCCAAAATGATTTTTCGATTCTTTCTTTCTTTCGATTGGATTTGATTCTTTTCGCAATTCCAGGACTCGGATAAGAATGGGTTGAATGTTAAAATACTTATCATATTTTATGAATGATCAAAGATTGGTGTCTATCTAATTATTAATTTCTTTTTGGGTGTGGGAAAATTAGGGTGATGCAATTGGCAATAGTGGAAGAAAGTCAATTTGATCTATTGATGTGAATGACTATGAATTTTGGGGATAATTAGGATTTTTATTATTCATGACACTATATGAATGATCTATTGATGTGAATGGCAGAATTTTGGGGATAATTAGGATGTTTATTATTCATGATACTATATGAATACATTCAATTTAATTTATAAAGTTTATTAGTACATTTTGATACTTTTTATTATCATTTCTAGTACATGACTGAGTCGAACTTCATTCCATATATATATATATATATATATATATATATGTATGTATATGTATATATGTATGTATGTGTATACATATATATGTATATGTATGTATGTATATATATGTATATGCATATATTATTTTTAGCATTTATTAGATAATTTAGTTCTTGATATATATGTTTATATGCTTGAAATAACATAATCACATGATATACCCAAAACATAATTTTTAACCAGAAAACTTTTGGTAATAAAAATATTCAAGAATATATTTTATGAATTATCCAAATTGCCACACATTAAAAGTGTGGCCGTAGAGCTGATACGTCTATCGTGAACATAGGCAAAGGCTACATTTTATAAGTGTTTTTGTAGAAGCCACACTTTTTAAGTGTTGCCTATAAAATACTAAAGGCCACACTTTTGAAGTGTAGTTCTAGGATGAGAAAGTGTTTCCATATGGATTATGACAAGCATGGTCTTAGTTTCCTAATAGACCACACTTTTGGGCGTGGCTTGAAAGGCAACATTCGAGAGCATGGTCTTAGTTCTAGGGTTACGATTGTTTTGCCCACCCCCTGAAACGCATTGCCAAAGGTCAAAAAATTTGGTCTTTGAACAAAGGCCACACTTTTTGATAGTTTAGACCACACTTTTTAAGGGTGGTCGAAGGCCAAAAATGTTGTGGTGGTTATTTGTGCAGAAAGAAGTGTTCCAAAGGTAGATCATCTCCCTTGAGGCCTTTCAAAGAACTTGGTGCTTGTTAGATTGCGGATTTGAGGTCCTTGTTTGTTAACAAGGGTTGCTTGTCCTTCCAATTTTATGTAAAGTAATTTATCCTTTAGTTTTTCTTGTATCAATAACTGTTGGATATTGAGTTGTATATCTCAATTTGTGACATGAACTGTATCAAATGTGTTCCTAATTGAGAGTGATGCGTTATTCATTTATACATACATACATACATACATACATACATACATATATATATATATATATATATATATATATATGCGCCAGTGTGTGGAGAGGAAAATTGTCTTTTCACTTGATTTTATCGCACTCTAGAACTTGTCTTGCTACTTGTGCTTGAATCTAGTATTGACTATGGGTTGTAGAGATGAACTTAAGCCTTCTTTGTGCTTCACAAGACACTTATGCCTAAAGAAACCTACCAAATGATACATGTATCCATAGTCCCCTTCATTGAGCCTTTTGATCATTTTTCTTGATCAATCGCAATGGAAGGTAAAACCAATTTTGAAGTTGACCCTTTATTGAAAAGATTAGGGAGTTAAAAATTCAAAATGCAAAAATCTGGGAAAAATGTTGCAGGACGAGCCATAGAATGACTCGTGGTAGCAAACCACGAGCCGTTGTATGTGGTCGTTTTGTTAAGCTAGGCCTAGTGGTAGTCTGGACCACGGGAATCACAATGACCCGTTGTGAGAAGGCACAGCCGTTGTTAGTGGTCGTGGGAAGGAAATGGATTTGGGCAGTGGCTAAGACGGTTTGAAACCACGGCCCGTTGTTTGTAAGGACGACTCTTCCCGTCCAGCCGTGGGTGTAAATCGGAAACTGGGAAGTTTGGTAGTCTGGACCACGAGCGTATACCACGGGTCGTGATATCTTCCCACGGTCCATTGGTTCAATCGTGGGATCGTCTAGTGCAAGTTTTTCTATGATTTTAGTAAGGGCATTTCTATCATATCCTAGTCTTAAGGCTCTATACTACGTCCTTTAAGGATTGTTTTGAAGGGTTTTAGTAGGGGAAGACCAATTCTAAGTGCAAACTCCCCATGCATGCAAGGTTGAAGGCTTGAAGGAGGTGATTCAAGGCCAAATTCAAGGTTTCCTTTGGAATCTAATCTTGGGCAATTGAAGGGTGATAGAATTCCTCATTTCCAGGTATGTAGGGTTTTAATGGGTGTCTTCCTTCCACACCCATGCCCAATTCCCATCAATTAATGTTAAATTATGAATAATCAATTATGGGGTTTTGATCAATTGCATGATTTTATATCTCTATTCATGGGTATGATTAGATTGAGTTGATATTGATGATTTACGAAGCTTGGGCGAATTCTAACTTGTTTCTTTTATAAAATTTATTTTTTCTAAGAATTGAATCTAAAATGCCGGGTGAAGAGTTCATAAAAGAGGTGATTTATGGTGAATGTGTGGTGGTGATGAAGTTGATGATGAAAAAGCATGTTTCTAAAACTTCCCATAATTTTGATGTTGTTTCCTCAATGAATCGATTGGATTCTAGAATGATAGAGCTTTGGGTAATATCCACATGTTGATTAAAGTGATGATTTTCCCAGCATAAGCTTACCACATTGTTTAAAGAGAAATTTCCCAATTATTATTATAAATTCTAGCCTGTGGTATGTCGAGTAAATATTTCTACATATAGCTTACCACATGATTTGGAGTAGATGCTCCCACCTATGATTGAGCTTTGTCAATAGACAATGTTGACCTTCGTTACATATGATGTTGAGTCATGCATGATTTCATGTTGAGCTTCATCAATAGATGATGTTGAGCTTCGTTATATATGATGTAGAGCATTGCATGTTTTTGGAGAAGAGTCTAGCATGAGCGGGCTAAGGGTCGACAACCCTATGCCCCAGAACTACGCGCCAACTTAGGTTGATTCTATTATATTTGGGACTTCCCTTGTGAGCTATGACTGGCCTTAATGGCCCATGAGCTTGATATTGATATCATGGTAGCGTCCTTAGCCCTGGAAATGTTTTGGATTGCTCTGCCCACTTGAGTTAATAGTCAGGACCACGTAAGCTCTATCGTGGTATGTCAGTTAAGTGATGAGTCTCCCATTGTCCATATGATTCAGATTTGCATATTCACTACTCATGATCATTATGTATGCATGTTTGTTCTAAAAGTAAGGTTTGACCCAATGTCCAGCTTTTCTATAAATGTTGCATCTTAGCTTTAAGTCATTCGAATTAGTTGATATTATAAAGTTATGCATTGTCACATCATGAAGGGATTATGATTTCGAAAGAATGCATGTGAGTTCTCTCAGTTTTCTAAAATCTTATGTTATGAAATGATTTGTTCCGATGATTTTACTTATTATAGAGGTTTTACTTACCTTGCATACTCGGTAAATTCCACGTACTGACCGCATACTTTCTATGTTGTATCATTTCATGATACAGGACCCAACTTGCAGCTTCAGCCCCGATCTTAGTCAGCTTATTCAAAGTTTCACCTGTTCAGAGTTGGTGAGTCCTCATTTCTCGAGGACTAGACTTTCAATTTCTTCTATATATTTTAATTTCAGTAGTGTGGAGCTAGTTGGAGTCTTGTCCCATCAGCTCGTCCAGATTAGAGGCTTTTCAGACTTAGTCATGTATTCAGTTTCGGATGTTTATTCTTATGTGATGTTGCTTTAGACTTCCGTTGAGATTATATTCGTGTTTCTTCATGTTTATTTTTTGAGTTAGTTAAATGCTTATGCCATGGGTCGACTTGGGGTCTTTCAAGGTCCCTTGTCCCATGTTACGATCCCGGTCCTCTCTTGAGTCGTGACAAACTTGGTATCATTGCCATAGGTTTGAAGTTTCCAAGGAAGTATGAAAACCGCGTTAAGTAGAGTCTTTTTCATGAGTGTGAAGCGCGCCACACTTATGATGAAGAGGCTATGAAATGTTTTAGGAAATGTTCCCATCTTTAATGATCTATGTCGTGCGATGAAGAGTCCTTTTATCCCTCTAATTCGGGATATTTGTGATTGAAGAGTATGGCTCCTCGAAGAGTGAACAGACGGAGAAATGGAGATGGTGAAGGCCACGGGGATGGCATGGGTCGTGGGCATCAGTAGGTACCACCAGTTCAAGAGCCTCAGGCACCGGAGTCAGCCGCCCACGCTAAGATTCGGACCGCTATCCAGATGCTTTCCCAGGCCGTTACCGCTCAGGTCAATCAGCAGGCCATTGAGCATGTTCCGCAGAATGGCAGTGTAGCGACGGCTCGAGTCAAGGACTTCTTGAGGATGAACCCGTCGGAGTTTCTTGGGTCCAAGGTAGATCAGGACCCGCACGAGTTTGTGAATGAGGTTATCAAGATCACCCAGGTTATAGGTGTGAGAAGTGTAGAGTGCGCAGAGTTGGCCTCCTACCAGTTGAAAGGGTTGCGCATATTTGGTTCCGCCAATAGAAAGACAGCAGGGTTGTTGGAGCAGATCTGATCACTTGGGAAGAGCTCCATGTTGCATTCCTAGATCGGTTCTTCCCTCGGGAGATGAGGGAGCTAAAGGAAGCTGAGTTTGTAAATCCGAAACAAGGGAGGATAACAGTACTAGAGTATTCCCTTGAGTTCACCCGCCTATCGAAGTATGCTCCTGAGTTAGTGGTTGACTAGAGGGCACGAGTGAGCAGGTTTGTGCATGGGATAACAGGTTACCTGGATAAGGAATGCAGGATTGCTATGCTCCATTAGGATATGGACTTCCCTCGGATGGTGTTGTACGCCCAACAATGGAGGCGGCACATGAGAGAGAGAGAGAGAGAGAGAGAGAGGCCAAGAGGGCCAGGATTGAGGACCACAGATTCTCCCAGCAGAGGTCCGATGGTGGGCATCAACAGAAGACCCATCAGAGATCGTCAACCCCTGCATCATCATCTTTAATGTGCCATCTCATCCTAGGCATGATCAGAGAGGGCAAGCATCAGGCTGAGGGGTCAGAGTAGCAGGCCCACAAATTTAGGTGTCCCAGTTTGTCGCAGATGTGGCCGAGGGCATGTAGGCCAGTGCGTGCAGGCTCGGGTGCATGTTTCGGGTGCGGGCAACTTGGACACATGCTTAGAGATTGTCCAGCAGCGAGAGAGGATCAGGTTGGGGGTCATGTCCCAGTTTCTAGCTTAGTAGCCCCACCCCACCCCCCCACCCCTCAGCAAATCAGGGGGCATCTACCAGTGCAGCTGGCGGTCAGCGCCAGAACAGATTCTATGCCCTAGCATCCTGTCAGGAGTAGGAGGTCTCCCCAAATGTGGTTACTGGTATGTTACAAGTCTTCCATGTTGATGTTTATGCTCTGTTAGATCCAGGGGCCACCTTGTGCTTTATGACACCTTATGTAGCCATTAGCTTCGGAGTCAGTCCTGATGTCTTGTCAGAATCCTTTTCAGTTTCTACTCTTGTAGGTGACGTAGTTATAGCTAGATGGGTGTATAGAAATTTCCCAGTCTTGGTCCTCCATAAGGTCACCTCAGCAGATCTGATAGAGTTAGCCATTACCAATTTCGATGTTATTCTCAGCATGGATTGGTTGTATGCTTGTTATGCTTCCATTAATTGCAGGACCCGATCAGTAGAGTTCAAATTCCCGGGTGAGCCAGTTTTAGAATGGAAGGTTATTTCAGTTGTGCCTATAGGTCACTTTGTCTCCTACCTCAAGGCTAGGAAGATGATTTCCAAGGGTTGCATATATCATTTGGTTAGGGTCAAGGACATTGAGTCTGAGACCCCAACTATCCAGTCAGTCCCAGTAGTACGTGAGTATCCAGAGGTTTTTCCTGATGATTTGCCAGGTGTTCCTCCCGAGCGGTAGATTGACTTCGGTATTGGCCTCCTTCCCGATATGCAGCCTATATCTATTCCTCCTTACAGGATCGCTCCATCCAAGCTAAAAGATTCGAAGGATCAGTTAAAGGATTTTCTAGATACGGGCTTCATTAGACCAAGCCAGTCTTAATGGGGCGCACCAGTATTATTTGTTCAGAAGAAAGACGGTTCCCTTCGTATGTGCATTGATTATCGACAGTTTAACAAAGTCACTATCAAGAACAGGTATCCCTTACCCAGGATCAATGATTTGTTCGATCAGCTTCAGGGTGCTAAGTGTTTCTAGAAGATAGATCTCAGATCTAGGTATCATCAGCTCAGAGTCCGGGAGAGTGATATCCCGAAGACGGCATTCAGAATACGGTAAGGTCATTATGAGTTTTTAGTTATGTCTATTGGACTAATGAATGCTCCTACAGCTTTTATGGACCTGATGAACAGGGTGTTCAAGCCATATTAGGACATGTTCGTGATCATGTTCAGTGATGACATCTTGATATATTCTCAGAGTGAGGAGGAGCATGCCGCTCACTTGAGAGTAGTGCTCCAGATCCTCAAGGACCTCCAATTGTATGCAAAGTTCAGCAAGTGTGAGTTTTGGTTGGACTCCGTGGCATTCTTGGGCCATGTGGTGTCTAGCAAAGGCATAAAAGTAGACTCGCAGAAAATCGAGGCGGTGAAGAATTGGCCCAGACCGGTGAATCCTTCAGAAATTTGGAGCTTCTTGGGCTTAGCTAGATACTACCGAAGGTTTTTTGAGGGTTTCTCATCCATTGCAGCGCCTTTGACTAAGTTGACTCAAAAGAAGGTAAAGTTTCAGTGGTCGGAGGCTTGTGAGAAAAGCTTCCATGAGTTGAAGGCTCGACTTACCTCGGCACTAGTGCTGACCCTACTCGAGGGTAACAATGGTTTCGTGGTGTATTGTGATGCATCCAGATTCAGACTTGGGTGTGTGTTGATGCAACGTGGAAGGGTGATAGCTTATGCCTCTCGACAGCTGAAGGTGCATGAGAAGAACTACCAAACCCATGATCTTGAATTGGCCGCGGTGGTGTACGCATTAAAGATATGTCGACATTACTTGTATGGGATCCATATGGATGTATTTACGAATCACAAGAGCTTGCAGTATGTATTCACGTAGAAAGATCTAAATCTTCGGCAAAGGTGGTGGTCGGAGTTACTTAAGGATTATGACATGAGTGTCCTTTACCACTCGGCAAGGCTGATGTGGTTGTGGATGCACTTAGTAGGCTCTCAATGGAGAGTGTGTCCCATATGGATGAGGGGGAGAAGGAGTTGGTGAAAGAAGTGCACCGGCTTGCAAGGCTGGGAGTTAGATTGATCGACTCAACCGATGGCGGTGTTGTTGTACACAACGGGTCAGAATCTTCCTTGGTGGTTGATGTTAAGTCCAGGCAAGATGAGGATCCAATTTTGAGGAAACTGAAGGAGGCGGTGCAGCGTCAAAAGGTGGAGGTTTTCTCCCAAGGGGGAGATGGTGTGCTACAATATCAAGGTCATCTAATTGTCCCAGATATTGATGATTTGAGAGTTCAGATATTACATGAGACACATTGTACCAGATATTCTATTCATCCAGGATCCACGAAGATGTATCGGGACTTGCGAGAAATCTATTGGGGATGGTATGAAGAAGGATATTGCAGAGTTCGTAGTGAAATGTCCAAACTGTCAGCAAGTGAAAGTCGAGCATCAAAGACCCAGAGGCGTATTTTAGGATATTACCATCCCCATTTGGAAGTGGGAAGATATCAATATGGACTTCATTACAGGCTTACCCCAAACTCGTAGGCAATATGACTCTATTTGGGTTATCGGGACAGGTTGACTAAGGCGGCTCATTTTCTACCGGTCAACACTACCCACTCAGTGGAGGATTATGCCAAGTTATACATATGGGAGTTAGTTTAGTTGCATGGAGTTCCTTTGTCCATCATTTCAGATAGAGGTACCCAGTTAACCTCTCAATTTTAGAGGTCTTTTTAGAAGGGATTCGAGACTCAAGTCAAGCTCAGCACGACCTTTTATTTGCAAATGGATGGTCAAGCCGAGCGAACAATCCAGACTCTTGAGGACATGTTGAGGGCATGTGTTATGGATTTTAAAGGCAGTTGGGATGATAATTTGCCCCTAATTGAGTTTTGCTTATAATAACAGTTACCACTCTAGTATCCAAATGGCACTGTTCGAGGCTCTTTATGGGTGAAGGTGTAGATCTCCCATCGGATGGTTGAGGTTGGTGAGGCATCTATGATTGGACTGGATTCAGTTCGTGAGGCGATGGTGAAGGTTTAGTTGATAAGGGAACGGTTGAAAACCGCTCAGAGTCATCAGATATCGTATGCTGATGTGAGGAGAAGAGATTTGGAGTTTGATGTGGACGACTGGGTATTTCTAAAAGTATCTCCCATGAAGGGAGTCATGCGGTTTGGGAATAAAGGGAAACTCAATCCCCGCTATGTTTGTCCCTACCAGATTGTGAGAAGAGTTGGTAAGGTGGCGTATGAATTGGACTTGCCATCAGAGTTATCTTCGGTTCATCCCGTCTTCCATGTGTCGCTTTTGAAAAAGTGTTTGTGTGATCCATCCTTGTTAGTTCCGGTAGACAGCCTTGGGGTAAAAGACAACCTCAGTTATGAAGAAATTCCCGTTGAAATCTTGGATCGCCAAGTTCAGAAGTTGAGGAACAAGGAAGTAGCTTCGGTTAAAGTATTGTGGAGAAATCAGCATGTTGAGGGAGCTACGTGGGAAGCCGAAGCGGATATGATGGCTAAATATCCACATTTGTTCTCTACCGGTTCAGTTTCAGCTTGAGATATCAGTTTTTTGCACCAAGACTCTAACTAGTTTTCATCTTTGAACTATGTGCGCAAGTTTCTTTTAAGCATGTGGATGTGTGTATGATTGGTGAATCCAGTTTAGTTGTATAGTTTTAAATGAAGGTACTCATTCCGTCAGTTTTCTGCTTAAATGATTGGTATTTGATTATGATAATTGCATGTTTCTGTTTTCTGATTGTTTCCTACATTCGAGGATAAATGTTCCCAAGGGGGAGATATTGTAATACCCCGAAAGTGCTTAGGAATAAACTTGGGGAGTTAAAAATTCAAAATGCAAAAATCTGGGAAAAATGTTGCAGGACGAGCCACAGAATGACTCGTGGTAGCAAACCACGAGTCGTTGTATGTAGTCGTTGTGTTAAGCTAGGCCTAGTGGTATTTTGGACCACGGGCATCACAACGACCCATTGTGAGAAGGCACGGGCCATTGTTAGTGGTCCTGGGAAGGAAATGGATCTGGGCGGTGGCAAAGACGATTTGAAACCACGACCCGTTGTTTGTAAGGATAACTCATCCTGTCGAGCCGTGAGTGTAAATCAGAAACTGGGAAGTTTGGCAGTCTGGACCACGGGCGTATACCACGGGTCGTGATATCTTCCCAGGGTTTGTTGGTTCAATCGTGGGATCGTCCAGTGCAGGTTTTTCTACGATTCTAGTAAAGGAATTTCTGTCATTTCCTAGTCCTAAGGCTCTATAATACGTCGTTTAGGGCTAGTTTTGAACGGTTTTAGTAGGGGAAGACCTATTCTAAGTACAAACTCCCCATGCATGCAAGGTTGAAGGCTTGAAAGAGGTGATTCAAGGCCAAATTCAAGGTTTCCTTTGGAATATGATCTTGGGCAATTGAAGGGTGATAGAATTCCTCATTTCCAGGTATGTAGGGTTTTAATGGGTGTCTTCCTTCCACACCCACGCCCAATTCCTATCAATTAGTGTTAAATTTTTGATCAATTGCATGATTTTATATCTCTATTCATGGGTATGATTTAGATTGAGTTGATATTGATGAATTACAAAGCTTGGGTGGATTCTAAATTATTTCTTTTATAGAATTTGTTTTTCTAAAAATTGAATCTAAAACCCCCATGGGTGAAGAGTTCATAAAAGAGGTGTTTTGTGGTGAATGTGTGGTGGTGATGAAGTTGATGATGAAAAAGCCTTTTTCTAAAACTACCCATGATTTTGATGTTGTTTCCTCAATGAATCGATTGGATTGTAGAATGATAGAGCTTTGGGTAATACCCACATGTTGATTAAAGTGATGATTTTCCCAACATAAGCTTACCACATTGTTTAAAGAGAAATTTCCCAATTATTATTATAAATTCTAGCTTGTGGTATGTCGAGTAAATATTTCTACATGCAGCTTACCACATGATTTGGAGTTGACGCTCCCACCTATGATTGAGCTTGTGGTATGTTTCGAAATAAAGCTTCCCATATGCATGAATTTATAATTGAGATGTATGGCACTATTGAGCTTTGTCAATAGACAATGTTGAGCTTTGTTGCATACGATGTTGAGTCATTCATGATTTCATGTTGAGCTTTGTCAATAGATGATGTAGAGCATTGCATGTTTTGGGACAAGAGTCTAGCACCGAGCGGGCTAAGGGTCGACAACCCTATGCCCTAGAACTACACTCCAACGTAGGTTGATTCTATTATATTTGTGACCTCCCTTGTGAGCTATCCTCGACCTTAATGGCCCATGAGCTTGATATCGATATCATGGTAGCGTCCTTAGCCCTGGCAAGGTTTTGGACGCTCTGCCCACTCCAGTGTAATAGTCAGGACCACGTAAGCTCTAACGTGGTATGTTAGTTAAGTGAGGAGTCTCCCATTGTCCATATGATTCAGATTTGCATATTCACTACTCATGATCATTATGTATGCATGTCTATTCTAAAAGTAAGGTTTGACCCAATGTCCATTTTTTCTATAAATGTTGCATCTTAGCTTTGAGTCATTCGAATTAGTTGATATTATAAAGTTATGCATTGTCACATCTTGAAGGAATTATGATTTTGAAACAATGCATGTGAGTTCTCTCAGTTTTCTAAAAGCTTGTGTTATGAAATGATTTGTTCCGATGATTTTACTTATTATAGAGGTTTTACTTACCTTGCATACTCGGTAAATTTCACGTACTGGCCGCATACTTTCTATGTTGTATCATTTCATGATACAGGACCCAACTTGCAGCTTCAGCCCCGATCTTAGTCAGCTTATTCAAAGTTTCACCTGTTCAGAGTTGGTGAGTCCTCATTTCTCGAGGACTAGACTTTTAGTTTCTTCTATATATTTCAGTTTCAGCAGTGTGGAGCTAGTTGGGGTCTTGTCCCATCATCTCGTCTAGATTAGAGGCTTTTCAGACTTAGTCATGTATTTAGTTTCGGATGTTTATTCTTATGTGATGTTGCTTTAGACTTCTGCTGAGATTATATTCGTGTTTCTTCATGTTTATTGATTGAGTTAGTTAAATTCCTACGTCATGGGTTGACTTGGGGTATTTTGGTGTCCCTTGTCCCGTGTCTACGATCCGGGTCCCCTCTCAGGTCGTGACAGACACTTTCTTTAGTCTAATTGTGAGGAAATGTGGATTTGAATGGCCATCTTGTTTCACTTATTTAATTTGGGTCTTTGCATGTTGAGATAATGTCATAAGTAAAGGTTGCATAATTACTTTAAATGGTTATCAGAAAACTGTGTTTTGATTAATAGAGGGGCTGGCTGGACTGAATTTTGCATGTTGGTAGCTATTGTTGACAATAACTCTAGTTATGATAATTTGTGAATCTGGGACATTAGTTAGGTGTAGGTAGTTTTTGTTCTTAGTTTGCTTGAGGGCAAGAAAATGCTTTAATTTGGGGGTGTTGATGATTCGAGGATTAGCGACACATCTTTGCTTCTTTTAATAGCTTTTTTCATGTCTTTAGGAGTTAAATTAAGTAGAAACTAACCTTATTATTCTATGTTTCAGGATCCCAAGACATTCAAAGAAGATAGGAGTTTAGCCGAGAAAACTTCTCAAAAGACGAGGGAACAGGCGGACCGTCTATCTGAAGGACATTCGCCCCTCAATCCGTCTGTTCCCCAACTATAGATTCCAGTAACCCACTAAAATTGGTCCTTAGAGTACTGTTGAAAGGATGGACGGTCTTTCAAAAAAATGATTGGTTAATTGAAGATTTGACCAAAGCTTGGTAGAATGGAATTTCTAAAGTACGACGTAATGTATGGCCTATCTTTTCAAAGGATGGTCCATCTCTTAAAAGATGACAAGACAAGGGACAAAAGAAGAGAAGTAAAACATAGTACAAAGGATTGTCCGTCCCTGCACACTAGAGACTTTGATGTTCAAATTGAATGGGCTTTTTGGGGCATTGTATAAATACATTTTTCTTGTAATTTTTTAGGATTTTTTACATTCCTTAGTTCATACATAGTGTAGAGAGTAGACTTAGCTAATTTTAGCCTAGTTTTTAGTAGATTGGGATCTAGCTTTGTAATTGAAGATTCTTATTCATCAAGTGAAGATTTCATTTTCTTTTGGTAAGAATGACTTATTACTTTGATTTTCTTCTTCTTCTAGCCATGGATAACTAATTATTACTTTGATTTTCTTCTTCTTCTATCCATGGATAAATAAACTCAGATCTAGAGTTGTGAACCCATTGGGTTGTGATGACCGGAGCTCGGATCTCAAACTGTGAAACGGGACCTAGAACCATGAATGGCTCCAAGCTAACCCATGGAAAGGCATATTACTAGTACATATTATAAGGAAAACTTCGTGGAAGACAACTGAAATGTAAGATATTCCCTTACGAATAACAAGATAATATGATAATGTAAATACTATGTCATAAAGTTGAACATGCAAACTCTAAGTCTGAAAGCCTCTACTAACTGATGAGCTACAGGGACAAGTCCCCAGCTAACTCTAAAGTATAAAATGAAAACGAGATAAAAGAACTGAAATAAAGTAGATAATTCTACTCCTCGAAAGATGAGGACTCACCCCTTCTAGCTGATCAAGTTTGGAACGTTTCTTACTGTGGGCTAGTCTGAGTACCTGGATCTATATCATGAAACAATAGAGCATAGGGTATGCAGTCAGTACTTTGAACGATTGAGTATGTAAGGTGAGTAAAATATGCTAATACAACAATAGTCTGAAAACATGAACATAAATCAAGATAGAACATGAGAGTAAGGACAACATGCTAACATCATATTCCTGAAGTAATCATAATCATGAGATATTCATCATAAGCTGAACATAATGACCCAATGTTTTGAAATAGAAAATCATGTAATGTACCATACTTGAAATCATAATTAGAACTCCTTAACTAATCAATGGGTCAAATATGTTATAAAACATAATATCATAATATATGAACATAAGTAACTGAAAACATGAGGAACAATGAAAGACTCGTCATAACTGACACCATCACAATAGAGCTTACATGATGCTACTAACTTGCTCCAGTGGGCAGAGCTGTCCTAAGCCTTGCTAGGGCATAGAATGATAGAGGTGTAACATCATGGGTGTGCCCTCGGGCGGGGGAGGCACACTCTTGAGAGGTCCCAAATATATACCTACAGTGGCGCGTAGCTTATGAGACCAGGGTCCTAGGAATTCCTGGCCTACTCGATGCTAGACACTACTCCTAAATCATATACATAGCTCATAATTATATTCTCAAAACATAGCTTAAATCTAAATAGTGGGAGTTTCGACTTCAAAATATCTCTTTAATACTGATCTTGTCAGCCTTGGCTAAAATCATGATAAACAAACTTAACATTACTTTGGCTTGCCCAAATCATGAAATCGTAAGTCTAAAAATTCATAATATTGATGCATACTTTCATAATTCATCATACTAGAAATCATGGACTTATAAGCTTGAATTCATAAATCATGCATAATAGTGCATAATCTTCATAAACTTGAAATTATGAAATTAATAAGTAAATTGAGAATCAGATCTGCCCTAGCAGCCATAAATCATCAATTGAAACATGAGATAATCAAATCTCATAGAGATAACATGGTAAATTGTATGGAATTGGGTAAAACTCTAGAGTTTCACTATTTAGAACTTGAGAAGTAGAATTCATGGATTTGGACTTGAAAGGGCATGAAGGTGGAAGATTTTTCCCCATTCATAACCCTACATACCTGGTTAATTGACTCCTAGATTTATCTTGAAAAGCCTAATAAGATTTTAAGAGGCTTGATGAAGAACCCTAGCTTTGATCTTGAGAGGAAATTCCAATTATCGTTCTTCTGGAGAGGGTGAGGATTTAGGCTGGGTTAATCCCTTTAATCTGACCTTTAAGAAGCCTAAAACAACATTATTTAAGAGTTAAAGCATAGGAGTTTACCAAATACTCTCATATTGCCAAAAAAAGACCTGAAAATGGCAAAAACAATGACTAAAGGGACGAGTCATTGTTTGATAGGATGACCTGTACTGAGGTTCGTCTAATGCCTGGTGCTTCTTTAATAAACTGCTTATAACTTTTTTACTCTGAACTTTGATTGATGCATGATCAGATGCACTGGAAACAAGACTCTAAGGGCTTCAATTTAATGTGTTTAATCATCCAAGGCCACTTTGTAAAATGAGAGCTATGGTCATTTGAAGTTAACCCTTGTAAGAACTTATACGAAAACTCAATCGGTAAGAAGGATCTCAACTCAATTTTGTGCTAGAGGTTTCTTATGACCTTAATTTGTATCCAATGCACTTATTACACTTAAGAATTAGTTTTAACACCTTGTTTCCATAAATTCATTGGGTTCGAGTCTATCCACATACCTAAAATGGTTCCAAACTTAGCCCAAAATTTTAAACCAACTAACAGAACCAACGACCCATACAACAAGTCGTGGTCCCAAACAACGAACTTTTGGTTTGTATGTTGTTTTTCCTGTTTTCCTCTGAAATTCTTTGAATCTACTTCAACAACCCCAAATGACAATTTGTACAATTAAATAACGGTCCGCACAATCCCCTCATGGGTTTTATGCCAACTTTTGGCAGTTCACTGGAACTGATCCAACGGCTACATACAACGACCTTTAGGATGGAAGGAAAAGTCATCCTTTGACTCATTAAATGGCCCTGGTGCCATTTTTGGTTGTATTCTACTATAAACATGGGGTCTGATCTAAGGAAATTTTAGGGTATTACATTATCTCCCCCTTGGGAACATTCGTCCTCGAATGGAGACTAAGCTGAAAAGATAGGGAAAGAGCTCCAATCCAAAATTGAAATCTATAGACCAAAAAACTGACGGAGTGACTAAACTCCGGATTGATATATATGATTACACTGAATTCATGAAACATATATACATGTTATGACATGAACTTGATATGAAACTGAATAGATTACTAAGAAGGAATCTGGTACCTTATGCTGGAACTGAGCCGAAAGGGAAAAGATGCAAGTATTTAGCCATCATATCTACTTCGGCGTCCTACGTAGCTCCCTAAACAAGATGATTCCTCCACAAAACATTAATGGGATCTACCTCCTTATCTCTCAACTTCCAAACACGATGATCAAGGGACTCAACTGGAACCTCCTAATAAGTAAGGCTATCCTTCACGCCTATGCTATTTACCAGAATAACTAAGGCTGGATCACCAATGCACTTTTTCAACAGAGATGCATGGAGAATTGGATGCACCGAAGCTAGCTCTGCTGGTAGCTCCAACTTATATGCCACCTTGCCAAATCGCCTCAGAATCCTATAAGGACCAACATATTAGGGACTAAGCTTCCCTTTTTTATCGAACCTCATAACTCTCTTCATGGGAGACACCTTCAGAAACACCCGATCATCAACCTCAAACTCAAGCTCTCTCCTAACATCTGCATAAGATTTCTATCAGCTCTATGCTATATTCTTCCTATCCCTAATGAGCTAAACTTCCTCCATAGCCTGATAAACTGAACCTGGCCGTATCAACATAGCCTCACTTTCCTCAAACTATCCAACATGTGATCTATATTTCCACCGGTAAAGAGCCTCAAATGGAACCATCTGGATGCTGGAATAGTAGTTGTTGTTGTATGCAAACTCAATAAGGGTATGTGATCATCCCAACTATCCTTGAAATCAATCACACATGCTCTCGACATGTCCTTAAGCATCTAAATAGTCTTCTCAGCCTGACCTTCTATCTACGAGCGAAAGGTTGTGCTAAACTTTACATGAGTACCAAGGCCCCAAAGAAACAACCTCCAAAACTAAGAGGCGAATTGAGTATCCCTATCCAAGATGATGCACAAAGGAACTCCATGCAACAAAACTAACCCCCGAATATAAAATCTAGCATAGTCCTTGTGCTAACTTGGTTATCTGGTCCACTATTAACCCATATAGAATCGTATTGTTAGTGTTCGAGGAGACCCTATGATGCAACCCATATTTATCTCTTTCCACTTTCAAATAGGACTACTGATACCCTGTTGCATACCTCCAGGTCTCTGATGCTCAATCTTTTTAGCCTAAATCCTCACCCGGGCTCTTATTCATACTAAAGTCCAAATCCAACGAGTCTGATTCATCCACTTGATATTTTTTGATTAAAATAGTTTGGGTGAGCTTGCAAATTAACTCAGTCTAATTGCATACATTAATCACATTCAAGCCTAACTCATCACACCTCCGGCAACCTAGAGTTATCAAGTAAGAACATTACTTCCCCCTTAACAAGAAAGTCACATAAGTTCTTGCTCTAATTAAGAAGTCATTAGTCCCACCATACTATGGCCTACTTGTACATCATCACCTCATTCAAGCCTATTTTATGATTATCCCATGGATCCTTGTAGCTAACGCTATTCAATAATTCCTCTATCTTCCAGGCTTGGCTAATAACCGCGCTTCATGAATTTATAGATACCTAGCACCTATGACAGGAATAGAGAGTTATCCTGAACGTACACATTGTAACCATAATTTCATCATGAGGGAATATTCATAGGGATTAGAGTAAGGAAACCCCGTGAGCACGAATCATTCAAGAAATCCAATCTGCACATATGCCTGATATAACACGATCTTATGAGCATCTAAGGAAAATCTTAAAGAACAAGTTCATATGATGCAATCCATGTTCCTTCAAGATCGTTCACAAGAAGCGAAGCAAGCGAGCTTCAATATCTACAAGGCCTCTTTATGAAAAAGGTGGCACTTAAGTGCATATAGGGGACGTCGAAAGGATTCCATGTCTAGATCATAGCTTGGGAATAAGAAGGAACACAAATTGCCAAAAGAGTGAAGAAAGTGGCTAGAAGTGAAATTGGCTAATCTTGACTTTCTAGGAAAAAGGAAGACCATCCAAACAAGGCCCTTACTCATTAAAGGTATATTTGTAATAGTTTCTCCATTTCCTTACTTAGTAGAAATAGGAGTTCATTTAATTTTCATAGTAGATATTTCATGACTTTGAACAAAGAATAATTTGAGTGTAGTAGATTGCTAAGCTTTTGTTTAGCTTACGATTGTTAATTGTGTATAGAGGAGGGTTGCAAGGGAATCATCTCCCTTGAGGTATTCTTAAGAACTAGGTGTTTTTTGGTTTGAGAGTTGGAGGTACTTGTGCCTTTTCACAAGGGTTGCGAATTCCAATCACTTTATGTCTAGTTAGATATCTTTCTTTAATTTCTTGTGTCATCATAGAGTTGAGCATGCTGAGAGATATAAGTTTACATACATAAGGAGTTTCATGACATGAAGCTAAGTTTTATAGAGTCATGGAGTAAGATTGGGATAGCTGACCAAAGCAGTTACCTATCATCCTAGGAATCTGAATATAAGCATGAGTAGAGCGTAACATCGATCGAAAAATAAGGGAAAACATCTAAAGAGGAATGAATCGACATCCTCTAGATACTATTTCTGGAACTTCCTTATTAGAAAACTCAAGACTTGACTTGGACCTTCATTTACCATCTCCCACTTAGTTTAAAACCATCATTCTAAGGCTCCTGGATCCTTTCTTAAGGCTGGGTTAACATCACTAGCTTGTGACTTCCCATTCGCGTCTAAAGCAATCACTATAGACTTCATACTTATAATCATTTTACACCATTTATCATTCCCAAATTACGCATCACAGTTGAAGTATAAAGCGGTCAATGTAAGTATAGTAACACAACAAAGGTTGGAGTCGATCCTACATGTAATAGGCAAAGACAATATGTTACTGATAAATAAATTAACTTGTAATCAATATTTCGAAAGGGGCGAGTTTGCAAATAAAGAGAAGAAAATAATTCTAAAAATAATTGAGTTTGTATCAAATTAATGAAACAAAGCTAAAACTGTGTTCCCCATGATTTCATACCTTAGTAGGCTTTTAATAGTAGTCTATCATGGTGAATTTTGTATAAAATTTATGTTTAGTACATCTAATGTTTCTAGACTTAAGAACTACAATTATCTCCTCTCGGTCTCAAAGTGCATGTGTTATGTGCGCCAGTAGATATTAGATGCTTTCCACCCATCTCCTCCAATATCAAAAGTGTGTATATTCTAGCTTTACAATAAGTCTTGACTTTAACTATCCTTGTTTAGAGCTCAAGTTAATTAGATGACAACTATTAATCTCAAATTGTCATTGTTACTCTCCTTTCCTAACTTCAACCTCCTTGGTCGGACAAATTAAAGATAACGGCACGTTTTAATGTTTGCAACCGTGAAAATGTAATTAAAACGATGAGAATAACGGTCCACTTAATTCACCGTTCACGAATCACTCTTTATTATGCCTACATTCGTTAATCCTTCATGGTTCCTTGAATTTTATTGATTCCATCATGTTAGCTTGTGCCTTTATTCATTGAGTCAACAAGTATCTATTCTAAACCTCAAGTTGAGCTTGACAACTCGAAACTCAATGAATTACACAAGCTACAATCTTTACTCGTGGCTATTGTGAGGCATATAAGGTGGACTTTCCTTGAGAGTGTGTGTCTTTTCACTAACTTAACGAGTTTGATTTCTTTGTTTTTATGTCTTTCTTAGATATGATGGACAATCAAGAAGAGGTGAATAGGGTGTCCACCAAGGAACCCACTTTGGATAATGTGGTGAACATGGTAACTGCTTTATCTTCCCATATGGAAGGGAGGATGAGTAACTTGGAAAATTATTTTTTGGACCTTGAATGAAAGAATAGACACTCTTTTACTCCTTTCTATCACCATGGACAAACAAGTGGAGACCTTCATGACTCCTCTTCTCCTATATCACCAAGGACTTTTCATCGATTGTTCTACCCCACCTCCACCACTCTCTTATCATCTTCTACAACTCCATTACCTACTATTACCCTAACATATGTTCCTACACCACAACCATATATTCCTTCACCATCACCACTTGTTCCTCCACCATACCCATACATACCTTTTCCTCCACCAAATACCCACCTTCCATTTGAAATATCCATCCAATCTGCAATGTCCAACCTTTGGATGGTGAATTTCATGAGGAGTTCCAAAAGGAGTTTGATGATGTTCCCAATGATTACCACAACCATATGAGAGGGCCACACATGAAATTTCAAGTTCCTCACTATGGAAGAGGAAGTCAACATGGTCCTCTCCATCACATGGGTAGAAATGGGGGTGATTATCGAAGATATAGCTTTCAGGGTCGGTGATACCATGATGAGTTCTATGTTCAGGATCCTTATGGTGTTTACGAGTTCAATGGAAATAATAGAGGTCGGGACATGAGTCTCAGCTCCATCAAAGTGACTATTCCTTTAAAGGTGAAAGCAATCCGGATGTCTTTCTTGATTGGGTGATGCAATGTGATAGGATCTTCTTGAAAAATAAGATGTACGATGTCTGGAAGGCATCTTATGCCATTGCTCAATTTGAGGGCTTTGCTTCCATATGGTGGGAAACTCAATTCAAGGAACAAAGGATGCATGGTTTGTCTTTCACCCCACCTTGGGAAGATTTGAAAGAAATTTTGAGCCGATAGTATGTCTTCGAGAGGTACTTCCAAGAGCAACTAAAGAAGATCTACACTTTACAACAAGGCACCAAACGTGTAGAGAAATACTACGATGAGTTCCAATAGTTGAAGATGCAGATTGATTTCGATAAAGATCCTTTGAATGCTATGACTCGATTTAGAGTCGGGTTGAGTAAGGAGATTGCTTCCCGCATGAGACTCCCCCACTATCGTGATATCAATGAAACTCTTGAGGAGGCTATTGAGATAGAGGTGGGGATCCAAGATAAGAATTTTGACAAATCAAGGGGTTTCAAAGGTACTTGAAACTACAATAAAGTTGGTGGCACTTCTTCTTCCAATAGGCAAAGGAACAAGGGTGCCATGCAAGATGTCAAGAAGCCCTTTGTCAAAAGCAATCAAGTGGGGTGGATTCATCCAAAAGAAGGAGGTAACACTTCTCACCCTCTTAAATTTCAAAAATTTCAAGGTTTTGTCCATAAGATGAGTGAGTTCCCCAATCAGAAGGCATTTGTTGTGTTGGCTGATGGTCATTATTGTTATGATAATGTTGATGTTGTTGAGGGTGACATTGATTAAACCAAAGTGGAGGGTTATGTTGTAGTTAATGAGGAATGTGGGGATGGTGATGATGTTGGTGTTCCTTGTGGACTAGCCAAGCAGGTCTTGATAGTCAATGATATGCCTCATGAAGGGGAGCTCACCATTCCAAATTATATAGTGCGTCATGCCATGATAAGTAAGGCTATGATTGACCCTAGTCAAGGGGAAAATCTATTAGATTCTAAATGTCTCATTAAAGAGAATGTGTGCTCCTTGGTTGTTGATGGTGGTAGTTGTACCAATGTGGAAAGTTCTTCTTTGGTAGACTTTCTTCACCTTCCCACCATAAAACACTCTTCTCCATACAAACTTCAATGGTTGAGTGAGTGTGGGGAATTGAGAATCCATCACCAAGTTGTGATCAAATTCAAGATTCATACATACCAAGATGATATTCTTTGTGATGTAGTGCCTGTGCAAGCGTGCCATTTGGCTACTTGGGTGACCTTGGCTATATGATAGAGATACTCATTATGATGGTAGAACTAATCAATATTCCTTTGTACATGAGGGCACAAATATGTTCTGTACCTTCTTGACTCCATTGCAAGTGAGTGACATGTACCTCAAAATGAAGGAGTTGAAGGAAAAATGCAAGGGATTTGTCGGTAGTAGAGGAGTTGGTGCTGAAAGTAGAGAGAAAGAGAGATGACCCGTATGGCAAAAGCAAAAGTGGCTCTATTGAGAAGTATCAAGGAGGTTAGCAAGGATTTGGTGGAGAGACAACGGTGGTCCTTCTCATGCATAGAAACTATTATTTGCTCACTAATGAACTAACCCCTTCTTTGCCTAGTCCTATTTCTTCTCTTTTGCAGGATTATGATGATGTGTTTCCATTGGACCTCCCAAAGGGATAACCTCCCTTGAGAGGTATTGAGCATCAAATTGACTTCATCGCGGGGTGAAACTTGCCAGACAAATTTGCATACCGATCCAATCCAGTGGACACCAAAGAACTTCAAAAGCAAGTGAATGCACTCCTTAAAAGGAGGTGGTGAAAGAAAGCATGAGTCCATGTGCAGTTCTGGTGATCTTGGTGCCAAATAAAGATGACACATGGAGGATGTGTGTCAATTGTTGCGCCATCAATAAAATCACAGTAAAGTATCACCATCCTATTCCTAGACTTGATGACATGTTAGATGAGTTTAATGGTTCTTGCACATTCTCCAAGATTGATCTTAGGAGCGGTTACCATCAAATTCAGATGAAACTCGGGGATGAATAGAAAATGGAATTCAAGACCATATTTGGTCTATATGAATGGTTGGTGATACATTTTAGTCTCATAATGCTCCTAGTACTTTCATGCGCCTAATGAATCATGTGATGAAGCCTTTTATTGTAGATTTGTGGTGTTGGTGAAATTGTTTTCTTAGATCTTGTTGTGAGTTCAAGGGGCGTTGAGGTTGATGAATCAAAAATAGACGCTATTAGAAATTGGCCAACTCCTACATCCATTTGTGATGTTCATAGTTTTCATAGATTGGCTAGTTTCTATAGGTTGTGTGTTAAGGGTTTTAGCACCGTAGCCTCTCACTTGAACAAGGTAATCCAAAAGGATATGCCTTTTATTTGGGGTGAGGAGCAGGCAAGCTCCGTTGAAATCTTGAAACAAATGCTTAGCTCCGTACCATTGTTGCAATTGTCCAACTTTGATAAGACTTTTTAAATTGAATGTGATGCTAGTAAAGTGGGCATTGTTGCCTTTTTAATGCGAGATTTGAAACCCACTTCTTATTCTAGTGAGAAGCTCAAAGGTGTGACCTTGAATTATTCCACCTATGATCTTGAGCTTTATGCTTTAATTAGAGCTTTGGGTAATTGGAAACATTACTTCTGGCCCAAGAGTTTGTCATTAGGACCGATCAAGAGTCCTTGAAACATCATAAGGACCAAGGAAAGTTGAACAAAATGCATGCCAAATGGATTGAATTCCTTGAAACTTTCCCTTATGTAATCCATTACAAAAAGGGGAAGGATAATGTGGTGGCGGATGCCTTATCTAGGAAGCATGTTTTGGTTACTACTTTGACTTCCAAATTGATGGGTTTTGAAATCTTAAAGTCTTTATATTCTGAGGACCCCAAATTTTCTCAAATCTTCAAAGATTGGGAAGCATGGGAAAGGGACCATGGGCTTAAGGATAAGCCCCCAACTCTTTTTGCTATATTTGATGGTTACTTGTTCAAAAACAAGTGTTTATGTGTGCCAATGAGCTCTTGGAGTGAACTCCATGTGAGAGAGGCACATGATGGGGTTCTATGGGCCATTTTGGCATTGATAAAACCTTGGGAATTCTTGAAGAACAATTTTATTGGCCTAAGATGCATAGTGATGTTGCTAAACTTTGTGGTCAATGTGTTGAATGTCATAGTGCTAAATCTAGACTACTTCCCCATGGTTTGTGTACCCCTCTTGCCATACCCCAAAGGCCTTGGCTTGACATTTCTATGGACATTGTGTTGGGATTGCCGAGGACCAGAAGGGGTAGAGATAGCATTTTTGTGGTTGTTGACCAGTTTATTAAAATGGCTCATTTTATTGCATGTCATAAATGTCATGAAGCTTCTCATGTTGCATCATTGTTTGTTGAACATGTGGTTAAATTTCATGGCATTCCTAAAACCATAGTAAGTGATAGGGAACCAAGGTTCCTTAGCCACTTTTGGAAGGAATTGTGGGGCGTACTTGGTATTAGGTTGTTGTTTTCCATGTCATTCTGCCAAATCGAGGTTGTGAATAGGACTCTAGGTTCTATGCCTCTGGCCATGGTTTAAGGTAAACTCGCATCTTGGGAAGATTAACTGTCTCTAGTTGAATTTGCTTATAATTGTGTGATTCATAGTACTATTGGCATGTCTCCATTTGAGGTTGTTTATGGTTTTAACCCCCTTATCCCCTTGATCTAACCCCTTTGTTTCAAGATGTTGTGTTGAGTATAGATGGCAATAAAAGGGTCAAGGCCATGAAAGCCTTGCATGAGAAGTTATGTCTCCAACTTGAGAAGAAAATTCAAGAGATGGCCAAGAAAGCCAACAAGGGTCGCAAAAGAGTTGTCTTTGAACCGGGTGATTAGGTTTGGGTCCATTTTTGCAAGGAAAGGTTTCCTAAAAAAATAAAAACCAAGCTCAATCCTAGAGGAGATGATACATTTGAAATGCTTGAAAGGTTGAATGATAATTCTTACAAGGTGGATCTCCCTCCGGATTACCATGTGCACAACACATTCAATGTGTCTGATCTTTCCCCTATGGTGATGTGTGATGATGACCCCTAGAATTTGAGGACAAATTCTTTTCAAGAAGGGGAGAATGATGCAATCCATGTTCCTTCAAGACTATTCACAAGGATCCAAGAAGGGAGCTTCAAGATCTACAAGGCCTCTTCATGAAAAAGGAGGCACTTGAGTGCATATGGGAGATGTCCAAAGGATTCAATGTTTGGATCGTATCTTTGGAAAAAGAAGGAACACAAGATGGCCAAAGGAGTGAAGAAAGTGGCTAGAAGTGAAATTGGCTAATCCTGACTTTCAAAGAAAAATGAAAACCATCCAAACAAGGCCCTTACTCATTAAGGGTATATTTTTAATAGTCTCTTTTTTTCTTACTTAGTATAAATAGGAGTTCTTTTAATTTTCATAGTAGATTTTTCATGACTTTGAGCAAAGAATATTTTGAGTGTAGTAGATCGCTAAGATTTTGTTTAGCTTAAGATTGTTAATTGTGCAGGGGAATCATCTCCCTTAAGATCTTCTTAAGAACTAGGTGTTTCTTGATTTAAAAGTTGGAGGTCCTTATGCCTTTTCACAAGGGTTGCTAATTCCAATAACATTATGTCTAGTAAGTTATTTTTCTTTAATTTCTTGTATCATCATAGAGTTGAGCATGCTGAGAGACATGAGATTACATACATAACGAGTTTCATCTCATGAAGCTGAGTTTTTTGGGTTCATAGAATAAGATTAGGATAGCTGACCGAAGCGGTTACCTATCATCTTAGGAATCTGAAAATAAGCATGACTAGAGCAGAACATCGACCGAAACATAAGGGGAAACATATTAATTATGGGTCGACATCCTGTAGATGCTATTTTTGGAACTTCTTTACTAGAAAACTCAAGACTTGTCTTGGCCCTTCACTTACCATCTTCCTCTTAGTTTAAATCCATTACTCTAAGGCTCTTGGATCCTTTCTTAAGGCTGGGTTAACATCACTAGCTCCTGACTTCACATTCGCCTATAAAGCTAACGCTGAAGCCTTCATACTTATAATCATTTTACACTATTGATCACGCCCAAATTACACCTCGCAATTGAAGTATAAAGCAGTTACTGTCAAATATAGTAACCCAACAAAGTTTGGGATCGATCCCACGGAGAATAGGCAGAAACAATATGTTAACGGTAAATAAGTTAACTTGTAATCAATATTTCAAAAGGGGGTTTGCAAATAAAGTGAAGAAAATAATTCTAAAAATAATTGAGTTTGTATCAAATTAGTTAGCTAAGAAAGGACTGTGTTCCCCATAATTTCATAACTTAGTAGGCTTTTATTTGTGAACTATCCTGGTGAATTTTGTGTAAGACTTATATTTAGTACATCTAATATATCTCGACTTAAGAACTACACTTATCTCCTCTCAGTCTCAAAGTGCATGTGTTAAGTGGGCCAATAGATATTAGATGCTTTGCAACCATCTCCTCTCGGTCTCAAAAGTATGTATATTCTTGCTTTATAATAAGTATTGACTTTAAATATCCTCGGATAGAGCTCAAGTTAATAGATGAGAACTATTAGTATCAAATAGCCATTATTCCTCTCTTTTTCCAACTTCAACCTCCTTTGTTAGGCAAGTTAAAGATAAGGGCACGTTTCAACATTTGCAACAATGAAAACTTATTAAAAAAAAAGAGAATAGCAATCCACTTAATTCACCATTCAAGAATCACTATTTTATTATGCCTATATTCGTTAATCCGTCATGGTTCTTGTAACCCCAGCCTAAGAGATTTAGCCGCTCATATTTATGAGAAATCAAATAAAAGATGTCGAATAATTCATAATGAAATACTTATAAGAATATTTAATTGAGTAAAAAATCTCCAAGAATATATTGAATCACAAGAACTTGATAAAATTCCAACAATTGTCAACTAAACTATTACACAAATTGAATTGTGCAACACTTGAATTTAATCTCCCTATGTGTTGGAAAAATTCCCTAATAATAGGACTTGGAATTTGATGATAAAACATTTTATGAGAGGGAATTTGTAGTAGTATATTAAGCTTTCATTATTCCTTCTTATATTGAATCGGATTTTGCGACTTTTGTTCCTAGTAGAACTGGAATTTGACTTTCCTGGACGTCCAAACTTGCTTGTGCCTTGCGCCGCCCATAGCACCGAGATGCCTGTGCTGCGCGCAGGCCATTGCACAACAATGCCTATGTGGTGCGCAGGCCATAGCACAGCTATGCCTATACGGCGTGCAGGCAATAGCACAACTATGCATGTGTGCTGCCAACTTCTATATATCGTCTCGTCAACCCTGTTTTGCCATTCGTGCACTTTTAAGCCACAATTATGCCCAAATTCATCACTTTTATACTTAAAAGCATCTAATCATGTGAGCTTGCTTTTCTTCACAAATATATCATAAAACACATACAAACACACTCAATTTGTTCTCAAAACATAGTTAGTATGGACAAAATATGGCTAAGAATCACGTAAATTCACCGTTCATCACCATCCTACGCTAAAAGTATTGTTCGCCTCGAATTATCTACTACTTTCCTTCTCACATTCAAGAATAAAATTCACCTACGAACAGGTTTACTTACACTTAGGATCTTTAGACAAATCAATCAAGCTCAAACAATTCACTCACATGCATATATGATCAACATAAAAATGTCAATATTCGAAATCGCTTAGCTTTTAGAACTAACTCAACAAGACATATTTTGGGCCAACATGAATCATATGTAATTTAGCAATCAAGATGTGCCAAAGTCTTACCATTGTGCCCCTCACTATTTGGAGACATGCCCTTAAACACTCAAGATATATATCAATCATACACTTGGGCATAAAAAAATAATTTTGCTCACTCTCCCAAAGAACTCAATATGCATGCAAAGGATGCCCCATAGGCTTTCCTTAGTGTAAACACTCCACTAATATAGAACGTTGAATCAAGGAACAATTTGGACTTAATTTGGTTGTAATGTAGGCTAAGGGACAAGTAGGAACTATTTGATCAAGATAGTGACTAGGCTCCCTAAGCACTTTAATGCTTCACAACTCTTTAACTTTTTAGCACATTCTGAAATCTACTATTTTTCTCCTTATATATCCTTTTCAATTTTCTTAACTTAGGTGACTAGTAGGGAATTTTTCATATTAAGCTCATTCACAAATATTTTTCTTTTCATTCATAACACTTCAAAACTTTTTCTTCTTTTTGTTTTCCCACTAACATCACTCTCCTTGTTGAGCAAATTTCACCCTTTTCTTCTCTTCTAAATTCCACACTTTTAGCTTTTCTCTTCACTTATCCACATATGCTCTTTTTATGAAAATTTTTCATTAAAGTGATCTAGGAGTTATTTGGATCAAATAAAAGTCAATAGAATAAAAAGGGATTAAGCTTGTAATATGGCTATCAAAAGAATAGGCTAAGGCTCAAAATGGCTAACTAGGAATTACAATAAGGTAGGCAACATAGGACACAAATAGGTTACCAAAGCAATGCTTATATCACTCCCTAAATTCATCATTCTCATTTCATTTTGCATATGCACCGGAAAGTTCTAGACATCAAATTGCAAGCATGGAGCAGACAAAAATTCCTCACTCACATAATGGCACAAATGGGTCAGCAATGGAAATCAAGATTATATAAACACATATATCCATATTGCATGCATAACATAATTAAGCCCAAGTTTCCAAGTACAAGATTCAAGTTCCAAAAGACTATGTATTTCTACCTCTTCTAGGCATTTTTGAGTGAATTTCACCAAGTCCTAATGATATCTAAGTGAAGCACCTAGCATTCGTATGGTTCAAGTTCTTTCTTTTCCTAATGACTAATTTTATCTTAAGAAGGTCTTTATCCATCCATAATTGGAACAAGCCATGACTCTATGACTGAAAAAACTAGACCCTCTACACGGTTCTAAGGGACTATCCACCGGAAAAGTACCGAAAAGGAAATTAGGTGACACCCAAAACAAAATAAAACTAGAAAAAAACTACTACCAACAAACCATGTATTCAAAATAAGTCATAAACCCAAAAAAATTAGGGCCACCATGTACAAATTTAGCAACTAAAGCATGCATGGTAATGAAGTTTACTTCTCTCACGCCACACTTAATCGGTAGCACTGTCCCCAATGCTAAAACAATAAAGCATGAGGAAAAAAGTGAAATAAAAACTCCCTAGGCCTCTAATCCTTGTCATCAATGGGGACAAGAGCAGCTTCCCCTATGAGTCGAGTTTGACCAGCGACCAGCAAAAATTTTCTGCTGGAACCAAACCTGTGCGACGCAGCTCCCACTGCACCAATATTGCTGCGCGTCGTGGGGCTTGCTACATGGAATGGTTCTGCACATTGTGGCACTTGGTGCGCTGCAGTGCCCATGCGGCAGGCTGTCCTATGCACTGCAGTGCCCGTGCGACAGGCTGTCCTGTGCACTGCAGTGCTACTTTTTCCTTTGCACCCCATTTTCATCTTTTGATGCTCAAACTCCTTTTTGTGAATTATGAATTAATTCCTTCAAACATGAACAAACACATAAACTCTAAAAATAAAAATTAAATTACCTTGGGTTGCCTCCCAAACAACGCTTGATTTAATGTCGCGACACGACATCATCAATTTCACCACTTTTCTTTCCACTTTGAACTAATAAATTGCACCCCTAACTGCTTTCCAATTTTCTACTCTTCTCGAGAGGTGGTGGTGTAAAAATTGAGGCACCAAGAAATAGATGTTGCATCTTGAACTTTTAGCCCTTAAAGGAGGGATGTGATTTCACCATTTTGGCATGACAAACTTTAGAATGAAGAAACTTTTACCTTCCTCTTTAAAATACTCCATAGACTCGGTTGCCTTAACTTTCATATCGTCAACAAAGTACAATGTTTAAAAATGATTGGAATGTGGTCTTAGTTGCTCCACTTTCAACCATGCTTCCTTCTTGACATCCTCGATTTCAAATGCACTAGAGTCCTGAAAAGTGATTTGATCGACTTCTCTTTACCACTCTAGTGTTACTTCTTCAATTACGGTATCTTACATTATTATTGGGCTGGTTGGTTTGCAATCATTGCTTACAATTTACACTTTGTCAAGTTTTGATTCATCATGGGAACTTTGCATTTCTTGAAAAAATCCATCCATAGAAAACTCTATGTTTTGGATATCTTGCTCGTCATCATCTTGCACTTTTCCCCACCAATTAGTTAAGACCCGACCCCATTGTTCATTCTTCCCCATTATGCTTCTCAACATCTCCTCCACTTCTTCTTCCTGAGAGATAGAGATTTATTCTTTGTTGCACTTCTTCAATTCCACAATATTCATTGTGGTCATAAAGATATGTTGGCTCATTCATTCAGCTCAAAATCTCTTCTTCAACCATTTCTTCTTGAGGAGTAAACAAGTCCATGGGTATTCAGGAGTTAGCATCCTTCTCCAAGTTAGACTCCCGCTCCAAAAAAGCATGGAGCATGGCTTCCATGCATTCAACTGCAGTTCTTTTTCCTTCACATGTCATGTCATCATTCCTGTCAAACTCAAAAGCACAACTAGAATTTTTGTTATAGCAACTAGTCGATAAGCGTAATAATTGGGACAATCACCCCAATGTCCATCATGACCACCACATAAAGTGCAATTATACCCATCATAGAATTGACAAGATGCACATATCTATCTTCTGGGGGCATATTTACAATCTTGCCGAAAATGGGGCCCTCCACGATATGAACATGGATTATCCAGAAATGGGTTTCAACCACCAAATCCCTTTTCATTCCATGTTGCTATGATAAAAATAAAAACTAACAAAAAGAAATAGAAAACAAAACCAAAAGACAAAAATGAGAAAGAAAAAAAAAATATACAGTGATATAAGTAGGAAAATAAAGACTACAAGCCAACCATATACACCAATTAACTTATTTCAAGACCGTATTGCCTCACAACAACACCAAAATTTGATCACACCCTAATTACACCTCACAATTAAAGTATAAAGCGATCGCTATTAAATCTAGTAACCCAACAAAGGTTGGGGTCAATCCCACAGGGAATAGACAGAAATAATATATTAATGGTAAATAAATTAACTTTTAATCAATATTTCAAAAGGGGAGTTTTCAAATAAAAAGAAAAATATAATTCTAAAAATAATTGAGTCTATATCAAATTAATGAAGCTAAGCTAGGATTGTATTCTCCATGATTTCATAACTTAATAGGCTTTTACTAGTGACTTATCCTGGTGAATTTTGTGTAAGACTTATGTTTAGTACATCTAATGTTTCTCGACTTAAGAACTACACTTATGTCCTCTCAATCTCAAAGTGCATGTGTTAAGTGCGTCAATAGACATTAGATGCTTTCTACCCATCTCCTCTCGGTCTCAAAATTGTGTATATTCTAGCTTTACAATAAGTCTTGACTTTAACTATCCTTGGTTAGAGCTCAACTTAATTAGATGAGAACTATTAATCTCAATTTTCTACTGTTACTCTCTTTTCCTAACTTCAACCTCCTTGGTCGGGCAAGTTAAAGATACAGGAACATTTCAATGTTTACAATCGCAAAAACTTAATTAACATGAAGAGAATAACAATCCACTTAATTCACCATTCAAGAATCACTATTTTATCATGCCCGCATTCGTTAATCCATCATGGTTCCCATAACCCCAGCCTAAGAGATTTAGCCCCTCATGTTTATGAGAAACCAAATAAAAGATGTTGAATAATTCCTAATGAAATACTTACAAGAATATTTAATTGAGTAGCAAATCTCCAAGACTATATTGAATCACAAGAACTTGATGAAATTCCAAAAATTGTCAACTAAACTATTACATATATTGAATTGTGCAACACTTGAGTTTAATCTCCCTATGTGTTGGAAAAATTCCCTAATAATAGGACTTGGACATGGACAACTAAAAATATGTTATGAGAGGGTATTTATAATAGTAGATTAAGCCTTCGTTATTCCTTCTTGGATTTGAATTGGGTTTTATGGCTTTTGTTCCTAGTAGAATTAGGATTTGACTTTTCTAGACGTTAAAACTTGTATGTGCCTTGAGGTGCGCCTCTAGTAGCACCAAAATGCCTATGTGGTGTGTAGGACATAGCACAGTTATGCCTGTGCACTTCCAACTTCTATATATTCATCATGTTAACCCTATTTTGCCATTCTTTCACTTTTAAGCTATCATTATGCCCAAATTCATCACTTTTATACTTGAAGGCATCTAATCATGTGTGTTAGCTCTTTTTAACAAATATACCATAAAACACATGCAAAAACACACAATTTGTATTTAACACATAGTAAAGTATGGGCAAAATATGGCTAAGAATCACGTAAATTCACCGTTCATCAACTATCTACAAGACAAGTCTCATACTAGAATATTAAAAGGAGTTTTTTATACTTTAATCTATGGCTCCTAGGCCTAAAAACATGTGAGGATCAACCTGAAAGGCTCATGGCAAACCTTTGACAATCTCTAGCGGGTCTCCCCAATCCTGGTATGATGACAGGGTGTAGAAACGATCCTGACACTACCCAGTACCTGCACCATCTGACACACCCTGTTGAGGTGGGTGAGTTGTGGGGGCTACTGATGAGGTGTCTTGGGCTATATCCTCGCCCCGTTTGGCAGCTGGGCAAACTCTGAGCTTATGATCGGGCTTGCCACACCAAAAGCAAGCCTTTGGACCCATCAAGCACCTTCCTAAGTGGTTCTTCACACATCCATTGCAAGATAGATAGGTAATCTCCCTTACCCTAGACCTTCTCTCCTAAATCTTAGGACCAGACTCTATGCCCTTTTGCTCCCCTTCGAGTTTGGGTAGTGGGACACTGACTAACAAAGGTGTTGGAACCCATTATCTCTGTTGAAGTTGTGGGTGATTCCCACCACCTAAAGCTTGTTAGGAAATCTCAAAATTGCCAGTTCTGGCCCTCTTGTTCTCCATTGTTCTTTTCTTAAACCTTTTGCCCGCCTTCGAACCATGAATCTCAAACGGACTCTTCTAGTAAAGTCTCGTAACCTAGTAACTTGGTACCTCTGGTAGAGTTCACAGGTGTGACTGCCTGCTCATTAAGCTGAGTGGTCATGGCCTGAATTAACACTCTGAAGGTATCCCCAAGCTCCGCATCCATCACTTGCCCACTAAGGAGGCCTACTGGATTTGGTAAGGCTGGTAGATTTCCATTGTCGTTACCTTTTACACTATCTCTTCAGGGAGTCATTATCCGTGATCACGTATAGCACAAGTTGGAAGAGAATAGAGAGTTGAACTTCGTAGCTCAATACAGGATCTTGAAAGAAGGGAAGTTTCCTAAAATGTTTTATAGCCTCTTCCTCATAAGTCTGGCGCGCTTCACACCCATACAAAAGACTTTACTTAATGTGGCTTTTAGAAACCCTAACACACCTAAACCTTTGCTCTGATACCAAGTTTTTCACAACCCAAGCTCGGACCCCAGACAGCAACACAGGACCTAGAACCACGAATGGCTCCAAGCTAACCCATGGTGTGGCATATTACTAGCACAATAAAACTTATAAGGAAAACTCAGTAGAAGCTCCTCTTCCTCATAAGTGTGACGAACTTCACACCCATACAAAATACATTACTTAATGTGGCACCCTAACACACCTAAACCTTTGCTCTGATACCAAGTTTGTCACGACCCAAGCTCAGACCTCGGACCGCAACACGGGACCTAGAACCATGAATGGCTCCAAGCTAACCCATGGTGTGGCATATTACTAGCACAATAAAACTTATAAGGAAAACTTAGTAGAAGCTAACTAAAATGTAAGATATTCCCTTACGGATAACAAGATAATCTGATAATGTAAACACTAAGTTACAATGCTGAACATGCTAACTCTATGTCTAAAAGCCTCTACAAACTTATGAGTTGCTGGGATAAGTCCCCAACATGTTGGGTTCGTCCAATACCTGGTGTTGTTTTACTAAAGTGCTCATAACGTTTTACTCCAAACTCCAATTCATGCAAAGTTAGATGCATTAGAAAGAAGAATTCAAGGGCTTCAATTTAATGTGCTTAATCACCTAAATACTCTTTGTAAAATTGGAGCTATGGTCATTTGATGTTGACCCTTGTAAGAACTTATATGAAAACTCAATCAGTAAGAAGGCTCTCAACACAACTTTGTGTTAGAGGTTCCTTATGACCTTAATTTGAATCCAATGCACTTATTACACTTAATAATTAGTCTTGACACCTTGTTTCCATAAATTCATCAGGTTTGTGTCTATCCACATACCAAGAAAGATTCCAAACTTAACCTGAAATTTTAAATGAACTAGCAAAACAATGACCTATACAACGAGTCGTGGTCCCAAATAAAGGACTATTGGTCCATATGTTGGTTTCCCTATTCTTTCTCTAAAATTCTCTAAATTTTCTTAAACGACCTCAAATGATGACCCGTACACTTAAACAACGGTTCATACAATCCCCTCGTGGGTTCTAGGACAACTTTTGGTAGTTCACTAGAACTGATCCAATGGACACATACAATGGCCTGTAGGATGGAAGGATGAGTCATTCTTTGACTCATTGAATGGCCTTGCTGCCATTTTCTGTTGTATTCTTCTATAAGTCTCGGGTCTAATCTAAGGGACTTTTGGGGTGTTACATGGGTTGTGAACCCTAAAGATTGAAAACAACCCAGAGCCATCAGAATTCCTATGTCGATGTGCGAAGAAGAGAGCTGGAGTTTTTAGTTGATGACTGGGTATACCTGAAAATTTCGCCCATGAAAGCGATGATGAGGTTTGGGAAAAAGGGGAAACTCAGTCATAGGTATATGGGACCCTATAGAATTTTGAGGCGTATCGACAAGGTAGCCTATGAGATAGAGTTACCTTCAGAACTAACAGTTGTACATCAAGTTTTCCATGTATCACTTTTGAAAAAGTGTATCGGAGATCCAACCTCTTTGGTGTCATTGGACAATGTGGCAGTCAAGGATAGCCTCGCCTATGAGGAGGTACCAGACCAAATCCTAGACCGACAGGTTCGTAGATTGAGAATAAGGAAATAGCTTCAGTTAAGGTTTTATGGAGGAATCAGCAAGTTGAAGGAGCTACATGGGAGGTTGAAGCAGATATGAGGGACAAATACCCACACTTGTTCTCTACAGACCCTGTTGCAGTTTGATATGTGAATTTTGTTTTAAGACCTGAACGAGTTATTGAATTCAGTTCATGTATCTAAATTTTATTTCCGACTTTGGTTGTGCTATTAAAAATGAAGTTCAGTTCAGTTACATTCTCTGAAATGGAGGTAGTCATTTCGGTAGTTTTGAAGTTGAATGAGCAGTATTTGAATGTTTTGATCGTTATTTTTTCTTGTTTCTATGAGTTTTCTAACATTCGAGGACGAATGTTACTAAGGGGAGATATTGTAATGCCCCGAAAGCTTAAAATCACTGGGACTTAATTCAGAAATTTTGGAAAAAACAAATGCGGAAAAGTTGCAGAACGACCAACTTGATGGGTCTTTAATGGACCCAACGACTCATCAGTTCAACCATGAGAAGGATGCCAAGAATATGTTTCAGTGTCCCTAACGGATGACCCCAAGAGTCGTTATCAGGCCCCATGACTCGTTAAGTCGTCCGTTGCCAAACTGGAGTTCAGAAATTTGTGGAAATTACAGTGTACTTGACAGGAGGTCACCACGAGTCATCATCAGCAGTAATGACTCGTCAGGTCCTTCATTTCCAGTCCCTTCTAACGTTCTTACCAGTGTACTTGATAGACAGCAGGACGAGTCATTTCTAGTCAGGACGACTCGTCCTGCGCCCATCAGGAGTCAGTAGAAATTTTTCCAGTGAGCTTGACGGGAGAACCCAACGACTCATTCGACTAGGTAACGAGTCGTTAAGTTACCCGTTAGGAGCACCTGACAATTTTTCACTGCAAATTTCTAAGGGGTATTTAGTAATTTCCTATTCTCCCAAGCATTAAACCACATCATTTAAGCACAAATTTCAGACGTTTTAGTGGGAAAAAATGGTTCCTCCCCTCATTCTCAGTCTAATCCTCAGAAGAACATTGTAGAATTCTATCTTAGGGTATTTCAGAGCAAAGGCTAGGGCTGAACTTTCCTCTTTGATTTTCAGGCAGATTCTCCAGGTTTCTTCGCTAGGTATGTGGGGTTTTAGCAAGGGGATTGTCCTTCCCTTGCGTCCCCAAAGCCCTCCTCAATTTCTTCTATCAATTTTAAGCCCTGAGCTTTCAAGTATGAGAAGTATTTCATGTTTATTTTCGTTGATTTCCCTCAGAATGATGTTTATACTTATTGTTTATATAATCTTCATCAGTTCCTTATCAAATTGTCAGTATTATTGTAAAGGTGAAGTTGAGCCCTAATTTTTTTAGTAATGATTCTTTCTTGTTAAAATCCCTCTAGTGAATGAAGAATGCTTTGGGTTGAATTCCTAGAATTTTCTTAATAATCGTATGTGTTGGGTAAATACCCCATGAATGAAAATGACTTTTTCTTTGTTGAAGGAGATTCCCAAAATTCTTGGAATTTGTCTGATATTATGAACTTGTCCGTGTTATCGACATAAATGAGCTCTCTATTAGCTGCTTAGTAATTTAGTCAGTTAGAAACTAGAACTCTATTAGTCTAGCTTTAGTCAGAATTCAGCAATCTCAGTGTTATCCAGAAAATGTCAACTGATCAGTTTGACTCCAGTTTATTTTCGAGGTGTCAGTGGTGCCTCCCAGTTTTCAGACTTAGATTCAGATTACAGTTATTTGGTCCATTAGGCGGTCATGACATTTAGTTATAGCTCTGACCAGCCCCAGGACCCCAGTTCAATTATTAGTTGTTCTATAGACAGTTACGACGCTTCTAGATAAGCAGCTCTGACCGGTCTTAGAACCCAGTTTCAGAATCTAGTTCGATAAGGCTCTTAGGGTACATGCAGTTATTCGTCCCTGACTATTCCTAGGCCCCAGTTTCAAGCTATCAGCTTAGTAGTTTAGTTTAGGTTTTCCATTGGAGTAGAACTTAGCGCTGAGACGGCCGGGGTTCCAGCGCACCCAGCAACCCCTCAGTACTTGGCTTTCAGACTAGACTTGTCTTTCAGAATTGCATTTCAGATATATTACTTTCAGTCTTTACATTTTCCCAAACTATTGAAGCTGTTATTTATAAGTTCTGTTGTGCATGTTTACTCAAAATGTTAGTGTATGATAGACCAGGGGTTGACTTGGTGTCACTTGTGGCTTCAAGTACCGTGTTACATCTAGGGTGTAGGCTCGGGGCGTGACACCCTTTGTCCATCATTTCTGATAGGGGTACTTAGTTCCCCTCATAATTTTGGAAGTCATTTCAGAAGGGTCTTGGTACTCAGGTTAAGCTTAGTACAACTTTTCACCCGCAAACAAATGATCAACTCGAGCAAATCATTCAGAGTTTAGAGGATATGTTGAGGGCTTGCATGATCAACTTTAAAGGTAATTGGGATGATCACTTGCCTCTTATAGAGTGCTTACAATAATAGCTTTCACTCCAGTATTCAGATGGCTCCGTTTGAGGTGTTTTACGGGTAGAGATATAGATCACCTATTGGGTGGTTTGAGGTTGGAGAGGCTATGTTGATAAGGCCAGATTCAGTTCTTGAGTCCATGGAGAAGGTTCAGCTTATTAAAGAAAGGCTAAAAACAGCTTAGAGTCATTAGAAATCATATATGAATGTGAGGAGAAAAGAGCTTGAATTCGTAGTTGATGATTGGGTATTTCTAAACGTGTCACCCATGAAGAGGGTGAGATTTGGAAGGAAGGGAAACTCAGTCCCCAGTATGTTGGAGTCGGAGTTGGAGTTGGAGTCGCATTGACAATGTGGCCTATGAGTTGGAGTCGCTTGCAAAGTTAGCATTGGTGCATCCAGTCTCCCATGTATCTTTGTTGAAGAAGTGAATTTGGTAACCCGAAACTAGTTGTACCTTTAGAGATTATTGCTGTGAAGGTTAGTCTCTCTTATGAGAAGGTCCCAGTTGAGATTCTTATCTGTCAGGTTTTTAAGTTGAGGAATAAGGAAGTCATTTCAGTGAAAGTTCTTAGGAGGAATCAGCTTGTAGAGGGAGCTAGTTGGGAAGTAAAATCAGACATAATGGCCAAGTAACCTCGCTTCCTTCCTTCTAGTTCAAATCTAGTTTGAGGAAATAGCTTCCTCCTTCGTAGTCTACTTCATTTCATGTTCCTTAGTTACTCTCATGTCTTTGTATGCATGAATGTTTCATGAAATCAGTTGAGTATATGTAACTCACTTCGGAGCCAGTCACTCCATTAGTATTTAGTGTTTAGCATTCAGTTTTGGGATTGTAGCTCTTTCCCTATCCTCATGAATTTGTCTCCATTCGAGGATGAATGTTTTCAAGGGAGAGATAATATAACACCCGAAAAGTTTCTAAGATCAAACCGTAGATTTGAAGTAAAAACCAGTAGGAAGACCTACATTTTCCCCCAGAACAACTCAAGTGACGAGTCGTGGCTTGTCCCAATGACTCGTCATGTCGGTCGTGGTGAGCATTTAGAAATCTTCTCGGTTCCAATTGTCTCCACTCATGTAATAAGTCATACAAGGTAGTAACGACTCGTTAAGTCATTTGTTTTGAGCAGCGCAACCAAAGTCTCAAAACTTGTCAAATTTTCTCCTAAAGACCATGAGTCAAGTAACGACTTGTGGTGCCTTGTAATGAATCATTCTGGTGAGCCATGGGGAGAAGTTTAGATATTTGACAAGAGGAGGTTTAGTGGTAATGAGTGGTCACTAAGAGTCGTGGTGCGAACCAATGAGGTGTGGCATGATCCATTATGCTTGTACCTCTGTTTTTCAATTTGAATTCTCAGGGGTACTTTCATAAATTTTTATGCTTTTAACTCTTAAACCAGGTCATTTTGAGTCTTGTTAAGTGGAAATTAAGGGGGTCTTAATGGGAAATTTCCTCATTCCTTGTCATACCATCGATCATTCAAGGAATTCTACCTCTTAAGCTCTCAAGAACATCTAGAATTCTTCTTCTCCAATCTCGTGGGTCTCAAGCTTTTGCCAAGGAATCATCAAGCCCAGGTATGTGGGATTATCAATAAGGGAATTCTTTTTTCAAAACACTAAGCTAAAATCTATGATTTCAATTTTTCAATGTGATAAATTTTTAATTACATGATTTCTAGGGCTAAAACCCTTGCGATTCCATAACTCTAAATTTCTTTATGGATTGTTACTCTTCTGATTCTACACGTATTTATAATTAAGATTGGGTTGAATTATTTGAAAAACTCCTATAGTTCTCTATATTCAATTTATCATGTTTTACTCAATTAAGTATGATTCTCATGAATATCAATGCTAAGTATCATAGCTACAGAATCAGCATAGTTTTCCAGGCTACTTCAATACTTCAAGGAATTTAGTAACTTACATGATTTTAAACTAGCCTACATGTAACCTACAATGTTTCAAGTATAATTATGAACACTTATGTATGTTTTGGGAGTAGTATTTAACACCGAGGGGATACAGGTTTAGATGACCCAAGTCCCATAACTACGTGCCACCATAGGTATGAAGGGGTCCTCGCCAGTTGGGAGTGTCTCCCTTGGCCAAATGGTCTCATGAGTGAATTCACGCCTTCATGGTTCTTACCCTTGGCAAGGTATGAATACCCTCCCAACCAGGGTTACAGGTTAGGCTCCACGATGCTCACCTGGAGTATATCAATTATGAGAATCTCCCACTTTCATGTTTTATGATGTTTTGACTTACATTATTTTGTGCATTTACTTACATTTTTTTGTGCATTTCCCATTGGTTAGTTTATGAACTTATTAAAAATTTGTACATACTCAGCCTTATGTTTATTTTTAAAAACCATGGGTCTTTGTACTTCATCTTATGATAAAATCTCATATTTTATGACTATATCACGACATGATTTTTAACATAATACCCTTACTCTCATGTTTTGCTTATTCTCCATACTCAATACTTTTAAAGTACTAACCACATATTTTGTGCAATATCGTTTCATGATATAGGTTTGGATATTTAGTCTTAGCCCCATTGATAGCTACATTCCTATAATACCCCAAAAGTTTCTAAGGCTAAACCCTAGACTTTGAATGAGAAACCAAAAATTTCTCTCAGAACGACTCATCGGATGAGTCATTATCAGGACCATCGACCCGTTAGAAGAGTTGTTGTTGGCTTCTGTATATTCTCCCTCAAAAACTAACGAGACAAAGTACGACTTGTTTTATGAAATAATGAGTCGCCATGTCCCCCGTTGTGGCCAAGTCTAGAAACTTCTCAAATCCTCCCCTGAAACAACAAGCCAGATGATGAGTCATTAGAAGATGTAACAACTCATCCTCTTAATCCATTGAATGAAATCTAGAAGGTGTGTAAATCACTTCAGTGACCATGGGTAGAAACAATGACCCATTGTTCCATCTAATGGGTCATTCTGTCCGTCCGTTGGGAGAGGTTCAGAGATTTTTTGAAATGGTTCCAATGACAACGATTGGATTTGACAACCCATCGGATCCTCTAATGAATCGTCCTTTCCAGTTGTTGGTTGAATTCTAGAAAGTGGAATTCCATACCCAAGACCAGTGACTAGTCCTAATGTGTCATGCTCACAACCAACAACTCATTGTGTGACCCATTGGATCCTGACGACAGTTTTTCATACATTTTATCCATGGTTTTTTTTGGAAACTTTCCCTTATTTTAATTCCTAAATGATGTAATTTTGGGACCCCCAAGGGACGAATTAAAGGGGTTTTCCTAGTCTAACCTCTTAATATTTCCTAATAAACTCAGAAATGGGTCGTAAGCAGACCGTAGGAACTCCGAACTCCTCTCTCTAAAGTCAAGAACTAGAGTTATACTTTCTCATTAGAATTCAAGCTTCTTCTCTAGATATTTCTTCTACAAGTATGTGGGACTTCAAAAAGGGTTTCCTTACACCCTTGTGTCCCAAGATTTCAGTAAACCTAGCCTTGAAATTCCAAAAATCATGACCTAGGGCTTTTCCTTCTAATTGTTGAAATCCCCTACTTTTCTATGGTACTAGACTTTTATGTTTAGAAATATTACATATTGATGTTAGCATCTTCAGTACTACATTATGTTTCACATGATAATGAATTTATCTTGATTTTCTCATGAAATTGTAAATGCTGCTTTATAGTGGTTCTGTCATTTTCAATATACTCAAAAACAGTAACAGTTATCAGGTCCTTTTATGCTCTCAGGACACTTTCAAATAAGTAGTTCTGACCTAGCCTTAGGACACCATTTCAAGTTATCAGTACAATTTAGTATTAAGTATATACATTTGTTATGGTGTCATCTATTGAAAAAAGTACTTAGCACCAAGAGGGCCGGGTTTAGCGCATCCAGGTTTCCAGAACTATGTGCCACCATAGGATCTAACCTGAATGGGTTTTACAGTTACTGATCACACAGTCCAGTCACTGTACCCTGGCAAGGTACGATAGGCCCTATCGATGGGGAGTAAATATCAAACTCCACGTCTAGCTCATATGGTTATATGTCGGTTAACAGGCACTCCTACAGTACAATTCAGTCATAGTCCATAGTTCAGTCCAGGCTTACAGATTTCAAAGTATGCTTATGACTTTAATTTTAGATTATGATTCTAACAGTATTTTTCTCAGATTTTCGAACTCTTTCAGTACTTATGATTCAGGCATGGTTATTATATGTCATATTAGTCCAGTTTTCGTACTATCAACACTTTTATGTTTTATCTAATATCTTTCATACTCAGTACATTCCAAGTACTAACACATACTTTCTATGCTATATCATTTTATTTTATAGGCTCAGGTACCCAACCTCAACATTGTAGTTAACTTCCTCGATGATATTTCATAGTGTTTATTGGTGAGTCCTCATCTTCAAAGGACCAAAGCTGTTCTTTCTATTTTAGTAGTACAAGTTCATTTCCATACTTAGAGTTAGTTGGGGGATTATCCCAGCAATTCATCTGTTAGTAGAGGTTTTCAGGTAGTGTTGTTTAGAAACATCCAATATTTACTAGACTTTATCTTTTCTCATAAAAGATTGTTTTGTACTTCAGTAGCTTCCGCTAAATTTTCTATTTAAATTTCTAATATGTCAGTTATATGTTATGCGATGGGTTATCTTGGGGTCATTTTGTGTCTCTACGTACCATATCGCATCCAGGGTGTAGACTCGGGATGTGACAAAATTGGTATCAGAGCCTCAGGTTTTGAGTTTCCTAAAATGTCTAAAAATTGCGTCAAGTAGAGTCCTTTTCATGGGTGTGAAGTGTGCCACACTTATGAGGGGGAGGCTACAAGAAGTTTTAGGAAAATTCCCTTTTCTTCATGATTCTTATCGTGTGTAGAGTATGAATCTCTAGAATGTCCTTCTAACTCATGCTCTACCATTTTCAGTTGACAATGCCTCCTAGAAGAGGAAATTGAAGGAGGGTCATAATGCTAACCAGCTAGCTTTACTAGCTCCAGCAGCCCCTCAGGATGATCAAATGACACCTGCTAAATTCAGGGCTGTTATTCAGATACTAGCTTAGGCGGTGACCAACCAGGTCAACCAGCAGGCCGTTGTACCTGCCAATGTGAGTGGACCTACTGTTGCTGCTAGAGTTCAGAACTTCACTCTAAGGAATCCCCTGGATTTCATGGGTCTAAAGTAGATGAGGACCCACAGACTTCATCAATGAGGTTTAGAAGATCACCCAAATGATGGGTGTTACCTCCATCGAAAGTGTAGAGTTGACCGCCTATTGGCTGAAAGAAGTGGCCTAGATATGGTATAGATAGTGGAAGGAAAGGAGACAGGGTACAGGTTTGGTGAAGTGGGACAAGTTCATGGCTGTGTTTTTGTCATGACTCGAGTCTACACCCTGGACAAGACACGGTACTTGGAGTCACAAGTAACCCTAAGACAACCCATGGTCTATCATAACACTGGTAATCTGAGTAAATATATGTGGAATCTTTAAATAATAAACTCATTTAAGAAAGCTAATCTGATAAAAATTTGTATAATTGAAAAACAATACTCAGTGTCTGAGTCTATGTTTGAAAGTCATCTGCTAATGATGAGTTGCTCGGACAAGCCCCCAGATAACTATAAAGTCTAACTGAAAGAAAATAACTGAAAAATAAGATATCATCCTCGAAAGATGAGGACTCACCACTATTATTGTTGATATCACCTGAAGGAATCTACTAACGATGCTGAGGCTGTGAACTTGCGCCTGTATCATGATATGATATAACATAGAAGCTATGCGTCAGTATTTTGAATGTACTGAGTAAGTGAGAGATAATATAAACATGTAGAAATGAATAATTGAACTGAAATGACATGAAATGACCAATTAAAATACTAAAAACTGAACAATTGAAACATAACTGAGATGGTCAATAATGACCCTGACTGATGGTCATAGACATGCCCTGAATTTGAGATACTAAATTGAGTTAACTGTACTGAACTGAGTAAATCTGAAACTGTACTGAGATGAGCTAAACTGAAACTTTACTGACTAGTGGGAGAGTCTATAACCGACATATAACCACGTGAGCTAAACATGGAGTCCAACGTATACACCTCATCGGTAGGACCTAATATACCTTGCCAGGGTATAAAAGCATGAGCTGGGTTATCACAAGTCTGGGGCCATAGGGCCAATAAAATAACCCACGATGACAACATAGTTCCAGCAACCTGGGTGCGCTGGAACCCCAATCCGCTCAGTGTTAAGTCCTACTCCCACTGGATAGTCCTAGGCTGACTACTAAGCTGATAGCTCGAAATTGGGGTCCAAGACTAAGTCATGGATACCTAACTAGAAGTACCCTGAGAGTCTTATCAAACTGAATTCTGTAACTGGTGTTCTAAGACTGGCCAAAGCTGCTTATCTAGAAGCGTCATAACCGTCTAAAGAACAAACTGAAACTGAAGTAAGTGGTTCAGAGGCTGGTCAGAGCTGCTTATCTAGAAGCGTTGTAACCGTCTAAAGAACCAACTAAAATCTAATAACTGATATCTGAGTCTAATAACTGATAACTGGGAAGCACCACTGACACCTCAAGAAAAGATTATAGTCAAACTGATCAGCTGACATTTTTGAAAATACTGAACATGTAACATTTTGACTGAAACTGAACTAGTATGTAACTAACTGAGATTTCAACTAATATTAATAATATGGGAATCCCAACACTGTTAGAATCAAGCAACATGAATAACTACTCAATTAATCAAGACTCTAATTTACTGCATTCAAAAGCTAAGGCTAAATCATTTTACAAGAAGCTAGTTTCCATATGATTTCTAGGAATTGGCAAAATATAGCAGCTAATAACTTGAATAATATTCCAGAAAAAAATTATCAAATTCTGTCTAAAAACTTTCTAAATTTCGAAACCTCAGGGCTATAACTGATAGAATATTATGGAAGTGTTTTGGGGACACAAGGGAAGAATAATTCCCTTGTTGAATTCCCACATACCTAGTGAAGAAATCTCAGAGAAAATCCCTTGAGAATCTGAGAAGAAAATTGATAGCCCTAGCTTCTGCTTTGAGTTTTTTTGAGAAAGTTCTATGGTCTGACTTCTGACGGAATGAGAGGAATGAAATATATTATTGATAACCCTTCCATGACACAAACATAGTCCGGGATCGAGACACGGGACAAGAAACCCCGAGAGGCTCCAAGTCGACCCATGGCATGACATACCTCTAACTCTATCATTGATAAGCGGACGATCATCATAAATACCATAGCGGAAGTCTAAACAACATAACATCAAAATACATACATCAATCTGAAGCTAAATACAACTTTGTCTGAAAAAGCCTCTAATACTAACGAATTGATGGAATAAGACCCCAACTAACTCACTATGGTCTGAAAACTGAAAAGACGAAACACAACTAATAAGAAGGGCCCTCACAAGATGTGGACTCACCAACTGAGGCTGAGGAAAGCTAACTCTGAGAATTTGACTAGCGGCGGGACTGAATCTGGATATCGGATCCTGTATCATGAAATAACACAGCATAGGGAGTATATGGTCAGTACATGAAATATACCGAGAATGCAAGGTAAGTAAAACCACTAAGTAAGTAAAATCATTAAACATGCATGTTGTAAAACATAATCAAGATAACATTTTGAGAATAGGGCTTGCATGTTATTTTCTTAAATCATGATCTGAGCATAACTGCACATCATAACTGAATTGAATGACCCAAAGCTGAAAACTGATAATCATAAGTAAAACTAAACATTGGGTTAAACCTGCTGAAAATATATATCATGACTGATGTACATGCATAATTGAAATCATGAGGAACAATGGGAGACTCTTCATATAGCCGACATTACCACAACAGAGCTTACGTGGTACCTACTATCACACTCAAGTGGGCAGAGTCATCCAAAGCCTTGTTAGGGCTAAGGGCGCTACCATGATATCGATATCAATCTCCCCTTAGGGGCAAGGGAAAGCTCCAAAGGAGGTCCCAAATAATTTGATCATACCTATGTTGGCACATAGCTCTGAGGCATAGGGTTGGCTGACCTTCAGCCTACTCGGTACTAGACACTACTCCCAAAAACATGCATATGCTCTCCATCATTTTTCAACGAAGTTGACCACCATCTAATTGCGAAGCTGAATAATAACATACATAAATAATCTGAAATCATAACATGAGGAGCCTTGGATCAAACCATACCACAAGCTGAAAATAATAGGAGTCTTGACTCCAAAACCATGTGGTAAGCTAATTCATGAAATCATAAGACATAGTTGATAATATGGGTTTGCCCAATACTTAAACATACTTAAAATTAACTTGATTCACTTTGAAAACATGACTAGATATTTCTGCACCTTCTAATCGACCTGAACAACATATACGGATCCCCTCACCCCTTTTTTCATTACTAATGGAATATCCTTCACTATTTTACTAAAAATGGAACATAAACATTGGTATTTCAAAATTATGCTTTCTTCATAAACATCACATCATACTTGAATATATATCTCGTAGATCTCAACTTTCATGAATATTCATGGATAGGTATCATAGTTTAGAAAACTTGAAAACATAATTTCTAATTTAAAGCAATTTAAAATCTGCCAATTAATCATAATTCATCATTTAAAACATTCTTAGATCATACCTATGATTGAAACTTTCAAATTCATGCATTGGGTAGAACCCCATGGAATCATCAATTAAAACATCATGAATTGAGATGGAATTGGGCATGGGTGTGGACAGTTTCACCCATTCATAGGCTTACATACTTGAGGGAAATCTGATTTTACCACTTCCTTGATTGCCCAAAGAGAATTGAGGAAGAACCTTATAGAACTAGCCTTGATCACCTCTCAAACTTCTGAACTTGCATGTATGAATTAGGATAGGCTTAGAATGACTTAACCCTTCTTAAAACACTCCATTATTGACCTTAAAACAATGTAGTTTATGCTTTAGGAACATAGAAATTATGGAAAAGCCCTTAATAAACTCGCAGGAAAAAATAAACTGCCAGTCCCAATGAGGGACTGGACGAGTCGTCGTCCCTGGTCACGGCTCGTGGTCAATCGTCGTCTTCACTGGATACTGCATACTGATAGTCACCACGAGGCACTTAATGACTCGTTACCGATGACCATGACTTGTGGTCAACTCCAATTTCCCTCACTGCCAAAAATTCACCTGGGGTTCACCACGACTCGTGGTGTACCCAACGAATCATGGTGATGACCCTTAGGTGCACTATCTATTTTTCCTCGATCCTTCAACAACCCTTGGCCATGGTTGAACTAATGAGTCGTGATGCTTACCATGACTCATGGTCACATCCGTGTTCACCCAAAACAAAAATTTTCAACAAGTCCCAGCCTCTCCCCACAGGTCACTTAATGACTCGTGGGGTTTCTAGCGGGTCACTAGACGACTCGTCCTATGACCTAGTGTAGAAATTCTTGTTTTCTCCATTTCAACTCTTGGGTCTGATATTAGGGCTTTCGAGGTATAACATATCTCTCCCTTGGGAACATTCAACCTCGAATATTGAAAATCATACAGAAAAAGCAGAGAAATGTAATCATCATACTCAAATTTTGAATATACATGCTGAATACTGACGGAGTGACTGATTTCGATTTAAACTACATGACTGAACTGAATTTCCAAACCACATATACATCCATTTACATGAAAGAAACTGAGGTACATGAGCTGAAATGAAACTGAATAGAGTATTAAGAAGGAAATTGATGCCTCAAGCTGAAATTGAGCCAGAAGGGAATAGATGCGGGTATTTAGCCATCATATCTTCTTCGGCTTCCCAAGCAGCTCCCTCAACATGTTGATTCCTCCATAAAACCTTAATTGAAGCTACTTCTTTGTTTATTAGCTTATGAACCTGATGATCCAGTATCTCCACTGGAACCTCCTCATAACTAAGGTTGCCTTTCGCACCGACACTGTCCACCGGAACAACTAGAGTTGGATCACCCAAACACTTCTTTAAGAGTGATACATGGAAAACTTGATAGACTGAAGCTAATTCTGAGGGTAACTCTAACTCATATGCTACCTTGCCAACCCATCTCATAATCCGGTATAGGACAACATAACGGGTACTGAGTTTCCCTTTTTTTCAAGCCTCATCACTCCCTTCATGGGAGATACCTTTAGAAACACCCAATCATCAACTTCAAACTCAAGTTCTCTCCTCCTCACATCCGCATAGGACTTTTGATGACTCTAAGCTATTTTAAACCTGTCCCTTATAAGCTAAACTTTCTCCATGGCCTCACGGACTAAATCTAGTCCTATCATCGCAGCTTCACCAACTTCGAACCAACCAATAGGCGATCTACATATCCGCCCACAGAGAGTCTCAAACGGAGCCACCTGGATGCTGGAATTATAGCTTTTGTTATATGAAAACTCAATGAGAGGCAAATGATCATCCCAACTAGCGTTGAAGTCAATCACACATGCTCTCAACATGTCCTCGAGAGTCTGAATAGTCCACTTTGCCTGACCATCCGTTTGTGGGTGAAATGCTGTACTGAGCTTGACCTGAGTACCAAGTCCCTTCTGAAACAATCTCCAAAACTAGGAGGTAAACTGAGTACCTCTATCCGATATGATGGAAAAGGGCACTCCATGCAGCCAAACTAGCTCTCGAATGTATAGCATAATCCTCTGCCGAATTGGTAGTATTGACTGGTAAAGTTGGTCAACCTGTCCAAAACCACCCAAATGGAGTCATACTGTTGACGAGTGCGAGGCAAACCCTGTGATGAAGTCCATATTGATCTCCTTGCACTTCTAAGTGGGAATACTGATCTCTTGGAGCACACCTCCCGGTCTTTGATGCTCCACTTTCACCTATTGACAATTCGGGCGTTTAGCCACAAATTCTACAATGTCCTTCTTCATACCATTCTACCAACAGACTTTCCGTAGGTCATGGTACATCTTGGTGGAACCTGGATGTATAGAGTATTTGGATCCATGAGCCTCATGCAACATCCGATCTCTCAAATCATCAATATTCAGAACACACAAACGATCCTGATATCGAAGCACACCATATCCCCCTTTGGAGAAGACCTCTACCTTCTGATTCTAAGTGGCTTCCTTCAACTTTACCAAAATAGGGTCCTTGTCTTTTCTAGGTTTTACATCAGTCACCAAGGATGATTCTGATCCGTTTTGAATAATGACACCACCGTTGGTCGAGTCAACTAAACGAACTCCCAACAGTGCAAGCCGATGCACATCCTTCACCAGCTCCTTTCTCCCCTCATCTACATGAGATACACTCTACATAGAAAGCCTACTAAGAGTATCTGCTACCACATTAGCCTTGCCCGAATGATAAAGGACACTCGTATCATAATCCTTGAGTAACCCCAACCACCTCATTTGGCGTAGATTTAGATCCTTCTGGGCAAACACATATTGTAGGATCTTGTGGTCCGTAAACACATCTACATGGACCCCATACAAATAGTGTCTCCAAATCTTCAAGGAGAATACTACCGCCGCCAATTTGAGATCATGAGTCGGGTAATTCTTTTCGTGAACCTTCAGCTGCCTGGAAGCATATGTTATAACCTTACCATGTTGCATCAATACACAACCAAGGCCGATCCTTGAAGTGTCACAATATATCACAAGCCCATCGGTACCCTCAGGTAGGGTTAACACTGGTGCTAAGGTGAGTCGAGTCTTCAACTCTTGAAAGCTCCTCTCATAAGCCTCCGACCATTTGAACTTCACTTTCTTTTGGGTCAATTTGGTCAATGGCACAGCAATAGATGAAAACCCCTCAACAAATCTCCGATAATACATAGCCAAACCCAAGAAACTCATGATATCCAAAGGATTCACTAGTCTAGGCCAATTCTTCACCGCTTCTATCTTTTGAGAGTCCACCTATATACCCTCACTCGATACCACATGACCCATAAATGCCACCGAGTTTAACTAGAACTCGCAGTTGCTGAATATAGCATACAACTGACAATCTTTCAAGGTCTGTAGCACCACCCTCAAATGAGCGGCATGCTCCTCCTCCCTCCGTGAGTATATTAGGATGTCATCTATAAACACGATCACAAACATATCCAGATATGGTTTGAACACCCTATTCATCAAATCCATAAAAGCTACAGGAGCATTTATTAGTCCAAAAGAAATAACTAGAAACTCGTAATGACCATACTGCATCCTGAAGACTGTCTTCGGGATGTCACTCTCCTGAACCCTGAGTTGATGGTATCCGGATCTAAGGTCTATCTTCGAAAAACACTTAGAACCCTAAAGCTGGTCAAAAAAATCATCAATCCTGGGGAGAGGATACCTGTTCTTGATGGTGTCCTTGTTTAATTGTCGATAATCAATGCACATACGAAGAGAACCATCTTTCTTCCAAATAAAGAGGACTGGTGCACCCCATGGGGATTTTCTAGGTCTGATGAAACCCTTGTCTAGAAGGTCCTTCAACTGCTCCTTCAACTCCTTTAGCTCAGTTGGAGCCATTATGTAAGGAGGAATAGATATAGGTTGCGTATCGAGAAGAAGGTCAATACAAAAATCAATCTCCTACTCGGGAGGAATCTCGGTAGATCATCTGGGAAGACTTCAAGATACTCACATACTATGGGAACTGACTGGATAGTCGGGGTTTCAGATGTAGCATTTTTAACCCTAAATAGATGGTACACGCAACCCTTAGAAATCATCTTTCTAGCCTTAAGGTATGAAATGAAATGACCTACAGACACAACTGAGCTACCCTTCCACTGTAAGACTGGCTCACCCAAAAATCTAAACTCTACTTGTTGGGTTCTACAGTTTATTGAGGCATAGCATGAAAACAACCAATCCATGCTGAGAATAACATCAAAATCGGTCATGGCTAACTCTACTAAATCTGCTGAGGTGACTTCCTGAAGAACTATGACAGGGCAATTTCTATACCCCCGTCTAGCTATAACTGAATCACCGACTGGAGTAGAGACTGAGAAGGGTTCTGATAAGAGTTCGGGACTCACTTCGAAACTACTAGCAACATAGGGCATCACAAAAGATAAAGTAGCCCCTGGATCTAACAACGCATATACATCAAGATGGAATACTCATAACATACCCGTGACTACATCTGGGGAGACCTCTTGCTCCTGGCGGGATGCTAGGGTATAGAATCTATTTTGGCGCTATCTGCCACCTGTACTAGTAGAAGTGTCGTGCTGAGATGGGAGTGTTGGTGGAGCTGCTGAGATAGAGGTCGGTCATCGACCCCTATCGTGACCCTGTCTTGCTGCTGGGAAATCCCCAAGTATATGTCCAGGCTTTAGGCACCTGTACCCACCAAACACTAGCCTGTGTGTCTCTGGACACATCTGCTACACTCTGGAGGGCTGGTCTCTACGAGTCTACCACTCTCGCCCTGCGAGCCTGATGCTCGTCCTCTCTAATCGCGCCTGGACCTGGATCGCACACTCATAGATAAAGGCGCTGGAGCTGAAGAACTCTAGTGGGACTACTGATGGTGCCCACTAGGCCTCTGCTAGGAGAATCGGATGCTATCAGTCCTGGCCCTCTTGGCCTCCCTCTCCCGCTCACTCATCTGTACCACCTCCATCTTCTGGGCATATAGGACTATTCGAGCAAAGTCAATATCGTGAAGAAGCATCTCAGTTTGGCAATCCCTAACCAAGGAGTCTGTTATCCCGTGTACAAACCTGCTCACACGGGCCCTCTAATCTGTCACTATCTCAAGAGCATACTTGGACAGACGAGTGAACTCCAAGTCATACTCCTGAACCGTCATCTTTGCTTGCTTTAGATTCACAAATTCAACTGATTTTAGCTCCCTCATTGATGTGTTGCAGATTTACAGCACTTTCGACGCTCAAAACTAAGAAAATAGCATGGACTTAGGTGTATTTATGTGGATATAAGGCACTTTTCCTTTGGTTACAGGATAAATTGGTGTTGGAGCTAAAAGATGAAAAAGATAGCCTGAAGTGTGCAAAATAGGCTCAAATTGTAGTCCAAAGTACAAGTCGTAGGAAGGTCCTACGAGTCGTACTGGTGGCCGTGAAAAGTTGCAGAAGGCTAATGTTGAAGAGATGCAGTATACGAGTCGTACCAAGCTTGTACGAGTCGTGGTGATGAAGTCGTGAAAAGATTCAGAAGATTTGCATAAGAGGCTGACTCCTTCTATGGAAAGCAAGTACGAACCATGGAATAAAGGTACAAGTCGTACCATGGTGATTGTGATGAACTTCAGATATATTTCAAAGTCTTAGAGTCAAGCCACGGGAGCTCAGTACAGATCGTAAGATGGAGGTACGAGTCTTACCAGGATCCAACACTTAGCCAAAATCCAGCCAGTCATGCAATGTACGAAAGGATGCTACGGACCGTAGGATCACGCTATGGATCATAGGTTCACTCGTGAGACGGGCGGAACCAGATATGGAAATTCACTCTATTAGCCTAGAAAAGGATTCTTGTGTCTGTATAAATACATTTTACGTTTTATTTTTCAGTAGATTTTTATCAGAGACTATTCGGGTGGTTTTGGGGTTATAAAACCGACACGCAAGTGCACGTGGTCGAACAAGTAGTAAGTGGATTTAGTAAGCCAAGTATCGATCCCACAGAGACTTGGGTTAAGTGCAATTTGCTCAAGTTTACTCTATTTTACTTCTGAATATGCTGACAACAAAGTGACCAAAAAGTGGATATTTTGTATTATAGATTTTTATACTAAAACTAAGAACAATTATCTACTTTGAATTTGGACTATGAATAAGAGCATGCCGAGGTTAAAGAACATGTAATGAAACTGATTATCATCATAAATTGGTTAATCTTTTCTTCCAGTTGCTAGCCAAGAACATTTACCAAGAGATTAAAACTCTCGTATTTAATCTCACTTAAGAATCATGAACCATCCATCTACATTTCTGTGATCAAATGCAATTCATGTTCTAGCAATACGATTCCGGTTCCTAAATTGACTAATACGACTTTCAGGTATATTTCTATCCTGAATGCACATCAAAACTCAATTTTCCCAAATCAAGTAAAGAACAATATCCTATTAATTCACAACTTTCCAATTTCATGCTCTCTCGAGTGAAATCGGACTTTTTAGATGTACATTAATGTAGGCCACACACCAATGCAGTAAGAACAAGAATTAATAGAACAACATGGAAGAAAAAGATGAAAAACCATATAATCAATAATCAAAATTCATCACAAGTGTTCATAACCTCAGCAAGGAAGGGAATTAGCCACTCATTTGTGGATTAATCATCATAAAACGAGTGTTAATCATACAAACAATTGAGTTAAAGAAGAAAGAAAGAGAGAAAAAACCCTGAAATTTTCGTCCCTCAACTACCTGTAACCCACGTCCTTGCTCCACCAAGTCTGAATTATCAAAAAAATAAACCTAAGTGTGCTATTTATAGTAGTAGGACTCTTTCCCGGAATAACAAGCAACGTGTCACGGAGTGCATCGCGGAGCACTGCCTCCGTGACACGCTACGGATGCGGAGGCTCTCTGGAAATCACCCGAACTTGGCCCCGGCAGCACCCTGCCGCGTTGGCAGCGTGTCACGCTGCTTGGGCAGCGCGTTGGCACCTCTTGGTCGCGCAGCCAACCTGCCGTGGCATGTTGCCAACGCGCAGGTGGGCTGTTGTGATCAGCCTGCCTGCCGTGGCACGTTGCCGACGCGCAGGTGGGCTGTTTTGTGCCTCCTCTTTGCCGACGTTCGCGTGTTAATTCCGTTTCCAAGCCTCTACTTCACCAACTCATGGATTAGTTACTCAAAAGTCATCAAAACCTACAAAACAAAGGCTAATCATGTTGGTTAGCACATATCTTCACTTCATATAGAATTACATGAAAATGTATACAATAACTTAGATAAACAAGACTAATTTAAGTCATAAAGTGTATCTCGGGCATGCTATTTTTGCCCGTGATCACAACCCCACACTTAAAGCCTTGTTCGTCCTCGAACAACCTTTTACATATCATGCATATGGAGACTCCCCCATAACTAATTTAGCAAGATAATTCAAGTTACGGCTATAATGATTACGTAAGATACAAGCTAAAAATAGAGCATGCCTGATTTGATCATTGAAATGAAGTACAACTTTGTTAAGACTTCTTAACCTCAAGAATCGACTCTCAATCTTAGCAAACTCATGCAAATCAACTGATTAAGAAATCCCACATGAATTATATCCTTCATTCAACATGTGCCCCTCACGGAAAGAGAGTTACCCAATTTCACACGCAAAAACAATTTTTATATCACAACATGTGTGGGTACATGCATAGAGTTACACTCACTCTCACAAAGAATTCACATGCATCATGTAATGACCCATAAGCTTGCCCTTAGTGTTTTATTCCACTAATTTAAGGATGTATGAATGTAAGATCAAGTAGGACTTTTTAGGTTGTAATGTAACACAGGTGCGGGTAGGTACTATTATTGCCAGTAATAGAGACTATCTTTCCTAAGCGCTTATAATACATCACGCCTTCATTACAAACTTCCCTTCCCTCACTTCACCTTTTTCTCTTTTCATCTTTCTTTTTCCTCTTTTGTTCCCCCCTTTCTTCAGGCACTTTTAGCTTATTAGTAAGGAGTTCTATAAGTAACTTTTCATTTATTTATTTTCTTACTCCCTACTAATACTCACCCGTATTCAAACAAGTGCACCCTCGCCCTTTCTCAACTTTTACAATTGCTACTTTCCCTTCTTTTTCATTCTTCTCACTCCTTTACTCTTTCGGATTTTTCCTTTAAGCGCTTAGGAGTTTTGGTTCAAATTCAAGGCTAATGAAAGAAAAAAGGATTAAGCTTATGTTGCAGTTGTCAAAGAATAGGCTCACGGCTCAATGGGGTTGACTAGGATTAATTTTTCAAGGTAAGTAAAATGAGGGATAAAAATTTGGTTCATTCAAAGAAATGCCTAAATCATCTCCTACAATTCACATCCTTCATTTCGTTTTATATACACACCAGGCAAGTTCTAGACATTTCATAATAGCACAGAATACTCAAAAACCTTACACTCATGGCACATGCTCAAATCAAGACACATTCAGCAGACTCTTACTCAGCTAATCACAAGAATTCAAAATTAAGCTTCCATCATATTGAGTCAAATTCAAGAGCCTAAGTGTCTCAAACAAAGTTATACACTTGCATGTTTCACACTGAACATACTTGCATCTTACAACCATGTATAGCACATAAAAAGAACATCAAGCACCAATTAGTTATGGTTTCAAAAACCCAAAACCTATCGACTAATTTTTCCTCAAGACGGTCGTCATCCATCCGTCGTCGGAAACAGTCCCTAGCTATGACTAAAAACTTTATATACAGACAAAGAAAAGAAAAAGAAAAATTTTTATTTTTCGGTTCAAAGACCCCCCGTCGGAAAAGAACCGAAAAGAAAAACCAACGGATGATGAAGTCATGCTTAATTCACAAAAAGTTTTCAAATTTTTCAAATTTCTCACAAGCATTACATTCGCCAAAAATCGTTAAGCACAAATTTATTTTTTTTTTTTTTGAAATTTCCCTCACCCCACACTTTAATCCTGCTATGTCCTCATAGCATCAAATTAAAATTTAAAAAGGGTGAGAAATACTCCCTGAGGCCATTAGGCCTAGCTAATAGCATGCCTTCCTTCAACTTTGCACAAGAGGGTGTTTGACCCCACACTTTTTCTCTTCCATGCTTGTTAGCTTCCTCCTCCACGGGTACTCAGACTTCCCCTCCATCTGTGCTTAACTTTCCACCAAAACAACACAAGATGAAAAATAAATAAAATCAACTTAAATGCAAGAAATTAAAATGGTACCCATGGTACCCTTGGGTTGCCTCCCAAGCAGCGCCTAATTTTACGTCGTGGCACGACATATCCAGTTTCACCGCATTTTCCTCCACCTTGAGGATATGAACCTCACCCCTAATTTATTCTCTAATTTCCTCTTATGCTCCAGGGGTGGTGGTGAAAAATTGTAAGGACCAAGCAGTAGATGTTGCCTTTTGAACCTATTGGCCCTTAAGTAAGCGAAGTCATTTTGTCTCTCTGAGTTAGCAAATTTCAAAATATACGGGGCTTGATCCTCCTCTAGACATTTCTCTATAAACTTGGAAGACTCTATTTCTATGTTGTCAACCAAACTTAATGTTGAAAAATGCGTCGAGTGTGGTCCAATACACCTCAACTCTGAAACTGCATTATGCTTGACCTCCTTACTTGTATACACCTTCTCAGCATCGACATCTATCTCTCCATTACTGTCAACTGGGGGATACTCTACCTCTTCTTCCATGAATGGATTTTCCATAAGTGTGAGCCCATCACAGGGACACTCAAGAGATTCTAATTGTTGGGCTTCATCCAAAAATTCACCCTTGTCTTCCTCTTGTAGTTCCTCTTGAATATCGGCTAAAACTGTCACCTGCAATTTATCACAAGCTTCAGCCTCAGCAATCATCTCCGTGAGTTTGACGCTCATCCTTTCTAGAGCCTCTGCATTCTCTTCTTGCTGAATTCTCAATACTGCCATCGCCTCCTTCATTGCTTCTGATTACTCCAGGAGTTGTTTCAGCATGTCTTCTATTCGAGCTTGGCGTCCCAAGTCCTCATTTTCAGCATGCCTATATCAGAAAAAACAACAGAAGGATCATAGTAGGGGCTTGGGGGACGGGAATATGCATTCGGAAAGCCATCCCAATGGTCATCTTGACCACCACATATATTGCACGTGTTACAGTGTTGCCACGAGTGGTGTCCTCCTCGATTCAGACAAGATTCGCTAAAATATGAGTATCCACCATTTATACCATTTGTATTTCACGATGTCATGTCAATAAGGGTATCTGAAAAAGAAAAAAATAAAATGAAAAAAAATTAAAACAAACACTAAGACCAAGTTGTCAGCACTATGAAAAAAAATATAGTAAATTTACACTTAAGAAAAATTCACCAATTGCCAGTCCCCGGCAACGGCACCAAAAACTTGTTCGGGTGGTTTTGGGGTTATAAAATCGACACGCAAGTGCACGTGGTTGAACAAGTACTAAGTGGCTTTAGTAAGCCAAGTATCGATCCCACAGAGACTTGAGTTAAGTGCAATTTGCTCAAGTTTACTCTATTTTACTTCTGAATATGCTGACAACAAAGTGACCAAAAAGTGGATATTTTGTATTATAGATTTTTATACTAAAACTAAGAACAATTATCTACTTTGAATTTGGACTATGAATAAGAGCATGCCGAGGTTAAAGAACATGTAATGAAACTGATTATCATCATAAATTGGTTAATCTTTTCTTCCAGTTGCTAGCCAAGAACATTTACCAAGAGATTAAAACTCTCGTATTTAATCTCACTTAAGAATCATGAACCATCCGTCTACATTTCTGTGATCAAATGCAATTCATGTTCTAGCCATACGATTCCGGTTCTTAAATTGACTAATACGACTTTCAGGTATATTTCTATCCTGAATGCACATCAAAACTCAATTTTCCCAAATCAAGTAAAGAACAATATCCTATTAATTCACAACTTTCCAATTTCGTGTTCTCTCGAGTGAAATCGGACTTTTTAGATGTACATTAATGTAGGCCACACACCAATGCAGTAAGAACAAGAATTAATAGAACAACATGGAAGAAAAAGATGAAAAACCATATAATCAATAATCAAAATTCATCACAAGTGTTCATAACCTCAGAAAGGAAGGGAATTAGCCACTCATTTGGGGATTAATCATCATAAAACGAGTGTTAATCATACAAACAATTGAGTTAAAGAAGAAAGAAAGAGAGAAAAAACCCTGAAATTTTCGTCCCTCAACTGCCTGTAACCCACGTCCTTGCTCCACCAAGTCTGAATTATCAAAAAAAATAAACCTAAGTGTGTTATTTATAGTAGTAGGACTCTTTCCCGGAATAACAAGCAACGTGTCATGGAGTGCATCGCAGAGCACTGCCTCCGTTACACGCTACGGACGCGGAGGCTCTCTGGAAATCACCCGAACTTGGCCCCGGCAGCACCCTGCCGCATTGGCAGCGTGTCACGCTGCTTGGGCAGCGCGTTGGCACCTCTTGGTCGCGTAGCCAACCTGCCGTGGCACGTTGCCAACGCGCAGGTGGGCTGTTGTGATCAGCCTGCCTGCCGTGGCACGTTGCCGACGCGCAGGTGGGCTATTTTGTGCCTCCTCTTTGCCGACGTTCGCGTGTTAATTCCATTTCCAAGCCTCTACTTCACCAACTCATGGATTAGTTACTCAAAAGTCATCAAAACCTACAAAACAAAGGCTAATCATGTTGGTTAGCACATATCTTCACTTCATATAGAATTACATGAAAATGTATACAATAACTTAGATAAACAAGACTAATTTAAGTCATAAAGCATATCTCGGGCATGCTATTTTTGCCCGTGATCAGAGACATTATTGTAGACAACATTAGACAATTGAGAGAAAAGAGAGAATTGAGTTGATTTGACTTGTGATTAACCTTTTCTTGAATTCTTCTTGTTCTTGCTATTTGTTCTTCAAGATTTTGCTGATTAATTAAAGGAAGTGTTTTTCTCATACTTGTAAGTATTGATTTATGTTTTTAATCATGAATGCAATTCACAACCTTACAACTATGAGAGGCTAAAACCTCTGTAGCTAGGGTTGTGGGAACCATGGTGGATTAACAAGCCAGGGTTGCACAAAGTGATTCTAAAACCAATACAAAAACTTATATTGGATTCTCTTCATGCTTAAATGTTTCTTAACGGTGTGCAATGTTGGGACATGCCCAAATTCTTTACTTGCTTAGGTCTAAGAGGTAGAGATTAGGAAAAGAGAATTACAATGGAACCTTGATCTTGATGATCATTGTATTAACTTGAGTTGTGGTTGCAGGATAGTTAAATCTGGAACTTAGTGATAATGGATAGTTTGAAACTACTCATGAGACTTGGTCGAGTAATTGAGTATAGTCATTCAATAGGGACTGGTCGGTCATTTGAATGAACCTAAGTTATCAGTTCTATATGTAAGTATTGGTGATGATCAGAGTGTATACCCAAAGCAGTTATGAACCCATGGGAAACACAAACCCTAGTTATCCTTTAATATTGATTCAAAACCGGATTTTTGATAATTGTTTTTATCATTGATTTTCTTTAGAACCCCCAATTTTGAAGTAACTACCTCACAAGTTCACTTACCGGCTGTAATCTAGCTCTTCCATATTCCCTGTGGGATCGACCCCAACTTCTAGTTAGTTTCTCTATTGAGAACGTCCACTTCATACTTCAGTAAGAGGTGTAGTTTGAGCGTTATCACTCACCTCAAGAGGGAAGAACCGATCTAGAAATGCAGGATGAAACTCCTCCCAACCGATGGGACCTACTCCCACAGTCCGGCTATATTTCCACTGCTTGAACCATATCTGCACGACCCCCTTCAACTGATACGAGGCCAAATCAGTGCACTCCTCCCTTGTCACCCCCATAATCTAGGTGATCTTCAAAATCTCCTCAATGAACTCATGTGGATCCTCATCCACCTTCGACCCAAGGAACTCGGGAGGGTTCATCCTCAAAAAGTCTCTAACTCTCTCCGCCACTGCATTTCCATTCTGAGGGACATGCACTACTGCTTACTGATGACCTGGGCGGTCAGGGCCTGGGCTAACATCTGAATGGCTAGCCTGAACTCTACGTGGGCAACTAGCTCGGGTATGTGCTCCTCATGTACTAGTGGGGCCTTCTGATGCCAGTCTCCATTGCCATTCTTATGGCCATTTCTTTTTTCGTTTCTCCTTTCGTTAACTCCAAATGGAGGCATGATTCTGCAAATGCATATTGCACGAGTTAGAAGGATAAAGAGACATTTCACCACACGACATACATCATGAAAGAAGGAAAGTTTTCCTAAACGTCTCGAAGCCTCTTCGTCATAAGTGCGGCATACTTCACACCCATTAAAAAGACTCTACTTAACATGGCTTTTGGACACCCTAGGATACTTCAAAATCTAATGCTCTGATACCAAGTTTGTCATGACCCGAATATAGGCCCGAATTGAGACACGGGATAAGAAACCCCTAGAGACTCCAAGTCGACCCACGGCATGAACATACCTATAAATCAATCATAGATAAGCGGACGATCATCATAAATAACATAGCGAAAGTCTAAAAAACATAATATCAGAATACATACATCAATCTGAAGCTAAATACAACTATGCCTAGAAAAGCCTCTAATACTGATGAGTTGATGGGACAAGACCCCAACTAACTCACTATGGTCTGAAAATTGAAAAGACGAAACACAACTGATAAGAAGGGCCCTCGCAAGATGAGGACTCGCAAACTGAGGCTGAGGAAAGCTAACTCCGGGAATCTGACTAGCGGCGGGACTAAGTCTGGGTATTAGATCCTGTATCATGAACCGATACAATATAGAGTATACGGTCAGTATGTGGAATGTACCGAGTATGAAAGGTAAGTAAAACCGCTAAGTAAGTGAAATCATTAAACATGCATGGTATAAAACATAATCAAGATAAGATTCTAAGAGTAGCGGCTACATGCTATTTTTAGAAATTGTGATCTGAAAATAACTGAACATCATAACTGAATCGAATGACCCAAAGTTGAAAATTGATAATCATAAGTAAAATCGAACATTGGGTCAAACCTTCTAAAAACATATATCATGACTGATATACATGCATAACTGAAATCATGAGGAACAATGGGAGACTCGTCATATAACTAACATTACCATGATAGAGCTTACGTGGTCCCAACTATCACACTCAAGTGGGCAAAGCCATCCAAAGCCTTGCCAGGGCTAAGGGCGCTACCATGATATCGATATCAAGCTCAAGGCCTCTTAGGGGAAGGGGAAAGCTCCAAATGAGTTCCCAAATAATCTGATCATACCTACGTTGGCGAGTAATTCTGAGGCATAGGGTTGACTGATCTTTAGCCTACTTGGTGCTAGATACTACTCCCAAAAATATGAATATGCACTCCATCATTTTTCAGTAAAGCTGACCATCATCTAATGACGAGACTGAATAATTACATACATGAATAATCTGAAATCATAACATGAGGAGCCTTGGATCAAACCATACCACAAGATGAAAATACTGGGAGTCTTGGCTCCAAAACCATGTGGTAAGCTAATTCATGAAATCATAAGACATAGTTGATCATATGGACTTGCCCAATACTTAAACATATTTGAAATCAACTTGATTCACTTTGAAAACATGAACATAAACATGGGTATTTCAAAATCATACTAGTTTCATAAACACCACATCATACTTTAACATATATCTCATAGATCTTAACTTTCATGAACATTTATGGATGGGCATCATAATTTAGAAAACTTGAAAACATAATTTATAATTTAAAGCATTTTAAAATCTACCCATTAATCATAATTCATCATTTAAAACACGCTTAGATCATACCTATGATTGAAACTTAGAAATTCATGCATTGGGTAGAAACCCCATGGAATCATCAATTAGAACATCATGAATTGACAGAGAATTGGGAATGGGTGTGGACAATTTCACCCATTCATATCCTTATATAAGTAAGGGAATTCTGGTTTTACCACTTCCTTGATTGCCCAAAGAGAATTGAGGAAGAACCTTGTAGAACTAGTTATTTTTCATTTTTTGGCCTTGACTACCTATTGTATAACTTTTGGTGGGTCGGTAAACCACCTTCTGCTATAGTATGCCATCTTACTCTGATTTTATAGTTGTTGTGTTGTTGAACCTTGTCAGTTCTATCTTGTTGTAGTAAGATTTTTCTAGGGTTCTCTTGGTTAAGTATGGCACCAGGTGTCAGTCATGCCTCCCCAGGTTTGGGGTGTGACAAACTTGGCATCAGAGCAGTTTGTGTCCTAGGGTGTCTATGAGCCTTGTCTAGTAGAGTCTTGTTTATGTGTGCATTGCGCAATATACTTAGAAATAGGAGACTACAGGACATGTAGGATTGTTACCCTTCTTTCTAGATCAAGTCGTGTGAGAAGTCAACTGTTGTAGGAGTCGGATCTAGACTCACGTTTGCTGACTTGTGCAAAGAATGCTTGAAATATAATGGATTATGATTGGCCAGTTGCTAGACGTGGCAGCAGGTAAGATCCTTATCCTGATTTTTGTTGGAGTGGTGTTTTACACCTTGGTAGGGTGCAAGGTCATCCTGTTTGGAGTTATTTGTGATAGACCCAAGAGTTTCATGATTTTGTGAGCTCAATAATGTTGTGATAATACTTAGAATTGAATTGTGCGTATCATCCAACATTCGAGAACGAATGTTCCTAAGTGGGAAGGATGTAACACCCCGTATGATTTAAGAAATAAATTCATATTTTCGAGGTAGGAATAAGAGCACTTAATAGTATAAAAATGAAATATTATGAGGTATTTGAGTCAATCTATGATTGTATTAAAGATTGGACGTCGATCAAATTATAGAACGAAATTCGGAAAAAGTTATCGCAAATTTCTTTCTTGAAATTCTCTGAAATTTGTGGTAAATGTCTTGAAACTTTTATCTTAGTATATAAGTATTTAGGGGGGCTACGACCTATCAAATCAAAGGTCTATGAGTCTAGTTTCCAGTTCCTAAAACCATTTATCAATCCGACTTCGAAATAGGAAGATATACGCATTTTTGCAAGACCGCACAAGCAGGCACGTCAAAAATGGGCCAAGGCAGTAGAGGACTATTTAAGCCCCTTGGTTGGTGGTTGAAGTATAAAGTGGTTTCTATCAAATATAATAACCCAACTAGATTGGGGTTGTCTAATAGGGAATTGTGAAGAAATAATATGTTAATGATGAATAAACTAACTTGCAATCAATATTTCAGAAGGGGATTTGCAAATAAAGAATAGAAAATAATGCTAACAATGATTAGGTTGTGTATCAAATTATCAATACAAAACTAGGATTGTGTTTCTCGTGATTTCATAAATTAGTAGGCTTTTACTAGTGATATATCCTAGTGAATTTTGTGTAAAACTGATGATTAAGTTTATCTAACATCTCTCGACCTACATAGATGAATTTCACTTATCTCCTCTCGGAATCAAAGTGTGTATATTTTTCCCTCTCCATAAGTCTTGACTTGACTATCCTCGGTTAGAGCTCAAGTTAATTTAGATGAGGGTTCGTAGTCTCAAATTGCCGATGTTATTTTTTTCTAACTTCAACCACCTTGATCGAGCAAGTTGAAGATATAGGCACGTTTCAACATTTGCAACCGTTGAAACTAATCAAAACAAAGAGAATAACAATCCACTCAATTCACCATTAAAAAATCACTATTTTATTATGCCTACTTTTGTTAATCCATCATGGTTCTCACAACCCTAGCTTAAGAGATTTAGTCGCTCATGTTTATGAGAATAAAAACAAAAGATGTAGAAGAATTCATAACGAAATACTTACGATAATATGAACTTGTTAACAAAATCTCCAAAGCTATATTGAATCACAAGAACTTGATGAATTTCTAGCAAATACTCAACTAAGATATTACACAAATTCGTAAAGAATGAATTGCACAACACTATTAATTGTACTTTAACAATGTTGTACAATAATTTTCTTGGAATTAGATGCCTAAAAATATGTTATGAGAGGGTATTTATAATATTAGATTAAGCCTTCATTATTCCTTCTTGGATTAGAATTGGGTTTTGCTGCTTCTATTCCTAGTCGAACTGAGATTGGAATCCTAGCCGTTTGGACACATGTGGTGCACTGCGCCTCTCCTACACCAGTATGTCTGGTGTGTCGTGCCTCTAGGTGCTCTCGAGTGGTCTGTGCGGCACGCAGTCCCTTGTATAGTTATTCCTATGCGCTGCCAATTTCTATTATGCTCGTTTCTTCAACCCCATTTTTCCATACTTGTTTTCAGTCACAATTAAGCCCAAATTCATCACTTTAAGTCTTGAAAGCATCTAATCATGTGCATTATCTCTTTTTACAAAAATATCATAAAAACAATAAAACACACATAATTTATGCACAAAACATAGCTAAGTATGTGCAAAATATGCCTAATAAATGCATAAATACATCGTTCATCACCACCCCACACTTAAAGTTGTGTTCGTCCTTGAACAATCTACTACTTTTGTTCTCCAATCTAATCACAAAATTCACCCTATGAACAGGTCTACTTACACTTAGGATCATTAGAAAAATCAATCAAGCTCCAAAACTTAACTCCATATGCATATAGAATCAACATTCAAATGTCAAAGTTTGAAATCACTTAGTTTTTAGAACTAACTCAACAAGATATATTTGAGCCAATATGAATCATATGTAATTTGACAATAAAGATATATCAAAATCTTACCATTATGTGCCCTCACTATTTGGGGAGTTGCCCTTTCACACACAAGATATATAATATTATTAGCTTGGGCATAAATAAATAATTTCCGCTCACTCTGCCAAAAAACTCAACATGCATGCAAAAGACGACTCATAGGCTTGCCCTTATTGTAGTTACTCCACTAATATAGAACATTGAATCAAGGATCAATTAGCACTTAAATTGGTTGTAATGTAGGCTAAGGAACGGGTAGGAACTATTTGGCCAAGATAGTGACTAATCTCCCTAAGCACTTTAATACTTCACAACTCTTTGACTTTTTAGAACATTCTTCAATCTCCTATTTTTCTCCTTATACATCCTTTTATTTCTCAAATTTTCAACTTGGGTGACTAGTGGGAATTTTTCATATTTAAGCTCATTCACAAAAAAAAAATTCATTCATCATTCATTTTTTTCAAACTTTTTCTTTCCCCACTACATCACCCTCCTTGTTTAGCAAATTTCACCCTTTTCTTTTCTTCTAATTTCCACACTTTTGGCTTTTCCCTTTTATTCTCCACTTATGCTCCTTTTATGAAAAAATTTTAATGAAGTTCTCTAGGAGTCATTTGGATCAAAATAAAAGTCAATAGAGTAAAAAGGGATTAATCTTGTAATATGGCTATCAAAAAAATAGGCTAATGCTCAAAATGGCTAACTAGGATAATTACATAAAGGTAGGTAAATTAGGATACAAATAGGCTACCAAAGAAATGCCTATATCACTTACTAGGTTCAACATCTTCATTTCATTTTGCACACGCCCCGGGCAAGTTCAAGACATCAAATTGCAAGCATGGAGTATACAATAAATATCCCACTCACACCATGGCACAAATGGCTCAATAATGGAAACCAATATTACTTAAACACATATATCCATATTGTATGCATAACATAAATACGCCCAATTTTTCAAGCATAGGATTCAAGTTCCAAAAGACTATGTGTTTCTACCTTTTCATGCATTTTTCATGAATTTCACAAAGTCCCAATGATACCTTTAAGTGAAGCACCTAGCATTCGTAAGGTTTCAAGTTCTTGTTCTCCTGATGACTAATTTTCCCTTAAGACGGTCTTCATCTATCTGTCATCGAGAAAATTCAAGACTCTATGACTAAGTAAAAAAATTTAGACTCTCTACTCAGTTATAAGGGACTATGTACCATAAAAGTACCGAAAATAAAAACCGGAGGAACCAAAGAAAAACAAAACATCAATCAAAAGAAAAAAAATATTACAAATGAATGGGATAAGTCATGAATCACAAAAAAAACTATGCCCACCATGTACAAATTTAGCAATGAAGCCATGCGTGGTATAACAAAGTTTACTTCTCCCACCCTACACTTAATTGGTAGCACTGTCCTCGGTGCTATAACAATAAAGTATAAGTAAAAGAGTGAAAGAAGAACTCCCTGGCCTTTAATCACCATCATTGATGGGGGCTAGAGTAGCTTCTCCCATCTCAGTATTATTCTCATCATCATCAGACTCCAAGTCAGGATCGACTCTAGCCTACTCCTCGTCTGTGGCACCATCATCATCTAGTGGCTTCTCAAATCCAGGCCCAACTCCGCAGAGAGCCCTAGTATGCTCACTCAAGAGGTAGTCCATGTTGAGTTGTTGTAGTTTCTCCTCTGTCATACTATTCATTCTCAACTGCAGCATTTGCATGTCGTATAGGTGACTCGACATATTATCAAATCTTGCATAATGCTCACCAATGGATAGGGTCGAACCATGTAAGCCTTCAAGATCCTTAGTCCTTGTCATATCAATCCCCTTAGGGTCATACCTAGGCCTTTAATGCAATACCTTCTCCTTAATTTCATGCCCTCTCAGAAATGGGTCAAGTGACCCCCAAAATCAAACCTTTTCCCCTTTTTCACACTTACTTTCCTCAACACATCCTTTATAATTGCCCCAACATTAATAAACATCCCAATTATCAATGCATAGACAAGACACACTCTCTCCTGTGCAACATGAGTCATGTGCTTTCCAGGCACCAAACAAGCACAAATAATTTTCAATCAAATCCTAGCATCTCTAGTAAAATGGGCATAGGGAAAAGACACATGATACCTGATCACGCTCAAATTACACCTTGAAATTGAAGTATAAAGCGGTCGCTGTCAAATATAGTGTTACACCCCATAAAGTTAACGATTAGTAAGAGTACGCGTGGATACGTGATGAATAAAGAGAGTACGACTCATGTAGAAAAGCCTCAGAAGCAGGATTGAGCAAGGCTAGGCCGTGAAGGGCTAAAGCGATGCGCCAGCCGGCAGGGCACTGGCCAGCACGGCGCCACATCACACTAGCGCAAGGGGAGGCGCGACGCGGGGGGTCCTCTGTCGCGAGGCGCCCCCTGCCACTGACCTCACCTATATATAAGGCCCCTCCTTTTAATTGTAATTCATTTTCTAGTGTTTTCTTCGGCCAGAGAAAGAGGAGAACGAAGATTTCTATAGTTTTCACCCGATTACGCTATCAAACGCGGCCCAAACTCAAATAAACTTCAGGTATCAAGTTCTAAGCCTGCATGGAGCATTACTATAGGGTTATTTTCTCGAAATTCGCCTGGCAGACCGGAACCCTGCCGAGCAAAAGTGTTCAGAATTGCTCCAAATTGATTCCTATGCAGTCATAGGCATTAGGTAAGTATTTCTCCCTTCTGAACTCCCGGAATGTTATAGGTTTTCGGTCGTATTTTGCGAAGTTGAAGTATTATGGTTATTAGTATCAAAAGTTATCATTTTAAGCCGAATTTGGTATTGAAATTAGTCTCCTTCTCCCTGAATTATGGCTATAGTTGGAATGAGTTGTTGAATACAAGTTGAAACTTGTCGATTATTTGGGAAACGGCAATCGAGGTGTGTTAAGGAGAATTCCTTCGGTAAGTTAGTTTCTATAGCATTATAATACAGTTTGAATCCTAATAAGGGAGCCAGAAATATTGTTGTTGTGAATAGTTGTTGTTGTTAGCTGAGACTAGTACTTAAGTTTAATTTGGGATTGACTTTTCCCTGTATAGCCTTCCATGACCAACCCCATGGTCACTAGCTGTGTCGTTGTCCGCCAGGGGCTATATGACGTCGCTCCAAGGGGTGGTATGCCATCCCAAGGGATGATGATATGGCCCAAAGACCTTATAAAGTCCACTCCATGGCTAGACTACTAGTTCGATGTCGTATTGGCATCACACCCCTATCGAGCCTGGTGCCTGGGGTGTAGTTATTAGGAGTCCATTGGACTCAGACATAGCTACAGTTCAGGGGCCGAGTGGGCGCAGTTGCAGACCCAGGGGAACGATAGGTTGGCTATAGTTTCTAGTTGACTCATTTTGACCTTGTTAGGGGTATATAGATTGAAGTGTGCTCGTCAGGGCTTATGGGGGCCCCGGGTGGGTTATTCTGTGTTGTTTGTACTTTCTAGCTTATGGGTCCAAGTAAGGTTCTTGTTCTCACTATTTACTGATAGATTAGACAGCAGAAGTTAAGTTATTCAGGTTATGCCCCTATCCCTTCTACTCAGTTACTTTCAATTTTATTTCAACTTTATTCAGTTACTTTCCATTATTGTCTTACATATTCAGTACATATTGTACTGACAGCCATCCTTGGGGCACTGCATTACTTGTCTGCACATGCAGATAGACACAGATCAGGACCTTCTTAGCTTTCAGCCTGAGTTAGCAGTATAGTTAGCTCCCCTCCTCCGGAGCTGATTAGTTAGAAGGTTTGCTCTTTTTATTGTACAGTATATGGGTAGGTCAAGGCCCTGTCTCGATCATTATTCCACTCCTAGAGGCTTGCATATTTACAGTTTCCCTGTGGTTAGTTTGTTGTTGGCCGTGTGGGGCCTATATATGTTTTATTTCATGTGATGATCATGTGGGGCCTTGTTTTGCTGTTAGATAGTGGCCTTTTCAGCTATAGTATAGCTATAGTTGCCTGATTTTCATTTTAGTTATAACTAGACAGCATGATGGTCCTGTCAGCCCGCATAGGATTCCCTTTTATTTCTTGTTATTAGTTAGCTGTTTTTGTTTACAGGTGGCTATATGGCCTTGTCGGCCGGAGGCTGTATTTACAGCCGAGATATAGCCCGTTGTTTTCTTGAATTGAGTTGCAGGCATGCACCAGACATGCATAAGCCTAGCTAGGTCGGCCAGATTCCAGTGTGGCACTAGGTGTCATTCATGCCCCCTAAGGTTGGGCGTGATAGACTTGGTATCATAGCAGGTCGTACCCCAAGGTGTCTGCAAGCCATGCCAAGTAGAGTCTTGTCTATGGATGTGTTGTGCACCACATTCTATAGACAGGAGGTTGCGAGGCATGTTAGGGTGGTTACTCTTCTTTCTCTTCCAGTCGTGCCATAGAGTTGTACTGTATAGGGTTGAGTCCCTATGCTTACTATGAGGGTGTTTGGTTTAGCTTATAAGCTTAAGCACTTTTTAACTTTTTATAGTGTTTGTTTTTATTAAAAAGTGATTAAAAAAGTTGAAAAGTACTTTAAAAAGTCAAAAGCCAAAAGTTGGTAGATACTAACTTTTTATTTTTTGGCTTATAAGTCATTTAAGTTTGACCAAACTATTTACCTTTTTATCCCATAATTTTTTTCTAATTTCAATAATACTCTCACTCAAATCTTTGACAAAATTTTATTTTTTTGTTCATATTAGGAAAAAATAATTAAAAATCAAAAAATTAAAAAAAAGAAAAAAATTTAAAAGTATAGTAATTCATTTAAATTATTATATTCGATTTTAAAAAAATAGAACTATAGTCCTAATAAAAAGTAAAGGGGAGATCTGCCTAATTTTATTCAAATTATATATTTTAAAAATTAAAAATAACTTTAATAATTATATTATATTAAAAATAAATTAATTAATTAATTTAAATTTTAATTATTTTAGAAATAAAAATATCATAGTAACTCACTTTTTATAGTGTTAACAACTTTAAGGGAATTTCAGTCATGTGACCCAAAATAAGTGCTTAACAGCACTTTTGTACCAAACACATCAATAATTTTTTTTCAATTTCAGCACTTTTATCCAAACATATAACTGCTTATTTATAAAATAAGTTTCAACACTTAAAAAGTGCTTTAAGCACTTATGTTTAAATGCTACTTTTTTTAGCTAAACCAAACGGGCTCTATATTCTGTTTGTCTATAGAGAAATATCAGACACGCGACAGACCACGACTGGCAGGAAGCTGGACGTCGCTACAGGAGAAGGTACTGGCAGGGTGCCCCAGTTAGAGCCAGCCCAATCTGAGAGCGATAGGGAGACTTCATCTCGGTCTCCCCAGCACTCTCTGCCACGCCAGGAGCCATCTAAAGTGGCAGATGTGTTGGCACTACCTCCAGCAGTTCCTATATCGATACCATCAGACCAGGAAAAGGTCAGGAGCACTGTCTTCATGTTAGCTCAGATGATGGTTGCACAGCGTCAGCCAGTGGCACCCGTGGTTGCTGAATCTTCAGGAGGACCTAGTATTTTGAGAGTCCGAGAGTTTCTCATGTTGATTCCCCCACAGTTCATGGGGACGGACCAAGATGAGGACCCTCAAGACTTCTTGGACCAACTGCAGCGGATCTTCAGGATAATGCATGCCACGCCTACGAAGTCGGTTGATTTAGTGGTATTTCGGTTGTGGGACATAGCGGTGTTATGGTACGAGAGTTGGGAGAGGTCCCAAGGTAGAGATGTTCCTCCTCTGACTTGGTCCAGCTTTTTAGAGGCCTTCTTGGATCACTATTTGCCACGAGAAATCCGACAGGCCCGGGTAGATCAGTTTTTGCATCTGGAGCAGGCTTCGATGAGTGTTCGGGAGTATGCTATGAGGTTTGACTCCTTGGCCCGATATGCACCAACTTTTGTAGACACTATGCTAGTCAAGGTGCATCGGTTCATTATGGGGATGCTTCTAGAGTACGTGGAGACTTGTGTTATAGCTACTCTGTCGTAGGACATGGTCGCTCGTATTCAGGAATTTTCTCAAAGTATTGAGGGGATCAGGCAGCGATAGCGAGAGATAGAAAGGGCAAATTAGGAGCAATGCCGCAAGGCTAGACCTAGCGACACTCAGAACGAGTTTCAAGGCGTACCTAGGCCACGACTATTAGGAAGACCACCCAAACCCCCACCTCCACAGCAGCAGCAGGGTGGTAGGTTAGACAACCAGAGGTAGTCGGGACCCGGTGAGAGCTCACGGTCATCGGGTTCGCAGTAGCATAGGGGATCAGAGTAGAGTAGACTCACCGTGCCACCTTGCCTCATTTGTAGTCGATGCCGTCTTGGGGCATGCAGATATGGTTCTACTACATGTTAACACCTGTAGACAAGAGGGTCACATGATGAAAGACTATCCAGCTAGGGTTCAGAGTGATCGGGACCGAAAACACAGATCTTCAGTAGGGTCATGTGTCCCAGCATCTCCAGCAGGGCGTAGGCCCTCATCTCCAGCCGGTAGAGGCCGAGGCAGGTCAGGGACATCGAGCTCAGGCACCGGTCCAGATCGCACCTATGCTTAACCGGGGCGACAAGAGTCAGAGTCATCACTGGGTGTTGTGACAGGTATGCTGGACATTTGTTCTCATTCTGTGCATGTTTTAGTAGACCCAGATTCCACTTTGTCTTACGTTACACCATTAGTGGCCCGAAAGTTCGGTATAATGCTAGAATTGCTTCAGCGACCATTTTCAGTGTCCACGCCGGTAGGTGATTCTATTATAGCTAAAAGGATCTACCGGGGTTGCACAGTAGAGGTTGTTGGTCTCCAAACTTTGACAGATTTAGTGGAACTAGAAATGATTGATTTTGATGCAATTATGGGTATGGATTGGCTAGCACCATGTTACGCCAACGTAGAATGTTGGACCAAGACTGTTCAATTCCACTTTCTAGGGGAGGTAATAGAGAGTGGAAAGGCATGTAGCCACGCCAAAAGGCAGGTTTATATCCTATCTTCGGTCGATAAAGTTGATAGCAAAGGGTTGCATCTATCATATTGTCAGGGTTCAGGATGTCCAAGAAGAATCCCCGACTCTTCAGTCCATTCCAGTAGTCAATGAAATTCTAGATGTGTTCCTTGATGAACTTCCTGGTATTCCCCTAGAACGGGAAATTAATTTTTCTATCGACCTATTACCAGGTACTCAGCCTATATCCATCCCTCCGTACCGAATGGCTCCTGCTGAGCTCAGAGAGTTGAAAGAACAACTGAAAGATCTGCTGGATAAGGGCTTTATTAGGCCAATACATCACCATGGGGTGCGCCAGTTTTGTTTGTAAGAAAGAAAGATGGCTCCCTCTGTATATGTATAGATTACCAACAGCTAAATAAAGTCACCACCAAGAATAAATACCCACTTCCCAGAATAGATGACTTGTCCAGTCATCTATAAGGGGCGAAGTATTTCTCTAAGTTGACTTAAAGTCTGGGTATCACTAGGTGCGGGTTCGGGAGAGAGACATCTCGAAAACAGCTTTCAGGACCAGGTATGGCCATTTTAAATTCCTAATCATGTCCTTCGGTTTGACGAATGCTCCTGCGGTGTTCATGGATCTGATGAACAGCATCTTCAAGCCATATCTGGATTTGTTTGTGATAGAATTCATTGATGACATTCTGGTGTATTCCCGCTCAAAAGAAAAATACCGAGATCATTTGCAAACAGTTCTCCAGATTCTCAGGGATCGCTAGTTGTACGCCAGATTTTCTAACTGTGAGTTTTGGCTGAATTTGGTAGCTTTTTTGGGTCATATTGTATCAGATGCTGGTATTCAGGTAGATTCAACGAAGATTGAGGCAGTAAATACATGGCCTATACCTACAACTCCAATTGAGGTACGCAGTTTCCTGGGGTTAGCCGGGTATTACAGAAGATTTGTAGAGGGGTTTTCTACTTTATCAGTGCCTTTGACCAAGTTAACTTAGAAAGCAGCTAAATTTCACTGGACTAAAGCATGTGAACAGAGTTTTCAGGAGTTTAAAAACAGATTGATATCAGCACTAGTACTAGCTTTGTCGGAAGGTTCAGAGGGTTATGCAGTGTATTGTGATGCTTCGGACGTCGAGTTTGGGTGTGTTCTGATGCAACACAGTAAGGTAATTGTTTATGCTTCAAGGCAGTTGAGGAAGCATGAAAGGAACTATCTCACTCATGACCTAGAGTTAGCGACAGTAGTTCACGCCTTAAAAATCTAGAGACATTACCTATATTGGGTACATGTGGACATTTTTACTGATCATAAGAGCCTCCAGTACATCTTTACACAGAAAGAGTTGAATCTGCGGCAGCATCGCTGGTTAGAATTATTGAAGGACAATGACGTGAATATTTATATCATCCAGGGAAGGTTAATATTGTAGCAGATGCCCTTAGTCATAGATCAATGGATAGTTTGGCGCATTTGAGGCCCGAACAACGGGAGCTGGCCCAAGAATTGCACCAATTAGCCAGTTTAGCCATCCGAATAGTAGACTCGGGAGACAGTTGGGCAGTGATTCAGAATACCGCAGTATCATCTCTGGTTGTAGAGGTAAAAGACGGCAGTATGAAGATCCTAACCTGGTACAGTTTAGAGATAAAGTTCAGCGAGGTGAAGTATTATCTTTTGAGGTAACCAAAGATAGGGTCTTGAGATTGAGGGGTCGCATCTGTGTTCCAGATGTGGCAGGACTTCGCCAGCAGATCATGGCAGAGGTACATTATTCCCATTATTCTCTTCACCCAGGTTCAACAAAGATGTATCATGACATAAAAGATATTTACTAGTGGCCGAAAATGAAAAAGGGTGTAGATGAATTTGTAGCACAATGCCCTAACTGTCAGCAAGTAAAAGCAGAACATCAAAAACCCGGCAGATTGACACGGGAGATAGCGGTGCCTATGTGGAAATGGGAAGTAATGAACATGGATTTTGTGATAGGTTTACCCTGTACCAGGCGTAGATTTGATTCTATCTGGGTGATTATTGATATATTAATGAACTCAACTCATTTTCTGCCAGTCAAGACCACCTTCTCTAGCGAGGACTATGCTGAATTGTATATCAGAGAAATAGTTCAATTACATGGTGTCTTGACTTCTATCATTTCTGATAGAGGGGCGCACAATTCATAGCAAAATTCTGGCAGTCATTTTAGAAAGGCTTGGGAACGCAGGTTAATTTGAGTATAGCATTCCATCCTCAAACAGATACGCAGGCAGAACGTACAATTTAGACGCTTGAGGATATGTTGCGAGCGTGTGTGTTAGACTTCGGGGGCAGTTGGGATGAACATTTACCCCTTATAGAATTCTCTTACAATAACAGTTATCATTCGGCAATCCAGATGGTGCCTTATGAGGCCTTATATGGGAAGAAATGTAGATCCCCTATCAGGTGGTTTGAAGTTGGGCATGCAGAATTAGTAGGACCTGACATGATCCATAAATCAGTAGAAAAGTAAAGCTTATCAGCGCTTGTTGACAGCTTAGAGTCGCCAGAAATCCTGCTCTGATGTATGGTATAGCCCTGGAATTCAGTGTTGGTGATTGGGTGTTTCTGAAAGTTTCGCCAATTAAGGGAATAATGAGGTTTGGTAAAAAGGGTAAGCTTAGCCCTAGGTTTATTGGCCCATATCGGATCCTTCGGAGAATAGTCCAAGTGGCTTCTGAGTTAGACTTACCCCCAAAGTTAAAATCTGTTCACCCGATCTTTCACGTTTCAATGCTGTGAAAATGTGTAGGGGACCCGTCCTGAGTCGTGCCAGTTGAGGATGTACAGGTTACTGAGGAGTTAGCCTACGAAGAGGTTCCAGTGGCCATATTAGATTGGCAGGTTTATAGGTTGAGAACAAAAGATGTCGCCTCTGTTAAAGTATTATGGAGGAATAGAAATAAATAAGAGATGACCTGGGAAGCTGAGGATGATATGAAATCTAAATATCCTCACCTATTCCAGGATGGATCCAAATTATGCAATTAAAGTAAGGTTGTTGTTCAGTTGTTATTTTACTGCTTATGTTATCAAACTGTTGTTTAGCTACCCCTTATTATTGTGTAATGGTTGTTATAGCGTTCTACGAGGCGCCTGTGTTGGACTTTTCTGTGTTTCAAGTTTTCAGATAGTCCATATTACACAGGAGACTCTGTCGAAATTTTTCTAAATCTTAGGTAAGAGAGTTAACCCACTTTAAGCCTGAGATAGATATTCGAGGACGAATGTTCCTAAGGGGAGAAGGATGTTACACCCCGTAAAAGTTAATGATTAGTAAGCATATGCGTGGATTCGTGATGAATAAAGAGAGTATAACACATGTAGAAAAGCCTCAGAAGTAGGATAAGGCGAGGCTAGGCCGCGAAGGGCCAGCGCGACACGCCAGCCGGTAGGGCACCGGCCAGCGCGGCATGCTAGCACACTGGCGCAAGGGGTGGCGCGATGCGGGGGGGCCTCTGGCGCTATGGTCGATGTGGGGCGCCCCCCTGCTACTGACCTCACCTATATATAAGGCCCCACTTTTTAATTGTAATTCATTTTCTAGTGTTTGCTTCGACCAGAGAAAGAGGAAAACGACGATTTCTATAGTTTTCACCCGATTACGCTATCAAAGGCAGTCCAAACTCAAATTAACTTCAGGTATTGAGTTCTAAGCCTACGGGGAGCATTACTATGGAGTTATTTTCTCGAAATTTGCCCGGAAAACCGGAACCCTGCCGAGCAAAAGTTGTCAGAATTGCTCCAAATTAATTCCTATATATACACAAGCATTAGGTAAGCATTTCTCCCTTCTAAACTCCCGGGAAATTATAGGTTTTCAGCCATATTTTGTGAAGTTGAAGTATTATGGTTATTAGTATCAAAAGTTATCATTTTAAGCCGAATTTGGTATTGAAATTAGTCTCCTTCTCCCAGTATTATGGTTATAGTTGGAAAGAGATATTGAATACAAGTTGAAACTCATCGATTATTCGGGAAATGGCAATCGAGGTATGTCAAGGCGAATTCCTTCGGCAAGTTAGTTTTTATAGCATTATAGTACAGTTTGAATCCTAGTAAGGGAGCCAGAAATATTGTTGTTGTGAATAGCTATTGCTATTAGCTGAGACTAGTACTTATGTTTAGTTTGGGATTGACTTTTCCCTGTATAGCCTTCCATGACTAATCCCAGGGTTACTAGCTGTGTCATTGCCCGTCAGGGGCTATATGACGTCGCTCCAAGGAGCGGTATGCCGTCCCAACAGGCAATGATGAGGCCCAAGGGCCTTATACAGTCCATTCCATGGCTGGACTACCAGTTCTATGTCGTATCAGCATCATACCCCCGTCGAGCCTGGTACCCGGGGTACAGTTATCAAGAGTCCACTATACTCAGACACAGCTATAGTTTAGGATTCGAGTGGGCTCAGTTGCAGACCTAGGGGACCGGTAGGTTGGCTATAGTTTCTAGTTGACTCATTTTGACCCTTTTAGGGGTATATAGATTGAAGTGTGCTCGCCAGGGCTTATTGGGGCCCTGAGTGGGTAATTCTATGTTGTTTGTACCTTCTGGCTTATAGGGGCAAGGTAAGGTTCTTGTTTGCACTATTTACTGATAGATTAGACCACAGAAGTTAAGTTATTCAAGTTATGCCTCTATCCCTTCTACTAAGTTATTTTTAGTAAGTTTATTCAGTTACTTTCCATTACTGCCTTACATATTCGGTACATATTGTACTGACGCCCATCCTTGGGGCACCGAATTACTTGCCTGCACGTGCGGATAGACACAGATCAGGACCTTCTTAGCTTTCAGCTAGAGTCAGCAGTACGGTTACTCCCCTCCTATGGAGCTGATTAGTTAGAAACGCTTGCTCTTTTGATTGTACAGTGTATATTGGTAGGTCGGGGCCCTGTCTCGGCCATTATTCAACCCCTAGAGGCTTGCAGATTTATAGTTTTCTTGTGGTTAGTTTTTTGTTGGCTATGTGGAGCCTATATATGTTTTATTTCATGTGATGGCCATGTGGGGCCTTGTTTAGCTATTATATAGTGGCCTTGTCGGCTATAGTATAACTATAGTTTCCTGATTTTCATTTTAGTTATCACTAGACAGCATGGTGGTCCTGTTGGCCTGCATAGAATTCCCTTTTATTGCTTGTTGTTGGTTAGCTGTTTTCGTTTACAGGTGGCTATATGGCCTTGTCGGACGGAGGCTGTATTTATAGGTGAGATATAGCCAGTTGTTTTCTTGAATTGAGTTGCAGGCATGAATCAGACGTGCATAAGCCTAGCCAGGTCAGCCAGATTCCAGTGTGGCACTAGGTGCCAGTCATGCCCCCCAAAGGTGGGGCGTGACATATAGTAACCCAACAAAGGTTGAGGTTGATCCCACAGGGAATAAGCATAAATAATGTTTTGATGATGAAAATAAGCTAACTTGTAATCAATATTCTGGAAGGGGGTTTGCAAATAAAGAAAGAAAATAATAATAAAAATAATTGAGTTGCTTATCAAATTATGATGACTAAACTAGGACTGTGTTCTCCGTGATTTCATAACTTAATAGGTTTTTACTAGTGATCTATCCTAACGAATTTTGTGTAAGAATTATGTTTTGTACATCTAATATTTCTTGACTTAAGAACTACACTTATCTCCTCTCGGTCTCAAAGTGCATGTGTTACGTGCGCCGATAGACAATAGATGCTTTCCACTCATCTCCTCTTGGTCTCAAAAGTGTGTATATTTTAGCTTTGCAATAAGTCTTGACTTTAATTATCCTCGGTTAGAGCTCAAGTTAATTAGATGAGAATTATCAATCTCAAATTGCTATTGTTATTCTCTTTTCCTAACTTCAATCTCCTTGGTCGGGCAAGTTAAAGCACAAGCACATTTCAACATTTGCAACCGCTTAAACTTTAATTAAGACGAAGAGAATAACAATCCACTCAATTCACTATTCAAGAATCACTATTTTATTATGCCTATATTCGTTAACCTATCATGGTTCCCACAAGCCTAAGAGATTTAGCCTCTCATGTTTATGAGAAAACAAATAGAAGAAATCATAATGAAATACTTACTTCAATAAATACTTGTTCAACACAAATCTCCAAGCTAAAAGGTTTCACAAGAACTTGATCAATTTCTAATAAGAACTCAACTAAACTATTACACAAATTCTTTTTGAGTATGAATTGTGCAAAACTAATACTATACAAGCACTGTTGAATGTGATAATTGAATATGTGTCAATCTCTCTACACCCCACGCCTGATACATAGAAATAAAGCGTATTTATAATAGTAGATTAAGCCTTTGTTGTTCCTTCTTTGATTTGAGTGGGTTTTGCAGCTTCTGTTCCTTGTAGAATTGGGATTTGATTTTTCTGGCCGTCCAGAACCATGTGGAGTGCCTCTCCTCTCATAGCGCTGCATCACTAGCGCGTCGCACTACTGGGTGCACTGAAGTGGCTTGTGTGGCACGTAGGCCATAGCACAGCTATGCCTGTGCACTTTTGTAACAACCCAAAAGTTTCTTAGACCAATTCTTGATTTAACAGGAAAAACCAAAAAAACAATATCTCAGAACGACCCAGACAATGAGTCGTTGTTAGCAATAATGACCCATTGTCTGAGTCGTTGTCAGCCCTGCAGGTTGTCTTTCAGGAACACACGTGACATGGGATGATCCGTTGGAAGGAGTAATGAGTCATGTAGTCATTTGTTGCCTCCCCAATATAGAAACCTGCCTAGACCCTTCCCAGAAACCAACAAGCCAGACAATGGGTCGTTGACTGTTGTAATGACTCATTGTGTGAGTCATTAGTGGGAGCTCAGAAATGTTTTCCAAAATCCTTTATAGTGACAACGAGTGGCAAAATGACCTGTTGTTCCACACAACGAGTTGTTGTTTCCATTCTTGAGTCAAGTCTAAATATCCTTTAGAAATTCCAGTGGTAAGAATGAGAGGTGACAACGACCCGTTGGTTCAACCAACAAGTCATTGTGTCGTCTGTTAGTAGGGGTCCAAGCTTCTGTTCAAAACTCCTCCAGCGACCATGAGAGGAACCAATGGCTCGTTGGTTCATCCAAGGAGTCATGGTTCCTTCCGTTATCCAATTCCAGCGAACATGAAATTTTGGCCCAGGAACAACGACTAGTCCCAACAAGTCATGGTATCAACCAACGCCTCGTTGTGTGAACCGTTGGATCCTGACGAGCAATTTTTTGAACTTTCTCTTGAGGGCATTTTTATAACTTTCTATTATTTTAATGCCTACACTATGTTGTTTTGGGGCTATATTCAGGGGGATTTAGGGATTTAATCTTTGTTCTCTCCTCATTCCTCTAATTCTCTCAAAGTCAGTATGTAGAAAACTCAGACAGTTCTCCAAAAGCAAGAACAAGGGTTTCAATTTTCTCCTCGGGTTTCTCAGGGTTCCACTCAGGTATGCGGGATTTCAAAAAGGGAATTACTCTTCCCTTGTGCCTCAAAATCCTTATAAAAACTTAATCAGTTCTACCCCTTTAAGTATCAAAGTTAGGGTTGTCTTTCAGTTAAATTATGAATTTCTTTCTTGTTATAATTCTCATTTTTCTTGAAGGTTATTGTTGGTTATAATTCATGTTGATATCTCTTTCCATGAAAGATGTGCTTTAGCCCTAATCTGTAAATGTGATTTGAAAGAGTCTTGCATAATTGTCCAGCTACAAATGTTGCTTGATTTTGATAGTTCTTGTAATCATCAAGATAGTACAGTTATATGATCAAAAGTTGATTTATTAATTGTTCAGTCTCATTCAGTACTTAGCATTTTCAGTGACTTACAGAAATGGCATCTGATCAGTTTGACTATATTTAGTTTCTTTAGGAGTGCAGTAAAACTCTGTAGTCGCAGTTATTAGCCATCAGGTTGTTCTTAAGACAGTTACAACGCTTTTAGATAAAGCAGCTCTGGCCAGTCTTAGAACACTTAGATTTCAGTTATTAGGTCCTTCAGACTCTCAGGGTAGTTCCAGATAAGTATTCTTGACGTAAGTCTTAGGACATCAGGTTCGAGCTATCAGTCTAGCAGTCACAATTAGGATTTCCAATGAGAGTAGAACTTAGCATAGAGCGGCTCGGGGTTCAGCTCAAGCTACACCAGTATCATGTTGAACAATACTATGCCCGACTCTAGAAGAGATCTCATCATCAAATAAGATATTGTACTTAAGAGAGAACAATCAAATGAAGACGAAGAGTCAAAGCATGCAATATCAATCTCAAAAAGACCAATATCATCATTCAAAGCATTTTCATTCACATAACTTGTATGAGCAAAATAAGTGTAATAGGATCTAAAAGGAAGATGCTCAAAGAGTCACTCTTTTTCAAATGACCAACTTCATCCACATCATCACTAAATTAAGACTCATTAACCACATCACAGAATTCCACAATTAGTGGACAAGTATCACAAAAAATTTGATCATTACAAATTTCACATGACAATATACTATCATTCACATCGCAAGTGTTAACACTAAGTAGACACAAATCGGTCTTGCAAGAAGAATCGATTTGGTCATCAAAAGGATCAACTAGTGTTCGGGAACTCTCAACATCAACATTATCAAGACATGGAAGAGAATCATCAAGCACACAAGAAGATGAGCTATCACTAACACTTCGTTCATTGAAAATATTTGAAGTATTAAGTTTAGCGATTATGCCTTGACGTTCACAAGAATGATCATCCATAGCCTCGCTTATCATGGTTCGCCTCATTAGATATAATGGAATAGTGAGTTTCCCTTCTTGATTCATATTCTTCATTATCAAGTCCTGCTTGGCTAGTCCCGAAGGAACACCAATATCATCAACATCCCCACACTCCTCATCAACTATATCAGCACCCTCCACTTGGGGGTCATCAATGTCAACCTCCTCAATAACATCAATATCATTATAACAATAAAGACCATTGTCCAACACAATGATACCCTCTGATTGGGACCCTCACTCATCTTATGACCAAAACCTTGACATTTGTGACATTTAAGAGGGCGAGAAGTGTTACCTCCTTCCTTTGGAGGAAGAATAGGGGTAGGCCACTCCACTTGGTTGCTTTTGACAAAGGGATTCTTGACATCTTGCATGACAACCTTGTCCTTTTTCCAATTGGAAGAAGAAGTTCCTCCAACTTTGTTGTAGTTCCAAGTACATTTGAAACCCCTTGATTTGTCAAGCTTCTCCTCTTGGAGCCCTACCGCTATCTCAATAGCCGCCTCAAGAGTTTCATTGATATGAAAATAGTGGTGGAGTCTCATTCGGGAAGCAATCTCCTTATTCAACCCGGCTCTAAACTGAGTCATAGCATTCAAAGGATCTTCATCAAAATTAATCCGCATCTTCAAGAGTTGGAACTCATCATAGTATTGCTCTACACTTTTAGAGCCTTGTTGTAAAGTGTAGATCTTCTTTAGTTGCTCTTGGAAGTACCTCTCGGTAACATACTTCTGCCTCAAAATCGCTTTTAACTCTTCCCAAGGTGGGGTGGGAGAGAAATCATGCATCCTTCGTTCCTTGACTTGAGTTTCGCACCATGTGAAAGAAAAGCTCTCAAATTAAGCAATGTCATAAGACGCCTTCCAAGCATCGTACATCTCATTTGTCAAGAAGATCTTATAACATTGCATCACCCAATCAAGAAAGATATCCGGGTTGTTGTCACCCTTGAAAAAAAGAAGAGTTACTTTGACGGAGTTGAGTACTCATGTGCCAGCTTCGATTGTTGTCATTGAACTCGTGAACCACATATGGATCCTCAACATATAAATCATCATGGTATCGGCGACCACGGTGGTTATCTAATCACCCTCATTTCTACCCATGTGATGGATAGGAACATGTCGACCCCCTCTTCCACGGTGAGGACCTTGAAAGTTCATATGGACCTCTCATATGGTTGTGGTACTCATTGGGAACATCATCGAACTCCTTTTAGAACTCCTCTTGGAATTCACCATCCAAAGGTTGGTCATTGCAGATTGGACAGACATTTCAAATTGGAAGGTGGGTATTTGGTGGAGTAAAAGGTATATGTGATTGTGGTGGAGCATGTGGTGGTGGAGGAGGAACATATGATTGTGGTGGAGGAACATATGGTAGGGAAATAGTAGATAATGGAGTGGTAGAAGATGATAGGGGAGTGGTGGAGGTGGGCTAGAATATTCTATGAAAAGACCGTGGTGAAATTAATGAAGAGGAGTCATGACGGATTCAACTTGTTTTCCCATGGTGATAGAAAGGAGTAGCAAAATAGTCTCCATTTCGTATTTCGAGGGCCAACAAATGATGTTATCCAACCTCCCTTTCATACCGAAAGATAAAGCGGCTAGCATGTTCACCACATCATGCAAAGTGGGTTCCCTGGTGGCACTCTATTCACCTTTTCTTGATTGGCCATAGTGAAAAGAATTCACACTCGCTCAAGGAATGCTCACCTTATATGCCTCACAATCGCCATGGCCAAGGATTGTAGCTTGTGTAATTCATTGAGTTGCAAGTGGTCAAGTTCAACTCGAGGTGTAGAATGAATTCTTATTGACTCAATGAAAAAAAAGGTTCAAGATAACGTGATGAAATCAAGAAAGTTCAACGAGAATAAAGAGAAAAAAGGTAGAAGAAGAAGCACAAAAAAAATCGGACTCAAAAAAATTAAGTAACAAAAAGTAGGTGAAGTACTTGATGTTAGTAGTTAAAATTAAAGAGATTAAAAAAATATATGAAGAACTAATTAAACAACTAATTAAAAGTGTTAATTAGATGTTAATTAGTGTAGAAATCGAAAGAAATTTGAGTTTGTAAGAAGAACCGTGAAGTTTGGACACTTAAAAAAAATTAGGGTCTAAAAAAGCCCAAACACTTAAAAGTATTTTGGCCAAAACGCCAAAAATCTGCAAAACATGTTCTCTAAAACTGTGTTACACGCACAATTGGGGAAGAAAAAGTAGTTGTGTACTGCGCTAGCTGCTGGGTGTCGCCCGCGTGGCGCTGTGTTGGTGCTAACGTGTTGCTGACGATGCCAGTGCTGACATGGCTGCTGATGTGATGCCCACGTGGATTTTTTTTTTTGCAAATTTTTTTTTGTCATTTAATAATTTCCATAAATTGACCCACTAACACATTTACACCAAAATAAAGGGAAGAAATGAATCAAAAGTACCTTTGGGTCTTCTTCTTCACCTTGAAGATATGAAGATCTTCAAGAACACCAACAACATGAAGAACAAAACCCTTGATCAAAGCTTCTCCAAATCACCTCAAAATTTAGGATTTTCTTCCCCTTGATGTAGAGAACAAAACTCAATCAAAATTAAGCTCCAATTCAACCCCAATCAACAAACACCCAATTGTAATTTTCATAAAGTCTTCAATGCTAGAATCAATTCCAAAACTCAAATTTCAAGAGAAACCTAAGATCTAAACTCAAAAAACACTAGGGAACAAGAATCTAGCATCAAAAACATAAGAAAAACACGAAAAAAAATTAGTTTCTTTTTTTTTTTGAATTTTTTGAAGGAATTTCAATTTTTTTTAATGTAATACCTTAATCCCAAGATTAGTATTATAAGAACAAAACTAGTCCTAGCTCTAGGTACCAAATGATACAAGAAAAATTAAAGGAGATAAATGATAACTAACTAGACACAAAATTGAAAGGAAAAGCAACCCTTGTTAAGAAACAGGGACCTCAAATCCGCAATCCAACAAGAACCAAGTTCTTAGAAAGACCTCAAGGGAGATAATCTACCTTTGCAACTCCTCTTTCTACAAAAGTAACAATCCAAAGTTTTAGACAAGCTTTCTACATTCAAACAAACTATCAAGTCAAAATCTCATACCAACCAAATCTACCTTTCAAATTAAATGAACACCTATTTATACTAACTCAAGGAAAGGGGAGACTATTACAAATATACCCTTAATGAGTAAGGGCCTCGTTTGGGTGGTCTTCCTTTTCCTTGAAATCAAAGAATGGTCAATTGCACATCTAACCACTTTCTTAATTTTCTTGGTCATTTTGTGCTCCTTCGTCCACCAAAGATATGATCCAAAAATGGCACCAAATGATATAAGAAAAAAAAATTAAAGGATAACTAACTAGACAAAAAATTGAAAGAAAAAGCAACCCTTGTTAAGAAACATGGACCTCAAATCCGCAATCCAACAAGCACCAAGTTCTTAAAAAGACCTCAGGGGAGATGATCTACTCTTGCAACCCTTCTTACTACAAAAGTAACAATCCAAAGTTTTAGACAAACTTTCTACGCTCAAACGAACTATCAAGTCAAAATCTCATATCAACCAAATCTTCGTTTCAAATTAACTGACACCTATTTATACTAACTAAAGGAAAGGAGAAACTATTACAAATATACTCTTAATGTGTAAAGGGTCTTGTTTAGGTGGTCTTCCTTTTCCTTGAAATCAAAGAATGAGCAATTGCACATCTAGCCACTTTCTTCATTCTCTTGGCCATCTTCATTCTCTGCACCATTTGGATTGTATCACTAGCTAATGTGCACCCCTCCTCCTATTCAAAGCATTGTTACTTGATGATTTGCTATCTTAAAAGTCAAGAGCTCCGACTCACTTTTTTTGGTTAAAGCATTATTTATTTATCTTAGATGAGGTGAAATGTTTTAAATTAAATATGTTTAATTTGGTGAGAAATTAATTTTTCGATATCAATAATTATATTTGAGACCTCACTAAATAAAATATCATTGTTGCGATTAGGATTTCAAATTCAAATTAATAAAAATTATCCATAAAAAATACTCAATACTATTTTAGGATTAACAGAAATTTTATTATTCTTTGTCTTTAAATTAGTAATAAGGTACTCATACAAAATTAAAAAAAAAAATATTTTTCTTGGGCAGGAGTTATAGTTATTTTTACATAGTTTAAATAAGAAAGATACAAATTTAGTTAAAATTTAGAGTCCTAAATATGAGAACGCCCTACATAATTCAAATTAAAATAAATTAATAATTAAACTTTAGTTGATTTTAAATCCTAATTATTAGAGAAATAATTAAATTATAATTTTGGCTAATGTAAAATCTATTATTAAATGCTTAAAAAAAAAGTTGATTAATATTTAGAATGGGGCTTCTTTCTAGAATATCAAGAATTCATCCATAGTGCAAATAAAGAAAGACAAAATAAACAAAGCTTAAATCAATTTCATAATCCCATACTAAAAAGATAACATGAAATAAATTATAGTTATGATATAGAATTCAAATATTATTTTTTTAATAAAATTAAACTATAATTAATTTTAAAGTGTTAAATGTTAAAGCTTCCTATATAGTATTTAAATAAATAAAAAATAGTTAATATATAATTAATAAAAAATTTATATAATATATATTTTAAGTGAATTTATTTAAGTAAAATAATAAATATTAAAATACATAGAAGTGCAATTTTAGATGTTCATGATTGATGTATTTTTTCTTATTTGGTTTGTTTCAATATACAAGTTTAGATTAGTGCCTTATGAATGAATATGAATTTAAATTTCAGCTAGAAAACATATGTTGTACTCATAATTTTCCTCACATATCGTATATTAAATTTGGAATGCTTCTATACGAATTCTTTCATGTCACACTCCGCCTTGGGGGTATGACTGGCACCTGGTGCCCTACTAGGACCTGACCTGCTGGACTGTTAATCCTGGGCGCATCTGGCGCCTGGCTGGCGCTAACTCACATTTCTGGAAACAAAGGGCTATATGACGGCTGTAAATACAGCCCCCGGCCCATTGGCCTATAGCCTCCTGTACCCACACTAGCAGCTGACCAGAAACATAGTAATTCAGGGAAACCTATGCGGGCCGACAAGGCCACCATGCTGTCTAGTTATCTATAACTCAAACATAGCATACTAAGAAGCTACGTGACCGGCAAGGTCACCACTACTGGCGAACTATGGCCCCACACGGCCATTACAAAAGAAAGAAAGAGTAAAGGCAACTATACAACTGCACAGCCCCACACGACCGGCTCATCTGACCACAGGGAATACATACAGACTGCAAGCCTATAGGAATAGTAATAGAACTGGCCGGGACAGGGCCCCGACCTACCCGTACTGTATACAACAAAAGAAACTGAACTACACCTCTGAAATTCAACCTCCGGATGACTGGGGCTGAATACTCAACCGCTGACAGGGAGTCACGTAGAATCGCCTGCTCGTCTATGAGTACCTGCAGGCAAGTAATGCAGCGCCCCACCGGGCGTCAGTACCGCTGGTACTGAGTATGTAAAGCAATGACTGAAAAAGATATCTGAAATCAATAATATAACTGTCAAAACTGAAATAGGAAGAACTAGATTATCTGTCTGATGATGTAAGTCGTACCTGTTCTCAATTATATTGAGAGGAGTAGATGTCATATCTGGAGGCGTATCATTCTACTACTAATCTACTCACGTCTAATATAACATAGCATAACATACATATCATAATATAGCACACACAAACCTTACCCGGCCCCCATAAGTCGGGAGGTACAATCAACACAGAATCTATGCCCCTACCCCGGTCATCCCATCTCCTATAGTGGCTGTAAGCATCCTGTCGGTCCCTGGGTATGCACTTGGGCTCGCTGAGCCCCTGACTATAACTGTACCTGAGTCCGAAGGACTCTAAATCAACACCCCGGGCGTACCCGCTCGACGGGGGTGTATAAGGGCCGACCAAGGCACAATATGGGGAAACTGGCATCCCATCTTCGTCCCCTTGCGGGACGGCATATCACTCTGTAGAGTGACGTATCCTCGTCCTCTGGCGGACGAGTCGATACAGCTATTAACCCTGGCCGGTCAGGGATGCTAGGTAATCCAACCCCAATCAATACAACGGTCTCAACTAGTCATGTTGTCTGTGTATCTCATAAGCTAAGGCTAACAGGGGTAAGGTATCGTATACTTTACGTGCTGGACTAACAATAATAATCTGTACGTATTCGATACGTGATGAGGCTGGTAAATATATATATAATGTAAACATAGTCTCCTGCTAAACTGTACTGGGGCAAAGGCCATACAAGATAGTGTTTCTGCTGAAAACTATATTGTTTACTAAGTTTCTGTATTAACATGATTCCCTATTCCTAACATGCGTGCTAAATTTTATTTTAGCCTGTTATTCTATTACTGAATGCTTTACAAATACTGTACTACTTCACGGGGTTTCAACTGAACACAACAATATCTTAACATGGCATATCACATCACATACTGAGTATACTGGGCAATCTCTAACACTTGCGTTAGAATCTATATCATACTAATAGGTCTCGTACACGTTACAACCCAATGCTTCTCATATTGTACCAATATTCACAATAGCACAATACTCGACTTCTGAACATTCTACTGGTCTGTAATTTATTACACTACACTGATATTACTTAACTTGCCGAAGGAACGAGCTTTACATACCTTATCCTTGAACTATTCGTCCGTCGGACGAAGCTCAGCCGGTACTTCAGCTATTTTCTCCCAACTGCATTCATAAACATGCTAATTAATACTAAATACAGCTTTATTGTAAAGAGTAACGTTACTTTCGATATAGTGTATAGCCTAAACTTAGACTTATCGAAAGACGGTCGAAAACTCGCTATTTTCCAGCGGTCCAGAAGGGAGAAGTATTCACTTCTCAGCTAGGAACACATAGACATTAATTTAGAGCAATTCTACTTACCTTAGTTCGGTGGCTCGCCGATTCGTCGGTCGTATTTCACCAAACTAAATCCATAGAAATGCTCTCTGCTGCTAAATACTTCGGTATCTAGGATTAATTTGAGTTTGGGCAGCGTTTGGCAACGTAATCGGACGAAAATTATTTAATTTTCTTCGTTCTTCCTCCTTCTCTGGCTTTTCTCTCTGTTTCCTGGAAATTTTTTTGGAATTAAATGATTTAAACCCGAAGTGGGGGCTTATATACTTGGGCCTGAACCTAGGCAACGTGTCACGGAGCCATCGCGGAGGCCTCACCTCTGTGACACGCTGCCATCGCGGAGGGGTTCTGCCTCGGCTCCTCCCGCGATGGTTCGACGGGTTTCTCGTCCGATCTTTTCCCGGGCCTTTCCCTAGCACGTATGGCCTTCAAATATGCTTAACCAACGTGCGAATAGGTCATCTAAGTGCCGGGAATTCTACTGGGTATAACATTCTCCCCCTCTTAGGAACATTCGTCCTCGAATGTATACTGTCATCTAGAGGACTACTTACTTTACTTTCTAGAAAAATTTTGGCAGAGTTTCCCCTGTAATATGGACTATCGCAAAAACCTGAAATGTAGAAAAGTCCAACACAGGCTCCGCACGCAATGATCTAAGATTCACTGGATAACTAAATATCACTTCTTCTTTATCATTTACAGACACACAGTCATAAGATACTATATAAGTAATGATACGGACATACCTGTCGTCCGACTAGGCCTGAAATAGGTGAGGGTATCTGATTTTCATATCTTCTTCAGCCTCCCACATCATTTCCTCCCGATTTCTGTTATGCCATAATACTTTGACAGACGCAACATCTTTAGTTCTCAGCCTGCGAATCTGTCTGTCTAAGATGGCTACGGGAACCTCTTCATAGGCTAATTCTTTTGTGATCTGAACATCCTGAACTGGAACTACTGTAGAAGGGTCCCCGAACTTCCTTAACATAGAAACATGGAATACTGGGTGAACCGACGCTAACTCTGGAGGCAAGTTTAACTCGTATGCCACGCGGCCTATTCTTCGCCGAATCTGATACGGTCCAATGAATCTTGGGCTAAGCTTGCCATTCTTACCAAATCTCATTACCCCTTTCATCGGGGACACTTTCAGGTATACCCAGTCATGCACCGCAAATTCTAGTTTTCTGCGCCGCATATCTGCATAGGACTTCTGGCGGCTCTGAGCAGTCAGTAAACGTTCTCGGATAAGCTTTACCTTTTCCTCGGATTGCCGAACAATGTCTGGGCCAACTAACACTGATTCTCCTACTTCAAACCAGCCCACCGGCGATCTACATTTTCGCCCATATAATGCCTCGAAAGGCGCCATCTGAATAGCTGAATGGTAGCTGTTATTATAAGCAAATTCAATTAACGAGAGGTGTTCATCCCAGCTACCTCCAAAATCTAACACACATGCTCGTAGCATATCCTCGAGCGTCTGAATCGTACGTTCAGCCTGCCCATCTGTCTGAGGATGGAATGCTGTACTCAAGTTAATCTGCGTTCCCAAACCTTTCTGAAACGACTGCCAGAATCTAGCTGTAAACTGCGCTCCCCTATCTGAAATGATAGATACCGGCACTCCATGCAATCTAACTATTTCTCTGATATATAATTCGGCGTAATTCTCAGCTGAGAAGGTAGCCCTCACTGGCAGGAAATGAGCTGATTTTGTCAGCCTATCAACTATTACCCAAATGGAATCATTTCTGCGTCTAGTACGGGGTAACCCTGTTACAAAATCCATGTTTATTGCTTCCCATTTCCACATAGGTACCGTTATCTCTTGCATCAAACCGCCCGGTTTCTGGTGCTCGGCTTTTACCTGCTGACAATTAGAACATCTAGACACAAATTCAGCTATCTCAGCTTTCATACCTGGCCACCAATAGATGTCTCTGATATCGTGGTACATTTTCGTCGCCCCTGGATGAAGGGAATAGCGAGCATAGTGTACCTCGTGCATGATCTGCCCACGAAGTCCTGAGACATTCGGGACACAGAGGCGGCCCTTACAACGTAGCACATCATCCCCGGCTATCTGAAAATCTGGCTCCTTACCTTTCTGAATTCTATCTCTGAGCTGGACTAAATCGGGATCCTCGTACTGTCGTTCTTTTACCTCTACAACCAATGATGACACTGCAGAATTCTGAATTACGGCCCCATTATTTTCTGTTTCCATTACTCGAACGGCTAGGCCAGCTAACTGATGGATTTCTTTGGCTAACTTCTGCTTCTCAGGTCGCAAATACGCTAAACTCCCCATTGACTTACGGCTCAGGGCATCTGCTACAACATTAGCTTTTCCGGGGTGGTATAGAATATTCATATCATAGTCTTTTAACAACTCCAACCAGCGGCGTTGCCGCAGATTCAACTCCCTCTGAGTGAAAATGTACTGTAGGCTCTTATGATCTGTGTAAATATCAACACGAACTCCGTACAGATAATGCCTCCACATCTTCAAGGCATGAATTACTGCGGCCAATTCTAGGTCATGGGTAGGGTAATTCTTTTCGTGTTTCCTCAGCTGTCTGGAAGCATATGCAATTACTCTACCATACTGCATCAACACACAGCCCAGCCCGACACCTGACGCGTCGCAATAAACTGAATACCCTTCTGTGCCTTCCGGCAGTGCTAGTACTGGGGCGGAGGTTAACCTGTCTTTCAGTTCCTGGAAACTCTGCTCACATGCCTCCGTCCACTGAAACTTGGTTGCTTTCTGTGTCAATTTAGTTAAAGGTGCTGCAATGGTTGAGAACCCTTCAACGAACCTTCTGTAATACCCTGCTAATCCCAGAAAGCTACGAACTTCAGTCGGGGTGGTAGGCCTAGGCCATGACTTAACTGCTTCTATCTTCTGCTTGTCTACCTGTATACCAGCATCTGAAACAATATGCCCTAAAAAGGCCACTGAGTTAAGCCAGAATTCACATTTCGAGAATTTAGCATACAACTGGCGGTCCCTGAGAATCTGGAGCACTGTCCGCAAATGAGTCCGGTGATCAGCTTCAGAGCGAGAATACACCAGAATATCATCAATGAATACTATCACGAACAAGTCCAGGAAAGGTCTGAAAATACTGTTCATCAGGTCCATAAAGACTGTTGGGGCGTTCGTTAACCCGAAGGACATAACTAGAAATTCAAAATGTCCATATCGGGTCCTAAACGCTGTCTTAGGAATATCTCTCTCACGTACTCGGACCTGGTGATATCCGGACCGCAAGTCAATCTTAGAAAAGTATCTGGCTCCCTGCAACTGATCAAATAAGTCATCAATTCTGGGAAGCGGGTACTTGTTCTTTACTGTAACTTTATTGAGCTGTCGATAATCTATACACATCCGGAGCGAGCCATCTTTCTTTCTCACGAACAAGACTGGCGCACCCCACGGGGAAGTACTCGGCCTGATAAAACCTTTATCTAACAAGTCTTTCAACTGCTCCTTTAATTCTCTGAGTTCTGCAGGAGCTATACGATAAGGAGGTATTGATATTGGCTGAGTGTCTGGTAGCAAGTCAATAGCAAAGTCTATTTCCCTTTCTGGGGGAATACCAGGTAACTCATCAGGAAATACATCTGGGAATTCATTTACCACTGGGACAGACTGGAGGGTAGGAGATTCTGCTTGGACATCCTGAACTCTGACCAGATGATAAATACACCCCTTAGATATCAACTTTCTCGCCTGAAGGTAGGAAATAAACCTACCTTTTGGCGTCGCGATGCTGCCCTTCCACTCCCGTACTGCCTCCCCCGGGAAGTGGAATCGGACCGTTTTGGTCCAACATTCAATATTAGCAAAACATGGTACTAACCAATCCATGCCCATTATGGCATCGAAGTCTATCATTTCTAGCTCGACCAGATCTACTGTGGTCTGACGATCAGCAACCTCTACTGTACACCCGCGGTAAATTCGGCTAGCTGTGATAGAGTCACCGACAGGCGTGGAAACTAGGAAGGGCTGCTGTAATGATTCTGGTACAATACTAAACTTCCGTGCCACAAATGGAGTAATATAGAACAAGGTAGACCCTGGATCAATTAGTACATAAGCAGGGTGTGAGCAGATAGTTAGCATACCTGTCACAACATCAGGCGATGCCTCTGAATCTTGCCTCCCTGGTAAGGCATATGTGCGGCTTGGACCCGCACCTGTACTGGAGGCCCCTGATCTGCCCCGACCCCTGCCTGCTGAAACTGGGGGCCTGCGCCCAGTCGAGGATGCTGTAACTCGTGATCCTGTTGATGCCCTATCCTGTCTGTCCCGGTCCTCACGACCTCTGGCTAGGCAATCTCTCATCAAATGGCCTTCTTGGCCACAAATATAGCATGCGGTGGAACCATAGCTGCATGCTCCAGAATGGCGTCGACTGCATATAGGGCAAAGTGGTAGGGTATACCTACTTTGCTCCGCTCTCCTCTGTAATGGTGAGTCTGCCGTCTGCGAGTCTCTACCAGCTTCTGACTGCCCTCTACGACTGAATCTACCTCCCTGTGACTACGGTGGAGGCGGGGGCCTGGGCGGCCTTTCTGACAATCGTGGCCTGGGTCCTCCCCGGGCCTCTCTCTGTAACTCAGCTGGCCTATCCCAGCAACGCTGCTCCTGATTGACCCTTCTGATCTCCCGATGTCGCTGTCTGATGCCCTCAATATTCTGGGCAAATGCCTGGATTCGGGAAATATCCATGTCCTCTCGCAGTGTGGCCGTGATACAAGTCTCGACATATTCTGGGTTCAACCCCATAATAAAATGGTGCACTCTGGATGCCATGGTATCCACGAAGGCCGGTGCATATCGAGCCAAGGAGTCAAACCGCAAGGAATATTCCCGAACACTCATGGCCCCCTGTTCTAGATGTAGGAACTGGTCTACCCGGGCCTGTCGGATCTCCTGCGGCAAATAGTGATCCAGAAAGGCTCCTGAAAAGCTGGACCAGGTGGGAGGGGAAACATCTCTCCCTCGGGACCTCTCCCAGCTTTCATACCATAGCACCGCAATATCCCGTAACCGGAATGCTGCCAATTCAACTGATTCGGTAGGCGTAGCATGCATAACCCTAAAGATTCTCTGCATCTGATCCAGAAAATCCTGGGGGTCCTCTGTTCGGTCCGTGCCTGTGAACTGTGGGGGATTCAGGGCTAAGAACTCTCGGACCCTCGAACTACCGGGCCCTCCTGATGCTTCTGCAACTGTGGATGGCATTTGCTGACGCTGAGCAGCCATCATCTGTGCTATCATAACTACAGCACTGCTAACCTCCTGGTCGGAAGGTGTCGGTATAGGGACTGCTGAAGGTACTGTCGCTCCCAATGGCTCCTGATGTGGTGGAGACTGCTGAGGAGGCTGAGATGAAGCCTCTGTAGGGCCCTCTAATCGAGCTGTCTCCAAATGAGGGGGGAGGCATCCTACTGGTGCCCTCCCCTGCTACAATGTCTAAGCTCCGACCTGTGGTAGGATGTTGCTGGTCTGACATTATCTGTAACCAAAAAATATGGTAAGCTCTTAGGGACTCAACCCTATACTGTACCGCTCTATAGCACGACTGAATCAGAATAAAAGACAACCATCCTATCATGCCTTGCAGCCTCCTACCCATAGTATGTGGTGCACAACACATCCATGGACAGGACTCTACTTAGCACGGCTTGCAGACTCCCTGGAATGCGACCTGCTCTGATACCAAGTTTGTCACACCCCGCCTTGGGGGGTATGACTGGCACCTGGTGCCCTACTAGGACCTGACCTGCTGGACTGTTAAGCCTGGGCGCATCTGGCGCCTGGCTGGCGCTAACTCACATTTCTGGAAACAAAGGGCAATATGACGGCTGTAAATACAGCCCCCGACCCATTAGCCTATAGCCTCCTGTACCCACACTAGCAGCTGACCAGAAACATAGTAATTCAGGGAAACCTACGCGGGCCGACAAGGCCACCATGCTGTCTAGTTATCTATAACTCAAACATAGCATACTAAGAAGCTACGTGACCGGCAAGGTCACCACTACTGGCGAACTATGGCCCCACACGGCCATTACAAAAGAAAGAAAGAGTAAAGGCAACTATACAACTGCACGGCCCCACACGACCGGCTCATCTGACCACAGGGAATACATACAGACTGCAAGCCTCTAGGAATAGTAATAGAACTGGCCGGGACAGGGCCCCGACCTACCCGTACTGTATACAACAAAAGAAACTGAACTACACCTCTGAAATTCAACCTCCGGATGACTGGGGCTGAATACTCAACCGCTGACAGGGAGTCACGTAGAATCGCCTGCTCGTCTATGAGTACCTGCAGGCAAGTAATGCAGCGCCCCACCGGGCGTCAGTACCGCTGGTACTGAGTATGTAAAGCAATGACTGAAAAAGATATCTGAAATCAATAATATAACTGTCAAAACTGAAATAGGAAGAACTAGATTATCTGTCTGATGATGTAAGTCGTACCTGTTCTCAATTATACTGAGAGGAGTAGATGTCATATCTGGAGGCGTATCATTCTACTACTAATCTACTCACGTCTAATATAACATAGCATAACATACATATCATAATATAGCACACACAAACCTTATCCGTCCCCCATAAGTCGGGAGGTACAATCAAAACAGAATTTATGCCCCTACCCCGGTCATCCCATCTCCTATAGTGGCTGTAAGCATCCTGCCGGTCCCTGGGTATGCACTTGGGCTCGCTGAGCCCCTGACTATAACTGTACCTGAGTCCGAAGGACTCTAAATCAACACCCCGGGCGTACCCGCTCGACGGGGGTGTATAAGGGTCGACCAAGGCACAATATGGGGAAACTGGCATCCCATCTTCGTCCCCTTGCGGGACGGCATATCACTCCGTAGAGTGACGTATCCTCGTCCTCTGGCGGACGAGTCGATACAGCTATTAACCCTGGGCGGTCAGGGATGCTAGGTAATCCAACCCCAATCAATACAACGGTCTCAACTAGTCATGCTGTCTGTGTATCTCATAAGCTAAGGCTAATAGGGGTAAGGTATCGTATACTTTACATGCTGGACTAACAATAATAATCTGTACGTATTCAATACGTGCTGAGGCTGGTAAATATATATATAATGTAAACATAGTCTCCTGCTAAACTGTACTGGGGCAAAGGCCATACAAGATAGTGTTTCTGCTGAAAACTATACTGTTTACTAAGTTTCTGTATTAACATGATTCCCTATTCCTAACATGCGTGCTAAATTTTATTTTAGCCTGTTATTCTATTACTGAATGCTTTACAGATACTGTACTACTTCACGGGGTTTCAACTGAACACAACAATATCTTAACATGGCATATCACATCACATACTGAGTATACTGGGCAATCTCTAACACTTGCGTTAGAATCTATATCATACTAATAGGTCTCGTACACGTTACAACCCAATGCTTCTCATATTGTACCAATATTCACAATAGCACAATACTCGACTTCTGAACATTCTACTGGTCTGTAATTTATTACACTACACTGATATTACTAAACTTGCCGAAGGAACGAGTTTTACATACCTTATCCTTGAACTATTCGTCCGTCGGACGAAGCTCAGCCGGTACTTCAGCTATTTTCTCCCAACTGCATTCATAAACATGCTAATTAATACTAAATACAGCTTTATTGTAAAGAGCAACGTTACTTTCGATATAGTGTATAGCCTAAACTTAGGCTTATCGAAAGACGGTCGAAAACTCGCTATTTTCCAGCGGTCCAGAAGGGAGAAGTATTCACTTCTCAGCTAGGAACACATAGACATTAATTTAGAGCAATTCTACTTACCTTAGTTCGGTGGCTCGCTGATTCGTCGGCCGTATTTCACAAAACTAAATCCGTAGAAATGCTCTCTGCTGCTAAATACTTCGGTATCTAGGATTAATTTGAGTTTGGGCAGCGTTTGGCAGCGTAATCGGACGAAAATTATTTAATTTTCTTCGTTCTTCCTCCTTCTCTGGCTTTTCTCTCTGTTTCCTGGAAATTTTTTTGGAATTAAATGATTTAAACCCGAAGTGGGGGCTTATATACTTGGGCCTGAACCTGGGCAACGTGTCACGGAGCCATCGCGGAGGCCTCACCTCCGTGACACGCTGCCATCGCGGAGGGGTTCTGCCTCGGCTCCTCCCGCGATGGTTCGACGGGTTTCTCGTCCGATCTTTTCCCGGGCCTTTCCCTAGCACGTATGGCCTTCAAATATGCTTAACCAACGTGCGAATAGGTCATCTAAGTGCCGGAAATTCTACTGGGTATAACATTTCATATATAATTTTGTTAGAAAAACTAACATGGTATGTGTATTATTATGTAAATATACAAAAAGAATTTATCCAAAATAAAATTCTAATTGAATTTAATTCCTTATATTAGAATTTCTTATATAGTTCAAATAAAAAAAGATTTAACAAGCTAAAATTTAGTTGATTTCAAATTTTAAAATATTAGAAAATAGTTAAAAGACTATTACACCATAATATAACTTGGGTACGGGCCCGAGAATGCAGACCCCGGCTCATTATCACTATATGCTACATATATTTCTTTATGATGTGATTTTATAATCATCCAACTTTTGATTTTTCTTTCATTAAATAATGTGAACATCTTAAATATTTTAAAAAGTACTGTAGAGTTTTTTCTTAAAAAGCAAAATGATCAATCAATATTTTTAAAAAATTTTATATTTTTAATATAATTTTAATAGATAATTATAAATATAAATATAAATTATTTTCTATTTGTGATTAATGGAAGTAACATACATTACTTGGTATCCGCTTACGTAAGATTTTGAAACTTTTTCCTTGCGTATGCTGATTTAGTTTAATATCCGTTCATCGATCACAACCATAATGATTAGTTTCCTGTTTAGAATTTTTTTTTTCTTCGTGTGTACGGTACAAAATTTTACTGATGAAAAAAATTTTAAAATATCTTTTTTAAGAAAATAAACTTATTAAAAATAATGAAAATAATTTTTATAATAAAAGTAGGGAAAACAACCTATCTCACAACCACCCCCACCCCTGACTCCCTGCCCTCCCTTCTTCTCCGCCCACAACAACCATCACCCCATCTCACCCCATGCTCATAATTTTATCTTAGATATATATAAATATTTTTACTTGCATACCTTTACCTCTATGGTAGAGATAAGATTTATGTACATTCTATCTTCTCCAGCCCCATTTTATGCAATTATACTGGATTGTTGTTGTATTTTTTTACTTACATACCGGATACAAAAAATCACTTAGTTTTATGAAAAAATATTTTCCATAAAAAATATTTTCCTACATGCCAAACACACTCATACTCTAATTTGAAGATTAAAAAAGAGAGATGGGTATGATCCTTGTATGACTTTCTTTGCCCGTGCATTTGTTCATGTAAAGGAAAAAGATGTCAAAATAATTACTAGTATTAAAAATGTTTAGGGATGAAAATAAACAAAAAACAAAATTTTAAAAATGGAGAAGCTACAGAACTTGATTAATAGCATGTAGTTCATCTTTGTCAATTGTCTGTAATTACCTTTCGTAATTATAAAGCTCAGGAAGGAAAAATAGGTGAAGTGAAATACAGGAATGTATTAGAGTTTCTTCCTTTAATAAATCTCAAGAAGGTGTTTGTAGTATATCTAAACACAATCAAGAATCTTAATTTTTTATTTCCGCTTACACATTTATCTTTTAACTTTTATTATCTCCGTCTCAAACACATTTTTTAACAAGTAATATCTATGTGCTACTTTCTTTAAGAAAAAGGTAAGGCTCATGGAGTTGCAGTACACGCGCAAGAGAGGCTAGTAGAGAAAAGTGAAGCGTAATGGTTCAATGGAATCAATTTACAATAAAGTAAGAGATGAATGGGGGGAGAAGGAAGAGAAGGAAAGAACTTGCCTTTCTGTCAAAGTTTATGACCAAAGGAATCAAGCCTATCAATTTTCTCTACTTTACCTCATTTTCTTGATTAGAAAACGCTCAGAACATACCAAGGTACCAACCTTTTGGGTAATATAACAAAGTAAAGAAAGTGGAACTTGGAAGTAGTAGTGGGAACTGAAAATATTCTTCATGTATGCTAGTGTTAAAAAGAAATATAAAAGATCGCCCAAAAGTGAAAGAATCTTCCGCATAAACTTAGAGAAGTCCAAATCAGCCATTCTCTAAGAAGAGAAAACTAATGACAAACCATTTCAGAGTCAAATTAAAAGCATGGAAAAGGCTTGTTACCTGCAGTGTGTTTTTGTATGTCGGATATCTCTTCAGATTAATAGACCAAAAAAAAGAGTATCTCCCTTTTCATGATTAACTTGTCAGCAACAATAAATGTAAATAGATCAACATGTTTTGTAAACTTGACTTCCCCAAGAATATCCAAATATCACGAGAGAACAAAAAATCTAACACAATGAAAGCAACTTTGACATGCACCATCCTTGCTTCTAATTAAATGACAGGAAGACCAGAATGATTGTTAGTGCAACACCGCCAGCCAAAACATGCTACTTTCTCTTCTACTCCTGTATGCAATTCATTTAGCTCCCCCCTCCCCACACCCCCCACACACGCACACACACTCACACACAACCCCCGACTCCATGATCGGCAAAATGACTTTTCCAATCATATTACTGTGTAAATAGTGGAGGTCAGTTACTGTTCATGAATAGTAAAGGTGATTCATGAATAGTAAAGGTCAATTGTAAAGGACATTCTTTTGTTTATAAATAGAGAAGCCAGACGGAGGTAACATCCATCCGTCCTCACAACAATTTCCTCTCATTTCTACTTCCTAAATTCCGCAACCCCCAGATTGGTATCAGAGCTAGCACACAAAAAATAAAACAAACTACCCAGAAAATATCAAGCTATGGAGAAAACTAGCAACGATGCAGATCTACAAAATAAGGTATATAAATTCATAAATATGAATAGCTAAACTTTCATATTCCTTATAATCTCCTAAGTATTATGTGATATTATCTACTTATTATACCGTTATAATGAATAAATCTTGATTAAGTTTGCTATGTACGAGGCCAGTAAGCTGCGAATAATTAAGCCCAGACTATGCCATCCTAAGGTGGAAACCGGTGAGGCCAAGAGAGCCGTTTTAGGGGAGTACACAAAGTTGAGGCGATGTTAGGGTAACTGATCAAAGCTGAAAACGCATAGTAGTGACCGAAAAAGACTATTCAAAATAACGTTATAATAACCGGATAATTTCTAATAATACCTAAAGAGATTAGAGGGAATATTATGTTTAGAAAACATTCAAAAAATGAATTCGTACCTACTAGATGAAGATCATAGATATAAAATACTCATCCTATATATACTCAAAACCTTGATTCAGATATTAGAAGAAATAACAGAACTAAATGCAATCATGGAACTAATAGAACAAAGATGGACAGAAGTGACTATAGCAGATATTATAGAACTAGATATAGATTCAGATTAATAATGATAAACTATGAATATATGGAATATTGGTTAGAAACTATGGAAAATATAAAACTATTAGTAATTTTGTTAGAAACTAATATAAGTAATTACATAAGAAAAAGAAATCTAGAACATTTAGAATATGCACTAGAAAACATAAAAGAAATACAAAGGATAGAGCCATTAAAAAATAAATATTACAATAAAATGTTTACACAAGACCCCGATAACAAATAATGGATAACAAAAAACTGCATAAACCAAAGAAAGGACATATTCACAAAAAAGTTAAAGAATTAAAAAAGCAATTAAAAATACTATATTCCGAATATAAGCAATTAAGCTCAAGCAAAACAGATGATGTTAGACTTGAATACTTAATAGATCTAATTTCAAGAACAGAATATAATTATATAAAATATCTAAAAAAGAAAACATGAAAGACAATATCAATAACAAAGAAGAGTACAAACAACAACTACTTAATAAAATAAATGAAATAATAAATGAAATCAAATTTAGAAAAAAGAGACTAAATTATAACATAGTTGCAGGAGTATGCCACACATCAATTAAAGCACAAAGAAAAGAAATATTTTATTTGGAAGGACAACTACAAAGCCTAGAATATAAATTACAACACGAATTACCATGAATAAAGAAGAATATGCCCTAAAAGAAGAAAAATATATGAGTCAAAAAGGACTAGAAATAAAAATTATACACTCAAGCTTAGGAAGAAGATTTAAAAAAATAGGAGATCAATTATATTTAATGTTAGAAAAAGAATCGGCAAAACTAGAAGATAGCTTAACAGCAATGGTAAGAATTAATAAAGAAAATGAAGAGATAGATAGGAAAAAAGAAATAGAAAAAACTAAAAAACAAGCCCAAATAGAAGTACAACAGATTAAAGAAGAAAAAGATACGAGAATCCAAGAATTAGAAAAAGAATTGGAAAAACATAAACAATTGTATGAAGAAAAATTAAAAGCTAGAGAAAAACAACGTGAATTAAAACTCACAGAAGAAATAGAAAAATTTAAAACATTACTAGAAGAAACAAGTACATTAGAAGACCAACCTAGAATGGGAATAGATGAAATAAATGAACAAAATAATGAAAATTCAGAAGCAGATCTAGATCAATATTCAGAAACTTCAGAAACATATACTAACCTACTAACTTCAGAACAAAATAATGAATTTAGTAGCATGACGAATGAAATAGATGAACGACAAAAAGATAAGAAACTAAATAGGAATCTAATAAATAAATTAAGTATATGTAAAATAAGTTATATAGATGAATATACATGTGCATTTAAAGAATATTACTATAAAGGATTATATACGAATGAAGAAAGCAGAGAAATAAGAAAATTATATTACGCAAAATTACCAGAACCATTTAGCTCAAAAATAACTAAAGAATGGCAAGAATCAGGATTAATAGATACACTAGGAGCTAGAATAAAATTCTTACAAAAATGGTTTACAGAATTATGTGAAAAACATAAGGAAGACATGAAAATGGAGAAAATCTTAATAAAAAACTTAGCATGTTGTACAACAAAAACAGCACCACAATTTGGATGTACAAACAAATATAAATACAAGAAAAGAATCAAAAAATACAGACCATTTAGGACTATTCTTATATCTTTCTCAGTCATTATCTGTCTCGTATTCTTTTATCTCATTTTCACTTTCTGTTTTTTCATATTCTGTTAATTCATATATGCTATCGTCATCGTTTAATTCGTAGTCTATATATTCTATTTGTTTGTATTTTTCATTTTCTATTATTACTTCTGATATTTGTTGGGGGGTTGCGGAATTTAGGAAGTAGAAATGAGAGGAAATTGTTGTGAGGACGGATGGATGTTACCTCCGTCTGACTTCTCTATTTATAAACAAAAGAATGTCATTTACAAATGACCTTTACTATTCATGAACAGTAACTGACCTCTACTATTTACACAGTAATATGACCTTTACTATTTATTAATAATATTTGTCTTTTACTGTTTGCACAGTATTTGGCCTTTCCTATTTATAAATAGTAACTGACCCTTACTATTTACTACTATTTACTTTACGACTTTATATAAAAAACAAAAAACTTTACAAAAAGTAAAGACACATATACAACATATACTTTTTCCTTTAGTCTCTTTTTTCTAAATTTGATTTCATTTATTATTTCATTTATTTTATTAAGTAGTTGTTGTTTGTACTCTTCTTTGTTATTGATATTGTCTTTCATGTTTTGTTTTTTAGATATTTTTTGTAAAGTTTTTTGTTTTTTATATAAAGTCGTAAAGTAAATAGTAGTAAATAGTAAGGGTCAGTTACTATTTATAAATAGGAAAGGTCAAATACTGTGCAAACAGTAAAAGGCAAATACTATTAATAAATAGTAAAGGTCATATTACTGTGTAAATAGTAGAGGTCAGTTACTGTTCATGAATAGTAAAGGTCATTCATGAATAGTAAAGGTCATTTGTAAAGGACATTCTTTTGTTTATAAATAGAGAAGCCAGACGGAGATAACATCCATTCGTCCTCACAACAATTTCCTCTCATTTCTACTTCCTAAATTCCGCAACCCTGGTCTTCTAATGTACTTGTTTCTTCTAGTAATGTTTTAAATTTTTCTATTTCTTCTGTGAGTTTTAATTCTTCACGTTGTTTTTCTCTAGCTTTTAATTTTTCTTCATACAATTGTTTAAGTTTTTCCAATTCTTTTTCTAATTCTTGGATTCTCGTATCTTTTTCTTCTTTAATCTGTTGTACTTCTATTTGGGCTTGTTTTTTAATTTTTTCTATTTCTTTTTTCCTATCTATCTCTTCATTTTCTTTATTAATTCTTACCATTGCTGTTAAGCTATCTTCTAGTTTTGATCTAGATCTGCTTCTGAATTTTCATTATTTTGTTCATTTATTTCATCTATTCCCATTCTAGGATACCAATCTGGGGGTTGCGGAATTTAGAAAGTAGAAATGAGAGGAAATTGTTGTGAGGACGGATGGATGTTACCTCCGTCTGGCTTCTCTATTTATAAACAAAAGAATGTCCTTTACAAATGACATTTACTATTCATGAATGACCTTTACTATTCATGAACAGTAACTGACCTCTACTATTTACACAGTAATATGACCTTTACTATTTATTAATAGTATTTGCCTTTTACTGTTTGCACAGTATTTGGCCTTTCCTATTTATAAATAGTAACTGACCCTTACTATTTACTACTATTTAGCTAGAGATTGTAAAATACCCAGAAATATAACTAAAAAACAAATATCAGAAGTAATAATAGAAAATGAAAAATACAAACAAATAGAATATATAGACTACGAATTAAACGATGACGATAGCATATATGAATTAACAGAATATGAAAAAACAGAAAGTGAAAATGAGATAAAAGAATACGAGACAGATAATGACTGAGAAATATATAAGAATAATAAGTATAAATCTAATTCTTTTCCTTCTATTTGTTCAAACATATTGTTGTCAAATATTATTTTTTGTTCTGTACTTTCACTGTCTTGGTATTCTTCTTTACTTATTATTCTTATATCTTTTCGGTCACTACTATGCGTTTTCAGCTTTGATCAGTTACCCTAACATCGCCTCAACTTTGTGTAATTCTTACCATTGCTGTTAAGCTATCTTCTAGTTTTGCCGATTCTTTTTCTAACATTAAATATAATTGATCTCCTATTTTTTTAAATCTTCTTCCTAAGCTTGAGTGTATAATTTTTATTTCTAGTCCTTTTTGACTCATATATTTTTCTTAAACATTTTATTGTAATATTTATTTTTTAATGGCTCTATCCTTTGTATTTCTTTTATGTTTTCTAGTGCATATTCTAAATGTTCTAAATTTCTTAGAACAACATAATGAGATACAATGTACAGAGATACCCGAATTCTACGCAAACAAAAGTTGTAAAGTTTTTTGTTTTTTATATAAAGTCGTAAAGTAAATAGTAGTAAATAGTAAGGGTCAGTTACTATTTATAAATAGGAAAGGCCAAATACTGTGCAAACAGTAAAAGGCAAGGTTTGTATTTTGTGGATATTTTGTATATATCTGCTGGATATGTGGTTATAGGTTTGTTTGGTCCTGCAGTTCCTGATGTCCCTGCAGCTGCACTTAACAAATTGTTAGATTGGAAGCATGTTTCAGAGAAGGAATAGATACACCAATAGAAATATATTTAGCAGATGATAGAATAATCCACCCTATAGAGAAAAGTATAATAAGTGCGGGGGTTGCGGAATTTAGGAAGTAGAAATGAGAGGAAATTGTTGTGAGTAGGACTAGAAATAAAAATTATACACTCAAGCTTAGGAAGAAGATTCATGTCTTCCTTATGTTTTTCACATAATTCTGTAAACCATTTTTGTAAGAATTTGTTTTGAAATATATCCTATCCATAATTGGAACATAATAGTCCAGCATTTATAGTAAATAAACATAGTGAACAAAAAAGAGGATAACTCCAAATTGAGTTGCCATTTAGGTAGTTGTTTGCTAGCTCATTGTGTATAGTGGCGAGTACCAATAAAAATAAAATTCAAAATATATCAAGGAAAAGATAATATTACTTTAGGAATAAGATGACTAGAAACAGTGAAAGGTATATAAATTCATAAATATGAATAGCTGAACTTGATTTATCTATATTTCTATCGTCCAACCCAGAAAATATCAAGCTATGGAGAAAACTAGCAACGATACAGATCTACAAAATATACACTAGGAGCTAGAATAAAATTCTTACAAAAATGGTTTACAGAATTATGTGAAAAACATAAGGAAGACATGAAAATGGAGAAAATCTTAATCCAATAAAATACGTACACCTAGGAGGAACAGAAATACTAATAATTCTTTAGAATTAATTATTTTTTGTACTATATGTGTTTGCATTTTTATTCCATTTTTATCTATTTGTCTTCCTAGGAATTCTATAAAGGTCATATTACTGTGTAAATAGTAGAGGTCAGTTACTGTTCATGAATAGTAAAGGTCATTCATGAATAGTAAAGGTCATTTGTAAAGGACATTCTTTTGTTTATAAATAGAGAAGCCAGATGGAGGTAACATTCATCCGTCCTCACAACAATTTCCTCTCATTTCTACTTCCTAAATTCAAGATGGCTAGAAATAGTGAAACCCTATAATTTAGATGAAAAACAACTAATAATACATTATGAGAATAAGAAGATAATTATTAAAAGAACTTTGATATAAAATAATGCCAAAAATCTATATATTAACAAAAATTATAGCAGAAGGATATTATAGTAGATACTACACACCTATGATAGATACAGGAGCAGAAGCAAATATGTGTAAATATAAGTTTTTTGTTTTTTATATAAAGTCGTAAAGTAAATAGTAGTAAATAGTAAGGGTCAGTTACTATTTATAAATAGGAAAGGCCAAATACTGTGCAAACAGTAAAAGGCAAATACTATTAATAAATAGTAAAGGTCATATTACTGTGTAAATAGTAGAGGTCAGTTACTGTTCATGAATAGTAAAGATCATTCATGAATAATAAAGGTCATTTGTAAAGGACATTCTTTTGTTTATAAATAGAGAAGCCAGACGGAGGTAACATCCATCCGTCCTCACAACAATTTCCTCTCATTTCTACTTCCTAAATTCCGAGACATACTTCTCATGTAGCATTTCAAGTATGCTCAAAATCAAATTTCGATACTAGTTAAAATTCGAATACTCGAAACAATATGGAATTTCCATCATCTTGGAATATAGGCAATGGACAAATTACAGGAGGATGCAGACTATATGCCATCAGTATATCTTCTTCTGAAAATTTCCAGGTTGCTGGAGACATCTCACATCCCTTCTCTATGTTATATTCTTTAACAATCTCAGGTTATAGTTGGCAGTGACTCACATAAGGGACTGATTTCATAGAGAAAGAAAACACAATTAGTTTAAGGTTTTACTAGTGGATGTTGTCAAAAGAATCCTCAAAGAACTATCAATTGTCATGCTCAGAGCTGTAAACAAGCCAAGTGGAGCCAACTGTTGATTATCTAAGAATGGCTCTTCCACTAATTTGTGCTCAAGCTAAAAATAACTACACTGGAGATATTATTGACATGTCTTAGTCGGTATACTCAAAAGTCAACTTTTCGGGCAAGAAAGTTTTATGAAAGACCAAGGGGCACAGCTGAGTACCTCCAGATTTGAGATTGATTTGAGTATGTACTATGTCCACTGTCCACCATTTGATTTCCAACTCAGGTTCAAGGCCGAATTTTGGCTCCAGTTCAACCGACTCAATTGTTCAAGATGCTCAATTAGAGCAAAAAAGCGCCAGACATATCCATCCCACAGAATTCCCAAACTCAGAAACCATGCAATATTTTCAAAAAATTAGCATCAGAAGTTAGCCAGATTTAGAAGTCACGAAATAGTGTAAATACCTAGTTACACTATAGCTGAAGCCCAGCTAGAATAGGATACTTTTATCCTCAGCTACAGCCAAATTTTTGTATTATATCCAGCAGCATGTTGAATAATTTGGTAGTCTGATATCCAGCAGTAACTCGATTCTGTGCTCCAGATAGATACATATTCTTCTTTCCAGAATAATGCATCCACAATGATTTTCTCAAAAAACAATTAAATTATTCCGCTTTTGAGCATGTTCATAAATAAACAATAACACTAAACAAGGCAGTTGTGGATGCAATTAAACACTGAAAAGACAGTTTTCATTTGTGAAAAAAGATTATATTGGCTAAGAAACTTGTACTTACACCTGGATAGGAAGAGCAGAACTGCAAGAGTTAATTTCAGAGAGGAGAATTAGATTCGGGCACATGAAGAAATATGAATCTTCAAATGCAGCCACTTCTTGAGAACGTCACTTCTCCAATTATCTACTCATAACTAAAAAGAGCCACCAGGGAAGTCAAAAGACGAAAGAAGTAGCACTGCTAACAGGAAAAATTTAGTTCCTGGAGAATCATACACTAAAATGAGAGCTTGACATCCCTGTTTTCTTGAACTACAAAGAGAAATTGCAGACAAGCAGTTGAAGAAAACGAAGGCCTTTTGGTCCCAAAAAAAAAAAATACACGGGAGGCCATGATCCTTTCTATTAATAAAAGCTATGCAATTAAGTTATTCTTTCTTCGACAAATTCTATCCTTTTAATTGGATGTGCACTAAATATAATAATAGAGCCCAATGTCTTGATACAGATAAAAAGCCCAATGTCTTCACCTTTTACCTTTCTTTTGTTTCAGAGTGTAAAAAGAGAGCCCAATTTTCTCTTTGCCGAAAAGTAATGACTATTTTCATACATTGAAGGAAGGTGTAAAAAGAAGCTGAAATAACGAATTATACCCAAGATAGAAAGATCATTTCATACATTGAAGGAAGATTCACTTTTGTTTGGTAAATCAAACTATAAGCAATAAAGTATTACCTTTAAGATAACTCAAGTCAAAACTTGAATTATTTTCAACTATAATCAATCAGATAGTGTATAAATAACTTCTGAAACGGTCAAAAGAATTCACAAATAACTGTCTGACATGCTGCACTGATCAGTGCATTAGATGCTATCTTACTTCAAGCAAGCTTATCACAATAAGGAGACAACACAAATCAACGTGATACAAACAATCCACACAATGCTCCAGTGTCAAAAAGAAAAAGTTCTGAGGATGCAGTCTCTCATCAGCAACTGTCCACTAATCTGATGCAAATGCTAAACCTTCACAGAGTAAATATAGAATATGTCAGACTAGTATTGCATCTCAGAGCAGACATGCAGCTGAGAAACAGGAAATGTAGGACACGAAAGGTAGGAGGCCAAAAGAAAACCCAGCCCAGTGCCAATACCCTCCAGCATGTGCCCAAGGCATGCATTAATAGCAAGCTTGGGAACTAAAGTCTTCATAGTGCAACATATCCCATCCACATTGCTTCAAACAGCTTAAGTCAAAAAGGAAATCAAACTGCAGCCACAGTTCAGAACATGTTACAACTCATTATTTATCATTCATGATCAGTAAAACCTCAGCACCAACAGCAATGATACCATCCAAGAACTCCCTAACTTCTTGGGTATCTTTAAAAGCACAAGGAGCAGCAAAATCACTGTCAAGATTATACCAAACCCCCTGAATACATCGTAATGCAACCCAATGCCTGCTTTTCCAAAGGCCCCTAAACCTTCTAACAGGAACATTAAGAACAATTCCCATCAGCCGATCATCAGTTCCATCAAGATCAATTGAAGAAGCCCCATTTCGCCTATCATGCCAAACAACAGTTTTGTCTTTCTGTTCCAGCACTGCAATCAATACGTTTATATCATAGTTTCCGGTGATTTCATTATGATGAGGCTTAAAAACAATGGACAAAGGACTCCGGCTTCCCCTGTTAGGGTCATCCACATCAAGTTTTTCAGCAATGGAATTTAAATCAGATCTTGTAAATGCATCTTTCCCCTGAGTTGAAACATGAGCACAACCAATATGTCATCATACCAACATGGGCTTTGTCCCAAAATTTTCAATAACAAAGGGTAATCACATTTCCACTAATTGACCTAAATTTCAAAGTAATCAAACTAGAAAAGTTAGTTTATGGAGACTAGAGTTTATGATTAGGATATGTGAGTGCAGAACAAGATAATCATGAGCATTAAATACTTGGGGAAGAGAATAAGCGACAACAGCTTAAACACTAAATTGCACTTTAAGATAGGAACAAATGGAAAAACTTATTATACATATATTTCATTTGAAACAAACCAAAAACAGAGAGAATTTGACCAAGCAAGAAAAACCATTCAAACGTCTCATCATGAGTTAAACACTTGTAAAACCAGTGTGGCTTCACAAATATCTTTAATGGAAAATACTATGATATCAACAAGTAACCACACCGCCTTCCGCCCATTATTTTAGGCACTTGCTGTAATTGGTAAGAATTTGTAAGATTATGACGTTAGAATCCTTGGATCACAATATGTAGGATGCTGGTACATCAGAGAGTCCCAAGAGGGGAAATAAAAGAAAAGAAAATTTGTTCTACCTGGCCATCTAGAACTGTGAGATGGGTTGCGTCTTCTTTATTCATAGGGTTACCATCATTTTCAGTCTACAGAATAAGAATAGAGGCATAAAGGGGATTATAAGAGTACCTGGAAGAGATTGTTGAGGGAATGTAAGAGGCAGAACTGTAATCTTTGCCTCTCGTGATATATTTTAATTTTTCCTTCCTCCATATTCTGCTTTCTCAAAAGATATGGCTAAAACACAGGAAGAACCACCAATTGCTTCAACGTGGAGGGTAAACCAAGAATTATTGAGGAAGTCAAAAAGAAATTACGGGTTCCACTGTTATGTTGTGAACACCGGCGGCAGAATCTTTTTTCTTTTCCCTCTTCTTACCCAAGAAAATGAACTGAGGGTGATCAAAAAGTGTGGTAATTAAAAAAAAGGTGATAAGTTTGTTCAATTTTAATTAAGAAATTTTTAAAATTATAATTAAATTAAATGGGATATAAAGTGTAATATTTATAACTTGTTAATCTTTTAAGAAATACAACCTAACCCCCAACTCCAACCCAACGTTCCCTATTCTCTTTCTGTTCTTTTCTTCTTCTCTTTCACTCAATCGCTGCTCCTCTTTCTTCACTGTGCATCCTCTTCTTCCAAAGTAATTTTTCTTCAGGAATCATCACATCAGTGAGCCCAATCAATATCGGTGAGCCATCAACGCACACTACTCTATTTAGAGGTAATTTTTTTTTACTTCTGTCAAATATCTCTGTGTTGAACAGTTAGGGTTTTGAATTTTTCGAACTAAAAGTGGTTTCAGTTGTTGAAGAAGAAGAAGGGTTTTGCATATTATGTTGTTGGATGACTTTATTTGTTGTATTTGTTATATTTGTTGTTCTTGTTGGGTTTTTTAAAAATATTGTCACTGTTAGGCCGGACTTGTTTTTCTTGTGGGGTTTTTATTTTTGTAGTCGTTGTTGTAGAAAAAAATATTGTGATGTTATTTGATTTATTTTCCAACAGCTAAAGAAGTTGTTGCAGCAACTTCTGCACTTGTTTGAATAAATCAGAAGTTGCTGAGGTTGTTGCAACAAAATATTATTGCAATCTCAGCAGTTGTTTGATTTTTTGAAATAAGAGCTTAAGTTGTTGCAACAACTTCCTAAACAGCCGGAAATAAATCAAACAGTTGCTGGAATTGTTGCAACAAGTTTACAATTTGTTGCAACAACCTCAGTGTCTGTTTGATTTTGTCAAACAACTGTTGAAATTGTTGCAACAACCCACATACATGTTGACAAAAAAATTATTATTTGCCAAACAAGAGATGAAGTTGTTGCAACAACTTTCAGTGGTTGTACTTGTTACAATAATATCAGCAACTGTTGGATAAAATCAAACAACTGTTGATGTTGTTGCAAAAACTCTCACACTTGTTGAAAGAAAAAATCAACATTTGCCAAACAAGAGCTGAAGTTGTTGCAACAACTTGTTGGTGCTATCTTTGTACCCATGGTTATTTCATAATTTAAAGAGTAAATAGGGGTCAGCAACTGTTTGATTTTTACCAAAGATGTTGGTAAATATCAAATAATTGTTGAAGTTGTTGCAACAACTTCAGCAATTATTGGATAAAATCAAACAACTGTTAAAGTTGTTGCAACAAGTCTCACACTTGTTGAAAAGAAAATCAATATTTGTCAAACAAGAGCTGAAGTTGTTGCAACAACTTGTTGGTGCTGCCTTTGTACCCATTGTTATTTCATAATTTAAGAAGTAAACAGGGGTCAGCAACTGTTTGATTTTTACCACAATTGTTGGTAAATATACAACTGTTGAAGTTGTTGCAACAACTTTAGCAACTGTTGGATAAAATCAAATAACTGTTGAAGTTGTTGTAACAACTCTCACACTTGTAGAAAAGAAAATGAATATTTGCCAAACAAGAGCTGAAGTTGTTGCAAAAACTTGTTGGTGCTACCTTTGAACCCATTGTTATTTTATAATTTAGGGAGTAAATATGGGTTACCAACTGTTTGATTTTTACCACAGTTGTTGGTAAATATCAAACAGTTGCTTTACTCATTGTAGAAACTTCAGCAACTGTTGGATAAAATCAAACAACTGTTGAAGTTGTTGCAACAACTCAGACAGTTTTAAATAACAAATCAATATTTGTTTTACTTTTTGATTTGCAGCAATTGTTTTCACTGTTTACTTTGACTGAATGATTAAATTACTTGTTGATTTATATTTTGTCTCATATTTTTACAAATAAAATGACTTCAAAAAGAGCAAGAAGTACTAGTAAAAGTGTTGTTGCTTTTAGAAGATCAAAAAGAACCAAGACTCAAGCAGAAGAAACAAATGATAAACTTGAGAGTCTAGTCTATCTAGATGTGCTTGCTGACCAAGCAGGAGTCATAGCGGAAAATGAGGCTGCATCAAGCCAGAAGCAACAGGATGACGCTTTAGAAGCCAAAGAAGCCTTTGAGTAGATGAAGATGACTCCTCCTAAGAACAAACTGAAAGTGGACATGCTTCTAAAAGTAATAAAGATGGAGAGGATGATAAAGATGGGGAAGGTGATGATGAAGATGAAGAGGATGATGAAGATGGGGAAAGTGATAATGAAAATGGGAAAGGTGATAATGAAGATGGGGAAGATAAAAATAATGATGATGATGATGATGATACTGATGAGAACACCACAACCACTGATGATAAAACAGAAGAAGAGAATGATGAGAATGTCCCCTCTACTCCTGCCGAGGCATCTAGTAGTGGAAGGGATCCAAGCACAACTTCTACTGAGATAGTTGTAAAAATATAAGGTTTGAAAATTACAACTTAAAGATGTTGATGGATGTGTATGGAGAACTAGAGGGTGACATTGTTGTTAGATCAAGTATGGATAGAGGGTTTACAGAATTTAGAAAGATCTTAAGTTAAAATAATTTAGTGAAATTCTTTAAAAGCAGTTGTTTTGGAAAAATTTTAGACTTACCTGATGACACCACTCCAAGATTTCAAATGACTATGGTGTACAGTCTCCTACGTCGCAGGATCGTTTGTGACAAAAAAAATGATATTTGAATTAATTACTGTGGCATGCCTGTATGTTTTGGCATGAAGGAATTTGTTGTTATGATAGGATTAAACTGTCATTCTCCTCCTTGTTTTGGAGGAGCCAAATCAGCAACCAAGGGTGAGGATTTGTTCAAGTTAGTTGGAAAAAGTTACAAGTAAAAAAATCTGCTTGAACATTTGAAATCCAGAACAGTTCCGAGGAATGTGAAGAAGTCACTGTGCTTAGTTTGGTTTGTGCACAGTGTTCTTCATGCAAGAGATGTTGGGAAGAACATCTCTTCTGATTGGATCAAACTCTCTGCAGACTATGAAGCATTTAATGCCTATCCATGGGGCTGAGAAAGCTTCAAACTCGCAGTTGAATATCTGTTGAGGGAGTTAACGTGAAGACCATTAACCTATATGGATTTCCCTGGGCTTTCATGGTAAATTTTATTAGCTTTACTATTTAATTATTTTTGAATTCATCCTTTGTAGCGATCCTTTATGACTTTGTTTTATCTAGGCTTGGGCATTTGAAGTTATTCCTCACCTTCGACATTAAGTTAACGACTTTCCAGAAGAAGTGTCTTCTCCGCGGATCCTTAGATGGCTAGCTGCGAAGAATAACAAAGCAGTTGGTGTTGATCTATTTACCCCCCTAGAGACTTGGTAAGCCTCATTACATAATTATATACCCTTGGAATGTATTGTTGCAACCTTAGTAATTTTTTTATTTAGTTAAACAAGAGCTGAAGTTGCTGCAATAGCTTCCTCAGTTGTTGAAATAAAATCAAGCAGTTGCTGGACATGTTGCAACAACTCCAGCAACTATTTGATTTTGTCAAACAACTGTTGAAGTTGCTGCAAAAACTCACTCAATTGTTTGATTTATTCAAAGAAGAGGTGAAGTTGCTTCAACAACTTCCTCAGTTGTTGAAATAAAATCAAGCAGTTGCTGGACTTGTTGCAACAACTCCAACAACTATTTGATTTTGTCAAACAACTGTTGAAGTTGCTGCAACAACTCACTCGTTTGATTTATTCAGAGAAGAGGTGAAGTTGCTGCAACAACTTCCTCAGTTGTTGAAATAAAATCAAAGCAATTGCTGGACTTATTGCAACAACTCCATAAACTATTTGATTTTATCAAAACAACTCTTGAAGTTGCTGCAACAACTCACTCAATTGTTTGATTTTGTCAGATAAGAGCTGAAGTTGCTACAACAACTTCCTCAGTTGTTGAAACAAAATCAAGCAGTTGCTGAAATAAAATCAAGTAGTTGCTGGACTTGTTGCAACAACTTCATCAACTATTTAATTTTGTCAAAACAACTCTTGAAGTTGCTGCAAAAACTCACTCAATTGTTTGATTTTGTCAGACAAGAGTTGAAGTTGTTGCAACAACTTCCTCAGTTGTTGAAATAAAATCAAGCAGTTGCTGGACTTGTTGCAACAACTCCAGCAACTGTTTTTGATTTTGTCAAACAATTGTTAAAGTTGCTGCAACAGTTCACTCAGTTGTTTGATTGATTGAGACAAGAGCTGAAGTTGCTGCAACAACTTCCTCAGTTGCTGAAATAAAATCAAGCAGTTGCTGGACTTGTTGCAACAAATCCAGCAACTAATTGATTTTGTCAAACAACTATTGCAGTTGCTACAACAACTTACTTAGTTTTTTTATTTTGTCAGACAAGAGCTGAAGTTGCTGCAACAGCTCACTCAATTGTTTGATTTATTCAGAGAAGAGGTGAAGTTGCTGCAACAACTTCCTCAGTTGTTGAAATAAAATCAAGCAGTTGCTGGACTTGTTGCAACAACTCCAACAACTATTTGATTTTATCAAATAATCGTTGCATTTGCTGCAATAGCTCACTCAGTTGTTTGATTTATTTAGACAAGAGCTGAAGTTACTGCAACAACTTCCTCAGTTGTTGAAATAAAATCAGGTAGTTGTTGGGCTTGTTGCAACAACTCCAACAACTATTTGATTTTGTCAAACAACTGTTGCAGTTGCTGCAACAACTCACTCAGTTGTTAGATTTTGTCAGACAGGAGCTGAAGTTGCTGAAAAAACTTCCTCAGTTGTTGAAATAAAATAAAGCAGTTGTTGGACTTATTGCAACAACTCCAGCAACTGTTTGATTTTGTCAAGCAATTGTTGCTTTGCTGCAACAACTCACTCAGTTGTTTGATTTATTCAGACAAGAGCTGAAGTTGCTGAACTTGTATTTAATCAATTTTAGAAGTAATTTGGATTCTTTTTTAGCATTCAGGACTATCCCAAGGACAAATTTAGCGTTCGACTGATCGGCCAACTAGAAAACGAGCTGACTTTCTATTGGGAGCTGTTGATTCATTAGTTTCTTTATTGAACATTGATGAGCCAGCAGGTTCCTATTGAAAGTCGGTTTAATTCTGAGCAACCTGCTTGGATATAAACCGACTTTCAATTGGTAGTTGCTGGTTCATCAGTGTTTAATAAGATACTAATGAATCACCAGCTCCCAATCTAAAGTCAGTTTATTTTTTAGTTGGCAAATCAGTCAAACGCGCAAATTTATCCTTGGACAGTCCTGAATGAACAAAAAGCTCCAAGTGGTTACTATTTTGGGTTATCACAAGTTCTTTCTGGATTTAGTTTCTATGAACAAGATCTGATTTTGTTGCAAGAATTTATACATGTGGACTTGTTGCAACAACTCTTAATCCGCTGCCACAATAACTATTAATATGTTGCAACAACTGTTGTAATTGTTGGACATTGTCTATCAAATTGGTTAACTGTTACAACAGGTTCATAGTTGTTGGGTGGTGACTTGTGTTTAATCAATTTTAGAAGTTGCTTGGATTCGTCTTTAGCATTAAGCTCTTCCCTAAAGACAAATTACGCGTTCGGCGATCGGTCAACTTTGAGATAAATTGACTCTCTATTGGGAGTTGCTAATTCATTAGTTTGCTATTGAAGATTGATGAACCAGCAGATTCCTATTGAAAGTCGGTTTATTTCCGAGCAACTTTCTTGGAAATAAACTGACTTTCAATGGGAAGTTTCTAGTTCATCAATCTTCAATTGTAAACTAATGAATCAGCAACTCCCAATAGAGAGTCAATTTATCTCAAAATTGACCGATCGCCGAATGCTTAATTTGTCCTTAGGGGAGAGCTTGATGCTAAAGAAGGTCCAAGGGGCTACTATTTTGGGTTATCACAAGTTCTTCCTAGATTTAGTTTCTAGGAACAAGATCTGATTTTGTTGCAAGAATTTCTACTTGTGGACTTGTTGCAATAACAACTCTTAATCCGCTGTCACAACAACTATTAATCTGTTGCAACAATTGTTGTAATTATTGGACCCTGTCCATCAAATTGGTTAGCTGTTACAACAGGTTCATAGTTTTTGGATGGTGATTTATGTTTAATCAATTTTAGAACTCGCTTGGATTCGTCTTTAGCATCAAGCTCTCCCCTAATGCCAAATTACGCATTCGACGGTCGGTCAACTTAGAGATAAATTGACTCTCTATCGGGAGTTGTTGATTCATTAGTTTACTATTGAGATTGACTAACCAGCAGATTCCTATTGAAAGTTACTTTATTTCTGAGAAACTTTCTTAGAAATAAACTGATCTTCAATGGGAAGTTGTTGGTTCATCAATGTTCAATACAAACCTAATGAATCAGCAGCTTCCGATAGAGAGCTAATTTATCTCTAAATTGATCGATCGTCGAACGCATAATTTGTCCTTAGGGAGAGCTTGAAAAAGAAGCTCCAAGGGGCTACTATTTTGGGTTATCACAAGCTCTTCCTAGATTTAGTTTCTAGGAACAAGATTTGATGTTGTTGCAATAAATTCTTCATGTATAAATTGTTTGAGCAACTTAAGCAGTTGTTGCATTTTATTAGTTGTTTTTTTATTTTGTATTATTTTAATATTTTTATTTTTGACACATAGATTGTGAACCCATGGATTATTCCAATAAAAGAAGAGTTGGAGATGGAATTATAGTAATTTTGAGCCCTTGGAATCTTGCCTGGACCAAAAAATTGATAAGTTAAAGGGAGATTTAGCCGGAGTGACGGCCACCAGAAGGGATTTGGCTGGGGTAGAAAAGGATGATGCTATTTCCAAAGCAATTAATGAAGTTTTGGCGAGTTATGCAGCAGGTGATACGACAATAACAGATGATGATCATCATAGTTGTGGTGGTGGATATACTCCACTTGATGCTGGTGGTGTTGGTGATGCTGGTGGAAGATATACTCCGGTTGCTGAGGAAGTTCGACATCGAGAAGATACTCCATATAGATTGGGTAGATCTTCAGCTGTTGGTACCTAAAAGGCGCCTTCTTGTTCTTATGAGTGCCTCAAATGCAATGAGAATATGAATATGTTGCTTTCAAAGATTGAGGCTTTGACAGAAGCACAAGGAGTGATAAAGGCTACCATAAACAAGTTGATATCCAAGAGGGGTATCTACCCTTCTTCAGGGATATCAGAGCCTTTTACTCCTATTGCTGTGAAGAGGAGGAGAAATCAAATTTCTAGGGCACTGGCAAGTGCAAAGAAAAAGGCTGCTGGTACATCGAAGATGACGACTGATCAACCAACGGAGCGACTACTAGTAAATCTTTACAAGTATGCAGATGATAAGAAGAAAAAGAAAATTCAGCAGATGATCAAGCTCAAGAGATCAACCAAGATCCTGTACACAATGCATGAATTTAATTATCAAGACTTTGAGTGCATGACTAACATGGATAAGTGGTGGGAGGACTGGGTAAGTTTCTACAACTTCTATTTATATTCAATTAAGCAATTGTTTCATTTTATTAAGCTTCTGCAGCAGATGCAACAACTGCTGCATCTGTTGCAGCAAATTCATTGAGTTGCTGCAGCAGATGCAACAATTGTTGCATTTTTTGCAACAACTTAATGAATTTGCTGCAACAGATGCAACAGTTGTTGCATCTGCTGCAATATATTTATTGAGTTGCTACAACAAGTAACTAACTATCTTATTTTTTATTTGTAGTATATAGATGAAATATTATGTCTAATGCGAAATAGACATATAGACTACCCCGACCACTATAATATGATAGACATAATCTTGGATCTCAACTTCTGTAATTTTATGAAAGATGTGTACCACAAGTTGAGTGAGGAGTTTCTAAAGCCGGTGCTATCCAGTTAAATCAAAGTCTTGATGAATAAAATTTCACTGACTACTTTCTTGATTACTGCAAAGGTGTCAGGCCCTACCCATGAGGTGTCCCATGGCTTGGGGCAAAAATAATATTCACTGTGATGACCCTCGAAAAAAATATTTTGTCGCTCTTTAATTCATGATCGATGATGGAGTGATAAATGTTTATGATTGCAACATACCTTGCTGCCCAAAAGATGAGTTCTTCCAACATATTCGGCCAGTGTTGGAATTATGGCCTAGGTTCTTGAAACAGAGTGGTATGTTCAATCACTTGCATCTCAAGTTGCTCAACGAAGGTGGATCTATGACCGAAAGATGGATCTCCCCAAGAATAAAACTGGGGCAGCATGCAGTGCTTATTCACTTGCCTTCATCGAGCATCAGATTACCAATATTTCGATGCATTTTCTATGTGACAATATTATTGGCGGATGCGGTGGAGATGGGTTGTGGGGGTGGTTGATAAGGAGTTAGCGTCGTAAAGTGGTTGAGCAGCTGATTGTCTTTAGTTGAAAAGTTTGATGAACAATTTGTTGGATATTTTAAAGTTACTATTTATGTTTAAGTTTTGTTGTCGAACAACTTGCCCTAAGGTGGGCTGAACATCATTTATTTGAAGTTATGTGAATGTATGTATTTTAATGTTCAATATATTTTGTATTTTTTATAACTTGTTGAAAATTCATAACAAGTACATAACTTGTTGCAACAAGTCATGATACTTGCTGAGATTTCCCAACAACTACATAACTTGTTCAAACAAGTCGTGTTACTTGTTGGAAAATTTCAAAAATTAAGTCATGTGGTAAAACAGTTGTTGCAACAAGTTGGTTAAGTTGTTTGAAAATTCTCAAAAAGTTCATAACTTGTTGCAACAAGTCATGATACTTCCTGGAATAAGTCCAACAAGTCTATTAGTTGTTGCAATAAGTTTTTAGCTATTACGATAATATTTTCACTCAATTCACTATTAAATCTAGATTTAAATCCTTAAAATACCTTTAATTCACTATATTTAACAACAAATATGATTGATTCATGCAATTCATGATCAAATTACTCGATTAAAGTTGGTTATAAATACAATTGCTTGATCGATCGTCTATTATTATCAAATTATACTATGTCGTTGTTAAATAATATTATTAAATCTAGCTTTGAATCCTTAAAATGCATTTAATTCAGTATATTTAACAACAAATATGGTTGATCCATGAAATTCATGATTAAATTATTTGATTAAAGTTGATTAAGCATACAATTTCTCGATCGATCATCTATTATGATCAAATTACTATGTCGTTATTAAGGAATTATATACGCCTTTGATGAAATATTGTTGCAAACCTCTTATTTATTTTATCAAAAAGGACAGTAATTGGAAATTCTCTCTCATCCAAAAACATTACGTTAACTGACTCAACAATATTTGTTGTCATAATATTATACCTATAAAAAATAAATAACTAAAATTTTTAATAATAAGAAATTTAATTTAATTAATATGTAACAACAACAACTAATACAATAAGGTGTACCTATTCCCCGAAAAGAATGCCCTGCTCCATCTGTGAAATACAATACGTTCAAGATATTCGACGACCTCAAGAAGCATATCCCTCATTTGATTGAAGTGATCATTGAAAACATCTACCTGATACACTTTTACTGCTTCATAAAAATGGTAGACAACTTTTCCATTGTGAAATCTAGTTCAGATATTTTCCCCAAGGTGCCTCATGCAACAACCATGATGCGCTGAAAGAAAGACAATTGAAACCGCCTTTCAAATACTTGGATGCTTGTCAGAAATTATGCACAATTCTGTTGTATCATGTACAAAGCTGCTCATTTGTTCAAAAATATATTTGTAGGAGGCATCACACTCAGAGTCTACTACACATAATGCCACAGGAAAAACATGATTCTCTACATCCTGTGCAATTGCAGACAACAACACTCCACTGTACTTACTCTTTACAAATGTCCCATCAATAGCTAGGACTTTTCTAATATGCGCAAAACCAAGAATAAAAGCTCCATAGGCCACAAAAAATATTTGAACTTACCATTTTCATCAACCTTCAATGCTGTCTTACTTTCCGGGTTTACGGTCCTAAGCATATAGCGGTATGCATCAAGCACTGCATACCCGTGCTCGTGTGTCCCTCTTATCAAAGACTTTGCAATCTCACTGCCCTTCTAAACCTTCCAATAACTGACCTTGCAGCCCAACTCTACACGGAGTGAATTCCTCATATCTTTTGTGGACGGGCCTCTACCCTCGAGAAACCTATCTTTGAAGTATTCACCATTGACTTTCACTGTGGCATGTGGGTTATGACTCGTAAGATGCTGTGAACCACATGTGTGCGACTTTTCATATTTTTTGACGTGAAACCTATAAGAACTTTTAAACTTCACAGCTCTCAGCTACCACTTGCACTCAGGATATACACATCTCACAGAATACACAGAACGTGAGTTTATCAATTTTTTCAATCTAAAATCTTTCTTTACACAAGAAAGTTTTCAGTGCAACATCTAGTTCTTGCTTATTCTTAAATGACATTTCATTGTAAAAACCGATTTCATCATCTTAAACATGGATGGACTGTGTTGATTGTGTAGTTCCCTGTGTATTGCTGGCAACTTCAGGAGTAGGAATCTGTTCACCCCATCCACTTTCTTTGTCTGGAATATCCATATCCACCCTGTCACATTCATCATTTAATATGTCCTGTTGATTTTGAGATAAATTCTGATTCTCTATCCGACCCTGCAAACGTGTATACTCTCAAAATAGGTATAGCTTCATCTTCCAAAAAAATATGCAAACTAACTTCATCCTTTATCCTAAAAGGAGCAGCCCTATACTTTTCCCCACAGCTATGCATGTAGGTGATGGAAAGATCTTTTAACTCAAAATTTAATTCACAATTGGTGATGATTTTATTCACCAAATCTTCATACGTGATATCTCTGTTCACCATCATCGCTACCGTCTCTACCATGCCTCTACCCTTCCAACGCCAAATATAACAGTTGTTGGATTCGATCCATTCACCATGACAATTAACTCCTATCGTTATTTTGTCCCCCATTATGGTCTTCAAGATACCTGAATATATTTTATATAAAGTAAAAAAATTAGTCATTAAATGAGAAAAAAACTGTGATAAAATAAAACAAATGTTATAATGGTTGCAGCAATTGTTTAACTATTGCAACAACTGTTGTAGTTGTTGCAAAAATATTAGAAGCTTTTTTTACAACAGATTACTCAGTTGTTACAACAACTAACAATAAAAGATATAGCAGTTGGTGCACTTGTTGCAGCAAGTACAACAATTGTTGTAGTTGTTGCAGCAAATACAATAGCTATTGCAACATCTTTATAAGTTATTGGAAAAATTTAAAACTTTTTCTAATGCAGTCTCAGTTGTTGCAACAACTAAATACAAAAGATGCAACAACTGGTGCAGTTATTGCAGCAAGTGCAACAACTGTTGCAACTTCTTTATAAGTTGTTGAGTAAAAATTAGAAGTTTTTTTACAACAGATTACTCAATTGTTGCAACAACTAACAGTAAAAGGTGCAACAACTGCTGCAATTATTGCAGCAAGTACAACAACTGTTGCAGTTGTTGCAGCAAGTGAAACAACTGTTGCAACTTCTTTATAAGTTGTTGCAGAAAAATTAAAAACTTTTTTACAATAAATTACTCAATTATTGCAACAACTAACATCAAAAAGGTGCGGCAACTGCAATTATTACAACAAGTGCAACAACTATTGCAATTGTTGCAGAAAGTACAATAACTGTTGCAACTTCTTTACAAGTTCTTGCAGAAAAATTAGAAGCTTTTTAACAATAGATTAATCAACAACTGTTGCAGTTGTTACAGCAAGTGCAACAACTATTACAACTTCTTTAAAAGTTGTTGCGGAAAAAATAGAAGCTTTTTTATAATAGATTACTCAGTTGTTGCAACAACTAAATACAAAAGATATAACAACTGGTGCAGTTGTTGCAGCAAGTGCAATAACTGTTGCAACTACTTTATAAGTTGTTGTGTAAAAATTAAAAGCTTTTTTACAACAGATTACTCAGTTGTTGCAACAACTAAATACAAAAGATGCAACAACTGGTGCAGTTGTTACAACAAGTGCAATAACTGTTGTAGTTGTTACAGCAAGTGCAACAACTGTTGCAACTTCTTTATAAGTTGTTGTGTAAAAATTAGAAGCTTTTTTTACAACAAATTACTCAGTTGTTGCAACAACTAACAACAAAAGGTGCAACAGCTGCTGCAAATGTTGCAGCAAGTACAACAACTATTGCAGTTGTTGCAGCAAGTGCAATAACTGCAACTTCTTTATAAGTTGTTGCAGAAAAATTAAAATTTTTTACAACAGATTACTCAGTTGTTGCAATAACTAACAACAAAAGGTGCAACAACTGCTATAATTTGTGCAGCAAGTGCAACAACTGTTTCATTTGTCGCAGCAACTGCAATAAATGTTGCAACTTCTTTACAAGTTGTTGCGGAAAAATTAGAAGCTTTTTTAAAACAGATTACTCAATTGTTGCAACAACTAACAACAAAAGGTGCAACAACTAACAACGAAAGTTGCAGCAAGTACAATAATTGTTGTAATTTCTTTATTAGTTGTTGGAAAAATAAAATTTTACCCTGATGAATAATACACACAAAATGATATTGTGAACTTACCAAATATAATTTTCTGTGCTATTACAATAAAATTCAGCCCAAAAAATATATGAATCGGTAAATTTTTGTCCCACCAAATCTTCAACAAGAAGAAGAAGAAGAAGAAGAAGAAGAAGAAAAAGAAGAAGAAGAAGAAGATGATAAAAGGAGGAGAGGAACAACAATTGCAGCAACAACCGAGAAAGAAGAAGAGTAGTTGATTTGGCAGCTTTTTTTCCCTTTTTATGTAATTAGGGTTTTATATAAGTTGGGTCAAAGTGTAAAAATAAAAAGATGGGGGCTTATTCAAAAAGTGGTCAAATATCTTTGAACACTAATCATATACTTGTCACCTTTACTAAATGATTAAAACTTGTGTCACTTTTTTACATTTTAGAACTTTTTTGTCACCCTTAATTCAATGCCTCTTCTTACCCCGTGAGTGATGCTGACGGTCACGTCCTTATAGCTTGGTTGGATGGTTACATATTTTGTTCTCGATTAAAATATAATATTTATTTTGATTATTATTCTAATTTTATTATATTATATTATAAAATTCATTATTATGTAACAATGAAAATGTAACACTCTATGCGTTTAGATTTTAGATTAATTTAATTATTAGGTTTCAGACGTACAACTCTACTTTTGTTATTACGCATTGTATGTTGAGTGAAGTTTGGGGCTTGACATTGAGTGGGGAACGTTAGATGTCGGATGAAAGCCTTGAAAACCCAGGCAGGTGTCTTGCCGTGATGCTGGGCGCATCGCTAGCCGCGTCACGATAGTGATGAGGGCCTGAGTTCCTATAAATAGATTGAGGTCGGTTCTAAGTCATTATATTATATATTCAAGTCGGTGAAAACCCATTTACTCTTTATAATTTTATAAGATCTAGCTAGAATTGAAGCTAGTTGATGATCCAAACTTGATTCTGAGGCTAGGACATCTAATCTTGCGACTACTTTCTGTCATTTCATGTCGTTGGCGACTGTTTCAAGTGAATTTTCCTTATGGTTGTGTTTCTTCCTTGATTTCTAGTTTAAGTGTTGAATGTATGAGCTCTTGATTATGGGTTGATTCATTTTTTGGAGTTTCGAAAATTGAATCTATAGATTTCTTATCGATATCGTGTTTATATGTAGTTTTCTTTGTTGATAGTGTTTGGGTTGTTGCTTGTTGTTGAAGAGATGCTTTGTGGCAGTACCTTGGTGTCTCGTAAAGCAGGTTTCAGCTAAACTTCATATTGTTGTCAATAAGGTATGTTAAGGTTTGTCTATTCCCTTTTCAGTATATTTTTCGTTAAATTCTAATTTGTCATATAATCGTGCTATATGGTTGTTTGTAGCTCCATTGTTGTACTTATATTTGTTATGCTGGTTTGCTATCTTATGTTGAGAGTTTTGGCCGGTTGTGTAACTAGGGATGAGTATAGATTTGCGTGATTGATGGTGTGTCGGTGGACCATAGTGGTATGATGATTCTAGTAAGTTGTGAAGCTCAGATGACAAACATGTATTATGTTGTTGTAAGCTGTTTTGGAACATATTCATATTTATATGTTGTTATATATTTGTTGTTTGATTCTTCGGGACTGTGTGTGGACTTTTTGTGGCTGTGAGAGTTTCTGACAGGGTCGAGCCTAGGGCTACGTGAGAACTTGTAAGACCATAAGAAATTCTAGCATGCTTGAGCTTGTTATTGTGTTAGCTTGTGTGACCATGAGAACTTTCAGTAAGGTTCATTTATTGTGTTGTATATTGCATCATATTGCATTCATATTATAGCATATTTTGGCCAGTTGTATATTGAATATATGAGGTGTTTTATGGCCAAGGTTATTGACATTGTTGTGAGGCCCGGAGTAGGGGAAGGTAAGTCATGTGGCTTGACGTTGTTATTATGCAGGTGGTGGTTGGCCTGTTGGTATTCCATTAATTTAATTTCCGATTTATTATTATATATCCTTTCGATCACCTTATATACACGGTACATTTTCTGTACTAATTCCCTTAGCCTGGGGGCACTACATACATACCTGCAAGTACTGATCGACAGGTAGCTTGTGATCCTCGTAGCTGAGTGGAGTCCTAGCCTGTTGGTAAGCTCCATATCATTGGAGTTACGTGTTGCTTTTTTTTGTGTACATATGGTTTCGATGGATAGGATTGCGACCCTCTCCAGATCGTATATCTATTATTGCACTCCTAGAGGCTCGTAGACTTATATTTTGGATTGTAATATTGATGTAGGCCTTGTCGACCCTATTTTCAAGTTATAGTTTCAGACTTTGGCCTCATCGACCTATTGTGTGTGTGTGTGTATATATATATGTTTGGATTGTGGGTCAGCTTCTGATTTAGAGTTGTATATTTTGCTGATTAGCTATTTTCTTTCTTGTAGTTGTGATTTAGATTGTGATGCGAGCCTCACTAGCTCAACTTGTTTTGTTTATGTGATATTGGATTATTGTCAGGGTTCGCTCGGTCAAGTGAGGCACTGGATACCAATCATGTTTGTATATATATATATATATATATATATATTTGGATTGTGGGTCAAATTCTGATTTAGAGTTGTATATTCTGCTGATATATATATATATATATATATATATATATATATTTGGATTGTGGGTCAACTTCTGATTTAGAGTTGTATATTCTGCTGATTAGCTATTTTCTTTCTTATAGTTGTGATTTAGATTGTGATGTCGAGCCTCACTGGCTCAACTTATTTTGTTAATGTGATGTTAGGTTATTGTCAGGGTTCGCTCAGTCAAGGGAGGCACTGGATACTAGTCATTTCTCCCCAGGTTTTGGGCGTGACAGAAAAGTCCCATTTTGTGTAACAACTAATTTGGTGTAATCGCGTCGTTACCTTATTTTTTCTGTTAGTTTGTCTTTACTTATTATTTAATAGTTCTATTTTATCATTTACTCAAGCTTTTTACAGTAGCTCTACCCACCCTACTTTTCTGATAGGTTTGTCCTTGAAATTATTGATGTGTGATATTATGTAATGATGAAAAATGATACGATCTATTCAAATATTATATTTATTAAAATAATACAGTATGATACAACACAAGACAATACAATATGATATGATATACTATAAAATGATATGTAACAACCATCCAAACAGAGTGTTAGTCTTTAATTAAGTCACTTGTGGCACTTGACAACTACTCAAGTTCTTGCACAATTTGCTCAACTCGCTCAAGTTTTTGCACAATTTATTCATGATCTTGCTATGTTAAATCATCTAGATTTGTATTAGAGATAACTCGAAAGGGTAATGGATAAATAAGAATGATTGTACAAGTTTCTATATTTACAAGATATCTACTATCTATAATTTTATAGAATGCTAAAAAGTTCCAATGATTTTCCTGACAAATCTATAGAGTTCTAAAGTCTTCCAAGAAAAATATCTATATTTATCTAGAATCTTCTAATAAGTGCTAGCCTTTTTTATGTAAGTAATTCACGTGAAAAAAATATGTGCCAAGTAACATTTATTTGACATGATGACATGAAAGGTCATCACACTCTTCTCGCTTGATATTGCGACTCTCGTGGTGCATTGTTGCTCATGTTTCCTGAAGCTTATCTTTGAATTGCCACAAGTATTTGTATCTCTCCCATGTGGCCTCCTTTAGTGATTGCCCTTTCTAGTGGACAAGGAACATGGTTGCTGCTTTTTGCCCTTGCTATCTTCTGGCCTAGTAGTCAATGATAGCATTAATCTCCCAATCATGTGAGGCGGTGATAGTAATAGGCGCTTGAATCAATTGGCCCCTACCCGAATCATCCTTATCTTTATGGTATGGTGTAATACCTCGCATTTTCACACTAGAGATCAAACCATTGGAAAGGGAAAGCTTGATCATTTGGTGTGTTGTTAATAATAAAGTGTAATTGTATCTTATACTACATTCACGATCTCGCTCTAACGCATTAAGTCTCTTAATGGTCCAAATTCAAGGCAATGAGTTATACACATTTTATCTAAGGAAATGGAATAGCTTCTAAGTGTAGATGCAACGATAATGAGTGTGATGCAATGTCCAAAGTGATGAAGTTCACCACTATGGGCACCACATCGAGGTGAAAAAACTAGAGAACCCTGAGTTTTGTTCTAAGTATGGGATATACCAGTCACCGCAACATGTGCTCAATGCAGTAAGGTCCACTACTTGATGGAGTTAGATTTGCTCTAAGATCATAGGGGATGAGAGCAGGCATCCCATTGTGTTGAAGCTCACTGGGAGGGTCACCGCGCCGCACTACCCAAGTCACCACAATAGTGACCGTAACGTAATGACGTCTAGGCTCGGTATAAGTTTTTCTGAACTTTACACTTTCCATTTAATTTTTGAATCCCTAACATGTGTGTTCCTTCCTCTCGACTCCTACCTATGTCAAGGTAAGTGATCGTCACTCAAATCCACTCCAATTAGAAAGTGTATGCGGCTGATGCAAATATAATACCCAACTAAGAGGCTAGGTCGAATCCATAAGGACTTTGGTAGATCTAAACTATATAGCATTTTTCAATTCACATTTGAGAGTTTTGATGCTATTCAAATTAAGGTTAGGAGAAATATAGCTATAACTAATTAATGTAAGTACTTGAGATTATAAGCAATAATGATAAATACTAGGGAAGTGACCCCAAATTTGGATTGATCCCCCTAAATCACTCAATATGGGCAAATTGAAAATTTGCTATTGATGAACATGCAAGAAATCACTTAGGCAATCAATAGGTACCTTTCAATAACACCAATGATGTCAATTTACCTCAATTTTATGAAATTGAAGAGAACTCCCTTATACTCGATTGCGTTTTTCCAATTGGATTTCAACCTATGTCTAGGTGAACCCATTAAACACGGGTTAGAGCCTTGAGTTATTGTTGATTGATGCTAACCCAACATAAATTGACTCTTTCAAGCATAATAAAGATAATTGGGCAGGATTGAATGACTTTAATCATCAATCACACTTTACAAACCCCAAATCAATCAAATGTTCTTAAGCACACAATAAATTTTACCCAATTGAGATTATTAAGGTTCGCAACCCTAGATTTGGGTTTAGCTACCCATAGCAAGAAGAAAAGAAGAAAACAAGTAATCGAACATTCTTACCAATGAAATTATTATTAGGAGAAGAAAACTTGAATTGATGATTTTGATCTTTTGATCTTCAATCTTCAAACTACAAGATGTATCTATTCTATATTCTATCTCTACTGTTATTCCCCGTAGAATTTCCGGCACTTAGATGACCTATTCGCACGTGGGTTAAGCATATTTGAAAGCCATACGTGCTAGGGAAAGGCCCGGGAGAAGATCGGACGAGAAACCTGTTGAACCATCGCGGGAGGAGCCGAGGTAGAGCCCCTCCGCGATGGCAGCGTGTCACGGAGGTGAGGCCTCCGCGATGGCTCCGTGACACGTTGCCCAGGTCCAGGCCCAAGTATAAAAGCCTCCACTTCAGTTCAAAATCAGAAAACATCTGAAAATTTCCAGAACACGCTGCAACCAGAGAAAAACGTAGGAAAATTAAATATTTTCGTCCGATTACGCTGCCAAACGCTGCCCAAACCCAAATTAATCCTAGATACCAAGGTATTTAGCAGCAGAGAGCATTTCTACGGAATTAGTTTCGCGAAATACGGCCGACGAATCGGCGAGCCGCCGAACTAAAGTAAGTAGAATTGCTCTAAATTAATGTCTATGTGTTCCTAGCTGAGAAGTAAATATTTCTCCCTTCTGGGCCGCTGAAAAATAGCGAGTTTTTGACCGTCTTTCGATAAGCCTAAGTTTAGGCTATAAATTAAATCGAAAGTAACGTTGCTCTTTACAATAACGTTGTATTTAGTATTGATTGACGTATTTATGAATGCAGTTGGGAGAAAATAGTTAAAGTACCGGCCGAGCCTCGTCCGACGGACGAATATTCAAAGATAAGGTATGTAAAGTTAAGTTTCCTCGGCAAGTTGAGTGACATTAAAGCAGTGTAGTAATTTACAGACCAATAGAAGGTTCAGAAATTGATTATTGTATTATTTTGAACATTGGTGCAATATGAGCAGTTTTGGGCCGTAACGTGTACGATACCTATCCGTATGATATAGATTTGAATATAAATGATTAAGGTTGCCCAGTATATTCAGTATGTGATATAATATGCCCTGCCAAGATATTGTTGTGTTTAGCTGAAACCTCGCAAGGTAGTACAGCATCAGTAAAGCATTCTAGATATAGAATAGTGACTGTATATGGTTTAGAAAGCATGTTAGAAATAGGAAATCATGTTAATACAGAAACCTAGTGAACAGCATAGCCTTCAGCAGAAACACCCGCTTGTATAGCCTTTGCCCCAGTACAGTTAGACAGGGAACTATATTCATATTTATACTTACCTGTCTCAGCATGTATCAGACACCTACAGATTGCTATTATTAGCCCAATATATGATTTATATAATACCTTACGCCTATTAGTTTTGGCTTATGAGATACACAGACAACATGATTAGTCGAGACCATTGTATTGATTGGGGTTGGATTACCTAGCATTCCTGACCGCCCAGGGTTAATAGCTGTATCGACTCGTCCACCAGAGGACGAGGATACGTCGCTCTACGGAGTGATATGCCGTCCCGCAAGGGGACAAAGATGGGATGCCAGTTTCCCCATATTATGCCTTGGTCGACCCTTATACACCCCCGTCGAGCGGGTACGCCCGGGGTGTTGATTTAGAGTCCTTCGGACTCAGGTACAGTTATAGTCAGGGGCTCAGCGAGCCCAAGTGCATACCCAGGGACCGGCAGGATGCTTACAACCACTATAGGAGATGGGATGACCAGGGTAGGGGCATAGATTCTGTGTTGATTGTACCTCCCGGCTTATGGGGGCCGGGTAAGGTTTGTGTGTGCTATGTTATGTTATGTATGCTATGCTATGTTGTATTAGACGCGAGTGGGTTGGTAGTAGAATGATACACCTCCAGGTATGATTCCTACTTCCTTCGGTATCAGTAAGAACAGGTACGATCTACTTCATCAGACAGTTAAGTTATTCCTCCTACTTCAGCTTCATCAGTCATATTATTGCTTCCAGATGTTGTTTCAGTTATGTTATTTCAGTTGCTTTACATACTCAGTACCAGTGGTACTGATGCCCAGTGGGGCGCTACATTACTTGCCTGCAGGTACTCCTAGACGAGCAGGCGATTCTACGTGACCCCTTGTCAGCGGTTGAGTATTCAGCTCCAGTCATCCGGAGGCTGAATTTCAGAGGTGTAGTTCAGTTCCTTTTGTTGTATATAGCATGGGTAGGTCGGGGCCCTGTCCCGATCAGTTCTATTACTATTCCTAGAGGCTTGCATTCTGTATATATTCCCTGTGGTCAGATGAGCCGGTCGTGTGGGGCCGTGTAGTTGTATAGCTGTCTTTACTCTTTTTACTTCTGTGAAGGTCGTGTGAGGCCATAGTTATCAGTAGTGGTGACCTTGCCGGTCACGTAGCTTCTTTTTGTGCTTTATGATTAAGTTGCAGATAACTAGACAGCATGGTGGCCTTGTCGGCCCGTATAGGTTTCCCTGTATTGCTATATTTCTGGTTAGCTGCCAAAACAGGTACAGCAGGCTATAGGCCAATGGGCCCGGGGCTGTATTTACAGCCGTTATATAGCCCTTTGTTTTCAGAAATTTGAGTTAGAGCCAGCCAGGCGCCAGATGCGCCCAGGCTTAACAGTCTAGCAGGTCAGGTCTTAGTAGGGCACCAGGTGCCAGTCGTACCCCCCCCAAGGTGGGGTGTGACATCTACCTATTGTGAACTATGAACTATTCTAAACTATCAACTCTAGTCTCTCTAAAAAAAGAAAGAAAAATATTATTTATACTAAGCCTCAAATATCCCTAATTCATTTAAAATCGGAGGGTCCCATGTGTGCAGGGATAGACTGTACTTTGGAAGGACGGACCGTCTTTTTCTTTATCAACTAGATTTAGGTTCTACTTGGATGCTGTCCATCCAATGATTAATGGATTGTCTTCTGGAAAGACGGACTGTTCTTCACTTCGTCCCTTGGCTCTGACGCTTTTCAGTCAAGTGATCCATCCTTTGATTAATGTCTTCTGAAAAGATGGTCCGTCCTTTCCACTGTCGATTGCCAACAACTTGGGAGTGGTTTTTGGATCAAGAAGGACATGTTGGATATTTAAAAGTGCGGACTGTCCCTTTGAGAGATGGCCCATCCTTTGCTTTGTTTTTGGGAAGATTAGTGACTTTGACTCCTCTTTTCGTCATTTCATTTGGGTTCCTGAAACATAACATAATAAAGTTAGTTTTGACTTAAATTAGTATTTAAAGGCATGAAAAACTCTATAAAATAAAGTAAAAATATGTTACAAACTCCCGACACATCAACACCCTCAACTTAAAATATTTGCTTGTCCTTAAGCAACCAAAATGAGAAAAACTATGTTATACCCCGGGAACCCAAGGATCAGACCCGGAAGTAAAAATGGAGAAAAATTGAAAATTCATACCAGGTCACAGAACGACCCGTGAGGTGACTCGTGGTCAGCGCGGTGTGGCAAGGCCTGAGTGAGGAGGCCAAGGGCTTGACCACGAGTCGTAGTCAGACTCACGACTTGTGAGGTTACCCGTGGTCAACCCTGGAGGATTGGCAAGTTGGGATGAAAAGTGTAGGCCACGGATGGTGACCATAAGTCGTGGTCTGACCTCACGACTCGTGAATTCACCCATGGGGTCCCCTTGGGTGTTTGGATAGTGGACTCAACGGACCATGGACACGAGTTGTCCCCTATGGCCACGACCCGTTAGGCCCCTCGTGGGACTAGTGACCAGGAATTTCCTACATTTTAATAAGGGTGTTTTCGTAACTTTCTAAGTCCCTAAAGCCTAAACTACGTTGTTTTGGATATTTTCCTGAGTTAGATAAGATGGGTTAAGCCCTTTATGCATGCCAATTCTCATGCAAAAGCTTAGAGAGGTTTTTGGGAGATTCAAGGCCTTCTTCTGCAAATTTTCATCAATTTCTTTGTGGGTGTTCAAGGAACTTTAAGTCCATCCATTCCTAGGTATGTAAGGTTTTAAAATGGGTGGAATTCTTCCTCACCCATGCCCAATTTCCATTAAAATCATGAATCCTCCTATTCAATTCTATGGGGTTTTGCTCAAATGCATGAAATTTTGATTTCTCTTTATGGGTATGATTTAATTGAGTTGTAATTTTTGAATTATGAATGATAGGCAGGTTTAATTATTATTCTCTTTAAAATCATATTTCAAGCTTTTAAATCCAAAATGCCCATTTGATGAAAGTTCATGAAAGTTATGATTTATGATGACTACTCTATATTTTGAATTTGTTGATGACGGAAAAGCATGAATTCAAGTTACCCATGTTTATGAGCATATTTTGAAAGAATTGAATATGATGAAGAATTGGGAAATGCCCACATGTTAAAGAATGATTTATTATTTATGAAGTGAATTACACGATTTATTGATTTATGATGTTGTCCGATGAAAAGGGCCTTGATTCTTGGCGAAGCATGTTTTAAAGGGGATAAATGATGATAAATGTTATATTTTAGCCAATGAATCTTAATTCATGATGTTATAGATTTATGTATGAGCCTATATGCATGTTTTTAGGAGCCGTGTCTAGCACCAAGCAGCCCGGCGTTCAAAGGACTATGCCGGTGTCTCATAGCCACGTGCCACTGTGGGTTTATAAATGATATGATGTATTGAAAATGATCCCCTCAAATGTGATATCACGCCTTATGCACAACGCTCGCCTAGCAAGCCAGGGTCGGCTCTGCCCACTTGAGCGAGACAGTGGGGCATCATGGAAGGCTCTACCATGATGGTGTCGGTTATGACGAGTCCTCCCATTGTTCCACATGTTTTATGCATTGTTATGTTTATGTTATTGGATCAAGTTATATTTTGATAAAGTTTATTTACGGTTATGATTATGAACGTTTTATGAATGATATGGAAGCCTTGAGCCTTATGTTTCTTATGAAGTTTATGATATAAGCATGATGTCCTTCTCTTATGTTACTTATGAGTTTTATTTTACTTTTAAATATCCGTTTTACTTACCTTGCATACTTGGTACAATCTACATACTGGCCGCATACTTTCTATGCTGTATCATTTCATGATACAAGGTTCGGATCTCAAGCTCATCCTCATCCTTGGTCCATCTCAGCCTACATTTTTAGCTTATTGGTGAGTCCTCAGGTTCTGAGAGTCGTTTGATAAACTTCATGTCGTTTATGTTTAGTTTTGGTCGGGTTAGTTGGGGATGTTGTCCCATCAACTCATCTTATGTATTAGAGGCTTTCAAACAAGTATGTAGTGCTCCGCCGTGTATACGCCCATATTTCTTGATGTTATGCTGAAATTACGTTTTTGCTATGTTTTATGATTATCATTTCGCTTATTGGAACAAGATTAGTTGTATGCATGTGCCATGGGTCGATTTGGGGTCTCTCGGGGTCCCTTGTCCCGTGTCTACGATCCGGGTGTACGTTCGGGTCGTGACAAACTAACCCAGGAATAAAGTAATATTCTAGCATCACAAAATGCAATGAGTAGGGTGATTTTGATAAATAGCTACAAACACATAAACTTCAGTCTTGCCACCCTCTCTATCCAACCAAAAAAAGTTTTCCTGCAACTGTCCAAACCAAGCATCCAATTTCCACTAATGACATCATATCAACATGCACACACCTAGATTTGAGAAGTAAAACATGCTAACAAGTTACATCCATATGCCCTCACAATTAGACTAAGGAAAGTGTCCATTTTCTAAAGCAATGATAACACACACTTCAAGGACACACAAGATTAAGAGAGAAGATAAAAGTACTCAACTCTCACAAAGAACTTTACAAGATAGGTCACAACTACAATATGATTGCCTATCTACTCAAATGCCTTTTCTTTTGGATATCCGGGTTGAGATCACATGAGGACTTTTCTAAGCTTAAAATGATGGTCAAAGGGCTGGTAGGATATTTATTTGATAGTGACCCATTTACCATCCTTGAATACTACATCACTTTTTCACTACTTTTCACTTTTAGGATCCCTTCTTTTTCTTCCCTTCTTTTCTTAGAAAAATTTCACACACCAATATATTTTGTGAGCTCAATTTTCATTTTCTCTTCTTCTCTTTTGTTTTCTTATCTTTTATTCTTTTTAGCACTTTGCTCAATACACCTTGCGATATAATCAAACATTCATCTTTACCCTTTTTTTTCCACCTTAGCACACCCAACTTACACTTTTTTGCTCATTTTCACCACATTTCATTGTGTCAAGAAGGATGGATTGAAAAGAAGGTCAACTTGAGAATTAGTATGTTGGTATTCATATTGGTTGATCAAGAAAAAGGATCATAGGATCAAAAGGAGAGACTAGGGATATATGCATCATTTGGTAGGTATATTTAGGAAAATGTGGCTTTTGAAGCACAAAGAAGGCATAAGTTCATCTCCACAACCCATAATCAATCCGAAGTTCAAGCACAAGTAGCAAGGCAAGTTCTAGATTGTGACCAAATCAAGTGAACAAACAAAATTCCTCACTGCACAATGACATATGGATATCAAATGGACCAAACACATTACTCTCAACTAGGGATATATTGTCAAAATTAGCATAATTAAATAGAAAAAGCCGAGGTACACATGTCAATACCAACAATTGTGGCAAAAACTTTTTTTAGGGGGAGGGGGCATTTTTTTTCTTTCAAAAATTGGTACAAGCATGCTAGGAACCCAATTGCCACCGCCACCAAGACAAAATATGTTATTCAACCAAAAATGACTCAATTAGTAGGTTGGTACTCTTAAGATTATCGCCGAACAATCTATCATTGGTCCCACATACACTAACACTTTAACTATATTATATTTCAAATTCAATAGAAACATAAACCTCTCGAAAAGGAACCATGGCGAAGAAAATCGAAAAGGACCCTAAGCTAAAAAAACAACAAAATTAACAAATGAGAAATAAAATGGACAATTAAACACATCATTAGTAAACTTATAAATGCACTATTCCATATAAAACACGAGTTTTCATATCACGCAACAAACTGTACAAGCAAATATGCCATAAAAGGCCAAATAACTTTCACCTCCCATTCAAAAATTGTACAGTGTCCTCGATGCACATACCAAGAAAATAAAAGAACAAGAGTGTTAGACACTCCCTGTACCACTTAGACTGCGCCATTAAAGGTCATGGTGGGGTGCTGCTGAAGAACTCGCCTCTGTATCATGAGGTTGGCCTGGATGTGAAGAATGGAGCTTTTTTCTATCTTGAGTGCCTTATCCTCTATTGGGTCCAAGTCTAGGTCATCCTCCTCCTGGAGGTCTCTCTCTATAGGCTCAATCTCCTCCTCCTATAGCCACCCCTTTCCCTTGTCAAGTGGAGGTCTAGGATCAGCTGGCTTTGATGGAACAAAGGAAGACTCTGCTCATGTGTAATTCTGCTAGTGGCAGCCTTGGAAGTTGGAGATAGTGGAGGTGAGGATTGGACCTGGGACAGGCAAACTAGAATCGTATCTGGAATTAACTCTATAAAACTAGAAAAGGGCAGTGTCTAATCCACTAATGGTACCCGGACCTTATCAGGCTGTCACTCTCGCATCTGCAAGTCTAGAACTGCGACTCTAGTCTCTGCTAGGTCGGTATGGAGGCTTTGAATGTCGGATGAACTAGCACCCTCCTCTAGATAGACCAATCTGGCATCCATTATCTCCAACTAGGAACTCAATGCCTCATGAGAGGCTTTGATGGCATCCTGGAGCGGCTGCAGTGCACACTCCATAAGTGGCCACAAATATTGGCATCTCCTCAATCAGTTTGGGGAGCTGCCTCTCCTCTTAGCAGCCATGTTGCATAGTGAGTCTATGGATCTTAGGAGAGGTATACATAAAGAAACTGGCATTGGCAGTGGTAGTGGAAGTAGGCTGGGCTCTATGGGAAGAAAAATCTAATGGTGCAGGCTCTGATGCTGCCAGAAGCTGTGAAGCGAGCTCCTCACTAGGATGCCTTCACTCTTTATAGTGGGCCTAACTGGAAATGCTGAGCAAGGGCGGTTTGCGTCTATGACCAATGTGTCGTCTCTTATCCTGGTGATGTCAGTCACCAGACGAGCCTCTGTGAACAAATCAGTTTACCTGCCCTCTGGCATAATGTTGTCACTAGCCACAGAAAAAGTAGAGAGATCATTATCGTAGCGCTTGCTCCTTGAGCTCCAAACATAGCATCTGACCTATATAAATTCTCTTCTTCGCCATTATAGTAGCCATGACCAGAGCATGTCCAAGAGAAAGTTTGTTATCACTCTTAATGGGGCATATCCTATTGCACACCACATTCCACAAAAAATTTACCTGGAGTTGCAGCTCTCTCTTGTAAATCTTGGTCGTCTCAAGAGAAGTCCATATGGGAGTATCTCTAGCAATGTCTCTGGCTATCCATCCCCGTGCTCGGCTTCTCTGAGCTATCAACTCATCATAGTCTGCAGTGTCTACCATCTTATAGCCTTATTCTAAGTAGTACCAATTGATCGCCTCAAGGTTGATATCAAATGATATCCTTCTAATAACAATGTACATGAGTTGCTCAACCTGTGACCACTACCTTGAGTTGGTTTGTTGAAGGATTGCCCCATATATGAGATAGAACTTATGGACCAGTGTTTAGATTTACTAGCCTAGGGACGAAAGAGGAAGTCCCAACACTAAAACTACAACTGCTCCATGATGTTTGGGTATTGGTCTAACCCAGTAACACTGATGGTACGCTCCTTTGGAATACTCAGGTGGGGCTTTCCATTGTGAGCCATGCACCCCTCTAAATATCTTTCTTGGACACTCTGCATGTAATACTCTAGAAGTGCCTAATACAAAACTCGGGATTTGAGAACGTGATCAATAGGAAATGCTTGAAAAATGACTCAGAATGACTCGTAGTATGAGTCGTGGGAAGAGGTAACGAGTCATGGTACCACTCGTTGTCAGGATCTGCTGTAGGAGGCTCAGTAGTAACGAGTCCAGGGATGACCCGTTGAGTGATTGTCACGACCCAAACATGAGCTCGGATCGAGACACGAGACAAGGAGCCCCGAGAGACTCTAAGTAGACCCATGACATGAACATATACCTAACTCAATCAATAAAAGCGGAAGATCAAAATAATAAACATAGCGAAAGTCTGAACATAGCATAACATCAGAACATACAACACGAGTTTGAAGCTGAATACAATCTATGTCTGAAAAGCCTCTATTTCTGATGAGTTGATGGGACAAGACCCCAACTAACTCTCTAAGCCTGAAACTAGAAATGTAAAGATAACTGATAAAGAATGTTCCTCGGGATATGAGGACTCACCAACTGAGACTGGATATGCTACTTTGGAAGGCTCGTTAGCAACGAGGCGGAGTCTGAATATTGGGGCCTATATCATAAAACGATACAACTTAGAGTATATGGTCAGTACGTGGAATGTACCGAGTATGCAAGATAAGTAAAACACTAAGTAAGTAAAATCATTGAACATGCATAATATAAAACATAATCAAGATAAGATTATGAGAGTAGGGCTTGTATGCTACTTTCTGAAATCATGATCTAAACATAACTGAATCAAATGACCCAAAGCTGAAATCTGGTAATCATAAGTAAAAATGAACATTGGGTCAAACCTACTGAAAACATAAAATCATGGCTGAATACATACATAACTGAAATCATGAGTAACAATGGGAGACTCGTCATATAATTGACATTACCACGATAGAGCTTACGTGGTCCCGACTATTACAATCAAGTGGGCAGAGCCCTCTAAAGCCTTACCAGGGCTAAAGATGGTACCATGATATCGATATCAAGCTCAAGGCCCCTTGGGGCAAGGGAAAGCTCCAAAGGAGGTCCCAAACAATCTGATCATACCTACATTGGCGCGTAGTTCTAAGGCATAGGGTTGACTGACCCTTAGCCTACTCGGTGCCAGACATTACTCTAAAAAACATGCATATTCTCTCCATCATTTTTCAACAAAGCTGACCATCATCTAGTGACGAAGCTGAATAATAACATACATGCATAATCTGAAATCATAACATGAGGAGCCTTGGATCAAACCATACCACAAGCTGAAAATAATGGGAGTCTTGACTCTAAAACCATGTGGTAAGCTAATTCATGAAATCATAAGACATACTTGATTACATGGGCTTGCCCAATACTTAAACATGCTTGAATCTATTTGATTTACTTTGAAAACATGAACATAAACATGAGTATTTCGAAATCATGCTTTCTTCATAAACTTCTCATCATACTTGTAAATATATCTCATAGATCTCAACTTTCATGAATATTCATGGATGGGCATCATAGTTTAGAAAACTTGAACACATAATTTATAATTTAAAACATTGTAAAATCTACCCATTAATCATAATTCATCATTTAGAACATTCTTAGATTATACCCATGATTAAAACTTAGGAATTCATGCATTGGGTAAAATCCCCATGGAATCATCAACTAGGACATCATAAATTGAGAGGGAATTGGGCATGGGTGTGGAAAATTGCACCCATTCATAGCCTTACATACCTGAAGAGATCTAATTTTCACACTTTCTTGATAGACCAAAGAGAATTTAGGAAGAACTTGGGAGAACTAGCCTTGATCACCTCTCAAACTTCTAAACTTGCATGCATGAATTAGGATAGGCTTACAATGACTTAACCCTTCTTAAAACACTCAATTCTGACCTTGAAACAACGTAGTTTAGGTCTTAGGAACATAGGAATTACAAAAAATCCCTTAATAAACTTGTAGGGAAAAACAGACTGCCAATCCCAATGAGGGACTGGCGGGTCGTTTTTAGTGACCATGACTCATGGTCACCAGTCGTCATCTTCACTGCCCAAAACATTTAGCCTCTAACCAACTGCTGACCATGACCCACTCAACGATTCATGGCATTAACCACAACTCGTGGTGTCTGGTTGTTGGGTACACTACCTGCTCTTCTTCCATCCTTCAATTTCCTTTGACCATGGATGACCTAACGGATCGTGGGGCTAACCACGACTCATGGTCACACCCGTGGTCACCCCAACCTTGACAATTTTCAACTAAGTCATACCCCTCACCATGAGTCACTTAATGACTCATGGTCATCCTAACGGGTCACTGGACGAATCGTCCTGTGACCTGGTGCAAAAAATCCTATTTTCTCTATTTCAACTCCCGGGTCTGATCTTAGGGTTTTCGGGGCATTGAAATGATTTAACGAGCTATGGTTTGAAGTCGTTGTTTGTCTCTGAGGTACCAGGGTTGGATGGTATGAGTCTTGGTACGGCTCGTTGTAAGAAACGAGTTGTGGTAAGCACCCATGGGGAGGTGCAGTGAAAATTTGCACAAAGGCAACAGATGGGTCTAAGACCCATGGTTTGGTGGTACGATTTTGTTGTTTGACTTATGGTGGAAGTTCCATAAACTTTACTTATGGACAGTGGTCACAACGAGAGGCTACCACGAGTCGTTACTTCATGGTATGACTCGTGATATGAGTTGTGGTCCCTGACAGTGTTAAATTTTCAGATTTTTTATTAAGGGTATTTGCATAAATTCTACGCTCTAAGGTCCTAAATTATGCAGTTTTAAGCTCAAACTAGGGGATTTTTAAGGGGGTTAAATCTATTCTAACCCATTCCCTCCCCATGCATGCAAGCTAGAGGATTCTAAAGGAAGAACAAGCCTAGAACTCTTCAATTTCTTTGGGCTTTCAAGGGAGAGTGTAAGATCAGATTACCCAGGTATGTAGGGTTGTGAATGAGAGACCATCTTCACTCGCATTCCCTAATTTCCCTCCATACTCATGAATTCAAGATTTAAGTAAATTTGATGATCTTATGGGGTTTTAACTCCAAATATATGGGATTCTCTTTGATTTGATTATGGATCAATTTCCTTTATGTTCTAAATGTTGTTTTAAGATCTATGGGCAGATTTTATACTTACATTGCTTATAATTTTATGATTTCAAATCCTAGTCAATCTATGCCCACTTATGCAAAGTTTCATGAAAAGTCAAGTTATGATTCTATTATGGTTTTGATCTTCCTAAGCATAAATTATGATTTATGATTTATGTTATTATTTCTCTTCAAGTACTCTTCATGGATTTAATAATATCAAGTACATGAATTTTCACAAATATGCATGTTTTTCATAATTTATGAATTTATGACTTTTGACTGACTCACGGGCCCTTATTCATGGCTAATCATGTATTTCAAGTATGATTAAGTATGTTATGATTTATTTGTCCATGCTTCATGAATGATTTCACGAATACTATATGAGCCCTCATGTGCATGTTTTTGGGAGCAGTGTCTAGCACCGAGTAGATCCGGCGTTCGGTAAATCCCGTGCTCTCAGAACTACGTGCCACCGTAGGTATATGTATTCATGATTCCCCCCTATGATATCACATTATTCAAGTCCCTTTCCTGGCAAACCTAGGATGACTTTGACCACTTGAGCGAGATAGTTAGGGCATCATGTAAGCTCTATCATGATGGTGTCGGTTAAGACAAGTTCTCCCATTGTTCCTCATGATTTATGCATTTTCATGATTATTTTACTTTGGCTCAAGTTATGCTTTTTTAAGATTTCTCTTATGATTATTACTATGACTCGATTATGAATGATTTGAAAACCTTGAGCCCTTATGTTTATATTATGATAGTCACTTCATGTTTATACTGTCCTACTCTGATGTATTTTAACTGTCAGTTCTTACATACCTTGCGTACTCGGCATATTCCAAATACTGACCGCATACTCTATGCTATATCGTTTCATGATACAAGTCCGAGGGATCAGACTCAGCTGCACCATTAGTTCTTCTTTCCCCTCAGTCCTATCTAGCCAATGTTGGTGAATCCACATCCTTCGAGGACATTCTGTTTGATCATTGTCATGTTATTTTAGTTACAGACTTTTGTCGAGCTAGTTGGGGATTGGGGATGCTGTCCATCATCTCATCAGTTAAGTTAGAGGCGTTTTAGACAATATGTAGAATATCAGCTTGTCAGTGTTGACTTTGTTTTGGATTGATATGTATGCAGACTTCCGCTTAAGCATGTTTTATTATTTTTGTTTTGCCTGTTGTATGCTCTTAGCCATTATGTTCATGCCATGGGTCGACTTGGAGCCTCTTGGGGTTCTTTGTCCCGTGTGTCAATCCGGGCCTATGTTCGGGTCGTGACACTGCATTGCCCATCTCCTCCTAAACATATCTTCCCTCAATTTTGGCCACAGTTTGGCTGAATCTTCTTGAGGAGAAGGGGTCTGACTAATGGAGTCCTCACTAGTGGACTCCTGGAGGATATCTCAATCTGCGGCCCACCTAACTGGACCTGTGGCTGCTCATCATTGGACTAGGATGAAGATCCCAAAGACGGTGTCTCTGTCGATGGTACCTATGATGAGTGAGTGGGTGACGACATTGGGCCAAGTGCTATGGTCCTCATGGTGACTGGAGGCTGGTACTCATCCTCATCTTCGTCCCTAAGCCGGGACCTTTTGGTTTACCATCTTTGTTGCCTCGAGGTGTTACTTGTTTGGGTGACATTATATGTGATTATGCAACAATTGGTCAGTACATGGACATGGGATTAACTTGGAAACAAAAAAATATGTTCAAGGGACGGGGAGGAAGACAGTCCATACTCTAAAGAAACAAAACGTACCTTATACCATCCCTTCAAGTCAAACAACTCAATGTTTTGATTTAAAGGACGAAGAAAAATGCGAAACATCTTCTGAAAATATGATTCATCCCTTGATTTATCCTTTAACTCAGTCTATCTAGTTCATCTAGTTTAAGAGACAGAACAAAGGATGGTCTGTCCTTTATAAAGACGATTCGTCACCTACTCAATCAATTGGGGAAAGCATGAATTTTTCTATTTGAGCATTTCTTTTGTTACACCCCGTAAGTTCCTATCATTTAACTGACGTGCGTGTACATATGTTGAGAGTTTTGGAGTACTACGGATGCAAGAAAGGGCCTAGGGGATGAGTATACGAATACGACATCAAGCGAGCAGGAGGTCGGGGTCGGAGGAGAGGCGCCTTGGGCGCCACGCCATGCTGCCTAGACGGCACGGCGCGCCCCTGGCCTGGTGCTATTCGGCGTGCCATGCCCCTTTCCACCGCCTCAATTATATATAAGTCCCTTCTTGACTTGATTAAATCATTTGTAACATTTCCCTTTGGAAGAGAAGAGAGAGTGAGCGACAATTTCTTCCATTTTCCGTCGATTTACACCGTTAAACTCCGTCCAAACACAAATTCATCTTGGATAACGAGTTTTAGGCCTACAAGGAACATCCCTGCGGAGTTATTTCTTGAAAATTTGCTAGGAGTACTGGAACCCCACTGAGTAAAAGTTGTCGGAATCATTTCTAATTGAGTCCTAAGAGGCTACAAGTGATAGGTAAGCACTTCTACTTTCTAGACTCTTGAGAATTTGTGAGTGTTTGGCCGAACTAAACAAAGTTGAATCACAATCAACGTTTTTTGAAAGATATCGTTATTACCCATTCCTATTATTGAAAATAGCCTCATTCTCTTAACGTAAAAGCTCAATTGAGTGGAATTACTGGCTTCAGGTTAGAAACTATTTGGATAAATGAGAATCGAAATTTGAGGTATGTTAAGGCTTATCTCTTTGGCAAGTTATTCTCATTGTATAGTGATACGACCTATGCCCTCGATAGTAGATAATAATCTGGTATGTTGTGATTAGCTGCTGCTAGTCGATAATGATCTTATATGTTGTGATTAGCTGCTGCCAGTAGATAATGATCTTATATATTGTAATTAACTGCTGCTAGTAGATAAGGACTATGCATGTTCTGGTTAGCTGCTATAAGACGTATTGCGATTATATCATAATGTCCCTCGTCGGGAAAGAGTATGTTAAGTGTGAATAACGCTAGGAGCATCATAGGGACTCCTCTGTTCTTTTGTTCATAGTATTAGTGGGATTCTAATGCCTTATTGTCGTGCCAAGGCCTTAGAAGCTTATGGATAGCTGTTGGGCCTAACATGGTAAAGTTGGACAACATAGGGCATAGCTGGGCGACATAACGTTCAGCTTGACGCCTATATTGTTAGTAAATCTCGCCCAGAGGTCTTTGGCATATCTTGACGCCTCCAGGACCAGAATTGGGATAGGGTGGTCTTATCTTCGAGTCAGTGACACTAGGGTTTCCTAGTGAACTGAGAAACAACTTGCCACATGATTGGCTACTGTTAGTGACCATTAGTTTCAGTCGACTCAATGCTCGTCTTATAGGTCGCTCAGGAAACCACTCCAATTGTTACAATTCCGATAGACTAGTTGATACCTAAGTAGTGTTACACCCCGAAAATTTTTTTGATGATTATTTGATGGTTATATGTCATATTAAGGGAATTATGGGTTGTATGTTGTCCATAGGTGAGGAGGGAAACATGTGCAAAGGAAAAAGCGAAGAGTATGTGTAGTTTGTAAATAAGGGTCAACTTTAAATGGTCATAGCTCCAAACATAAAATGATCTAGAAGTCCCATAACATATCAAATGAAAGGTATTTGAGTCTAGCTTATAGTGAAAAACACCACTCGTCAATCGGAGTTCAGAGTAAGAAGTTATGCTTGTTTGAAGACAGCACTGTCGACTGGAAAAGCGCCCAGGCGCGCGGGTGCCGAGACAGGCAGGCAGGCAGCAGGCGCGCGCGCGCGAGGGCATGTCCCACGGGCGCCGCCAAACCTTGGCCAACCCGCCTATATAAAGTAAAATTGAGCTAGAAAGCTCATTTCTACTCTGTTTTAGTTGATTTCTTTTTCAGAATTCAGATAATTCAAAGCCTTATCACATGGTGAAAAGATATCCCAGGTAAGAAAGTTCACTCTTGTCTCTTTTGGGCTTTGAAAAGAGAACCTTGGAAGAAAGTTATGACTTGTTGTTGTCTTGTAATTGATTGTGGTATTGCTGCATTTTTAGATGATTCTAGGAAGAGGAAAGAGTAGGAGTTTACTCCTACTTTAGCTGATAACATATCCAAGAAAGGGTAAGTGATTCCCTTTCTGATTTCTTTAAGTTTATGAGGTTATAACTTGGAGAATGTTGCAGTATTGTGTTATTGTTTATTTGTGTGTTTTTGTGGCATGTTGCTGCCCAATTTTTCCAGAACTTTGGTGAAGTGAAGTTGCTGCTTGTTGGGTTTGTAAATTGGACTTGGAAGGATCCTTAAGGAGTAAGCTTGAAAGTAAGATTTTCGGCAAAATTAGATTCCACGTGCCAAGGTATGTAAAGGCGTCCCTTTCCTTGTTTTTCAAGCACGAAACTAAGCTATTGAAAGGGTAAATATTCCTATGTTTTTAAAATCATATTGAGGCATGTATGATCCTTTCCAAAGGGTTGGAAATAATTGGCATAAAGATTGAATCGTTAAGAATGGTTGAAGCGAACAAATATGAAGCGAAAGGCGTAATTTTTATATGATTGTTGCCGTAGTTCTAAATCGAGTCTGAAGTCCGCTTAACGTGGGCACCGTGAGCTGGTCCTTTGCAGTATACTGTATATATGATGTTGGATATATGTTATGATCTTGTCACTTAGTGAAATTGGTAGAAAATGCTAAGACAACGACATGTAATTGAACTTAAGCTAAGAAGATGACGCTAAGCCGATTGAGGCTAAACGAGCTTATTGAAATGACGTTTTGATAATATTATTAATCCCTCCTATATGTTTACGTTTTAAAGTGCTTAAGGTAAAAAGTATATTTTATGTTTTTCCTCTTTAAAGCTAAGCAAGCGGCACGTAGCGAATAAGCTAAGTCGATACATGTTAACGGGGAAAGTGTGGCTAAGTTGTCAATTAGGCAAAGAGGTAAGTGCGTATAAGAATTGATGGAATAGTGAATACGAGGGTAAAGACTTGAGTGTAGAGTGAATAATTTTTGGCAAAGAAGTTAAGATGAATAAGAAAAGTAAAAATATTGTTAAATTAGACTATATGGGTTACGATGGTGAACGAGGTAGGCAACAACTCGGAAGATTAACCTTGTTCTAAATATGTTTAGCAAAAGAGTTATAAATTAAGTTGTTTATGTTCAATATGTGTTACGTTGATGAATAACCACTAAAGTGTTAACCTTCTACGAAATAATTAGAGTTGAACGTCTGCAAAATAGTAACTTAAGTTGAGAAGCTCTCTGCTATACCCCTAAACGATTATGTTAAGTTATCTATTCTAAGTGTTGAAATTTTCTACCATGTCTGAAAAGGGTAATCCTAGGATCTTCTAAGACATTTATGACTATGTAAGCTTTCTTAAGCTCCGCAGATAATTGCAAAGTTACGTAAGTCAATCCAGCATCACCCGAATTACGGATATATATCTTTATTGTCCTATAAGGAATCAGTTAGAGGGTTACTCACGAATTCCTAAGTTATAGAGCTCCAAGTCTCAGATCCTTAAGTTATGTCTTTACGTCCCTAATTTATGTTGAAATGTGCTAGTTGATCTAAGAATTTTTTGAGAGATCATATTTCGAGAATTATGCTAATGTCTCAGTCAAGTATCTGATGTTGTATACAAGTCAAAAAACTCAAGTCTTTATATGTCTTTCCAGTAAGAAGTCTTAATGTATATGATTTTAATGTTATAACATACAGTTGAATTCTTTCAGTTATATTCAAGTCATGCATCTTTATGTTTAGCTCTTGTTGAGTTATCAGTTGAATTTACTAAATTCAGAGGAGAGATTCTCCCGTGTACCAATGTTCCTAATGTCTAAGTAAGTATAAGTGCAAGCTATGATAATGATCAGTTCAACTCAGAACTTTGAATACAAGGAAGTCTCCTAGAGGTCACCCAATTAACTAAATAAGAGTTATACATTATATAGAAGTCTCATACATTTTGTATGTCTGTAGTTCAGTTCTCAACTCTATGTGTATGACAAATAACTCCAAGTTCCTAGTTATAATTTCCACGTTTTCCTGCAAATAAGTCAAATGAATTAAGAACTATATGTGCTTATCTACATGATAAATTTGGAAATGAAATTCCAATGTATAGTTGTCGATACAGGTAAAGGAACCACCTGGTAGGCAGTATATATTTGCAGTTCCCAAATGTTAAAGAATTGTGTAGAAATGAGCTCTATGTGTTTCTATCCAAGTAATATGTTAAATTGGTAGGATTACTTGTAGGACATTGTTTGTAAGCCTACAAAAGTTCTTATGTTGTCTAAACCTCTTGAAGGTCCTTCAAGTAATGGAGTCGACATGTTCATGCATAATTTGACAGCTTTATGTGAGACATATACATATTTTCTAGCTTTACGTGATATGGGTGCTCACTTGCATTTATGGGTTACGAAAGAGGATTCCGGCCACAGATTTAACATTTGTCATTTATATTCCATACGTGTTAAATTGACTCAATATAAGCCATATCGACCCTATTTATAATTATGATTGAGAATTATTTTTATTTTACCCCGGTGTGGTACATCGGCTGGAGATATTTATATTTACCCTGGTGTGGTACATCGGCTGGAGATATTTTTATTTTACCCCGATGTGGTACATCGGCTGGAGATATTTTTATTTTACCCCGGTGTGGTACATCAGCTGGAGATATTTTCATTTTACCCCGGTGTGGTACATCAGCTGGAGATATTTTTATTTTACCCCGGTGTGGTACATCGGCTAGAGATATTTTTATTTTACCCCGGTGTGATACATCAGTTGAAGATATTTTTATTTTTCCTTAGTATGGTACATCGGCTGGACGGATTTTATATATGGATTTATGGTTGGCTGGTTGCTGGCATTACAATTATAGTTTTTCTTGTGCATTATTTGGTTGCATTTGCACTTCAGTATTGACTTATTGCCAGGTTTCAATTTCCAGGATTCCAGGTTGTTACTATTCCTTATTTCTGGCTCAGTTATCATTGCTATCTTACATGTTTATAGTTTTCTGCCTTACATACCAGTACATTTTATTCGTACTAACGTCCCTTCGCCTGGGGACCTGCATTCGTGCCGCAAGTGCAGGTAGAGGTCGGGATTGCCAGTTGCAGTAGCAGTTCGTGAGATTAGTGGATGTGTTGGTATGCTCCTTTCTTTCTGGAGCTAAGACTAATTTTGTTTCAGTTAGAGTTTTGAGATGCAGTTATGGGTAGGTCAGAGCCCTGTTCCGACCATCAGTCAGTTTACTCTTTAGAGGCTTTGTGGACTTAGTGTGTACAATGGTATTCAGTTTGTGGCCTTGTCAGCTTTTTGTTGTTTAGTTTAGCATACTCATAGCCTAGTTTGCATTTCAGTTGTTTACCTTGTATTGTTGAGACATTATGGGTCCAGTTTGTGCTCCAGTTGATTCTGACAGGTGGCCTGGATGACCTAAGTGTTACAGTTATAAATGTCATATAGCCTGCTTTCTAGTCAGTCAAGTATGGGGAGCCAGTCACGCCCTCCCCCCAGTTATGGGGCGTGACAAGTAGGGAACCTTATTAGTAGTCAAATGTGGGGCCAATGCCCTAGGCAACTCTTATAGATGCTCATGTACAGGTTGCCACATAGGGCCAGGTCCAGATATACCTACCTACGAGGCTAGGAATTGCCCAGAGGAGCCATATGAAATCTGTACAGACTAAGTTAAGGTCCAAAGGGACTAGAACCAGAGTATCAGAGTTAGGGCTGACTGCTTAGGAACATATTAGGTTGGTAGTAGCCTTGTAGTCATCCTAAGCAAAGGAATCATATAGAGAGTCGCCTACGACCTTGTTGTTCGTTTATGAACTATCATTGTCCTAGTATGCCCTTTAGGGTATCGCTTAGGCCACTCCGGACCCCGCCTATTTTGTCTAGGCCATTAAAGATTATAATCACTTCTAGGACCTTCTGATCAGGTGTAGGCACATGGGGTATGCCTGTTGGCAGCTATATATACTATTCTTGGGGTGAGTAGCTGTCGGCGTTAGGCCTAAGGAGCCAGATACGCCTCTGAGTGACTAGATTTGTAGATTGTAACATAGTGTCCCTCGTTGGGGTAGATCGTATTGCGTGCTATCTCTCGCCATTAATAGCTAAGAGGCTGCTAGTTGTACGAACTGCTTATGGAGCTATAAACAGCTTATGGAGCTATGATGCTGCTAATGCTTATGGAGTTATAGATTGCTTACAGAGCTACGATGTTGTGTCACTTACGGAGCTATATATTATTTGAAAGGACTAAAGTGAAGCCTACGGGGCCATATTGTAGTTTATTCACTTATGGACTTCTTATATGCCATAGCGGCATTACTGACCCTTTATAGAGCCTCGTGTGCTTGGGGTGCAGTTACAGGGGCGAAAAGGCCCAAACTCAGTTACTGGAGCTCAGAAGGCTCCGGTATAGTCTCAAGAGACCGGGTATGTTCAGTTATAGTTACTTGCAGGGCCTCAGGGATACCAATAGGGGTATATAGATTGATTGGTGCTTGCCAGAGCTTAGGTTCTTGTTTGCACATTTGCTCACTAGATATAGCCTATGAGTGTTTAATTGTACAACTTATTGTTCGGTCTGTTTGGAATAACTACACGCAAGTGCACGTGGTGGAATAAGTAGTAAAGTGGCTCAAGTAAGACAAGTGTCGATCCCACAGGGACTGGACTAAGGTATCAATCTAATCAAGAGTCAATAAACTTTAACTCTAAACTGCAGACAACAGTGTGAAGAAGATTTTGATATTTTGTTTCCTAATTTTATACTAAGTCTAAAATGAATATACAATTTGAGTCTGAACTATAAGTATGAGCATGCTGAGGCTAAAATGAACATGTAGAGAAATAAATTATCAATGCAATTTGATTAATCTTTCCTCCGGTTGCTAGTGAAGAATTATTGCCTATGGATTAACACTCTCGTATTTAACCCAACTTAAGAATCATGAACCTTCCACCTACATCTCTGTGATAAAAAGAAATTCATGTTCTAGTCATACAAAACCAATTCCTTAATTGACTAATACGACTTTCAGATATATCTCTATCCTGAAGGTAAATCAATTCTCAATTTTCCCAAACTAAGAAAAGATCATATCCTATCAATTCACAACTTTCCAATTTCTTGCTCTCTCGAGTGAAACCGGACTTTTTAGATATACATTAACGTTGGCCACACATTAACGCAGTAAGAACAAGAATCAATAGAATAACCATGGAAGAAAATATGAAAAACCAATTTATCAATAATTACATTTCAATACAAATGTTCTTAACCTCAGCAAGAAGGGAATTTAGCCACTCATTTGTGGATTAAACATCGTTAAATGAGTGTTAATCATTTAAGCAATTGAAATAAGGAAGAAGGAGATAGAGAAAAACCCTGAGATTTTCGTCCCCTCAACTGCCTGTAACCCACGTTCTTGCTCCACCAAGTCAGAATTATTAAAAATGAACCTAAAAGTGTTCTATTTATACTAGTGGGAATTTTCCCCGGAATAACAAGCAACATGTCACGGAGTGCATCGCGGAGCACTGCCTCCGTGACACGCCACCAACGCGGACCCTCACTGGAATCCAGTCGTCCAGGTATTAAAGCCCAACGTGGCACGGCGTGCAATGCGGGGCTAGGACAATGTGCCACGGCCCCAACGCGTACCTTCACTGGAATTTGGCATATTTTCAGCATCCAGGCAGAATGCATCTGCGATGGCAGCGTGACACGGCTCCATCGTGGAGCCCCTTTAATTCATGCTTTCCTTGTGCTTTTTCCTTGCTATCTTCCGAGTCCAATCCCGATTTCTCCCAACATGCATCTTAGCTTCTAATATTTTTCCTGCAAAACCACGCTAATCATGTTGGTTAGTATAAATTCACATTTTATTACAATTCACATGAGAATGTACGAACATCGATAGATAAACAAGGCAAAATGACACATTTGAGTATCACTTGGGCATAAATCTGCCCAAGATCACTTACCCCACACTTAAATCCTTGTTTGTCCCCGAACAATAATCTTACACCTCATGCGATTGACACCCAATCCTGGCTACTTTGGCTCGACAATTCAAGCTACGGTTATACCGATTATTTAATATAGCAATTCATTAAGAAAACATGCATAGTCTTATCAATACAATGACCTTCAACACATTAAGACCTCCTAAACTCAAGAATCGACTCTCGATATCGGCAAACTCATGCAAATCAGCTGATCAAGATATCCGACACAAAATTCAATCTCTTGTCGAGCATGTGCCCTCACAACACAAGAGAATTTTCCCTTTTTAATCACATGAACTCAAAGACATTACATGCAGGGCATATAAACACGATTTCGCTCTCTCTCCCAAAAGAATTCACATGCATCATGTCATGAACCATAGGCTTGCCTTTAGTGTATTACTCCACTAATATAAGGACGCGTGATGTAAGATCATGTAGGACTTAACGGGTTTAGTGTAAGCTACGGAACTAGCAAATACTGGGCTAACCAATAATAACAACTAGCCTCCTTAAGCGCTTTTTCAATACATCCCATCAACCTTATGGGCATTGTTTCTTCCTTCATCCTCCCATTCTTGAAGTCTGTCTTTATTTTTGATCCCATATCTTTAAGCACACTCGACTTAATAACAAATATTAGTTATACGTCTTCATTATATTTAATTTATAGAGAGTGCACCTTTGACCTTTTCTTTCCTTTCATCACTCTGCTTTTTCTTTTCTTTTCACAATTCTCACTCCTTGACCCTGCGGGAAAATTATTTTTTTCTTAAGTGCTTAAGAGTTTTGGATCAAATTTGCGGATAATGAAAAGAAGGGGTTCAGCTCGGTTTACACCTTTTTGGAAAAAGAAAAAAAAATAGGCTAAAGGCTCAATGGGCTAACTAGGATGTACATTCAAGGTAGGTACGATAATGAAAAAAACTTTCGGTTAAAACAAAGAAATGCCTACATCCTTTCCTACAATGCACATCCTACATTTCATTTCGTACACACACCAGGCAAGTTCTAGACACTTCACAATAGCATGGAAGAAACGAAACCTCAACACACACTCATTGCACATGCTCAACTCAAGACATATTCACAGACTCTTCAATCAGCTAATTACAAGAATTCAAACATTAAGCCTCAATCACACCGAGTCGAACTCTATGGCCTAGGTATCTCAACATATTTACAAAGTTGCATGCTTTCATATGAATCACCTTTGCATTTTAAATATCATGTACAACACACAACAAGAATTTCACAACCATAAAGTAACGACACGTTTGGGATACAAACAAACAAAAGAAAAAAATTAAAAAGAACAAAATAAATCTACTCCTATCGACTACATTTCCCTTAAGACGGTCGTCATCCATCCATCATAGGGAACGGTCACTAATTACGACTTTGGTTCAATGGGACTATTCTCGGTAAAAGAACCGAAAACAAACGCCGAGAAACCCAAAAATAAAAAAAGTTCACGAAAATTTTTAAAAATATCGATAATTTCGATAAAATAAAAATAGATAAAACAAAATATTTAGACAACCAGCTAACAACATTCAACAACACACAACAGCTTCACATTAATTATAATATAGACATACACACAAAAATCATAGGGTCACAAGTTTTTCCAAGCACAACAACAGAACAGAGACATTAATAACAACAACAACCAGCACCTAACTACTCCCACCCCACACTTAAATCGAACACTGTCCCCAGTGTTCACAAAATTCAGCATCACACAAAAGTGGGTGGTGAAACTCCCTGATCAATTGAAGTATTCCACTTCTTCGTCAGGTGCCGCTGCCTCGTCTCCCATGTCTAAATCGCCATCATCATCATCTGACTCAACATCTGAGTCCTCACGACATGTCTCCTCATCGGTGGGGACGTCATCATCAGTGGGCTCCACAAAAGCTGGCCCCACTCGGCATAGAGCCCTGGCATTTTCGCCAAAAGGGTAGTCTAGCTCGAGCTGCCACAGCTCATCTTCTGTTGCCGGCCTCCCGCTTATGCGCAGCTAGAGCATCTGCATCCAGAACATGCAAGCCATGTACTGGTCATCCCGAGCATGTCGCTCGGCTAGTGTGAGAACTGGCCCGTGAGTGGTGTCAGGTGCCTTAGTTTTGGTGACATCTAAGGCCCGCCTCTCCATCTGTGGGATGTAGTCAAGGGCCTCTTCCTCAATATCCAGGCCCCTCAGGAACATGGTCAGTAAGCCACTAAACCCGTACCTGTGCCCTTGATGCAAACGGGCTCTTTTCATGGCGGAGATAATCACTGCCCCAACATTGATCTCCAGCCCTTTCATCAAGGCATAGACCAAACACACACGATCCCGGGTGACATCTGTCATATGCACCCCCGGGATCAGGCAGGAACAAACAATCTTAAGCCATATCCTGGCTTCCCTGTTCATCTGTGAGTAGGGCAATGTTTGATGGTAGCCCCTCTCCTTATGCCTGCTCCATCATGCTGTAGACCGAGCTCCACACAGAGTGCGTCTGATGTCCGCATATGGTGGAGTGATATTTAGCTGCCGGAGTACATGGGCGTCTGTGTCCCGCGCCCCCAAGATGGCATTAAGGTGATGGGGCTCAAAAGTGACTACCTGCCCCCTTATCTTTATGGTGTGACTTCTGAGTGTCGGGTTCCAGTTGGCGTAGAACTCCCGAATCAGGTGAAGATTGCACTCCTTGGGCTCTTCAAAGATGAAGTTCAGCCCGGCTGCATCAATCCTGTGGACAATCCTGGGGAATTCTTGTGCCAACGGTTCCCTAGCAATGTGCTCCTCGGGGAAGTATTTGCTTTCCTTATGCTTTGTGTACCATTTCTTCCCTTCCTCTGTCACCCATCGGGTTCCGTATTGATGACATTGGCTGCGCAGAACTGCTGGTGCTGCTGGGACTACTGTTCCCAGTCTGATTCTTTTCCTTCCGGCGCCCGATGTAGATGCGCCCTTCCCTTTATCTTGCCTGCTTGCCATTGTTTCTGTCAACCCAAACAGACAACTCCAATGTTATTCAAATTAAAATTAGCTTCGACTAAGGTTGGGTTAAGCTAGGCCACCCCACACTTAGTCTTTAGCCACAATCACAACATTACAGCAAGACAATCCTCTTTTAATAACTTTCAAAATAAAATTAAAAAACAACAATTATAAAAGTGCCTCGTGCATTCAGAGGGTTCGACGGTATAAATTCTATGTACTACTCAGACTTCGTACAGCTAATCCACTATTACCATTGATAACATTTCATCACATAGCACTTAGGAAAAATTTCTATCAACAAAACCGATGCAATTCCCCCAATTTCTATGCAATTTCAACAATTTCATTATCCCGAAAATCCGTCGCGCCTTTAGCATATTAAAGTTAAGCACAACATAGTTTACCTCACTCAACATGCACAAACCAACAAGAATTTCACATTTCAACTCAATTTTTACTTCTTCATATTCAAATTCTAACCCTAGCTACACTTTCACAAGAATTTCAATCACTCATGTATATATCGAGTTCATATAATCACAACGATACTATGAACATCAATTAACAATAGCTTACATGAATTCAAGCTCAATTTACAATTAGGGCAAGTTTTCCTCACTTTCCATGCTCAAAGCCGAAAAAAATAGTCAAGGAATGAGGTGAAGTTAACGAACATACCTTCAATTCGATGATATCGAAGAAAAGTTGAAGAATTTTAGCTCCTAGGTCCGTGTTACGTTGGGGAAGGGGGGATTTTGGGTTGTTTGTCGTGGAGGGGAGTGAAAAATGGGAAAAATTGGGTGTTTTCGGGGTTAAAAAGGAGGTTTTTCGCGCGGGTCACCTGGCGACCCGGTGTGACTCGTCGCGAATAACACTTCAATGTGTCATGGAGGCTAACGCAGAGCACACCCTACGTGACACGGAGCCATCGTGCAGGGGTTTTGGAATTTGTAAAAAATTCCAAAACACCTTCAACGTGTCACGGAGGGTAATGCGGAGGCCCTCCTCCGTGACACGGAGCCATTGCGCAGGCTCACTGTTTTGCCACTTTTTATTATTTTTCTTACCTCGATTTTTCCTTTGCGATCCTTTGCATTTTTACCCTCCGTTCAACCTGAAATTCATCTCACAACAAGAAATTGGTTAGAATTTATAGGTTTCACATAAAATACAATTTTTTTTGTTTTTATTTTTATTTTTCTCATTTTTTTTTCTTTTTCTTTTTTTTTCTTTTTCTACAAAATCTATTCACATATTACAAAAATTTCACGGGTTGCCTCCCGTGTAGCACCTGATTTACCGTCGCGGCTCGACGTCATTAAGCTTAGTCATCCTCTAGGGTGACGAACGTCTTCTCTCGACTACCGTCCTCACCCATGTCATCTTACACTTCTCTGGTGGTTTCCCCAATGGCTCCCCTGACTCAACGCTCTGAGCACTATCCGCTCGATCAAGCACGTTGATCACTGAGAGTTCCTCGTACACGGCTGGAAGCTTTGTAGCCTTGTACACCTCAAATACCTCCACCTTGTCATGGGCCCGCATAGTTAGCTGCCCTGCCACTACATCAATAAGTGCTTTCCTGGTCGCCAAGAAAGGACGTCCCGAAATAAATGGGACTTCCGCGTATGGCTCAAAATCTAGCACGACGAAGTCTACATGGAAGATAAGGGAGCCCACTTGCACCAGCACGTTCTCCACAATGCCATCTGGTCTGGCCAAAGAACGATCCGCTAGTTGCAAGATCACTATTGTCGGTCTAGGACTGCCTAGCCCCAATTTCTTGAATACCGATGTCGGAATCAAGTTAATGCTCGCTCCCAAATCACATAATCCATGAGCTCGGATACTCTGCCCGATTGTAATTTGAATTATAAAGCTCCTAGGGTCCTTGAGATTTGTGGGCAACCTATTTTGTATCCGTGAAGTGCACTCCTCCGTAAGCGCCACCGTAGAGTACTCAGTCAACCTGCTTTTGTTTGCCACGATGTCCTTGATATATTTTGCGTACTTCGGCACTCCCTGCAAAACATCAACAAGAGGTAAATTAATGTGTACCTGCTTAAGCACCTCCGTGAACTTTTTGAAACACGCTTCCTCCTTGTGTTTCCTTAGTCTTTGATGGGGGAACGGGGGTGGTGGTCTTTCTGGTTCAGCTTCCTTCTCCTTCTCCCTATCATCATTGTGCTCCCTCTCCTTCTCCACTGCTCCCGACTGCTGTGGTGGTCTTTCTAGTTCCACCTCCTTGAGTTGCAAACCACTCCTCGTGGTCACTGCATTTACTTGCTTGGGGTTGGGGTCAGTGTCACTTGGAAGTCCTCCTCTCGGCCTAGTGTTTTGAGCTCCAGCAAATTGCCCAAACTGGTACTCCAGCGCCTTTGTAGCTAGCTGATTGTTTTTTACATCGGCTGCCAATTTCACGTAATCAGCCCGCAATTGAGCTTAGTTAGCTATCATTGTCTTGAGCATCTCCTCAATGCTGGGTGATGGTGGTGGAGGAGGTGCGTTGTTGCTTCTGTATTGCGACTGATAGTTCTGCTATCCTCCTTGATTTCTCTGCATCCCCTGACTCGAACTTTGCCCTTGATGGTTTTTGCTACCCCAAGAGAAATTCGGGTGATTCCTTCAATTGGAATTGTAGCTGTTGTCATACTGTAGGTGGTTATTTCTATGTACATTACCAACAAAGTTCACCGAATCAGGATTTTCTCCGCAACACTCAGCTGAGTGTTCATTACTCCCGCACACTTCACACCAAATCTGCTGCACTACATTCACTGGGGCTTGAGACTGGTTCATGCTCATGTTACTGAAGTGGGTGTTGAGTTGATTCTATAACGCAGCTATCTGTGCAGCAATAGCTGTAAAACCATTCACTTCTAAGACTCCTGCTGCTTTCCTTGTTCCCCCTCTTGACGAGTCCACATTCCACTCTGGATTCCCCTGCGAAATACGATTTAACAAGGTATACAACTCCTCGTAAGTCTTCTCTAATGCTTGTCCCCCAGCTGCCGAGTCTAGCAAGATTTTTGTATGGAGTTCCAAACCCTCTATGAAAGTATGCACCAACACATCATTGGATTGGTGATGATGAGGACAATCTCGTAACATAGATTTGAATCTCTCCCAGGCCTGATACAGATTCTCTCCCTCTCTCTGTTTAAACTTAGAATTTGACTTCTAAGTCTTGCTGTTTTACCAGAAGGAAAGAACCGTATCAAGAATTTCTTTGTAAGATCATCCCACGTGGTGATGGAATTAGGTGGCTTAGCTTTCAACCACCTCTTAGCTTCTCCCAAAAGTGAAAATGGGAACAATGTAAGCCTGACATAATCTGATGGCACTCCAGCAGGGATGTAAGTGTCACTTATCTCCAAAAGATTTTTGGAGATGTTGCTGTGGATCCTCATGAGGGAGACCTGTGAACTGCCCGCTGGTGTGCAGCAATTGCACCATGTTCTGTTTAAGCTCGAACCTCCCTCCTGGCTCAGGTTTGCAGATGCTAGATGTGACATTGTTAGCATATGGGATTGCCACCTCGCGAACCAGCCTAGCTTCCATTTCCTCGGGCACTAACATTGCCCTTACAACTGGTGGATTCTGTTGTTGCTCCAGGATTGTTTGTCTGAGCAACTGCAGCTTTTTCTCTAGAGCTTCTCTCCTTTGATGATGGAATTGTCTTTCCGGCTCTAAAGATGAGTCCACCAGCTCCTTGTCTGTTGCCAGTGTTCAACAGAAATTAGTATCTGCAAAATACAGGCTAAGACCAAGTAGTCAACACTAAGAGGAAATAGTAAACTAACACAAGAAAATTTTACCAATTGCCAGTCCTCGGCAACGATGCCAAAAACATGTTCGGTCTGTTTGGAATAACTACACGCAAGTACACGTGGTCGAACAAGTAGTAAAGTGTCTCAAGTAAGCCAAGTATCGATCCCACAGGGACTGGACTAAGGTATCAATCTAATCAAGTGTCAATAAACTTTAACTTTAAACTGCAGACAACAGTGTGAAGAAGATTTTGATATTTTGTTTCCTAATTTTATACTAAGTATAAAATGAATATACAATTTGAGTCTGAACTATAAGTATGAGCATGCTGAGGCTAAAATGAACATGTAGAGAAATAAATTATCGATACAATTTGATTAATCTTTCCTCCGGTTGCTAGTCAAGAATTATTGCCTATGGATTAAAACTCTCGTATTTAACCCAACTTAAGAATCATGAACCTTCCACCTACATCTCTGTGATAAAAAGAAATTCATGTTCTAGTCATACAAAACCGATTCCTTAATTGACTAATACGACTTTCAGGTATATCTCTATTCTGAAGGTAAATCAATTCTCAATTTTCTCAAACTAAGATCATATCCTATCAATTCACAACTTTCCAATTTCTTGCTCTCTCGAGTGAAACCGGACTTTTTAGATATACATTAACGTTGGCCACACATTAACGCAGTAAGAACAAGAATCAATAGAACAACCATGGAAGAAAAGATGAAAAACCAATTTATCAATAATTACATTTCAATACAAATGTTCTTAACCTCAGCAAGAAGGGAATTTAGCCACTCATTTGTGGATTAAACATCGTTAAATGAGTGTTAATCATACAAGCAATTGAAATAAAGAAGAAGGAGATAGAGAAAAACCCTGAGATTTTCATCCCCTCAACTGCCTGTAACCCACGTTCTTGCTCCACCAAGTCAGAATTATTAAAAATGAACCTAAGTGTTCTATTTATACTAGTGGGAATTTTTCCCGGAATAATAAGTAACGTGTCACGGAGTGCATCGCGGAGCATCGCCTCCGTGAAACGCCACCAACGCGGACCCTCACTGGAATCCGGTCATCCAGGTATTAAACCCCAACGTGGCACGGCGTGCAACGCGGGGCTAGGACAATGTGCCACGGCCCCAACGCGCACCTTCACTGGAATTTGGCATATTTTCAGCATCCAGGCAGAATGCATCCGCGATGGCAGCGTGACACGGCTCCATCGCGGAGCCCCTTTAATTCGTGCTTTCCTTGTGCTTTTTTTCCTTGCTAGCTTCCGAGTCCAATCCCGATTTCTCCCAACATGTTCGTAAAATTATATTTTTCCTGCAAAACCACGCTAATCATGTTGGCTAGTATAAATTCACATTTTATTACAATTCACATGAGAATGTACAAACATCGATAGATAAACAAGGCAAAATGACACATTTGAGTATCACTTGGGCATATAAATCTGCCCAAGATCACTTATTCTCTTATTTGTATAGTTATCTACTAGATGCGGGCCATGGTTATAATAGCGTACAGGTTAACTTCTACCCTTCTTTCCATTTACTTTAAGTTCTTTATCAGCTTCTAGTACTGCCTTATATACTCGGTACATATTGTACTGGCACCCAACTATGGGCGTTGCATACTTGCCTGCAGGTTTAGATAGACAAGTTTTAGGACCTCCGTTAGCAGCTATTCGAAGTCAGCATATTGGTTAGCTCTTTTCATTCAGAGTTGCGAGGTAGTGTGAGTTTGCTGTCTTATTGGATAACATTTGGGTAGGTCGGGGCCCTGTCCCGACCAATATCTTCACTCTTGGAGGCTTGAAGACTACAGTCTTTAGTTAGCTAGTTGTTGTTGGCTGTGTGGGGCATATATATTTTATTTTTTGCGTGTTGGCCGTGCGGGGCCAAGTTTATCTAGATAGTTAGCAGCCTTATTGGCTATAGCGTGAATATGATCGCCTGTTTTCATTCTGTTATATCTAGACGACATGGTGATTTTGTCGATCCGCATAGGATCCCTTTATTGTTATGTTTGCTGGGTTGACTATTTTCTTTTACAGGTGCTGCGTGGCCTTGTCGGCCCGAGGCTGTATTTACAACCGATATATAGTAGTTTGTTTTCTTAATTTGAGTTGCTGGCAGGCCCAGAGTTGCATATTGCCCAGTTAGGTCAGCCTAGGTCCTAGTGTGGCATTAGGTGCCAGTCATGCCTCACAAGGTGGGGCATGACAAACTTGGTATCAGAGCAACGTCGTATCCTAGGGAATCTGCATGCCATGTCTAGTAGAGTCTTGCTTATAAATGTGTTGTGCACCTCATTTTATAAGCAGGAGGCTACGAGGCATGATAGTATGGTTACCCCTCCTTCTTCTCAAATCGTGCTATAGAGCGGAGTTGTATAGGGTTGAGTCCCTAAGTTTTGATTGTTATGTCCGTCTAGACTAATGTTAATATTAGATGAACTACAACCAGCAGCAAGTTAGCTACAACAGTAGGAGAGGGTACCAGCCAGATGCCACAGTTGGAGGACAAGCCCACCTAAAGGCGAAAAGGGGGACATCTTTATAATCTCCCCAGCATCCTCCCGGGGCACCAGGAACCTTATAAGGTAACAGATATGCCAACACCATTGTCAGTTCTTCCTACACTCTCGGAATAGGAGATCAGGCGTGTAATATATATTTTGGCTTATTTAGTATCTATTCAATATTGGAAAGGGGCAAAAATTAATGTTGGGTTACCTGAGATATGTGAAGGATTGTGTAATTGTGAGGTTTTACCTCCATCCCTTTAGAGTTCGTTGAGTTTCGTACCTTATCCCCATTATAGAATGATAGGGTTATTTCCCACCTCCCAGCCTTTTCTCAGTATAATAAAGCACATAAGTATTAACATGATGTTTCCCAGAATAAATAGTAAAGGAGGGCTAGATCCGTTGATTTCGGGAAAGTGTTAGAAAGTGGTTAAGACCCCTAGTGCTTAAATAAGTCACCTAGACCCTCACGACAGTAAATCATGAGGGTGGGTAAGATTTCTAGCAGCACCCTAGTACGGGTGAGAGTCCATAAGTAGTAGACTCCCATCAATAACACAAAGTTTAAGTTAGAAATAGGCTAATCCCACCGCAGCATGTCGATAACGGTAGGGAATTACTTGGAGAATAAAGCCTATGACCCCTAGCCTATTATGTTGAGGGTAGAGAGATTATATGATGGGAGCCGGCTCGAGTGCGGGTCAGTACGATAAGGGTTAAGAGACTTGGCCAGTAGTATCCTTTCGAGTGCTGTGGATGAGGCACGAACCCCGAATTTCAGCCTATAGAAGTAAGGGCATGACATGAGCATTTAGCTCTGAAGGAGAGCAGGACCACCTTTAGGTTACCGCAGCTGATAGAGCTTGGAATCGCTGCTGAATGTCGAGAAATAAGCATCAGGCTGATAGTTAGAGGATAGTAAGATTGTAACCTAGAATATCGCAATATCACCTCAGTGGTGGAGGCGAAGGAATAACAGTACGGAGACCCTAGCCTAGTACAGCCCAGAGACAAGGCCCAACAGAAAGAATCATCGGCCCTTGAGATAGCTGGGGGCAGGGTCTTGAGACCCAGAGGTCGACTCTATGTTCCAAATATGGAAGGACTTCATTAGTAGACTGTAGCAAAGATACACCATTTTATTAAAAAAAGGATCTACTGGTGGCATAGGAAGAAAAAGTATATTATCGAGTGTGGCATAAAGCTCCAATGGCCAACAAAGAGAGGCCGGACATCAGAAATTGGGCAGGCTAATTCAGGAGATAGTCGTACCTGTATGGAAGTGGGAAGTAGACAGTACGAATATAGCTACAGAGTTATCTCGTACTAGGTGTAAATTCGACCCTATTTGAGTCATTGTTGGGAGACCAATGAAATCAACTCATTCTTGTCGATCAGAATTACGTTTCAGCTAAAGATTACGCTGAGTTAAATACCAAAGAGATAATCCGGCTACATGAGGGGCATAACCCACAGCTAGGTTTTGGAAAAGGTGTCAGAACGGACTGGGACGTAAGCTAAGTCGAGTACAACTTCCTGTCCCCAGAAAAAAGGCAAAACAAACCACACAATTTAGGTGCTCGGAGATATATTGTGGGTGGAAATATAGGTCCCCTATATGTTTGCCTAAAGTAGATAAGTCAAGCATAACATATCAGTCAGAAGGAAAAAGTTAAACTCATTGGAGAGTATTTACCGACAGCTCAGGATTGTAAGAAGTCCTGTTCCAAGATATGACGTAAGGGGTTAGAATTGTCTTCGGGGCTGAGATTTGTTTATCAATATTACACAAGCGCGTAAAAAACCTTTCCTCAGATTGACCTAATCGGGGATACTTAAGGTACAGAAGAGCTGTTCCATGGAGAGACTTCAATAGTTATACTAGATCGACAGGTTCGTAGATTGAGAACTAAAGATATAGCCTCCGTTAAAGTCCTATGGAGGAACAGAAATATAGAAAAGACGACCTGGGAAGCTGAGGATAACATGAGATGTAGATATCCTCACTTATTCCAGGATTGACCCAGATCATACAGATGAGGTGAGATTGTTGTTCAGCTATTTTGTTGTTACTTATAATATCAGTATTGTTTCGCTACTTGCTTTTATGATATAGAGCTATGTTGTATCATTGTTTGTAGCGTCCTGTGAGGCGCCTATGTTGGACTTTGCTGCATTTCAGGTCTCCAGATAGTCCATATTACAGAGGAGACTCTGCCAAAATTTTCCTAGCAATAGTTAAAGGAGTCGAGCCTCTTAAGCTTGAGATGACATTCGAGGACGAATGATCCTAAAAGAGGGATGATGTTACACCTCTTAACTTCCTATCGTTTAACTAACGCATGCGTATGTGTGTTGAGAGTTTTGGAGTATGATGCATGCAAGAAAGGACCCAAGGGATGAGTATACAAACATGGAATTGAGCGAGCAGGAGGCCGGGGCCAGGCTGCCAGGCCGGAGCTATGGCGGGCGCCACCACCTCAATTATATATAAGTCCCTTTTTTACTTGATTAAATCATTTGTAACATTTCCCTTTGGTAGAGAAGAGACGGTAAGCGACAATTTATTCTATTTTTCACCGATTTACGCTGTTAAACTCTGTCCAAACACAAACTCGTCTTGGATAATGAGTTTTAGGCCTAGGAGGAAAATCCCTGCGGAGTTATTTCTTGAAAATTTGATCGGAGTACCGGATCCACAACGAGTAAAAGTTGTCGGAATCACTTCTAATTGAGTCCTAAGCGGCTATAAGTGATAGGTAAGAACTTCTACCTTCTAGACTCTTGAGAATTTGTGAGTTTTTGGCCGAATTAAACAAAGTTGAATCGCAGTCAATGTTCTTTGAAAGATATCATTATTAACCATTCCTATTATTGAAAATAGCCTCATTCTCTCAGCGAAAAGAGCATTTGAGTGGAATTACTTGTCACAACCAGAACATAGGCTCGGATCGAGACTGGGACAAGAAACCCGAGAGGCTTTAAGTGGACCCATGGCATGAACATACATCTAACTCAATCATAGATAAGTGGAAGATCATATAAATAACATAGCGGAGTCTAAACAAACATAACATCTGAGCACATACAGGAGTCTAAAGCTGAAATACAAACTATGTACGAAAAAGCCCCTAATATGGACGAGTTGATAGGATAAGACACCGACTAACTCACTATGGTCTGAACATTGAAAAGACGAAACACAACTGATAAGAAGGGCCCTCTCAAGATGAGGACTCACCAATTGAGGCTGAGGAAAGCTAACTCTGGGAATCTGACTAGCAGTGAGACTGAGCCTGGATATCAGATATTGTATCATGAAATGATACAACATAGAGTATGCAGTCAGTACATGGAATGTACGGAGTATGCAAGGTAAGTAAAACTCTAAGTAAGTAAAATCATTAAATCATGCATATAGTAAAACATAATCAAGATAAGATTCTGAGAGAAGGGCTTGCATGCTATTTTCTGAAATCATGATCTGAACATAACTGAACATCATAACTGAACCAAATGATCCAAAGCTGAAAACTGATAATTATACATGATCTTGGGCAGATTTATGCGCCCAAGTGATACTCAAACGTATCATTTTCGCCTTGTTTATCTAGCAATGTGTATACATTTTCATGTAATTGGTAATAAAATATGAATTTATACTAACCAACATGATTAGCATTGTTTTGTAGGTAAAATGTGATTTTGAGGAGCTAAAATGCATGTTGGAACAATATCGGAGTTGGACTTGGATTCGAGCACGAAAAAGGCATTGGACTGCACCAATTAAAGGGGCTCCGCGATGGAGCCGTGTCACGCTACCATCGCGGAGGCATTCTTCCTGGAGGGTGAATAATTAGTCAAATTCCAGTGGAGCCTCGCGACAGCTTCGTGGCACGGTGGCAAGCCTCTGCGTTGCATGCCGTGCCACGTTGAAGCTTTATTCCCGGACCCTGAATTTCCAGAGAGGGTCCGCGTCCACGCCGTGTCACGGAGGCATTGCTCCACGATGCACTCCGTGACATGTTGCTTGTTATTCCGGGAAAAATTTCCATTAGTATAAATAGAACACTTAGGCTTATTTTTCATAATTCAGACTTGGTGGAGCAAGGACGTGGGTTACAGGCAGTTGAGGGACGAAAAAGCTCAGGGTTTTTCTCTCTTTCTTTCTTCTTTAACTCAATTGTTTGTATGATTAACACTTGTTTTAGGATGATTAATCCACAAATGTGTGGCTAATTCCCTTCCTTGCTGAGGTTATGAACATTTGTGATGAATTTTGATTATTAAATTATATGGTTTTTCATCTTCTTCTTCCATGTTGTTCTATTAATTCTTATTTCTACTGCATTGGTGTGTGGCCGACATTAATGTACATCTAAAAAGTCCGATTTCACTCGAGAGAGCACGAAATTGGAAAGTTGTGAATTAATAGGGTATTGTTCTTAACTTGATTTGGGAAAATTGAGTTTTGATGTGCTTTCCTGATAGAAATATACTTGAAAGCCGTATTAGTCAATTTAGGAACCGGAATTGTATTGCTAGGTCATGAATTACATTTGATCACAGAAATGTAGACGGATGGTTTATGATTCTTAAGTGAGATTAAATACGAGAGTTTTAATCTCTTGGCTAATGTTCTTGGCTAGCAACTGGAAGAAGGGATTAACTAATTTATGATTATAATCAAGTTCATTACATGTTCTTAACCTTGGCATGCTCATAACCATAGTTTAAATTCAAAGTAGATAATTGTTAGTAGTTTTAGTACATAATTTATAAAATAAACTTTTCAATTGTTGGTTACGTTGTTGTCAGCATATATAGAAGTGAGATAGAATATAGTATACTTAAGCAATTTTTACTTATCCAGAGTCTCCTTGGATCGATACTTGGCTTACTTAAGCCACTTACTACTTGTTTGACCACGTGCACTTGCGTGTCGGTTTTTAAAACCCAACAAGCACCCGAACAAGGTTTTGGCGCCGTTGCCGAGGAGACTTGGCAATAGGTGAATTTGTTTTAAGTGTAATTCACTGTATTTTCATTTTTCTCAAGTGCTGACAACTTAGTCTTAGTGTTTGTTTTAATTCTTTTGCATTTTACTTTTTCTTTTTCGAATACCCTTATTGACATGACATCGTGGAATATAAATGGTTTCAATGGTGGATACTCATATTTTAGTGAATCTTGTCTGAATTGCGGAGGACACCACTTGTGGCAACAATGTAACACGTGTAATATATGTGGTGGTCAAGATGGCCATTGGGATGGCTGTCCGAATGCATATTCCCCTCCCCCAAGCCCCTATTATGATCCTTCTTTTGTTTTTCTTGAATATAGGCATGCTGAAAATGAGGACTTGGGACGCCAAGATCAAATAGAAGACATGCTGAAACAACTCTTGAAGCAATCAGAAGCAATGAAGGAGGCGATGGCAGTATTGAGAATTCAGCAAGAAGAGAATGCAGAGGCTCTAGAAAGGATGAGCGTCAAATTCACGGAGATGATTGCTGAGGCTGAAGCTTGTGATAAATTGCAGGTAACAACTTTAGCTGATATTCAAGAGGAACTACAAGAGGAAGACAAGGGTGAATTTTTGGATGAAGCCCAACAATTAGAATCTCTTGAGTGTCCCCGTGATGGGCTCACACTTATGGAAAATCCATTCATGGAAGAAGAGATAGAGTATCCCCCATTTGACATTAATGGAGAGATAGATGTCGATGCTGAGAAGGTGTATACAAGTAAGGAGGTCAAGCACAGTGCATTTTCAGAGTTGAGGTTTATTGGACCACACTCGAAGCATTTTTCGACATTAAGTTTGGTTGAAAACATAGAAATAGAGTCTTCCAAGATTATAGAGAAATGTCTAGAGGAGGACCAAGCTCCTTATGTTTTGAAATTTGCTAACTCAGAGAGACAAAATGACTTCGCTTACTTAAGGGCCAATAGGTTCAAAAGGCAACATCTACTGCTTGGTCCTTACAATTTTTCACCACCACCCCTGGAGCATAAGAGGAAATTAGGGGTGAGATTCATATCCTCAAGGTGGAGGAAAAAGCGGTGAAACTGGATACGTCGTGCCGCGACGTAAAATTAGGTGCTGCACGGGAGGCAACCCGTGAAAATTTTTTTCTTTTCATTTTGTAAAGTGTAAATAGATTTTATTTTATTTTTCTTTTTCTTGATTTAGTACAAATTTTTTGTGTTAGTTAGTATTTTTATTTTAGTTAGGTGAAACCTATTAATCTAACCAATTTTGTTTAGTGAGATGATTTTCAGGTGAAACGGAGAAAAATGTGCACGGAATCATGAAGGAAAAGGCAAGGTATGAAAAAATTAATAAAATGCAGAGACAGTGAGCTGGGGCGATAGCTCCGTGTCACGGAGGAGGACCTCCGCGTTACCCTCCGTGACACGTTGAGGTTTAATCTGGAATTTTTCAAAAATTCCAGTAAACTATCGCGATGGCTCCGTGTCACGGAGGCAGTGCACCGCGATGCACTCCGTGACACGTTGCCATATAAATTGTGACGGGTCACACCGGGTTGCCGGGTGACCCGCGTGTTTTCTTCATTTTAAACCCCCGATTTTGCCCCTTTTTCCCTCATTTTTACACTTCTCCGCGACCAAACACCCAAAATTCCCTTGCCCATCAACGTGCCACGGTATAAAGCAAAGATTATCAAGTTTTCTTCGGTTCTTCAACTACGAGGTATGTTTTCCGATTATCTCTCAAGTTTTTGTCGATTTCATTCGAATTTAAGCATGGGAGGTGAACTAAATCACCCCAAGTCGAAATTTAGCATGAATTTGAGTTATTTATTGATTGATAAAAGTTCGAATTGTTGTAATGATCATTTGAACTTGTCGATTGCATGAATTATTCGAATTTGCTTGCGAAATTCAATTCTAGGGCTTGGTTGTTGAAATCGAAATGGGTAACTTGTTAAATTTGTGAATTATATGCCGGGTTGTATGTATTGAATGAGATAAGTCATTGTAGAATATTGTTTGAATGTTAATAGACGACGAATTCTCGGGTTTTTGGGAAAATGCTGAAAATTGTTCAAATTGGGTTGATTATATAGGTTCATGTATATAGAATTTTTGTTGTTGTTTTAGTTTCGTTGTTTTTAGTTGCTAAGTGCGATGGTTGAAATTGCTAGCGATGGTAGTGATTGGGATTAGCTGTATGAAGTCTGAGTAGTACGCTAAAATTATGCCGTCGAATTTTTCTTTGTTGAACGCACTAAGCATGAATTGTATAGTTGTTTGTTTTTGGTGTAAATAAAGTGATTCTTGCCGTAGTATCGTAACTGTAGCGAAGGACTAAGTGTGGGGTAAACTTAGTTAACCCGACCTTAGCCGAAGTTAATATTCATTTAGCTTGACATTGCGCTTGTTTACTTGTGTTGACCGGTAAAATGGCAAGTAGGCAAGATAAAGGTAAGGGTGCATCAACTTCAGGCACCGGGAGGAAAAGACTTAGACTGGGCACAACAGTCCCAGCTGCACCAGCAGTTCCACGCGGCCAGCGCCGCCAATACGGAACTAGATGGGTAACTGATGAGGGGAAGAAGTGGTATGCCAAACACAAGGAAAACAAATACTTCCCCGAGGAGCATATTGCACGGGAACCATTAGCACAGGAGTTCCCCCGCATTGTTCAAAGGATCGAGGAAGCTGGGCTCAGCTTCATATTTCAGGAGCCCAAGGAATGCAACCTACATCTAGTCCGGGAGTTCTATGCTAATTGGAACCCGGCAATAAGAAGCCACACAATCAAGATCAGAGGGCAGATAGTCACTCTGGAACCCCAGAAGCTAAATGCCATCATCGGAGCGCGGGACACAGACGCCCACGTTCTCCGCCAGTTGAACATCACCCCACCATATGCCGATATCAGACGCACATCGTGTGGGGCTCGATCCACAGCCAGATGGAGCAGACATAAGGAAAGGGGTTACCACCAGACTCTGCCATATTCTCAAATGAACAGGGAAGCCAGAATATGGCTGAAGATAGTCTGTTCGTGCCTAATCCCGGGGGTGCACATGACTGATGTGACCCGGGACCGGGTTTGCCTGGTGTATGCCCTGATGAAAGGGCTGGAGATTAATGTTGAGGCGGTCATCATATCCGCCATGAAGAGAGCCCGACTACACCAGGGCCACAGGTATGGGTTCGGGGGACTAATCACCACCTTTCTTCGGGGCCTCGACGTCGAGGAAGAGGCTTTGGACTACATCCTGCAGTTGGAGCAGAGGGCCCTTGACGTGACCAAAACTAAGGCCCCCGACACCACACACGGGCCAGTGCTGACGCTTGGTGAGTGACATGCTCGTGACGACCAGTACATGGCACGAATGTTTGGTATGCAAATGCTCCAACTCAGGATCGGTGGGAGACCAGCCACGGAGGAGGAGCTATGGCAGCTCGAGCTGGATTACCCGTTTGGCGAAAACGCCAGGGCTCTATGCCGAGTGGGGCCAGCCTTTGTAGAGCCCACTGACGATGATGTCCCCACGGACGAGGAGACACGTCGGGAGGACTCCGATGTGGAGTCCGAGGACGACGATGGAGGTGACTCAGACATGGGCGATGAGGCAGCAACACCTGATGAAGAAGTTGAATACTTTGACTGATCAGGGAGTTCCACCACCCAAATTTTGTGATTTTTAATTTTTGTGAACACTGGGGACAGTGTTCGATTTAAGTGTGGGGTGGGGAGTAGTTAGGTGCTGGGGCTGGGCTGGTTTGCTTATATGCTTTCCTCTGTTTTGTATGTATGTTTCCCTGTGTTTGTGAATTGCAAGCTGTTCTGTAGCTGTACATATTTGTGGTATTGATGTGTGTTGTGGAATGTTGTTGTTGCCAGCTAAGTCTGTAAAAATTTTTGTAAATATTTTTTTTTCTATCGAAATGATCGATATTTTTAAAATTTTGCGAAAATATTTTGTTCAGATTTAAAATATTTTGTAAATAATTTTTCCATCGAAATGATCGGTGTGTTGCAAAATTCTTCAATTTTTATTTTTGGGTTTCTCGGAGTTTGTTTTCGGTTCTTTTACCGAGAATAGTCCCATTGAACCGACGTCATAGTTAGTGACCGTTCCCTATGATGGATGGATGACGATCGTCTTAAGGGAAATGTAGTCGGTAGGAGTAGTTATTTTAATTTATTTTCAGTTTTTTCTTTGGTGGATTGCATCACGGAACCTGTAGTTACTATATGGTTGTGAAATGTTGGTTACGTGTTGTACTTGATATTCAAAATGCACAAGTGATTCGTATGAAAGCATGCAGTTTTGTAAATATGTTGAGATACCGAGGCTGTAGAGTTCGATTCGGTGTGATTGAGGCTTAATTTTTGAATTCATGTAATTAGCTAATTAAAGAGTCTATGAATGCATCTTGAGTCGAGCATGTGCATGAAGTATGAAGTGAGGTATTGTTATTCCATGCTATTGTGAAGTGTCATGAACTTGCCTGGTGTGTGTACAAAACGAAATGAAGGAGGTGTAGTGTTGGAAAGGATGTAGGCATTTCTTTGTTCTAACCGAGAGTTTCTAGTTTTTTTTTCTCTCTTGTCATACTCCCCTTTTATGTGATTGTATACCCTAGTCAGGCCGTTGAGCCTTTAGCCGATTATTTCTTTCTTTTGTCCAAAAATGTATAAACTGAGCTTAATTCTTTCTTTTCATTAGCCGTAAAGTCTATACAAAACTCTTAAGCGCTTAAGAAGAACAAAAATTTTCCCAAAGTGTCAAAGAGTGAGAATGGTGGAAAGAGAAAGAAAAGCAAAGTGAGGAAAGAAAAGAAAAAGGTCGAAGGTGCACTTGCTATAACTAAATGATAATGAAGGTGCATGAAAAACCTTTGTTTTTTAGTCCAGTGTGCTTGATGAAATGGGCCAGACGAAAGTAAATCATCATGAATGGGATGATGGAAAAAAGAAAAGAGAGAAACAATGTCCATGAGTTGATGGGAATGTGTTGAAAAGGCGCTTAAGGATGCTAGTGGCTATTATTGGCTAATCCAATATGTACTAGTTCCGTAGCTTCCATTACAACCCATTAAATTCCTACGTGATCTTACATTGCATTTCTTTATATTAGTGGATTAATACACTAAGGGCAAGCTTATGGGTCATGACATGATGCATGTGAATTCTTTTGGGAGAGAGAGTGAAATTAATTTTTACATGCCCCTACTTGAATGTTTGTGTGTCACATGAGCAAAAAGGGGAAGATTCTCTTGAGTTGTGAGGGCACATGCTTGATGAAAGATTGATTTTCGTGTCGGACATCATGATTAGCTGATTTGCATGAGTTTGCCTATGTCGAGAGTCGATTCTTGAAGTCTAGGAAGTCTTAATGTATTAAAGGTCATTGCATTGTTAAGACCATGCATGTTTTTCTTGATGATTTGCAATATTGAATGATCGGTATGACCGTAGCTTAAATTGTCACACCATAGTGGCTAAGGTTGGGATGTAATTTGCATGAATTGTGTGTTTGTTGTTCGAGGACGAACAAGGATTTAAGTGTGGGGTAAGTGATTTTGGGCAGATTTATATGCCCAAGTGATACTCAAACGTATCATTATCGCCTTGTTTATCTAGCAATGTGTATACATTTTCATGTAATTGGTAATAAAATGTGAATTTATACTAACCAACATGATTAACATTGTTTTGTAGGTAAAATGTGATTTTGAGGAGCTAAAATGCATGTTGGAACAATATCGGAGTTGGACTTGGATTCGGGCACGAAAAAGGCATTGGACTGCACCAATTAAAGGGGCTCCGCGATGGAGCCGTGTCACGCTACCATCGCGGAGGCATTCTGCCTGGAGGGTGAATAATTAGTCAAATTCCAGTGGAGCCTCGCGACAGCTCCGTGGCATGGTGGCAAGCCTCCGCGTTGCATGCCGTGCCACGTTGAAGCTTTATTCCCGGACCCTAAATTTCCAGAGAGGGTCCGCGTCCACGCCGTGTCACGGAGGCAGTGCTCCGCGATGCACTTCGTGACACGTTGCTTGTTATTCCGGGAAAAATTCCCATTAGTATAAATAGAACACTTAGGCTTATTTTTCATAATTCAGACTTGGTGGAGCAAGGACGTGGGTTACAGGCAGTTGAGGGACGAAAAAGCTCAGGGTTTTTCTCTCTTTCTTTCTTCTTTAACTCAATTGTTTGTATGATTAACACTTGTTTTAGGATGATTAATCCACAAATAAGTGGCTAATTCCCTTCCTTGCTGAGGTTATGAACATTTGTGATGAATTTTGATTATTAAATTATATGGTTTTTCATCTTCTTCTTCTTCCATGTTGTTCTATTAATTCTTGTTTCTACTGCATTGGTGTGTGGCCGACATTAATGTACATCTAAAAAGTCCGATTTCACTCGAGAGAGCATGAAATTGGAAAGTTGTGAATTAATAGGGTATTGTTCTTAACTTGATTTGGGAAAATTGAGTTTTGATATGCTTTCCTGATAGAAATATACTTGAAAGCCGTATTAGTCAATTTAGGAACCGGAATTGTATTGCTAGGTCATGAATTGCATTTGATCACAGAAATGTAGACGAATGGTTTATGATTCTTAAGTGAGATTAAATACGAGAGTTTTAATCTCTTGGCTAATGTTCTTGGCTAGCAACTGGAAGAAGGGATTAACTAATTTATGATTATAATCAAGTTCATTACATGTTCTTAACCTTGGCATGCTCATAACCATAGTTTAAATTCAAAGTAGATAATTGTTAGTAGTTTTAGTACATAATTTATAAAACAAACTTTTCAATTGTTGGTTATGTTGTTGTCAGCATATATAGAAGTGAGATAGAATATAGTATACTTAAGCAATTTTTACTTATCCAGAGTCTCCTTGGATCGATACTTGGCTTACTTAAGCCACTTACTACTTGTTTGACCACGTGCACTTGCGTGTCGGTTTTTAACACTCAACAAACACCCGAACAATACATAAAACTAAACATTGGGTCAAACCTACCGAAAATATAATATCATGACTAATGTACATGCATAACTGAAATTATGAGGAACAATGGGAGACTTTGCATATAACTGACATTACCACGATAGAGATTATGAGGTCCCTACTATCACACTCAAGTGGCAGAGTCGTCCAAAGCTATGCCAGGCTAAGGAAGGTACCATGATATCAATATCAAGCTCAAGGCCCCTTGGGGCCAGGGGAAGCTCCAAAGAAGGTCCCAAATAATCTGATCATACCTACGTTGGCGCGTAGTTTTGAGGCATAGGGTTGACTGACCCTTAGCCTAATTGGTGTTAGACACTACTCCCAAAAACATGCATATGCTCTCCAGCATTTTTCAACGAAGTTGACCATCATCTAGTGACGAAGCTGAATAATAACATACATGCATAATCTGAAATCATAACATGAGGAGCCTTGGCTCAAACCATACCACAAGCTGAAAATAATAGGAGTCTTGACTCTAAAACTATGTGGTAAGCTAATTCATGAAATCATAAGACATACTTGATTACATGGGCTTTCCCAATACTTAAACATGCTTGAATCTATTTGATTTACTTTGAAAACATGAACATAAACATGGGTATTTAGAAATCACGCTTTCTTCATAAACATCTCATCATGCTTGTACACATATCTCATAGATCTCAACTTTCATGAGCATTCATGGATGGGCATCATAGTTTAGAAAATTTGAAAACATAATTTATAATTTAAAACATTGTAAAATCTACTGATCAATCACTATTCATCATTTAAAAAATGCTTAGATCATACCCATGATTAAAACTTAGGAATTCATGCATTAGCTAAAAAGCCCATGGAATCATCAATTAGAACATCATGAATTGAGAGGGAATTAGGCATGGGTGTGTACAATTGCACCCATTCATAGCCTTACATGCCTGAGAGGATTTTATTTGACAAATCCTTTGATTGCCCAAGGAAGAATTGAGGAAAAACCTTGATGAACTATGCTTGATCACTCTCTAAACCCTTAAACTTGCATGCATGAGTATTGAATAGGCTAGAATGACTTAACCCATCTTAATACACTCTATTCTGGTCTTAAAACGATGTAGTTTAGACCTTAGGAACTTAGGAATTATGGAAAAGCCCTTAATAAACTCTCAAGGAAAAACATGTCGCCAGTCCCAATGAGGGACTGGACGAGTCGTTGCCTTGGCGCATAACTCGTGGTCTGCCAGACGTTGTCTTCACTAGACTACGTTTTCACTGGTCACCATAAGGAATTGATTGGATCGTTATCGGTCATGGTCACCTCCCGTCAACTTCATAGCCAAAATTCTCCTGGGGGTCACCACGGGGGTCACCACGACTCGTAGTGTACCCAAAGAGTCGTAGTGATGACCCGTTAGGTGCACTGCTCAAATTTTCCAACTTTCGTCCAGCCCTTGACCACGACTAGCCTGACGACTCATGGTGTTGACCACGGCTCGTGGTCACATTCGTGGTCACTTAAATTCCCAAATTTTCAACCAAGTTCAAGTCCTTCCCCATGAGTCACTTAACGACTCGTGGTGTTCCTGACGGTTCATGGGATGACTCATCTTGTGACCTGGTACAAAAATTCCTATTTTCTCCGTTTCAACTCCCGGATCTAATCTTAGGGTTTTTTGGGTATTACAATATCTCCCCCTTTGAAACATTCATCCTCGAATGTGGGAAAACATACAAAAAAGCAGAGAAGTGCAATCATCACATTCAAATACTAATGATATAATCTGAAAACTAACAGAACGACTACCTCCGAACTGAACTACATGACTAAACTGAATTCATGAATCACACACACATCCATTTACATGAAAGAAACTGGGTTACATGAGCTGAACATGAAACTAAATAGAGTACTAAGGAGGAAACTGATACTTCAAGCTGAAATTGAGCCGGAAGGGAATAGATATGGGTATTAAGCCATCATATCTTCTTCGGCTTCCCATGTAGCTTCCTCAACATGCTGATTCCTCCATAAAACTTTACTTGAGGCGAATTCTTTATTTCTTAGCTTACGAACCTGGCGATCTAGTATCTCCACTGGAACCTCTTCATAACTAAGGCTGTCTTTCACACCGACACTATCCATAGGAACAAACTAGAGCTAGATCACCCAAACACTTCTTTAAGAGTGATACATGAAAAACTAGATGGACTGAAGCTAATTCTGAGGGCAACTCCAATTCATATGCTACCTTGCCAACCCATTTCACAATTCGGTATGGGCCAATATAATGGGGATTGAGTATCTCTTTCTTTTTGAACCTCATCACTCCCTTCATGGGAGACACCTTCAGAAACACCCAATCATCGACTTCAAACTCAAGTTCTCTCCTCCTCACATCTGCATAGGACTTTTGGTGACTCTGAACTGTTTTCAACCTATCCCTTATAAGCTGAACTTTCTCCATAGCCTCATGGACTAAATCTGAACCTATAAATGTAGCTTCACAGACCTCAACCAACCAATAGGCAATCTACATCTCCGCCCATAGAGAGCCTCAAACGGAGCCATCTGAATACTGGATGGTAGCTATTGTTACACGCAAACTCAATGAGACGTAAATAATCATCCCAACTACCCTTGAAGTCAATTACACATGCTCTCAACTTATCCTCAAGAGTCTGAATAGCCTTCTGATCTCAGGAAAAATAGCATGCTCGAGTGATGCTTTACACCTTAATTTAGTCTTGTTTATCTAATTTATTTTATACATTTTCATGTGATTTTATATAAATGTGAATATATGTGCTAACCAACATGGTTAGTCCTTGTGTTGTAGGTTTCAATGATTTTGAGGAACTAATTCATAAGTTGGTGAAGGAGAGGAATGGAGTCGGGAGCAATGGGCGAAAGTTGGCAAGGAGTAGGCCATGGCAAGGCTGGCCGCGCCAGGAAGCATGCCATGCTGTGCATGTGCCGCACCCAGCGCCGTGACATGCCTAGGCTAGGCACGCGAGCAGATGCGGCAGGCAGGCAGCACCAGCGCTCCAGCAACGTGCCACGCCATGCCAGCTCTGTGACAGGGGAATTCCAACACGCTGCATGAGCAGCGTGTCACGCCGGCAGCGCGGTGACACTCGATAGTTTTGGATTCCGGAGGCAATTTCCAGAGAGCCTCCGCGTTACCTCCGTGTCACGGAGGCAGTGCTCCGCGATACACTCCGTGACACGGAGCCGTTCCACGACAGGCTAAATTGGGCACGTTTTTCTTTACTATAAATAGGTCCCTTAGCTCCTAAATCCAATTTGTCACGATTGTATTCTGGAAAACTACCTAGGAGTGAAGGGAGAAGTGGGAGAACTCATCTAGGGTTTGTCAAATTCCCTTCTCATCTACCAAATTCTTGTAAGTATGTTAATTTAGTTGTAGTTTCTTGTAGTTTTACGAACATGAATGGCTAGAACCCTTCCTCTAGGGTTGAAGCCATGAATTATGATTGTGATTCTATGAAATTGTTTTGGAATTAAGTTATTAATTGTTGCTTCCGTCTTGCATTCTGAATTGTTGGTTTTCTTTATGATTGATCACCATGAAAACATATATGTTAGCTTGGGCATAGGCTTGAGAAAGCAGTGACCTAGGTCAGAACATGAGAATGTGAGGAGCATGTTTATATCTCACGATATAATTTCATGTTAGGATAGAAATATACCTAACACCTTGCTTGGTTGATAAAATGGGGGTATTTAAAGACCGACTTAGGATTATCACATCACCACTCGAAGAAGTAGTTGTGAGATTAAGTTGAGTAAAATGATTAGATGCATGAAAGTCCCTAATCATTTCCACGTAAACCACAACATAATTGGCGCCGTCAAGTTTTTGGCACCGTTGCCGGGGACTCGGCGAAGTTTTGATAATTTATTTGTTTTTATGTGATTTCTAAATTTCCTTAAGTGTTGAGAAACTTGGTCTTAGTCTGATTATTTGCAGGTGATAGGTTGTCCTGCCGAGCTGGCTTAAAATAGAGAGCTTGTGGAACCGTTGCTTGAACCTGAACGTCAAATCCATTTGTAAAGGAGAGTATCTCTAGAGCAAAAGCTGAAGAGACTTCAAGAAAAGGTACAACAACAACCACCCGCGGGACAAGAACAATTGTCATCGAAAGTAATTAAAGTTAGACCAGTTCGTGAAGTGGCAATCCCACTAGCGATGAATGTGACCTCTAGTATCCGTAAACCGGAGCCCGGAGGGAACTTTGAGCTTAAACAAAACATGGTGCAGTTGTTACATTCTAGTGGTCAATTCACTGGAATGGCACATGAGGACCTGCAACAGCACTTACAGAGCTTTCTTTAGAGATTAGTGACACGTTTGTCCCCACCGGCGTGTCTACAGATTATGTCCGACCGACCCTCTTCCCATTTTCACTGTTGGGAGTGGAAAAAAAGTGGTTGAAGGCTGAGCCACCGAACTCCATAACTTCGTGGAATGACTTGGCTAAGAAGTTCCCCATCAGATTCTTTCCTTCAGGCAAAACTGCAAAGTTGCGAAGTGAAATACTTAGTTTCAAGCAGAAGCGTGATGAGAACTTATATTTTTCTTGGGAAAGATTCAAGTCATTTTTGAGAGACTGTCCCCATCACCAACAATCAAATGAAGTGCTGGCTCATACCTTTGTATAAAGTCTAGATCCACACACTAAAATTTTACTAGACTCGGCATCGGGTGGGCAAGCTTTGGAGAAGACATATGATGAGTTGTACACTTTGTTGAACAGAATTGCATAGGGAAATCCAGAGTGGCACAGCGAGTCATCGAGAGGGACAGAAAAGAGATCGGGGTTGATAGAGGTTGATGGAATGAATACCTTGGCAGCACAGTTAGCTTTGTTCCAACATCAGATGATGACTCAGTTCAATAAACTGAGGATGAACCAACAACAGGGCCAGGTTAATGCAGTTCAGAAAGCTCCGAGTTGGTGTGAAATTTGTGGTGATAATGAGCAAAATGCCAAAGAAGCTCAAAGACCCAAGGAGTTTTACCCTCCCCATACAAATTGGTAAAGTTGAGGTGCTACGAGCTTTGTGTGATCTAGGGGCAGCAGTTAACCTAATGCCCCTATCCTTATTCAACACCCTGGAGTTGGGAAAACCGAGGCCGACGAGGTTGACGCTGTAGCTGGTTGACAAGTCGCGAGTGACACCCAATGGAATAATAGAGGACCTTCTCATCAAAGTAGGTAAGTTTATTATACCTGCTGATTTTATTGTTCTAGATTTTCAAGTTGATGACCAGGTACCCTTAATCTTGGGATGGCCATTCTTGGCCACCGGAGGAGTGGTGATTGATTTGAGAGCAGGGACCCTGAAAATGAAGGTCGAAGATGAAGAACAACTCTTTCGTGTTTACCAAGAAATGAACCCATCCGCACACTGCAGAAATCTTTGTCAGGTTAGTGTGTTGTCAAAGGATGAGTGTGGGGTGGAGGATTCCACAGGTGCATAGCCAAAGGCAATGACAAGTGTTCAGCCCGAGTCTGATAGAGAACTTCAAATTGAGAAGAAGTTGGAGAAAGAGAGGAACAGAGTGGAGGCTGTTTCCTCTAAACAACAAAAGAAAAGGAGATGGTTCTCGAAAGAGAACCCAGGTATGAGGATGTCCTAAAAAGGACAGTCCACGTCGTGCCACGACGTAAAATAAGGCGCTGCTTGGGAGGCAACCCAAGGGTACCTCAGGTACAAATTGTTTTGATTTTGTGTTGATTTTGTTGTTTTCATTATGTTTGTGTTTTTGGTGGAAAGTTAAGCACAGATGGAAGGGAAGTCTGAGTACCGAGAACGAGGAAGCTAAAAAGCATGGAATAGAAGAAGTGTGGGGTCGAACACCCACCTCTGAAAACTTGAAAGGAAAGCATGCTTTTAGCTTGGCATAGAGGCTCAGGGAGTATTTCTCATCCTTTAGATGTTAATTTGATGCTATGAGGACATAGCATGATTTAAGTGTGGGGTGAGAAAAATTTCAAAATTTTTGTGCTTAACAAGTTTGTGGTGAATGTAATGCTTGTGTGAAATTTGGAAGAAATTTGAAATTTTTTTTGTGAATTAAGCATGACTTCATCACCCGTTGGTTTTTCTTTTCGGTTCTTTTCCGACGGGGGGGCCTTTGAACCGAAGAATAAAAATTTTCTTTTTCTTTCCTTTGTCTGTATATAGTGTTTTTAGTCATAGTTAGAGACTGTTTCCGACGATGGATGGATGACGACCGTCTTGAGGAAAATTAGTCAATAGGCTTTAGGTTTTGAACCCGTAGCTAATTGATGGCTTGATGTTCTGGTTATGTGCTATACATGATTGTAAGATGCAAGTATGGTCAGTGTTGAAGCATGCAAGTGTATAACTTTGTGTAAGATACTTAGGCTCTTGAATTTGACTCAATATGATTGAAGCTTAATTCTGAATTCTTGTGATTAGCTGAGTAAGAGTCTGCTGAATGTGTCTTGATTTGAGCATGTGCCATGAGTGTAAGGTTTTTGAGTATTCTGTGCTATTGTGGAATGTCTAAAACTTGCCTGGTGTGTTTATAAAACAAAATGAAGGATGTGAATTGTAGGAGATGATTTAGGCATTTCTTTGAATGAACCAAATTTTTATCCCTCATTTTACCTACCTTGAAAAATTAATCCTAGTTAGCCTCGTTGAGCCTTGAGCCTATTCTTTGACAGCTGCAACATAAGCTTAATCCTTTTTCTTTCATTAGCCTTGAACTTGACCCAAAACTCCTAATCGCTTAAGGGAAAAATATGAAAGAGTAAAGGAGTGAGAAGAAGGAAAAGAAAGGAAAAGTTGCAAGTTGTAGAAGTGGAGAAAAGGACAAAGGTGTGCTTGTGTGAAAATGGTGGATTATTATTAAGGAGTAAGAAAACAAATTAATGAAAAATTATTTATAGAGCGCCTTACTAATAAGCTAAAAGTGCCTAAAGAAAGGGGGAACATAAGAGGAAAAAGAAAGCTGAAAGGAGAAAAAGGTGAAGTAAGGGAAGGGAAGTTCGTAATGAGGGCGTAATGTATTAACAGCGCTTGGGAAAGATAGTCACTATTATTGTCCAGAATAGTACCTACCCGTCCCTTAGCTTACATTACAACCTAAAAAGTCCTACTTGATCTTACATTCATACATCCTTAAATTAGTGGAATAAAACACTAAGGGCAAACTTATGGGTCATTACATGATGCATGTGAATTCTTTGTGAGAGTGAGCATAATTCTATTCATGTACCCACACATGTTGTGATTTAAAAAGTTTTTGTGTGTGAAAATGGGTAACTCTCGTTCCGTGAGGGCACATGTTGAATGAAGGATATAATTCATGTGGGATTTCTTAATCAGTTGATTTGCATGAGTTTGCTAAGATTGAGAGTCGCTTGTTGAGGTTGAGAAGTCTTAGCGGAGTTGTATTTCATTTCAATGATTAAATCGTGCATGCTCTATTTGCAGCTTGTTATCTTACGTAATCATTGTAGTCGTAGCTTGAATTATCTTACTAAATTAGTTATGTGTGAGTCTCCATATGCATGAGATTTAAAAGGTTGTTCGGCGATGAACAAGACTTTAAGTGTGGGGTTGTGATCTCGGGCAAAATAGCATGCCCGAGTGATGCTTTACACCTTAATTTAGTCTTGTTTATCTAATTTATTTTATACATTTTCATGTGATTTTATATAAATGTGAATATATGTGCTAACCAACATGATTAGTCCTTGTTTTGTAGGTTTCATTGATTTTGAGGAACTAATTCATAAGTTGGTGAAGGAGAGGAATGGAGTCGGGAGCAATGGGCGAAAGTCGGCAAGGAGTAGGCCATGGCAAGGATGGCCGCGCCAGGCAGCGTGCCACGCTGTGCGTGTGCCCCGCCCAGCGCTGTGCCACGCCTAGGCCAGGCACGCGAGCATATGCGGCAGGTAGGTAGCACCAGCACGCTAGCAATGTGCCACGCCATGCCAGCTCCGCGACAGGGGACTGCCAACGCGCTGCATGAGCAGCATGTCACGCCGGCAACATGGTGACACTCGATAGTTTTGGCATCCGGAGGCAATTTCCAGAGAGCCTCCACGTTATCTCTGTGTCACGGAGGCAGTGCTCGCCGTTCCACGACAGGCTAAATTGGGCACGTTTTTCATTTACTATAAATAGGTCCCTTAGCTCCTAAATACAATTTGTCACGATTTTATTCTGGAAAACTACCTAAGAGTGAAGGGAGAAGTGGGAGAACTCATCTAGGGTTTGTCAAATTCCCTTCTCATCTACCAAATTCTTGTAAGTATGTTAATTTAGTTGTAGTTTCTTGTAGTTTTACGAACATGAATGGCTAGAACCCTTCCTCTAGGGTTGAAGCCATGAATTATGATTGTGATTCTATGAAATTTTTTGGAATTAAGTTATTGATCGTCACTTCCGTCTTGCATTCTGGATTGTTGGTTGTCTTTATGATTGATCACCATGAAAACATATACGTTAGCTTGGGCATAGGCTTGAGAAAGCAGTGACCTAGGTCAGAACATGAGAATGTGAGGAGCATGTTTATATCTCACGATATAATTTCGTGTTAGGATAGAAATATACCTAACACCTTGCTTGGTTGATAAAATGGGGGTATTTAAAGACTGACTTAGGATTATCACATCACCACTCGAAGAAGTAGTTGTGAGGTTAAGTTGAGTAAAATGATTAGACGCACGAAAGTCCCTAATCATTTCCACGTAAACCACAACATAATTGATTGCCCACGAACTAGAAGTAGCATCCTCGCTCACAATGATGCAGTGAGGCTAGTTTATCATGTTTAGAGGCTCGAAAGACCATGAACATGCAATTCTAATTATGTGAAACGACAATCGATAGTTGCATACTTAACCCATTGCAAATCTTAGCATCGCATGATTATCTGGTTTTAACTCTATGTTGCTCCTAGAGTGCATTTAGAATATTTCGTTGACCAAATTTAGGCTTAATTAAAAATCTCCCTCGAAAACTTCTATAACCAACATTTTCGGTATTTAAGATCACACTTGTAATGGATAGTTAGAGGAATGGGTCCAGTCCCTGTGGGTTCGACATTCCGATTCTTAAAAAGAGCCACTATATTACTTGCACGACCCATACACTTGCGGACGCGCGAATAAGGGCACGTCACCTTCTCCGCCTGACCATCTGTTTGCGGGTGAAATGTTGTACTGAGCTTGACCTATGTACCAAGTCCCTTTTGAAATGATCTCCAAAACTATGAGGTAAACTGAGTACCTTTGTCCGATATGATGGACAATGCACCCCATGCAACCGAACTAGCTCCCGAATGTATAATTTAGCATAATCCTCCACTGAATCAGTTGTTTTGACCGGTTTAGCAATGAGCTGCTTTGTCAACCTGTCCACAACCACCCAAATGGAGTCATACTATCGATGAGTGTGAGGCAACCCTATGGTGAAGTCCATATTGATCTCCTCCCACTTCCAAGTAAGAATACTGATTTCTTGAAGCACACCTCCCGGTCTTTGATGCTCCACTTTAACCTATTGACAATTTAGGCACTTAGCCACAAATTCTACAATTTCCTTCTTCATGCCATTCCACCAATAGACTTCCCGTAGGTCACGGTACATCTTGGTGGAACTTGGATGTATAGAATATCTAGACTATGAGCCTCGTGCAACATCCAATCTCTCAAATCATCAACATCCGAAAAACATAAATGACCCTGATAATGGAGCACACCATCTCCCCCCGTAGAAGACCTCTACCTTTTGATTCTGAATGGCTTCCTTCAACTTCACCAAAATAGGATCCTTGTCTTTCCTAGCCTTAACATTAGTCACCGAGGATGATTCTGATCTATTTTGCACAATAACACCACCATCGATCGAGTCAACCAAATGAACTCCCAACCGCACGAGCCGATGCACATCCTTTACCAGCTGCTTCCTCCCCTCATCTACATGGGACATACTCTCCATGGAAAGCCTTGCCCCGATGGTAAAGGACACTCATATCATAATCCTTGAGTAACTCCAACCACCTCCTTTGGCGTACATTTAGATCCTTATGTGTAAACACATAATATAGGCTTTTGTGGTCCGTAAACACATCTACATGGACCCCGTACAAATAGTGTCTCCAAATCTTCAAGGCAAACAATACCACCGCCAATTCAAGATCATGAGTCAGGTAATTCTTTTCGTGAACCTTTAGCTGTCTAGAAACATATGCTATAATCTTACCATGCTGCATCAATACACAACCAAGGCCGATCCTCGAAGCATCACAATATACCACAAACCAGTACCCTTAGGTAGGGTTAACACCGATGCCAAGGTGAGTCAAGTCTTCAACTCTTGGAAGCTCTTCTCACATGCCTACGACAATTGAAATTTCACCTTCTTCTTGGTCGTTTCATCAATGGTGCTGCAATTGATGAAAACCCCTCAAGAAACCTTTGATAATAACTAGCTAAACCCAAGAAATTCCTGATATCCGAAGGATTCACTGGTCTAGGCCAATTTTATCATTGCTTCTATATTTTGAGAGTCCACCTGTATACCTTCACTCAACACCACATGATCCAAAAATGTCACTGAGTTCAACCAAAACTTGCATTTACTAAATTTAGCATATAATTGGCGATCCTTGAGAGTCTGTAGTACCACCCTCAAATAAGCGCCATGCTCCTCCTCGCTCCGAGAGTATATAAGGATATCATCTATGAAAACAATCACGAACATGTCTAGATATGGCTTGAACACTCTATTCATCAAATCCATAAAAGTTGCAGGAGCATTCATTAGACCAAAAGACATAACTACAAACTCGTAATGACCATACCGAGTCCTGAAGGATTTCTTCAGAATATTGCTCTCCCGAACCCTAAGCTGATGGTATCCAGATCAGGGATCTATCTTCGAAAAGCACTTAGCACCCTGAAGCTGGTCAAACAAATCATCAATCTTGGGGAGAGCATACCTGTTCTTGATGGTCACCTTGTTCAATTGACGATAATCAATGCACATACGAAGAGAACCATCTTTCTTACTGACAAAGAAGGATTTTATAGGTCTAATGATCCCTTGTCCAAGAGATCTATCAACTTCCCCTTCAACTCCTTTAGTTCAGCTGGAGCCATTCTGTAGGTCACGGTACATCTTGGTGGAACTTGGATGTATAGAATATCTAGACTATGAGCCTCGTGCAACATCCAATCTCTCAAATCATCAACATCCGAAAAACATAAATGACCCTGATAATGGAGCACACCATCTCCCCCCCGTAGAAGACCTCTACCTTTTGATTCTGAATGGCTTCCTTCAACTTCACCAAAATAGGATCCTTGTCTTTCCTAGCCTTAACATTAGTCACCAAGGATGATTCTGATCTATTTTGCACAATAACACCACCATCGATCGAGTCAACCAAACGAACTCCCAACCGCACGAGCCGATGCACATCCTTTACCAGCTGCTTCCTCCCCTCATCTACATGGGACACACTCTCCATGGAAAGCCTTGCCCCGATGGTAAAGGACACTCATATCATAATCCTTGAGTAACTCCACCCACCTCCTTTGGCGTACATTTAGATCCTTATGTGTAAACACATAATATAGGCTTTTGTGGTCCGTAAACACATCTACATGGACCCCGTACAAATAGTGTCTCCAAATCTTCAAGGCAAACAATACCACCGCCAATTCAAGATCATGAGTCAGGTAATTCTTTTTGTGAACCTTTAGCTGTCTAGAAACATATGCTATAATCTTACCATGCTGCATCAATACACAACCAAGGCCGATCCTCGAAGCATCACAATATACCACAAACCAGTACCCTCAGGTAGGGTTAACACCGGTGCCGAGGCGAGTCAAGTCTTCAACTCTTGGAAGCTCTTCTCACATGCCTACGACAATTGAAATTTCACCTTCTTCTTGGTCGTTTCATCAATGGTGCTACAATTGATGAAAACCCCTCAAGAAACCTTTGATAATAACTAGCTAAACCCAAGAAATTCCTGATATCCGAAGGATTCACTGGTCTAAGCCAATTTTATCATTGCTTCTATATTTTGAGAGTCCACCTGTATACCTTCACTCAACACCACATGATCCAAAAATGTCACTGAGTTCAACCAAAACTTGCATTTACTAAATTTAGCATATAATTGGCGATCCTTGAGAGTCTGTAGTACCACCCTCAAATAAGCGCCATGCTCCTCCTCGCTCCGAGAGTATATAAGGATATCATCTATGAAAACAATCACGAACATGTCTAGATATGGCTTGAACACTCTATTTATCAAATCCATAAAAGTTGCAGGAGCATTCATTAGACCAAAAGACATAACTACAAACTCGTAATGACCATACCGAGTCCTGAAGGATTTCTTCAGAATATTGCTCTCCCGAACCCTAAGCTGATGGTATCCAGATCAGGGATCTATCTTCGAAAAGCACTTAGCACCCTGAAGCTGGTAAAACAAATCATCAATCCTGGGGAAAGCATACCTGTTCTTGATGGTCACCTTGTTCAATTGACGATAATCAATGCACATACGAAGAGAACCATCTTTCTTACTGACAAAGAAGGATTTGCTAGGTCTGATGATCCCTTGTCCAAGAGATCTTTCAACTTCCCCTTCAACTCCTTTAGTTCAGCTGGAGCCATTCTGTAGGTCACGGTACATCTTGGTGGAACTTGGATGTATAGAATATCTAGACTATGACCTCGTGCAACATCCAATCTGTCAAATCATCAACATCCGAAAAACATAAATGACCCTGATGATGGAGCACACCATCTCCCCCCTGTAGAAGACCTCTACCTTTTGATTCTGAATGGCTTCCTTCAACTTCACCAAAATAGGATCCTTGTCTTTCCTAGCCTTGACATCAGTCACCAAGGATGATTCTGATCTATTCTGCACAATAACACCACCATCGATCGAGTCAACCAAACGAACTCCCAACCGCACGAGCCGATGCACATCCTTTACCAGCTGCTTCCTCCCCTCATCTACATGGGACACACTCTCCGTGGAAAGCCTTGCCCCGATGGTAAAGGACACTCATATCATAATCCTTGAGTAACTCCAGCCACCTCCTTTGGCGTACATTTAGATCCTTATGTGTAAACAAATAATATAGGCTTTTGTGGTCCGTAAACACATCTACATGGACCCCGTACAAATAGTGTCTCCAAATCTTCAAGGCAAACAATACCACCGCCAATTCAAGATCACGAGTCAGGTAATTCTTTTCGTGAACCTTTAGCTGTCTAGAAACATATGCTATAATCTTACCATGCTGCATCAATACACAACTAAGGCCGATCCTCGAAGCATCACAATATACCAAAAACCAGTACCCTCAGGTAGGGTTAACACCGGTGCCGAGGTGAGTCAAGTCTTCAACTCTTGGAAGCTCTTCTCACATGCCTACGACAATTGAAACTTCACCTTCTTCTTGGTCGTTTCATCAATGGTGCTGCAATTGATGAAAACCCCTCAAGAAACCTTTGATAATAACTAGCTAAACCCAAGAAATTCCTGATATCCGAAGGATTCACTGGTCTAGGCCAATTTTTCATTGCTTCTATATTTTGAGAGTCCACCTGTATACCATCACTCAACACCACATGATCCAAAAATGTCACTGAGTTCAACCAAAACTTGCATTTACTAAATTTAGCATATAATTGGCGATCCTTGAGAGTCTGTAGTACCACCCTCAAATAAGCGCCATGCTCCTCCTCGCTCCGAGAGTATATAAGGATATCATCTATGAAAACAATCACGAACATGTCTAGATATGGCTTGAACACTCTATTCATCAAATCCATAAAAGTTGCAGGAGCATTCATTAGACCAAAAGACATAACTACAAACTCGTAATGACCATACCAAGTCCTGAAGGCTTTCTTCAGAATATTGCTCTCCCGAACCCTAAGCTGATGGTATCCAGATCAGGGATCTATCTTCGAAAAGCACTTAGCACCCTGAAGCTGGTCAAACAAATCATCAATCCTGGGTAGAGCATACCTGTTCTTGATGGTCACCTTGTTCAATTGACGATAATCAATGCACATACAAAGAGAACCATCTTTCTTACTGAAAAAGAAGGATTTGCTAGGTCTGATGATCCCTTGTCCAAGAGATCTTTCAACTTCCCCTTCAACTCCTTTAGTTTAGCTGGAGTCATTCTGTAGGTCATGGTACATCTTGGTGGAACTTGGATGTATAGAATATCTAGACTATGAGCCTCGTGCAACATCCAATCTGTCAAATCATCAACATCCGAAAAACATAAATGACCCTGATAATGGAGCACACCATCTCCCCCCTGTAGAAGACCTCTACCTTTTGATTCTGAATGGCTTCCTTCAACTTCACCAAAACAGGATCCTTGTCTTTCCTAGCCTTGACATCAGTCACCAAGGTTGATTCTGATCTATTCTGCACAATAACACCACCATCAATCGAGTCAAACAAACGAACTCCCAACCGCACGAGCCGATGCACATCCTTTACTAGCTGCTTCCTCCCCTCATCTACATGGGACACAGTCTCCATGGAAAGCCTTGCCCCGATGGTAAAGGACACTCATATCATAATCCTTGAGTAACTCCAACCACCTCCTTTGGCGTACATTTAGATCCTTATGTGTAAACACATAATATAGGCTTTTGTGGTCCGTAAACACATCTACATGGACCCCGTACAAATAGTGTCTCCAAATCTTCAAGGCAAACAATACCACCGCCAATTCAAGATCATGAGTCAGGTAATTCTTTTCGTGAACCTTTAGCTGTCTAGAAACATATGCTATAATCTTACCATGCTGCATCAATACACAACCAAGGCCGATCCTCGAAGCATCACAATATACCACAAACCAGTACCCTCAGGTAGGGTTAACACCGGTGCCGAGGTGAGTCAAGTCTTCAACTCTTGGAAGCTCTTCTCACATGCCTACGACAATTGAAACTTCACCTTTTTCTTGGTCGTTTCATCAATGGTGCTGCAATTGATGAAAACCCCTCAAGAAACCTTTGATAATAACTAGCTAAACCCAAGAAATTCCTGATATCCGAAGGATTCACTGGTCTAGGCCAATTTTTCATTGCTTCTATATTTTGAGAGTCCACTTGTATACCTTCACTCAACACCACATGATCCAAAAATGTCACTGAGTTCAACCAAAACTTGCATTTACTAAATTTAGCATATAATTGGCGATCCTTGAGAGTCTGTAGTACCACCCTCAAATAAGCGCCATGCTCCTCCTCGCTCTGAGAGTATATAAGGATATCATCTATGAAAACAATCACGAACATGTCTAGATATAGCTTGGACACTCTATTCATCATATCCATAAAAGTTGCAGGAGCATTCATTAGACCAAAAGGCATAACTACAAACTCGTAATGACCATACCGAGTCCTGAAGGCTTTCTTCAGAATATTGCTCTCCCGAACCCTAAGCTGATGGTATCTAGATCAGGGATCTATCTTCGAAAAGCACTTAGCACCCTAAAGCTGGTCAAACAAATCATCAATCCTGGGGAGAGCATACCTGTTCTTAATGGTCACCTTGTTCAATTGACGATAATCAATGCACATACGAAGAGAACCATCTTTCTTACGGACAAAGAAGGATTTGCTAGGTCTGATGATCCCTTGTCCAAGAGATCTTTCATCTTCCCCTTCAACTCCTTTAGTTCAGCTAGAGCCATTCTATAGGAGGAATAGATATAGGCTGCGTATCGGGAAGAAGGTCAATACCAAAATCAATCTCCTATTCGGGATGGATTCTCGGTAAATCATCTAGGAAGACTTCTGGATACTCACATACTACTTGAAATGACTGGATAGTCGGGGTCTCGGAGGTAGAATCCTTAACCCTAACTAGATGGTACATGAAACCCTTAGAGATCATCCATTTAGCCTTAAGGTAGGAAATGAATCGACCTACAGGCATAGATGAACTACCCTTCCACTCTAAGACTGGCTCTCCCAGAAATTTGAACTCTACTGCACGGGTTCTACAATTGACTAAGGCATAGCATGCAAATAGCCTGTCTATGCCGAGGATAACATCAAAAATGGTCATGGTTAAATCTACTAAATCTGCTGAGGTGACTTTCTGAAGGACTGTGACAGGGCAATTTCTATACACCCGTCTAGCTATAACAAAATCACCAACTGGAGTAGTGAGAAGGGTTCTGATAGGATATCGGGACTGACTCCGAAACTACTAGCAACATAAGACATCACAATTGACAAAGTAGCCCATAGATCTAATAAAGCATATACATCAAGGTGGAATACTCGTAAAATACCAGTGACTACGTCTAGGGAGACCTCTTGCTCCTGACGGGACGCTAGGGCATAAAATCTGATTTGGTGGTGTATGCCACCTATATTAGTAGAAGCGCCCTGCTGAGCTAGGTGTGCTGGTGGAGCTGCTAAATTGGAGGTCGGGTCTCGGCCCCTATCATGACCCTGTCTGGATGCTGGGAAATCTCTAAGCATATGTCTGGGCTTCCCGAGCCCGAAGCAAGCACCTGTACCCGCTAAAAACTGCCCTCTGTATCTCCGACAACATCTTCTACATTCTAGAGGGATAATCTCTACGGGTCTACTACTCTAACCTCTCTAAGCACACTCATAGCTGAAGGCACTGGGGCTGAAGATCTCTGCTGGAACTGAGGGCAGTGACCACCACTGGATCTTTGCTGAGTGAACCCAACACTATCCGTCCTGGCCCTCTTGGCCTCTCTCTTTCTCTTTCAGATGCATCGGCTCCCTCTGTTGGGCATGCAAGACTATCCGGGGAAAATCAATATCTTGATGAAGCATGGCGATCCTACAATCCTTGTCTAGGTAGTCCACCACTCAATGTAAAAACCTGCTCGCGATCTCTCCGATTAGCCACTAGCTCTAGTGCATACTTAGACAAACAAGTGAACTCCAAGCTGTACTCCTGAACTGTCATCTTCCCTTGCCTCAGAATCACAAATTCAGCCGCTTTAATATCCCTCACCTCACGAGGGTAGAACCGCTCTAGAAATGCGGTATGAAACACATCCCAACTAATAGGGCCTGCTCTCACTACCCTACTATCTTTCCACTACATTAACCAAATATGTGCAACCCCCCTTCAACTAATATGAGGCTAAATCGGCGCACTCCTCTCTAGTCACCCCTATATCCTGGGTGACCTTTAGAATCTCATCAATAAACTCATATGGATCCTCGTCCACCTTTGATGCAAGAAACTTTGGAGGGTTCATCCTCAGAAAATCTCTGACTCGTGTTGCCGCTGCATTCCCATTTTGAGGGACATGCGCTATCGCCTGCTGATTGACCTGGGCGGTTAAGGCCTGGGCTAACATCTGAATGGATGCCTTAAGCTCTACATAGGCAATCGACTTGAGTACGTGCTTTGCATGGGCTGCTGGGGCCTGGTGGTGCCCGTCTCCATTGCCATCCTCGTGACCATTTTCATTTCCATTTGTCTCTCCATTGAATCTATGGGGAGGTATGATTCTACAAACGCGTATAGCATAAGTTAGAAGGATAAAGAGACATTTCATCGCACGACTTAGATCATGAAAGAAGGGAACATTTTCTAAACGTCTTGTAGCCTCTTTGTCATAAGTGTGGCATGTTTCACACCCATGAAAAAGACTCTACTTAATGCGGCTTCCAGACTCCCTAGGATACTTCAAAACCTAATTCTTTGATATCATGTTCGTCATAGGCTCGAATTGAGACATGGGACAAGAAACCCCAAGAGGCTCCAAGTCAACCCATGGCATAAACATACATCTAACTCAGTCATAGATAAGCGGAAGATCATCATAAATAACATAGTGCAAGTCTAAACAAACATATCACCTGAGTACATACACGAGTCTAAATCTGAAATACAAACTATGTACGAAAAAGACTCTAATACTGATGAGTTGATAGGAAAAGACCCAACTAACTCACTAGGTCTGAACACTAAAAGGACAAAGCACAACTGATAAGAAGGGCCCTTGCAAGATGAGGACTCACCAATTGAGGCTGAGGAAAGCTAACTACGGAAATTTGACTAGCGGCGGGACTGAGCCTCGATATCAGGTCATGTATCATGAAATGATAAAATATAGAGTATGCGGTCAGTACGTGGAATGTACCGAGTATGCAAGGTAAGTAAAACCGCTAAGTAAGTAAAATCATTAAATCATGCATATAAAAAAAATAATCAAGATATGATTCTGAGAGTAGGGCTTACATGCTATTTTCTGAAATCATGATCTAAACATAACTGAACATCATAACTGAACCGAATGACCCAAAGCTGAAAACTGATAATCGTATGTAAAACTGAATATTGGGTCAAACCTACCGAAAACATAATATCATGACTGATGTACATGAATAACTGAAATCATGAGGAACAATGAGAGACTTGTCATATAACCAACATTACCACGATAAAGCTTATGTGGTCCCGACTATCACACTCAAGTGGGCAGAGCCGTCCAAAGCTTTGCCAAGGCTAAGTACGCTACCATGATATCGATATCAAGCTCAAGGATCCTTGGGGGAAGGGGAAGCTCCAAAGGAGGTCCCAAATAATCTGATCATATCTACGTTAGCGCATAGTTCTGAGGCATAGGGTTGATTGACCCTTAGCCTACTCGGTGCTAGACACTACTCCCAAAAACATGCATATGCTCTCCATCATTTTTCAATGAAGCTGATCATCGGGAAGCTAAATAATAATATACATGCATAATCTGAAATCATAATACGAGGAGCCTTGGCTCAAACCGTACCACAAGCTGAAAATAATGGGAGTCTTGACTCCAAAACTATGTGGTAAACTAATTCATGAAATCATAAGACATACTTGATTACATGGGCTTGCCCAATACATAAACATTCTTGAATCAACTTGATTTACTTTGAAAACATGAACATAAACATGAGTATTTTGAAATCATGCTTTTTTCATAAACATCTCATCATACTTGTACACATATCTCATAGATCTCAACTTTCGTGAACACTCATGGATGAGCATCATAGTTTTGAAAACATGAAAACATAATTTATAATTTAAAACATTGTAAAATCTGCCCATCAATCATAATTTATCATTTAAAACATGCTTAGTCCATACCCATGATTAAAACATAGGAATTCATGCATTGGGTAAAATCCCCTTGGAATCATCAATTAGAACATCATGAATTGAGAGGGAACTGGGGACAATTGAACCCATTCATAGCCTTAGATACCTGAGAGGATTTGATTACAAATCCTTTGATTGCCCAAGGAAGAATTGAGGAAGAACATTGATGAACTATGCTTGATCACTCTCTAAACCCTTAAACTTGCATGCATGAGTTCTGAATAGGCTAGAATGACTTAACCCATATTAATACACTCTATTATGGGTTTAAAACAACATAGTTCAGGCCTTGGAAACTTAGAAATTACAGAAAAGCCCTTAATAAACTGACAGGGAAAAATTGACTGCTAGTCCCAACGAGGGACTGGATGAGTTGTTGCCTTTTGCCATGACTCATGGTCTGCCAGTCGTTGTCTTCACTAGACTCCATCTTCACTGGTCACCACGAGGAACTGAACGAATCATTACTGGTGACCACGACTCGTGGTCACCTCCTATCAACTTTACTGCCAAATTTCTCTTGGGGTTAACCAGGGGGGACACCATGACTCCTGGTGTACCAGACGAGTAATGGTGATGACTCGTTAGGTGCACTGCCTAAATTTTTCCAACTTTCATCCAACCGTTAACCACAGCTGCTTGATAACCCGTGGAGTCGTCACACCCGTGGTCACTTAAATTCCCAAATTTTCAAGAAAGTTCAAGTACTTCCCCATGAGTCACTTAATGACTGGTGGTGTTCCTGATGGGTCATGGGATGATTCATCTTGTGACCTAGTGCAAAAATTTCTGTTTTCTCCATTTCAACTCCCGAATCTGATCTTAGGGTTTTTGGGATATTATGTTGATGGCTTCAGGTTGGAAACTGTTTGTATAAATGAGAATCAACATTTGAGGTATGTTAAGGCTTATCTCTTTGGAAAGTTATTCTCATTATATAGTGATACGACCTATGGCCTCGAATGTAGATAATAATTTGGTATGTTGTGATTAGCTGCTGCTAGTCGATAATGATCTTATATGTTGTGATTAGCTGCTTCCAGTAGATAATGATCTTATATGTTGTAATTAGCTACTACTAGTAGATAAGGACTATGTATGTTTTGGTTAGCTGCTATAAGATGTATTGAGATTATATCATAGTGTCCCTCATCGAGAAAGAGTTTGTTAACTGTGACTAACGCTAGGAGCATCATAGGGACTCCTCTATTCTTTTGTTCACAGTATTAGTGGGATTTTGATGCCTTGTTGTTGTTCCAAGGCCTTAGAAGCTTATGGATATCTGTTGGGCTTAACTTGGTAAAGTTGGACAGCATAGGGCGTAGCTGGGCGACATAACGTTTAGTATTAGTGGGATTCTGATGCCTTGCTGTCGTGCCAAGGCCTTAGAAGCTTATGGATATCTGTTGGGCCTAACTTGGTAAAGTTGGATAACATAGGGCGTAACTGGGCGACATAATGTTCATCTTGACACCTATAGTGTTAGTAAAGCTCGCCTAGAGGCCGTTGGCATACCTTGACGCCTCCAGGAACATATTGGGATAGGGTGGTCTTACCTTCGAGTCAGTGACACTAGGGTTGCCTAGTGAACCGAGTGATAGCTTGCCACATGATTGGCTACTGTTAGCGATCATTAATTTCAGTCGACTCAATGCTTTTCCTATAGGTTGCTTAGGAAACCACTCCAGTTTTTACAAGTCCGACATACTAGTTGATACCTAAGCGAGGAACCTTCTTAGTAGTTAGATGTGGGGACAACACCCTAGGAAACTCTTATAAATGCTCATGTACAGGTTTCCACATAGGGCCAGGTCCATATATACCTACTTATGAGGCAAGGAATTGCCTAGAGGAGCCATATGAAATCTGGACAGATTAAGTTAAGGTCCAAAAGGACTAGAACCAGAGTATCACAGTGTTACTTCCAGGATAAGAGTTATAGTAAGCTACTTGTGGAGAGTTAGGGCTGACCGCTTAGGAACATATCCGGCTGGTAGAAGCCTTGTAGTCATCCTATATAGACAGTCGCCTACGACCTTGTTGTTCATTTATGAACTATCATTGTCCTAGTATGCCAGTCAGGGTATTGCTTAGGCCACTCCGGACCCCACCTATTCTGTCTAGGACGTTAAAGATTATAATTACTTCCAAGATCTTCTGGTCAGGTGTAGGCACATGGGATTTGCTTGTTGGCAGCTACATATAATATTCTAGGGGCGAGTAGCGATCACGTTAGCCATAAGGGGCCAGATACGCCTCTGAGTGACTAGATTTGTAGATTGTAACATAGTGTCCCTAGTTGGGGTAGATCGTATTTTGTACTGCCTCTCTCCTTGAATAGCTAAGAGGCTGCTAGTTGTACGAACTGCTTACAGAGCTATAAACTGCTTGCAGAGCTACGATGCTGCTAATGCTTACGGAGCTATGGATTGCTTAAGGAGCTACGATGCTGTGTCTCTTACGGAGCTACTAAATCACTTACGGAGCTATATATTGTTTGAAAGGACTAAAGGAAGCCTATAGGGCCATATTGCAGTCTATTCACTTATGGACTTCTTCTATGCTGTAGCGGCATTACAAACCCTTCGTAGAGCCTGTGTGCTCGGGGTGTAGTCACAGGGGAAAAAGGCCCAAATTCAGTTAAAAGAGCTCAGAAGGCTCCAATATAGTCTCAAGAGACCGAGTATGTTCAGTTACAGTTACTTGTAAGGCCTCAGGGATACCAATAGGGGTATATATATTGATTGGCACCTGCCAAGGCTAATGAGGGCCTAGGTAGGTTATCTCTGTATTGATTGTACCTTCCAGGCTTATGGGGGCCAGGTTAGGTTCTTGTTTACACATTTGCTTGCTAGATATAGCCTATAAGTGTTTAATCATACAACTTACGCTCTTATTTGTATAGTTATCTACTAGATGTAGGCCATGGTTATAAAAGTGTACATGTTAACTTCTACCCTTCTTGCTATTTACTTTCAGTTCTTTATCAACTTCTATCCAGCTTCTATTACTGCCTTACCTACTCGGCACATATTGTACTGACGCCTAATTATGGGGCGCTTCATACTTGCACGCAGGTTTAGACAGACAGATTTCAGGACCTCTGTTAGTAGCTGTTCGGAGTCTGCAGATTGGTCAGCTCCTTTCATTTGGAGTTTCCAGGTAGTGGGAGTTTGCTCTCTAATTGGATAACATTTGGGTAGGCGGGGGCCCTGTCTTGACCAATATCTTCACTCTTAGAGGCTTGCAGATTACAGTCTTCAGTTAGTTGGTTGTTGTTGGCCATGTGAGGCCTACATATGTTATATTTTACTTGTTGGCCATGTGGGGCCTAGTTTAGCTAGATATATAGCATCCTTGTTGGCTATAGCATTAATATGATCGCCTATTTTTATTCTGTTATAACTAGGCAACATGGTGGTCTTGTCGGCCCGCATAGGATCCTTTTATTGTTATGTTGGCTGGATTAGCTATTTTCTTTTATAGGTGCTGCACGGCCTTGTTGGCCCACGGCTATATTTACACCTGAGATATAGTAGTTTGTTTTCTTGATTTGAGTTGCTGGTAGGCACCAGATGTGCATATGCCCAGTCGGTTAGGCCAAGTCCCAATATGGAATTAGTTGCCAATCATGCCTCCCAAGTTGGGGCGTGACATTTTTTCTTTTGCAAAGTTCAAGTATGGGATGGGCATTATCAATTTGACAATCATATGGAAGAAATCAACACAAATATGTGAAAACAAGTACATAAGTATGCCCCATCTAATTTATTAAAATAAACCCCAAGTTCTCCCCCTCCAATTCAATATCCAAGCATAGGTTTCAATTACCCCAAGCCAAAGATAAACACAATCACAACTTAATTCAAGTTAGAAGTTGAGCAAGAAGTAAATACGAAGGTTAGGCAAATTGTGCTCATGTACTCGGTTAAAGAGATAAGAAAATCAGTCGTGTAATAAAACCCTAGCTCTGCTTGAAAGAGTAGTAAATGTGTGAGATGTGAATGGTGATGCTTAGCTTGGAAATTCGGTCAGCAACGGAGGTTCTCATTTTATAGATAAGAGGACGGGAGTAGGAAGGGGAAGGTAAGGAGTAAGAGCGGGCTAATACAGCCGTTCAAACCCTTATATTTCAAAAGGGCTGCGGGTCAGGTCATTTTCTACTATGGGTGTCTTTTTAATAGATGACCCAATTTTTGCAAATGATTTAACCTAGTATACACCAAAAAAGACCTAATTGCCCTAAAATTTTTAAGCATAAAAATGATCTAATAGACGGACTATTTATCCACAGTACAGTCCACATCATATCGTCACTTGACTTTGATGAAACCCCTAACCTATCCAAACCTAATTCCAATCGATGGAAGGATAGTGATCACGCCGAAATTGCACCTTGCAATTGAGGTATAAAGCTGCCACTGTCAAATATAGTAACCTACTAAAGGTTGGGGTTGATCCCACAGGGAATAGACAGAAATAATGTGTTAATGATGAAAATAAGCTAACTTGTAATCAATATTTCGAAAGGGGGTCTGCAAATAAAAGTAGAAAATAGTTCTAAAAATAATTGCGTTTGTATCAAATTGTTGAAGCTAAGTTAGGATTGTGTTTCCCATGATTTCATAATTTATTAGGCTTTTACTAGTGATTATCCTGGTGAATTTTGTGTAAGACTTACGTTTAGTACATCTAATGTTTCTTGACTTAAGAACTACACTTATCCCTCTTAGTCTCAAAGTGCATGTATTACATGCACCAATAGACATTAGATGCTTTCCACCCATCTCCTCTCTGTCTCAAAAGTGTATATATTTTAGCTTTGCAATAAGTCTTGATTTTAACTATCCTCAGTTAGAGATCAAGTTAATTAGATAAGAATTATTAATCTCAAATTGCCATTGTTATTCTCTTTTCCTAACTTCAACCTCCTTGGTCAGGCAAGTTGAAGATACGAGCACGTTTCAATGTTTGCAATAGCTAAAACTTTAATTAAAACAAAGAGAATAACAATCCACCCAATTCACCATTCAAGAATCACTATTTTATTATGCCTACATTCGTTAATCCATCATGGTTCCCACAATCTTAGCCTAAGAGATTTAGTCTCTCATGTTGATGAGAAAACAAATAAAAGATGTAAAAGAAATCATAATGAAATACTTACGAGAATATTTAATTGAGTAGCAAATATCTAAAACTATATTGAATCACAAGAACTAGATGAAATTCCAACAATTGTCAACTAAACTATTACACAAATTGAATTGTGCAACACTATGAATCATAAACTACTAATTGTTGTTTTCCAATCTATATGACTTGGACTAATTGTTGGACAAAAAATTGACACCTAAAATATGTTATAAGAAGATATTTATAAGAGTAGATTAAACCTTCGTTGTTTCTTCTTGAATTTGCATTGGGTTTTGCAGCTTTTACTCCTAGTAGAATTGGGTTTGACTTTTCTGGACGTGTGGAAAGAGCCATGCGCCATGCCCCTCATAACGCTAAATTGCTTTGGCGCACCGTGCTGCTGGTAGAACTGGAGTGACTTGTGCGGCGCACAGGCAATAGCACAGCTGTGCATGTGCGCTGCCAACTTCTATATACTTGCTCTGTTAACCCCATTTTGCCGTTCTTTCACTTTTAAACTAAATTTAAGACCAAATCCATAACTTTAAGCCATGAAAGCATTTAATCATGTGTGTTAACTCATTTTCACAAATATATCATAAAACACATGAAAATACACATAATTTCTTCTCAAAATTTTGTATTGTATGGGCAAAATATGACTAAGAAATGCGTAAATTCATCGTTCATCACAACCCCATACTTAAACTATTGATCGCCCTCGAACAATCTACTACTTCCCTTCTTCAATTTGACCATAAAATTCACCCTAAAAGTAGGTCTACTTGCACTTAGGATCATTAGACAAATCAATAAAGCTTCAACAGTTCACTGCTTTTAGAACTAACTCAATAAGATATATTTGGGCCGACATGAATCACATGTAATTTAGCAATCAAGATATACCAAAATCTTACTATTTTTCCCTCACTATTTGGAGAGATGCCCCTTTACACACAAGATATCTAACAATTTTTACTTGGGCATAAATAAACAATTTCACTCACTCTCCCAAAGAACTCAACATGCATGTAAAAGAAGACCCATAAGCTGCCTTTAGTGTAATATCCACTAAATAGAACATCGAATCAAGGATCAATTAAGACTTAACTTGGTTGTAATGTAGGCTAAGGCACAAGTAGAAACTATTTGGCCAAGATAGTAACTAATCTCCCTAAGCACTTTAATACTTCACAACTATTTGATTTTTCTTTAGCACATTCTTCAGTCTCCTATTTTTCTCCATATACCTCCTTTTATTTTTCAATTTGTCAACTTAGGTGACTAGTAGGGATTTTTTTTCACTTTGAGCTCATTCACAATTTTTTTCTTTTTATTCATCAATTTTTTCCAAGCTTTTTATTCTTTTTCTTTCCCCACTAACATCACCATCCTTGTTTAGCAAATTTCACAATTTTATTTTCTTTTAATTTTCACACTTTAGCTTTTATCTTCACTTCTTCACTTATGCTCCTTTCACACAAGTTTTTTTTATTAAAGTACTCTAGGAGTCATTTGCATAAAATAAAAGTCAATAGAACAAAAAGGGATTAATCTTGTAATATGGCTATCAAAAGAATAGGCTAAGGCTCAAAATGGCTAACTAGGATAATTACATCAAGGTAGATAAAATAAGATACAACTAGGCTACCAAAAAAAAGACTATATCACTTTCTAGATTCAACATTCTTATTTCAATTTGCACACACACCGGGCAAGTTCTAGACATCAAATCACAAGCATGGAGTATACAAGATTATCTCACTCACACAATGGCATAAATGGCTTAATAATGACAATCAAGATTACGTAAACACATATATCCATATTGCATGCATAACATAATTAAGATCACTTTTTCAAGTACAAGATTCCAGTTCCAAAAGACTAAGTGTTTCTACCTTTTTCATGCATTTTTAAGTAAATTTCACAAAGTCTCAATGATACTTAAGTGAAGCACTTAGCATTTGTAAGGCTCAAGTTCTTGTATTCCTAATGACTAATTTTTTCTTAACACGATCGTCATCCATCCATCATCATTAAAGTCATGACTCTATGACTAACTAAAAAAATCTAGATCCACTAATCAGTTCTAATGGACTATCCACCGGAAAAGTACCGAAAATAAAAATCGGTGAAACCCAAAACAAAATAGAAAACTACTACAAACAACCCAAGTATGCAAGATAAGTCATGATCACAAAGAATAAGGATATTGAATCTAGGAAGTGATATAGGAATTTTTTTGTAGCCTATTTTTATCCAATTTTTACCTACCTTTGTATAATTGTCCTAGTTAGCTATTTTAAGCCTTAGCCTATTCTTTTGATAGCCATATTACAAGCTTAATCCCTTTTTGTTCTATTGACTTTTATTTGATTCAAATAATACCTAGAGCACTTTAATGAAAATTTTGCATGAAAGGAGCGTAATTGGAGAAGCATAGGAAAAAGCTAAAAAGTATGAAAACTAGAAGAAAAGAAAAGGGTGAAGTTTCCTAAACAAGGAGGGTGATATTAGTGAGAAATAAAAAAAAGAAAAGAGCTTTGGAAAAAAATATGATGAAAAAAAGAGAGCTTAATGTTGAAAAATCTCCACTAGTCACCTAAGTTATAAACTGAAAAATAAAAGGAGGTACAAGGAAAAAAAATAGAAGATAGAGGGAAGTGCTACAAAAATCAAAGTGTTGTGAAGTATTAAAGAGCTTAGGGAGCTTAGTCATTATGTTGGTCAAATAGTTCCTACCCGTCCCATAGCCTACATTACAATCATTGTAAGTCCTAATTGATCCTTGATTTAATGTTCTATATTAATGGAGTATTACACTAAGGGCAAACCTATGACTCGTCTTTTGCATGAATGTTGACTTCATTGGGAGAGTGAGTGAAATTATTTATTTATGCCCAAGAAAAAATTGTTAGATATGTTGTGTGTGAAAGGGCATCTCCAAAATAGTGAGGGGCACAATGGTAAGATTTTGGTAAATCTTGATTGCTAAATTACATATGATTCGTGTTGGCCCAAAAATATGTCTTCTCGAGTTAGTTCTAAAAGTTAAGTGATTTCGAATATTGACATTTTAATGTTGATCCTATATGCATGTGAGTGAATGTTTTGAGCTTTATTGGTTTGTCTAATGATCCTAATTGTAAGTAGACCTGTTCGTAGGGTGAATTTTGTGGTTGAATTTGAAAAGGGAAGTAGTAAATTTTTTGAGTACGAACAATAGTTTAAGTGTGGGGTGGTAATGAACAGTGAATTTATGTGATTCTTAGCCATATTTTGCCCATACATTACTATATTTTGAGAAAAAATTGTGTGTGTTTACATGTGTTTTACGATATATTGATGAAAAAGAACTAACACACATGATTAGATGGTTTCAACGCTTAAAGTGATGTATTTAGGCTTAAATGTGGCTTAAAAGTGCAAGAATGACAAAACGGGGTTGATAAGCTGAAGTAATAGAAGTTGGCATCGGTGAGTCACTGCCTCCATTATGTTGTTAGAAAATACCACTAATTTTAGTTTTGGATCTTCCAAATCATTCCCACAGGAGATGCAGGCACACCTGTGCCATGGCCAGCACGATGCGCAGGCAATCCAATGCATGCATCAGTGCGGTGCGATAGTGGTGCTGTGCAAGGAGAGGCGCAACATGCCACACATGTCTAGCCGGCTATAATTTGCAAATCCCAATTTGACTAGGAACTGAAGCTGCAAAACCCAATTCAAATCCAAGAAGGAACAACGAAGGTTTAATCTACTATTGTAAAAACCCTTTATTCTATGTTTTATGTTACACCCCGTAAAAAAATTAAGGAAAAGTAAGCATACGCATGAAATTGAGATAAACAAAGATAGTACGAAGCATGTAGAGAAGCCTCAAAAGTCGGTTCGAGCTAGGCCAGGCCGCACAGGGCCAGCGCGACGCGCCAGCCGGTAGGACACCAGCTAGCGCGGCACGCCAGGCCCCTGGCGCTTTGAGAGGTGCGAGGCGTCGGGCACCTTGGTGCTTTGAGAGGTGCGGGGAGCCCCCTTGCCCACCGGCCTCACCTATATATATAGCCCTTCGTCTTAATTCATCTCGTTCCCAAAGAAGAGCTTTGGCCAGTGAAGAGAAAAATCGAGGGAATCAAATAATTTTCACCCGTTTACGCTATGAAACACCATCCAAATTCAAATTAACTTCGGGTATCAAAGTTTAAGGCTGCAGGGAGCTTTACTATGGAGTTTTTTTCACGAAATTCGCCCAGCAAATCATGACTCTGCCGAGCTAAAGTTGTTGGAATTGCTCCAAACTAATTTATATACGATCACAGGCTTCAAGTAAGAATTTCTCTCTTCTGGACTTTTGAGAAATTACGAGTTTTCGTCCGTGTTCTGTTAAGTTGAAATATAGTTAATATTTATATATAAAGTTATCGTTTCAAGCCGAATTTTGTATTGAAATTTGTCTCTCTCTTCCAGTGTAATGGTTACAGCAGGAAAGAGCTAATGAATCCAAGTTGAAACTTGTCGGTTATCCGGGAAACGACAGCTGAGGTATGTAAGGCTTATCCCTTCGGCAAGTTATTCTCGTCGTATAGAAATACAACGTATGCTTATGAAGCAAGACCATGATTCTGTATGAAGTAATTAACTAATGCTAGTAGATGATGTATCTATTCATATACATGTTACGACTAGCTGCTATCAGTAGATTGTGAATAGAACTGTTGTGGTCAGTTGTTTCTGTAGACTATGAATGTATGTATGTTGTGGTTAGCTGCTAGAACACATTTGTAGATTATACAGCAGTATCCCTCGATGGGAAAGAACATGTTAAGTGTGATACGCACTGGGAGCGTCGTAGAAACTCTTCTATTCTCCAGTTCATTGTATTAGTAGAATTGTATGTTTAATTACCAGGCCGAGACCTTAGAAGCTCGTGAATAGTTATGGGGTTCGGGTTAGTAAGTTGAACAGCATAGGCGTAGTTAAGCGATATAACTACCAGTTTGACACCTGTGTAGCAAGAAAATCATGCCCAGAGGCCATTGGCGTACCTTTACGCCCTAGGGCCAGAAATTCAGATAGGAAGACCATACTTTAGAATCAGCAGCCTAGGGTTGTCTAGTGAACTGAGTGACAACCTGCTATCCAGTTAGCTACTACCAGTAATTGTCACTCCTAGTTAACTTAGCATTCATCCTACAGATCACCCCGAAAGCCAGTCCAGTCGTCTAGGTTAAATAGACCAGTGGTTATCCTAAGGAAGGGGACCTTATTAGCAGATAGAGGCAGGGCCAGCACCCAACCTATTCTTAGAAGATACTCAAGTATAGATGGCCGTAAGCAGCTAAGTCTATGTAGACTTATTTTTAAGGTTAGTAATCACCCAGAAAAGTCATATATGATTGGACCAGACCAAGATAGGGTCTAAAGGACTAGCGCCATGTTAATACAACACTACTCTCAGGCTAAGAATGTCAGTAAGCTGCTTGTGGAGGGTTAGAGGCCGACCGCCCAAAAGCATGTTCAGTCAGTAACAACCCTACAGCCATTCCAAGTAGAGGGGCCAAGTGACTAGTCATCCACGACCCCACAGTTATTTATGAGTTATAGTTGTCCAAGTAGGAACTTGGTTAGGGGTATATAGATTGAAGTGCACTCACCAGGGCTTATGGGGGCCCCGGGTGGGTTATTTTATGCTGGTTGTACCTTCCAGACTTAAGGGGGCTAGGTTAGGTTCTTGTTTGCATTTTTGTCTGCTAGCTATAGCTTATGAATTTATGATTATGCGGTCATAGCTCGTGTATGTGAAGTGTTTTCTAGATGTAGATCACGAATAAGCCAGCTTACAGGTTAATCTCTTTGCCTCTCCTTTCTACTCACTTTCAGTTATTTCATGGCTTTTCTTTAGTCTATTTACTGCCTTACATATTCGGTACATATTGTACTGATGCCCAATTATGGGGAGCTGCATTACTTGCCTGCAGGTTTAGATAGACAGGGTTCAGGATCTCCAGTAGCAGCTGTTTAGAGTCCGCAGTTGGGTTAGCTCCTTTCATTCGGAGTTGCCAGGTTGTAGAGATTTCTGTATTTCAGTTATATAGCATTTTGGGTAGGCTGGGGCCCTCTTCTGACCACTATTTGTACTCTTAGAGGCTTGCAGACTACTGACGTGCCCGATTCGCGCGTCCGTAAGTGTACGGGTTGTGCAAGTAATATAGTGGCTCTTTTTTAGAACCGGATTGTCGAATCCACAGGGACTGGATCCATTCCTCTAACTATCCATTTCTAGTGTGATCTTAAATACCTCAAGTGTTGGTTATAGACATTTTCGATCGAGATTAATTAAGTCTAAGTTTAGGTCAACGAAGTATTCTGAAATTACTCTAGGAGCAACATAGAGTTGAAACCAATTAATCATGCGATACTACGATTTGCAATGGGTTAAGCATGGAACTATCAATTGTTATTTCACATAATTAGAATTGCATCTTTATGGTCTTTCGAGCCTCTAATCACGGCAATCTAGCCTCACTGCATCATTGTGAGCAAGGAGGCTAATTTCTATTCGCGGGCAATCAATTATGTTGTGGTTTACGGGGAAACGATTAGGGACTTTCGTGCGTCTAACCATTTAACTCAACTTACCCTCACAACTACTTCTTCGAGTGGTGATGTGACATCCCAAGTTGGTCTTTAATAACCCCCGTTTTATCAACCAAGCAAGGTGTTAGGTATATTTCTATCCTAACACGAAATTATATCGTGAGACACAAACATGCTCCTCACATTCTCATGTCCTGACCTAGGTAATGCTTTCTCAAGCTATTACTCAAGCTAACAAATATGCTTTCATGGTGATCAATCATAAAAACAACCAACAATCCAGAATGCAAGATGAAAACAACAATCAATAACTTAATTCCAAAACAATTTCATAAAATCACAATCATAATTCATGGCTTCAACCCTAGAGGAAGGGTTCTTGCCATTCATGTTCGTAAAACTACACTAACTACTACTAAACTAACATACTTACATGAATTTGGTAGATGCGAAGGGAATTTGACAAACCCTAGATGAGTTCTCCCACTTCTCCCTTCACTCCTAGGTAGTTTTCCAGAATAAAATCGTGACAAAATGATTTTAGGAGCTAAGGGTTCAATTTATACTATGCTGAAAAATTACAAAATTTGGCTTGTGGTGGAACAGCAACGTGTCACGGAGCTGAACGCCCTACTTGACCTCCGTGACATGTTGGTAACGCGTACCCTCACTGGAATGTGCCAAAAAATGTAATTTTTGTCCAAGTGTTGCTGCGTTGGCAGCGTGCCACGGCTCCTATCGCGCAGGGTGCCAGTTATTGCATGTTTTCTTGTTGACTTTCACGTTTTGCTCTTGATTCCATTCCTCCACTTCACCAAATCATGAATTAGTTCCTCAAATGCATTATTAACCTTCAAAAACAAGGACTAATCATGTTGGTTAGTATATATTCACATTTACATAAAATCACATGAAAATGTATGAAATAACTTAGATAAACAAGACTAAATTAAGGTATAAAGCATCACTCGGGCATGCTATTTTTGCCCACGATCACCTACCCCACACTTAAAGTCTTGTTCGTCCTCGAACAACCTATTACATCTCATGCATATGGAGACTCATCCATAACTCATTTAGCAAGAATATTCAAGCTACAACTACAATGATTACGTAAGATACAAGCTAAAGATAGAGCATGCACGATTTGATCATTGAAATGAAGTACAACTATGTTAAGACTTCTTAACCTCAAGAATCGACTCTCAATCTTAGCAAACTCATGCAAATCAACTGATTAAGAAATCCCACATGAATTATATCCTTCATTCAACATGTGCCCCTCACGGAAAGAGAGTTACCCAATCACACGCAAAAATAATTTTTAAATCACAACATGTGTGGGTACATGAATAGAATTACGCTCACTCTTACAAAGAATTCACATGCATCATGTAATGACCCATAAGCTTGCCCTTAGTGTTTTATTCCACTAATTTAAGGATGTGTGAATGTAAGATCAAGTAGGACTTAATGGGTTCTAATGTAAGCTAAGGGACAGACAGGTACTATTCTGGCCAATAATAGTGACTAACTTTCCCAAGCACTTTTAATACATTACGCCCTCATTACGAACTTCCCTTCCCTTACTTCACCTTTTTCTCCTTTCAGCTTTCTTTTTCCTCTTATGTTCCCTCTTTCTTTAGGCACTTTTAGCTTATTAGTAAGGAGCTCTATAAAAAAAAATTTCATTAATTTGTTTTCTAACTCCTTAATAATAATCAACCATTTTCACACAAGTGCACCTTTGTCCTTTTCTCCACTTTTACAACTTGCTACTTTTCCTTTCTTTTCCTTCTTCTCACTCCTTTACTCTTTCATATTTTTCCCTTAAGCGCTTAGGAGTTTTGGATCAAATTCAAGGCTAATGAAAGAAAAAGGATTAAGCTTATGTTGCAGCTGTCAAAGAATAGACTCAAGGCTCAATGGGGCTAACTAGGATTAATTTCTCAAGGTAGGTAAAATGAGGGATAAAAATTTGGTTCATTCAAAGAAATGCCTAGATCATCTCCCACACTTCACAGCCTTCATTTCCTTTTATAAACACACCAGGCAAGTTCTAGACAATCCACAATAGCACAGAATACTCAAAAACCTTACACTCATGGCACATGCTCAATTTGAGACACATTCATCAGACTCTTACTCAGCTAATCACAAGAATTCAGAATTAAGCTTCAATCATATTGAGTCAAATTCAAGAGCCTAAGCATCTCACACAAAGTTATACACCTGCATGCTTCACACCGAACATACTTGCATCTTACAATCACGTATAGCACATAACAAGAACATCAAGCACCAATTAGTTATGGTTTCAAAATCCCAAAGCCTATCGACCAATTTTTCCTCAAGACGGTCGTCATCCATCCATCATCGGAAACAGTCCCTAACTATGACTAAAGACACTATCTACAAACAAAGGAAATAAAAAAAATTTTATTCTTCGGTTCAAAGACCCCCCTGTCGGAAAAGAACCGAAAAGAAAAACCAACGGGTGATGAAGTCATGCTTAATTCACAAAAATTTTTCAAATTTCTCCCAAATTTCACACAAGCATCACATTCACCAAAAACTTGTTAAGCACAAAAATTTAGAAATTTTTCTCACCCCACACTTAAAGTCTTTCTATGTCCTCATAGCCTCAAATTAACATTTAAAGGATGAGAAATACTCCCTGAGCCTCTATGCCAAGCTAAAAGCATGCTTTCTTTTCAAGTTCCAGAGATGGCTGTTCGACCCCACACTTCTTCTATTCCATGCTCTTTAGCTTCCACCGTCTCGGTACTCAGACTTCCCTCCATCTATGCTTAACTTTCCACCAAAAACACAAACAAAATGAAAATAACAAAAGCAACACAAAAATCAAAATTACGAATTGTACCTAAGGTACCCTTGGGTTGCCTCCCAAGTAGCGCCTTATTTTACGTTGTGGCATGACGTGGACTGTCCTTTTCAAGACATCCTCATACCTGGGTTCTCTTTCGAGAACCATCTCCTTTTCTTTTGCTGTTTAGAGGAAACAGCCTCCACTCTGTTCCTCTCTTGCTCCAACTTTTTCTCAATTTGAAGTCATTCCATGAAGTTATGGAGTTCGGTGAAAATGGGAAGAGGGTCAATCGGACATAATCTGTGGACACACCGGTGGGGACAAACCTGTCACTAATCTCTAAAAAGCTCTGTAGTGCTGTTGCGGGTCCTCATGTGCCATCCCAATGAATTGACCACTAGAATGTAACAGCTGCACCATGTTTTGTTTAAGCTCAAGGTGCCCTCCAGGCTCCGGTTTACGGATGCTAGAGGTCACATTCATCGCTAGTGGGATTGCCACTTCGCGAACTGGTCTTGCTGCCATTGCTTCTGATGACAATTGTACTTGTCCCGCGGGTGGTTGTTGTTGTACCTTTTCTTGAAGTCTCTTCAGCTTTTGCTCTAGAGCTACTCTCCATCGCAAATGGATTTGACGTTCAGGTTCATGCAATGGTTCCACAAGCTCTCTATTTCTATCCAGCTCGACAGGACAACCTGTCACCTGCAAATAAACAGACTAAGACCAAGTTTTTCAACACTTTAGGAAATTCAAAAATCACACAAAAATAGATAAATTATCAAAATCTCACCTAGTCCCCGGCAACGGCGCCAAAAACTTGACGTGCCCGATTCGCGCGTCCGCAAGTGTACGGGTCGTGCAAGTAATATAGTGGCTCTTTTTAAGAACCGGATTGTCGAACCCACTGGGACTGGACCCATTCCTCTAACTATCCATTTCTAGTGTGATCTTAAATACCTCAAGTGTTGGTTATAGACATTTTCGATCGAGATTAATTAAGTCTAAGTTTAGGTCAATGAAGTATTCTGAAATTACTCTAGGAGCAACATAGAGTTAAAACCAATTAATCATGCGATACTATGATTTGCAATGGGTTAAGCATGGAACTATCAATTGTTATTTCACATAATTAGAATTGCATCTTTATGGTCTTTCAAGCCTCTAAACACGGCAATCTAGCCTCCCTGTATCATTGTGAGCGAGGAGGCTAATTTCTATTCGCGGGCAATCAATTATGTTGTGGTTTACGGGGAAACGATTAGGGACTTTCGTGCGTCTAACCATTTAACTCAACTTACCCTCACAACTACTTCTTCGAGTGGTGATGTGACATCCCAAGTTGGTCTTTAATAACCCCCGTTTTATCAACCAAGCAAGGTGTTAGGTATATTTCTATCCTACACGAAATTATATCGTGAGATACAAGCATGCTCCTCACATTCTCATGTCCTGACCTAGGTAATGCTTTCTCAAGCTATTACTCAAGCTAACAAATATGCTTTCAAGGTGATCAATCATAAAAACAACCAACAATCTAGAATGCAAGACGAAAACAACAATCAATAAATTAATTCCAAAACAATTTCATAAAATCACAATCATAATTTATGGCTTCAACCCTAGAGGAAGGGTTCTTGCCATTCATGTTCGTAAAACTACACTAACTACTACTAAACTAACATACTTACATGAATTTGGTAGATGCGAAGGGAATTTGACAAACCCTAGATGAGTTTTCCCACTTCTCCCTTCACTCCTAGGTAGTTTTCCAGAATAAAATCGTGACAAAATGATTTTAGGAGCTAAGGGTTCAATTTATACTATGCTGAAAAATTGTGAAATTTGGCCTGTGGTGGAACAGCAACGTGTCACGGAGCTGAACGCCCTACTTGACCTCCGTGACACGTTGGTAACGCGTACCCTCACTGGAATGTGCCAAAAAATGCAATTTTTGGCCAAGTGTTGCCGCGTTGGCAGCGTGCCATGGCCCCTATCGCTCAGGGTGCCAATTATTGCATGTTTTCTTGTTGACTTTCACGTTTTGCTATTGATTCCATTCCTCCACTTCACCAAATCATGAATTAGTTCCTCAAATGCATTATTAACCTTCAAAAACAAGGACTAATCATGTTGGTTAGTATATATTCACATTTACATAAAATCACATGAAAATGTATAAAATAACTTAGATAAACAAGACTAAATTAAGGTATAAAGCATCACTCGGGCATGCTATTTTTGCCCACGATTAACTACAGTTGTCCGTAGTTAGTTGTATGTTGGCCGTGTGGTGCCTTAATCAGTTATGTTTCATATGTTGGCCGTGTGGGGCCTAGGATAGTAGGTTTCTTCATTTTTGTTATAACTAGACAGCATGGTGGACTTGTCGGCCCGCATAGGATCCCTTCTGTTGCCTGTTGTTGGTTAGCTATTTTTGTTTACAGGTGGCTATACAACCTTGCCGGCCGGAGGCTACATTTACAGCCGACATATTGCCCGTTGTTTTCTTGATTTGAGTAGCAAGCCTGCACTAGGTGCACCTAGGCTTAGTTAAGTCAGTTCATATCCTAGTAGGCACTAGGTGCCAGTCGTGCCTCCTAAGGTGAGGCGTGACATTTTAGGTGTTCTTTTTGTTGTCCAACATACTTTAGAAATTATAATTCAATTGTTACACAATTCATACTTTGTGTAATAGTTTAGTTGAGTTCTTGTTGAAAATTCATCAAGTTCATGTGGAGCCTTTTAGCTTGGAGATTTTGTTGAACAAGTATTTATTAAAGTAAGTATTTAATTATGATTTATTCTACATATTCTATTTATTTTCTCATAAATCTTAGGCTAGGGTTGTGAGAACCATGACGGATTAAGAAATGTAGGCATAATAAAATCGTGATTCTTGAATGGCGAATTGAGTGGATTGTTATTCTCTTCGATTTAATTAAAGTTTTAGTGGTTGCAAACGTTGAAACGTGCCCGTATCTTCAACTTGCCCTACCAAGGAGGTTGAAGTTAGGAAAATAGAGTAATAATGGCAATTTGAGATTAATAATTCTCATCTAATTAACTTGAACTCTAACCGAGGATAGTTAAAGTCAAGACTTATTGTAAAGCTATAATATACACACTTTTGAGACCGAGAGGAGATGGGTGGAAAGCATCTATTGTCTATTGGCGCAGTTAACACATGCATTTTGAGACCGAGAGGAGATAAGTGTAGTCTTTAAATCAAGAAACATTAGATGTACTAAATATAAGTCTTACACAAAATTTACCAGGATAAATCACTGGTAAAAACTTACTAAGTTATGAAATCACGGGGAACACAATCCTAATTTAGTCTTAGTAATTTGATAAACAACTCAACAATTGTTAGCATTATTTTCTTTTTACTTTTATTTGCAACCCCCCTTTCAAAATATTGATTACAAGTTAGTTTATTTACCATTAACATATTATTTCTGCCTATTCTGCGGGATCGACCCCAACCTTTGTTGGGTTACTATATTTGACAGCAACCGCTTTATACCTCTATTGCGAGCTGTATTTTGGGCGTGATCAAATTTTGGCGTCATTGCGGGGAATAAGGTTTTGAAATAGTTAATCGGTGTTTGAGCTTGACTTTTAATCCTATTTAGAGATTTACATTTCTTTTTAGTTTTGAGCCATCACAAGACATGACATACCAAAGACAGTTTAACCTCCCTCTGTGGGAGGGATTGACGGAGAAACAGAGAGCCGAAGTCCTTCAAAGGGCTAAGAAGGCACATAAACTCTGGTAGGACAGAGAAGCTGACATTAATTTAGATGAGGTTGGCTTTATAGAAGCGATAATACCGCCCCCTCTACCAGTAAATGCAAAATTTGACATAACCAATACTATGATTCACTTATTGAGCATAAATGGCTGTTTCAAGGACTGGATGGAGAAACCCCAAACCAACATCTAATCAATTTCACCAGAATATGCAATTCGTACAAACTACCAGGGGTAACACATGAGGCTATAAGACTAAGGTTGTTTCCATTCTAGCTAACAGGTGAAGAAACAATATGGTTAGATAAGATGCCAGACGAATCCATCACCACCTGGCCTGAATTGACTGCAGTCTTCTTGGAATGATTCTTCCCACCTTTATGAATAAACTGAAGGATGAGATAGAAACCCTAGAAAAGACATGTCTTAGGTTCAAAAAGAACTTGAAGTAGTATCCAAATCATAAGCTTCCAGACGAAGTTCTTCTGGAAATATTCTACGGGTCACTCAATTCTACAAACAAGTTGATCAAGAACAACATGGCAGGAGGAGCAATAATGGCACATACTTTTAAAGAAGCCAATGAGATATTAGACAAGTTTTCAAATACCAACAGGGCATGGTACAACATTGAAATAGATTTTGAAGTTGGAAACCACTCAAGAAGAGTGCCAACAGAGCTACAAAGCAGAGAAATTGAACGTGATCAAGATATGACCCATATAAAAGCTCAGATGGAGTTGATCACCAAGCACTTGAACGCCATGAAAACACAAAAATTACAGGCAGTGAACACACAAAGAGATACATCCAGGTACAATGATTACTCAGTGGCGAAGCTAGAAATTTCGTTAAGGGTGTTCAAAGTTTAATAAATAGGTATGAAAAAATCGATCTATATATTTAGCATAATTTCTATATACATAGTATAATTTTTTGACGAAGGGTGCTTAGCCGAACACCTCAGGATATATGTGGCTACGCCACTATGATTACTACCCTGATCTTGAGGACAAGAAGATTTAGTTAACTATCACATGGAGAATTTCCAAGGATGTACCCAAGTGCCTGCTTAAGGCACTTAGAGGCACAACCATTGAAATCAAGGTTGGAACTATCAGAACTATAAAGGACTAGGATATAAAGTCCAAGATCAAGGTAGTTGGAGAACTAGGGGACCACCAGCGACTGAGTCTAGAGGTGATAAAATTGAAGCCATTCTCAGTCAAGTCCTGACTAAGTTAGAATCCATAGAGTTAGGTATGAACAAAATGCGTGATGAGCTGTCATGTATGGGTAAGTTGGCTGAATCAGATTCATCGTCAATCAAACAGTTAGAGAAGCAAATTGGAATGTTATCAAGGCAAATACTTGAAAGTGACCAATGCATGGTGGTAGCAACAAGAAGTGAAAAGACCACTATTGAGTACCTAGAACAGGGCCACTATAGTTGAAAGCAATCTAATACCAAAGGAAGCAAGAGAATAGCACAGGGCACCGTTGGACCTCGCACTAAGAGGCGCGATGCGCCAGAGAAGCAGTGCAATGAGGTGCGTGACACACCAGAGCATTAACGCGTTGAGGTGTCGACGCGCCAAGGGAGCAGCACAATGAGGTACGCGATGCGCCAAAAGAACTGCGCATGGAGGAGTACGCCATGCCACCTAGTCAGCACAAGAAGGGCTGCGACGTATTGGAACTACCCCGCCCAGGGGTGCACACTACAGATGAAGGAGAAAATAGTGAAAACTCTAAAGAAAAACTAGCATATACAAAAAGATTCCAAGACCCCTTCCTCCTTTCGCCCCACATCTCAAGAAAAAAGCAAATCATAAGTTCATGAAAGAGTTAGTGATGAAAAAAAGAACAATAAGCTTTGACTCTGAGGATAAAATTCATCATTTCAGCTCTATTGAATCATACTCTTTAGTGGAAAAGAAGGAGGACCCGGGAGCCTTCACAATCCCCAGTACAATTGGAGCATTAAAGCTTGCCAAGGAATTATATGATCTGGGAGCCAACATAAATTGATGCCTTTGGCAGTGTATGAGCAGCTGGGCTTGGGAGCCCCCAGGACAACTACAATGCGGCTACTCATGGCAGACAAAATAGAAAAGAGACTTGTGGGTATATTGGTAGATGTTCTAGTTAAAGTGGAGAGATTATCTTTCTAGCAGACTTCATCATATTGGATTGCGATATAAATTTTAAAGTGCCCACTATTTTGGGTCTCCCATTTCTGGCCACAAAGCACTGGTAGAGATGGAGAGTGGGGAATTGAAGTTTTGGCTGAACGATGAAGAAGTAGTATTCAATGTTTGCAGAGTCATACGAAAGACAAATGATGTAGGTGTGATATTTGTAATTGATGTCATTGATGATTCAATGATGGAATTTATAAAAGATAGCCACACCATGGAAGCCCTGACATCAGAATAGGACATTGATGGGTTGCACAAATCAGTGAAAGCTATAGTGGGAAGAGGTGTTTATCCATATGCACCCGAAATATTGGATCTTTATTTGAAACATAGAGCAGGCCCTCTTGCAAAGCCAATAATTGAAGAATCACCAGTTTTAGTGTAACGACCCGAGTCTACACCCTGGAAACGACATGGTACTTAGAGACACAAGTGACCCCAAGCTAACCCATAGCCTAAAATCACACTAGTATACTGAATTAAATAGAAGCGGAAGCTATGAAAAACATACTAAATAAATTTTTTTGAAAAGAAGAAATGTCTTCTAAGATACTGAAATTTATGCAACAGGTGCAAAAACAAACTTAACAACACTGTGTTTGAAAGCCATCTAAAAAACTGACAAGCTGCTGGGATCAGACCCCAGCTAACTCTAAAGTTTAACTCAAAAGAAACTGAACTGGATAAAGTAAGTTCTCATCCTCGGAAGATGCGGACTCACCAATAAATACTGCTGCTGAAATCGGCCAAAAAGGAACTACTAACGATGTTGAGACTGAGAACCTGTACCTGTATCATAATATAATACAACATATAAAATATGCATCACTACTTTGAATGTACTGAGTATGTGAGATGTAAGAAAAAATAGTAGAATACACAACTAAGATACTATGACATGAAATGACCAACCGTGAAGTAATAAGTACTAAGATATAACAGTAATAAGGCAAACTATAGACAATAACTGATGGTCAAAAATATATCCTGATAATTGAATAAACTGAATTGAGTTGAAACCGGTTACTGAGCTAAACTGAGCTATACTAACAAGTGGGAGAGTTTATAACTGACAAATAACCATGTGAGCTAGACGTGGAGTCCGATGTATACACCGATCGGTGAGAGCCCACTATACCTTCCTAGGGTATAGTGGCTGAGCTAGGTGATCACTTTCTGAGGCCCGTTCGCTCTAAATAACCTACGGTGGCAATGTAGTTCTGGAAACTAGGGTGTGCTGAACTTTGTCTTGCTCAGCGCTAAGTCCTACTCCTACTAAAAATCCTAACTCTGAATGCTAGAATGATAGCTCGAACCTGATATCCTAAGACTTAAGTCAGGAATACTTATCTAGAAGTGCCTTGAGAGTTTGAAGGAACTGATAACTGAAAGCTAAGTGTTCTAAGACTGGCTAAAGTTTCTTTATTTGAAAGAGTCATAACCGTCTAAAGAACTACCTAATGCCTGATAACTGAGATTTCTGAGTTTTACTGAACTCCTCAAGAGACTGAATATAGTCAAACTAATAAGCTAATATTTCTGTAAGACACTAAGATGCTAAGCACTGAATGAGGCTAGACAAGCCATAAGCTAACTTCTGCTCATATAATGATAATGTCATGGTGATTTAGAAAACTATCCAGAATCAAGAAACATTTGTATCTTGACAATTATGCAAGACTCTTTGAATCACATTTAAGGACTAGGGATAAAACTTATATTTCATCGAAAGACATCAACATGAATTATATCTGGTAATAACCTTCAAGAATTCACAAGAATCATCACAAGAAGGAAGCTCATAATCTAACTAAAGCACAACCTTAGTTTTGATCTTTAAATGACTAGAATTGGTAGAATTTCTGTAAGGGTTTTGGGGAACAAGGGAAGAGTAGTTCCCTTGTTGAAATCCCACATACCTAGAGTAGAAACTCCCTTGAGAAATTTCCTGGAAAGCTTGAGGAGATTGAAAGCCCTAGCCTTGCTCTGGGAGAACTGCCTGAGTTTACATACTGAACCTATGAGTTATGGGAGAGATTTTAAGAGAGGTGAGGGAGAAAAATTGACTATCCCATTTTAAACCCTGATAATTGACCCAAAAACAACGTAGTTTAGGAGTTTAAATAATAGAAAGTTACAAAGATGCCCTTGGAATTTGGACTATTAAAATCCCACCACCAGTCACCACGAGTGACCTAATGAGTCGTTAGGTTATTGGACGACTCGTGGCCTCCCCTCGTTTCCACTGGCAACTTTCTCCTTTTTAGAGCTTATTTGACTACTTCACCTAACGATTCGTCATAAATCCTAACGGATTATTTCACCACATGTTACGACACTATGAAACTCAAGTTTTTCAGCTATCCATCTCACCCCACGGGACACCTAACGACTCATTAGGTGTGATGACAACTCATCTCTCCCACTTGTCTTCATCACTGGAATTTTCTCTTCTTTCCACTCCTTCTAGATGACGACTCACTTGACGAGTTGTGAAGTGGTACCACAACTCGTCCCCTAACTCGTTAACTTTCCAGGAAGTCCCAATATTTACCAGTTGAGGCACACATGATGAGTCACTTAATGACTCGTCGATTCATATGAGTCATTCCATGACTCGTTCTATGACCTGGTGCAAGTTTTCCTATTTTCTTTATTTCAGATCCATGGTTTGACCTTAGGGACTTTTGGGGTGTTATAAATCTCTCCTTTGGGAACATTCATCCTTGAATGTAGAATAAGCATACTGGCTGGGTAATGAACCAGAATTTCAAACTAAAGGCAAATGACTGATTTATGAAGGAGCAATGACTCCGAGCTGATACAGGCATTCTAACTGAGTTGATGCAACTAGGATGCACATTAAAACATGAATAGATCTGATGAGTATAGAATTAGATAAAGTACTGAGGACGAGTTTAGTACCTGATGCTGAAGATGAATTGGAAGGGAACAAATGAGGGATTTAGCCATCATGTCTGCTTCTTCTTCCCATGTAGCTTCCTCAACTAGTTGGTTCCTCCATAAAACCTGTATTGAAAAGATCTCCATGTTCCTCAAATTACAAACCTGAGGTCTAGGATCTCAACCGGAACTTTTTCATAAGGGAGGCTGTCCCTTACCTCAACACTATCTAGAGGCACTACTGAGGTCGGGTCACTGATGCATTTCTTTAGAAAGGACAATTGAAAGATCGAGCGCACTGATGCTAACTCTGTAGGAAATTCTAGCTCATATGCCATATTGTCAATGCGTCTCAAGATTCTATAAGGGCCAATACATCTAGCACTGAGCTTTCCTTTCTTCCTAAAGATCATCACCCCTTTCATAGGTGATATTTTCAGGTATATCAAATCATCCATAGTAAAATTCAACTCCCTTCTCCTTACATCTGCATACAATTTATGTCGGCTTTGAGCTGTTTTCAGTCATTCTCTAATAAGTTGAACTTTCTGCATAGCCTTATGAACTGATCCTGTTCCTACTATGGTAGCTTCACCAACTTCGAACCATCCTATAGGAGATCTACACTTGTTACCATACAATGCCTCAAATGGGGCCATACGGATGCTGGAGTGGTAGATGTTGTTGTATGTAAACTTAATAAGAGGTAGGTGATCATACTAACTAACCTAGAAGTCGATCACACAAGCTCCTAACATGTCTTCCAAATCTATATAGTCCACTCAACTTGTCCATCCATCTGTGGATGAAAAGCTGTGCTGAGCTTGACCTGAGTGCCAAGTCCCTTCTGAAATGACTTTTAGAAATGCGAGGTGACTGAGTACCTCTATCTGAAATAATGGACAAGGGAACTCTATGTAGTCTGACTAACTCCAGGATGTACAGTCTAGCATAATCCTCTACTGAGCTTCTGGTCTTAACTAGTAAAAAATGTGCTGACTTATTCATCTGATCTACCACCACCCAAATGGAGTCATGCTGCCAATGAGTACGAGGTAGACCTATAATGAAATCCATATTCACTTCTTCCCACTTCCATGTCAAATATTTAGTCTTTCATGTTCAACTTTAACCTGTTGGTAGTTCGGATAGTTAGCTACAAATTCTCCAATGTCCTTCTTCATGCCATTCCACCAATAGATTTCCTATAGGTCACGGTACATCTTAGTGGAACCTAGATGAATAGAATACTTGGAGATGTGTGCTTCTACCAGTATTGACTATCTCAAGTCATCTACATCTGGAACATACAATCTACCCTGGTAACGAAGTACACCATCTCCCCCTTTGGAGAAGCTTCCACCTCTTTTCTTAGAACTGCTTTTTTCAGTTTGAGTAGTATGAGGTCTTCATCCTTCTTTGACTTAACCTTTACCACCAGTGAGGATTCTTACTCACTATGGATTACAACTCCGCCCTTAGCTGAATCAACTAACTGCACTCCCACTCGAGCTAACCTATGGATATCCTTTGTCATCTCCTTTCTGCCCTTTTTAACATGAGAAATGCTTCCCATAGACATCCTTCTTACGGCATCAACAACCACATTGGCCTTGCTTGGGTGGAATATCATACTCATGTTATAGTCCTTCAATAATTCCAACCACCTTCTCTAGCAAAGGTGCAAGTCCTTCTGACTGAACACATACTGAAAACTCTTGTGGTCAGTAAAAATATCCACATGAACCCTATAAAGGTAATGTCTCCAAATCTCCAAGGCAAATACCACTGTTGCCAATTCAAGATCATGAGTCGGATAGTTCTTCTCATGAACCTTGAGTTGTCTAGAGGTGTATGCTATCACCTTACCCCGCTTCATTAGAACGCAGTCGAGGCCAACTCGGGAAGCATCACAATAAACTATGAATCCATCTGTTCATTCTGGCCAGGTTAAAATTGAAGCTGCAGTGAGTCGAGTCTTCAACTCTTTGAAAATCTACAAGCATGCATCTGACCACTAAAAATTTACCTTTTTCTGAGTTAGTTTGGTCAAATGGGATGCAATAGAAGAAAAAACCCTTCTACAACCATCGATAATAACCGGCTAAACCCAAGAAACTCCTGATATCTGATGGAGAAGTGGGTCTTGGCTAATTTTTTACTGCTGCTATCTTTTGAGGATCCACCTGAATATCCTCACTTGAGACTATATGACTGAGGAAAGGCACTGACTTCAACCAAAATTCACACTTATTAAATTTTGCGAACAACTGACAGTCTCTGAGAGTTTGCAACACTATGCTCAAAGGGTTAGCAATATCCTCTTTATTCCTGGAGTATACCAATATATTATCTATGAACACAATAATGAACAGGTCCAGATACTGCTTAAGCACCATGTTCATCAAGTCCATAAAAGTTGCAGGAGTATTAGTTAGTCCAAAAGACATAACCACAAACTCATAGTGACCATATTGAGTTTTGAAGGCTATTTTCGAAATGTCACATTCTCTGACCCTAAGTGGGTGGTATCCTGATTTGAGACCTATCGTGGAGAAACAACTAGCTCCCTAAAGCTGATCAAATAAGTCGTCGATTCTGGGTAAAGGATACGTGTTCTTAATTGTGACTTTGTTCAGTTGATGGTAGTCGATGCACATTTAGAGGATATCGTCTTTCTTTCACATGAATTAAACTAGGGCACCCCATGAAGATATGCTAGGTCTGATAAAGCCCTTATCTAGAAGGTTTTTAAGTTGTTCCTTCAACTCCTTAAGTTCAGCTGGAGCCATTTTGTAAGGAGGAATAAAGATGGGCTGGGTGTTTTGAAGGAAGTCTATACCAAAGTCTATTTCCCCCTCGGGAGGTACTACGGGAAGATTTTCGGGAAAGACATCAGGAAACTCGTTAACAATTGGAACTGACTGAATAATCGAGGTCTCAGAGCTGAATCCCTGTCCCTAACTAAGTGATAGATGTAACACTTTGAGATCATTTCTTGGCCTTAAGGTAGGAAATAAATAGACCCTTAGGTGTTTAACTAACTCACTAACCAGAGTAGAAACTGAGAATGGTTTGAGAGGACTTATGCACTAATATCAAACTGAACAGCGATATAAGCAGTCATGAATGAAAGTGTGGCTCCTGGATCTAGAAAAGCATATGCATTAATGTGGAAAAGGTGCAACATACTCGTAACCACATCAAGTGAGTTCTCCTGATCCTGACGAGAAGACAAAGAATAAAAATGGTTTTGGTGCTGGTCACCACTCGTACCTGAAGTAGTGCCCTGCTGAGCTGAACAACCTGCTAGGGCTGCTGAGGTAGTAAACTGAGTCCTTCCCCGTTCTGCTGACGGACAATCTCCAATTTGTGACCCAACTGGCCACATCCAAAGCAACCATCCTTGCCCATGTGGCACTCACCCAGATGGTTCTTTCAACATTTAGAACAAGTTTTAAATGAGCGGCTACTGGAGACGTTACTCTGGGACTGGGAGCCTGATGCTCCTCCTTTTCGGTCCTTGCGGGATAAAAAAGAAGGGGCACTGGCTGATGAGGGTACTGTACGTCTCTGCTATGGCTAGCTGTGGGCAACGACCCCCACCTGATCTCTGTTGGCCATACTCAACTCAAACTGGCTTGTTCTCGCCCATTTGTTCTACCTCTCAATCTCCTTCAACTTCTCCACCTCTATATGTTATGCATGAATGATGAGGCTAGAGAGGTCGATGTCCTTGGTAAGCATCATAGTTCTGCATTCCTTAAGGACCAAATTAGAAACTCCATTAATGAATTTAAGAATACAAGCCCTCAACTCAGTGACTATTTTCGGAGCATATCTCGACAACCGAGTGAACTCCAATGCATACTCCTCTATGGTCATATTGTTCTTCCTAAGGTTTATGAATTCTTCCACCTTAGATTCCCTCAACTCTCGAGGAAAGAATCTATCAAGGAACACTGTAACAAACTCTTCCCAGTCTACCGGGCCTGCTCCATTCGGCCTACCTTCCTTCCACTGCTTGTTCCAAGTCTGAGCCACCCCTTTGAACTGGTAGGCAGCCAATTCAACGCTCTTGGTAGCGGTGACACCCATGATTTGGGTGATTTTATGAATTTCATCCTCAAACCCATGCGGATAATCTCCTACCTTAGAACCATGAAAAGTTGGGGGATACATTTGGATGAAATCCTAGATTATAACAGCAGCTACAGATCCATTGGGGTTGATTGGTACAACTACCTACAGGTTGACCTGACTGGTCACTTCCTAAGCCAACATCTGAATCACTGCTCGAAATTCCATAAGGGACACCTGGTCATCCTGAGGGGCTACGGGTGCTGGTGGGGTTGGCTAGTTAGCATTCTCGGGACTTCTTCCATTTCCTCTTTTGGGAGGCATCATTATCTTAAAAGAGTAGAGTACTAATTAGGAGGACATTTTTTAGGTTAGCTCAATGCATGATAAGGATCATGAAGAAAAGGGAAAATTTCCTAATAATGTCTTGTAGCCTCCCCCTCATAAGTGTGGCGCACTTCACACCCATGAAAAGGACTATACTCGAAGCGGCTTTCAAACCTAGGATACTCTAAACCTAGTTTTGTGATACCAAGTTTGTCACAACACGAGTCTACACCCTAGACGCGATAGGATACTTGGAGCCACAAGTGACCCCAAGCTAACCCTGGCCTAACATCACATTGGTATACTGAATTAAATAGAAGCGGAAGCTATGGAAAACATAACTAAGTAAACTTTTCTGAAAAGAAGAAATGTCTGCTAAGATACTAAAATCTATGCAACAAGTGCAAAAACATACTTAGCAACACTGTGTCTGAAAGTCATCTAAAGAATTGAAGAGCTGCTGGGACAAGCTTCCATCTAACTCTAAAGTCTAACTCAAAAGAAATTGAATTGAATAAAGTAAGCTCTCGTCCTCGGAAGATGAGGACTAACCAATAAATACTGTTGTTGAAATCGATCGAAAAAGAACTACCAACGATGCTGAGACTGAGAACCTGCACTTGTATCATAATACGATACATCATAGAAAATATGCATTAGTATTTTAAATGTATTGAGTATGTGAGATGTAAGAAAAAATAGTAGAATACACAACTTAGCTGATATGACATGAAATGACCAACCATGAACTAATAAGTACAAAGATATAACTATAATAAGGCAAACTACAGATACTAACTGATGGTCATAAACACATCCTAAAAACTGAATAAACTAAACTGAGCTAAAATTGGTGACTGAGTTGAACTAAGCTGTACTGACAAGTGAGAGAGTCTATAACCGACATATAACCATGTGAACTAGACGTGGAGTCCGATTTATATACCCCATCGGTAAGAGCCCACTGTACCTTGCCAGGGTATAGTGGCTGAGCTAGGTGATCACTGTCTGAGGCCTGTTCGGGCTAATGACCTCGGTGGCACTGTAGTTCTGGGAACCTGGGTACGCTGAACCCCAGCCCGCTCGATGCTAAGTCCTACTCCCACTGGAAATCTTAACTATGAATACAATACTGATAGCTCAAACCTGATATCCTAAGACTTAAGTCAGGAATACTTATCTAGAAGTACTGTGAGAGTCTGAAGGACCTGATAATCGAAAGCTAAGTATTCTAAGACAGGCTAGAGCTGCTTTATCTGAAAGCATCATAACCATCTAAAAAACCACCTGATGACTGATAACTGAGATTACAGAGTTTTACTGAACTCCTCAAGAGACTGAATATTGTCAAACAGATCAGCTGGCATTTCTGTAAGACACCGAGATGCTAAGCACTGACTGAGGCTAGACAAGCCATAAGCTAACTTCTGCTCATATAATGAAACTGTCATGGTGATTTAGAGAACTTTCACAATCAAGCAACATTTGTATCTAGAAAATTATGCAAGACTCTTTGATTCATATTTAAAGACTAGGGCTAAATTACATATTTTCTGGAAATACATCAACATGAATTATAACTGGTAATAACCTTCAAGAATTCACAAGAATCATCACAAGAAGGAAATTCATTATCTAACTAAAGTACAACCCTAGTTTTGATCTTTAAATGACTAGAATTGATAGAATTTCTGTAAGGGTTTTGGGGCATAAGGGAAGAGCAGTTCTCTTGTTAAAATCCCACATACCTGGAGTAGAAATTCCCTTGAGAAATTTCCTGGAAAGCTTGAGGAGATTGAAAGCCCTAGCCTTGCTCTAGGAGAACTGTCTGAGTTTACGTACTGAACATATGAGTTCTGTGAGATATTTTAAGAGAAGTGAGGGAGAAAGATCGTCTAACTTCCTTTAACCCTTAATAATTAACCCCAAGACGATGTAGTTTAGGAGTTAAAATAATAGAAAGTTACAAAAATTCCCTTGAAATATGGACTATTAAAATCCCACTGCCAGTCACAACAAGGGACCTAGGTCACTGGATGACTCATGGCCTCCCCTCATTGCCACTGACAACTTTCCCCTTTTCAGAGCTTATTTGACTACTTCACCTAATGATTCTTCATGACTCCTAATGGATTATTTCACCACACATTATGACACTCTAAAACTCAAGTTTTTCAATCATCCATCTCACCCAATGGGACACCTAAAGACTCATTAGGTGTGACGATGATTCATCACCCTCACTCATCATTATCACTGGAATTCTCTCTTCTTTCAACTCCTTCTAGACGACGACGTTCTTGACGATTCATAAAGTGTACCACAATTCACCCCCCAACTCGTTAAGTTTCCATAAAGTCCCAACATTTACCAATTCAGGCACACACGACAGGTCACTTAACGACCCATCGAGTCATATGACTCATTCTGTGACTTGGTGCAGGTTTTCCTGTTTTTCCATTTTAGTTCGTTGGTTTGATCTTAGGGACTTTTAGGGGATTACAGCTAGAGCTTAAGTTATTGCCTGCACATCTTTGGTATGTATTTCTTTATTCAAAAAATACACTCCCAGTGATTATCTCTGAAAAATTATTGGATTGGAAGGTATAAGCATTGATCTCCATTCTGAGAACCTACAAAAGAGCCATAGGGTGGACCATTGCTGACACTATTGTAATCCCACCAGGAGTTTGCACTCACAAAATTAAATTAAAGAAAAATTGCATACCGAGTATTGAGCACCAAATGAGGCTTAACCCAATCATGCAAGAAGTAGTAAAGAAAGAGATTATTAAATGGTTAGATGCAGGGGTGGTTTATCCAATCTCTGATAGTCAATGGGTTAGCCCGGTGCAATGTGTACCAATAAAAGGAGGAATGACAGTGGTGCAAAATGAGGAGAATGAACTTGTACCTACTACAATAGTGGATGGAGAGTATGTGTGGACTACCGGAAGTTGAACAGTTACATTGAAAAAGATCACTTTCCACTTCCCTTCGTGGATCACATGATAGACAGACTTGTAGGGAGAGCTTATTATTGTTTTCTTGATAGTACTTAGGATACAACCAGATTTCTATTGCACTAGAGGATCAGGAGAAGACGACATTTACTTACCCATATGGAACATTTGCATTTAAGAGAATGTCTTTTGGTTTATGCAATGTATTGGCCATATTCTAGAGATGCATGAAGTCCATATTTTCTGACATGGTAGAGGAAACCATAGAGGTATTTATGGATGATTTTTCAGTAGTAGGTGATTCATTCAAAAATTGCTTAGCACACTTGCCAGCCGTCTTGAAAGAATGTGAAGAGATAAACTTGGTGTTGAATTAGGAAAAGTGTCAGTTCATGGTCACAGAAGGGATAGTATTAGGGAACAACATTTCTGAGAGAGGTATTGAGGTAGACAAAGCAAAGATTAAAGTAATTTCCAGACTTCCACCTCCCATCTCTGTCAAAGGGATTCGCAGTTTTCTAGGGCTTGCGAGTTTCTATAGGTGTTTTATAAAAGATTTTTTGAAAATTTCTAACCCGTTATACAGGTTGTTAGAGAAAGATGCAAAGTTTGTATTCAATGAAGCCTGCCTCAAGGAATTCGAATGTTTAAAGGAAAAGCTCATCACATCACCCATCATAGTGGCTCCTGATTGGAGTAAGCCATTCGAGATCATGTGCGATGCTATTGGGGTAGCATTGTGTGCTTTCCTTGGACAAAGACATGACAAGATTTTTCACCTTATCTATTATTCTAGGAAAGCTCTCAATGCAGCTCAAAAGAATTACACAGTCACAAAGCAAGCATTGTTAGCAGTAGTATATGCGTTTGAGAAATTTCATGCCTGCCTCCTTGGTACTAGTATGGTGGTGCATACTAACCATGCAGAGATTCATTATCTAATGGCTAAAAAGGATGTGAAACCCCAACTCATTCATTGGGTATTACTATTACTGGAGTTTGACTTCAAAGTGAAGGACAAAAGAGCAACCAAAAATCTAGTTCCAGACCATCTCTCCTAATTAGATGAAGAAGGGAAAGTGATGAACGAAGCATAAATAAATGACTCCTTCCCCGATGAATAGATGTTGGTATGAGTAGGGATTGGCTGCCACATATGACTTAATTCCATTGTTTGCAGACTTTGCAAATTACTTGGTGAGTGATATAATGCTCGAAAACATGAGTGAATCAGAAGAGGAAGTTTCTTCCTGAGGTTCGAAAATTTTATTGGGATGAGCCATATGATCTCGGGCAAAATAGCATGCCCGAGTGACGATTGAGAACTTAATTTAGTCTTGTTTAGCTAAGTAATTATATACATTTTCATGTGATTTTATATAAATGTGAATATATGTGCTAACCAACATGATTAGTCCTTGTTTTGTAGGTTTCAATGATTTTGAGGAACTAATTTATAAGTTGGTGAAGTAGCGGAATGGAGTCGGGAGCAGATGCGGCAGGCAGGCAGCACCAGCGTGCCAGCAACATGCCATGCCGTGCTAGCTGCGCGACAAGGATGTGCCAACGCGCTGCCCAAGCAGCGTGACACGCTCCCAACGCGGTGGCACTCGGCAGTTTCGGCTTCCGGAGGCAATTTCCAGAGAGCTTTCGCGTTACGTCCGTGTCACGGAGGTAGTGCTCCGCGATACACTCTGTGACACGGAGCCATTCCACGATAGGCTAAATTGTGCACGTTTTCCATTTACTATAAATAGGTCCCTTAGCTCCTAAATCCAATTGGTCATGATTTTATTCTGGAAAACTACCTAGGAGTGAAGGGAGAAGTGGGAGAACTCATCTAGGGTTTGGCAAATTACCTTCTCATCTACCAAATTCATGTAAGTATGTTAGTTTAGTAGTAGTTTCTTGTAGTTTTACGAACATGAATGGCTAGAACCCTTCCTCTAGGGTTGAAGCCATGAATTATGATTGTGATTTTATGAAATTGTTTTGGAATTAAGTTATTGATTGTTGTTTTCATCTTGCATTCTGGGTTGTTGGTTGTTTTTATGATTGATCAACATGAAAACATATATGTTAGCTTGGGCATTGGCTTGAGAAATCATTACCTAGGTTAGGACATGAGAATGTGAGGAGCATGTTTGTATCTCACGATATAATTTTGTATTAGGATAGAAATATACCTAAAATCCTGCTTGGTTGATAAAACGGGGGTTATTAAAGGCCAACTTAGGATTATCACATCACCACTCGAAGAAGTAGTTATGAGGCTAAGTTGAGTTAAATGGTTAGACGCACGAAAGTCCCTAATCATTTCCACGTAAACCACAACATAATTAATTGCCCGCGAACTAGAAATTAGCATCCTCACTCACAATGATGCAGTGAGGCTAGTTTGTCGTGTTTAGAGGCTCAAAAGACCATGAACATGCAATTCTAATTATGTGAAACAACAATCGATAGTGTCATGCTTAACCCATTGCAATTCGTAGTATCGCATTATTATCTGGTTTTAACTCTATGTTGCTCCTAGAGTAAATTCAGGATATTTTGTTGACCAAAACAAACTTAATTAAATCTCCCTCGAAAACTTCTATAACCAACACTCGAGAAAGTTAAGATCACACTTGAAATGGATAGTTAGAGGAATGGGTCCAGTCCCTGTGGGTTCGACATTCCGATTCTTAAAAAGAGCCACTATATTACTTGCACGACCCGTACACTTGTGGACGCGCGAGTTGGGCACGAACAAGTTTTTGGCGCTGTTGCCGGGGATTCGATGAAGTTTTGATAATTTATCTATTTTTGTGTGATTTTTGAAATTTCCTTAAGTGTTGAGAAACTTGGTCTTAGTCTGTTTATTTGCAGGTGACAGGTTGTCCTGCCGAGCTGGCTAGAAGTAGAGAGCTTTTGGAACCGTTGCTGGAACCTGAATGTCAAATCCATTTGTGAAGGAGAGTAGCTCTAGAGCAAAGCTTAAGAGACTTCAAGAAAAGGTACAACAACAACCACCCGCGGGACTAGCACAATTGTCATCAGAAGCAATGGCAGCAAGACCAGTTTGTGAAGTGGCAATCCCACTAGCGACGAATGTGACCTCTAGCATCCGTAAACTGGAGCCTGGAGGGCACTTTGAGCTTAAATAGAACATGGTGCAGCTGTTACATTCTAGTGGTCAATTCACTGGGATGGCACATGAGGACCCGCAGCAGCACATACAGAGCTTTTTAGAGATTAGTGACACGTTTGTCCCCACCGGCGTGTCCACAGATTATGTCCGACTGACCCTCTTCCCATTTTCATTGTTGGGAGAGGCAAAAAAGTGGCTGAAGGCTGAGCCACCAAACTCCATAACTTCATGGAATGACTTGGCTAAGAAGTTCCTTATCAGATTCTTCCCTTCAGGCAAAACTGCAAAGTTGAGAAGTGAAATACTCAGTTTCAAGCAGAGGCCTGATGAGAACTTATATATGGCTTGGGAAAGATTCAAGTCATTGTTAAGAGACCGCCCCCATCACCAATAATTAAATGAAGTACTGTCTCATACCTTTGTAGAAAGTCTAGACCCACACACAAAAATATTACTAGACTCTGCATCGGGTGGGCAAGCCTTGGAGAAGACGTATGATGAGTTGTACACTTTATTGAACAGAATCGCTCAAGGAAATCCAGAGTGGCACAGCGAGTCATCGAGAGGGGCAGGAAAGAGATCGGGGTTGATAGAAGTAGATGGTTTGAATGCCTTGGCAGCACAGTTAGCTTCGTTCCAACATCAAATGATGACTCAGTTCAATAAACTGAGTATGAACCAACACCAGGGCCAGGTTAATGCAGTTCAGCAAGCTCCGAGTTGGTGTGAAATTTGTGGTAATAATGGGTACAATGCAGAATCTTGTGGAGCCAATCTGGAATTAGTTAATTTTGTTGGTAATATGCATAGGAATCAGAATTTTGGGAACAACTCCAACAGAAATTGGCAGGGCCACCCGAATTTTTCTTGGGGTGGAAACCAAAAGGAGAATTATATGCAACCTCAACAACAACAGTATCAGCAGAATAGGCAGAATGATGGGCAATTGAGTAGAAGCATTGAGGAATCACTGCAGAAAATTATGGAGACCCAGAATCAGTTAGCGAAAAATCAGGCGAGGATGGCAACAAACTTAATGAATCAGCAAGTAGTCACCCACAATCTTGAAAAACAAGTGGGTCAGATAGTAGCTGCTCAGAACATGAGGTCGCAGGGGGGATTACCAAGCGATGCAGATCCTAACCCCCGGCAAATCAATGCCATCAGTCTTAAAAGTAGAAAGCAATTAGCTGATGCAGTGCCTAAAGAGTTGAGAAAGGAGGTGTAGTCGGAGTTGGTTAGACCAGGACCATCCACCGACACTGGAGCGAATCAGAGTGCTGGGAAACAAAATGCTCAACCTTCATTGCAGCCAGCACAAAGACCACCACCACCATTCCCTCAGAGATTTAGAAAGATCAAGGAGGAGGAATGCTTCAAAATGTTCTTTGAAAGTTTCAAAGAACTTCACATAAATTTGCCTCTTATTGATGTTTTGCAGGGAATGCCCAAGTATGCTAAATACTTGAAAGACGTGATGGCGAACAAAGTTAGATTGGTGGACATCCAGACTGTAGCACTGACTGAGGAGTGCCGTCACAGGGTATTGAGCAAAATGCCAAAGAAGCTCAAAGACCCAGGGAGTTTTACCCTTCCCATACAAATTGGTAAAACTGAGGTGCTACGAGCTTTGTGTGACTTAGGGGCAGCAGTTAATATAATGCCCCTATCCTTATTCAACACCCTAGGGTTGGGAAAATCGAGGCTGACAAGGTTGATGCTGCAGCTGGCTGACAAGTCGCGAGTGACACCTGATGGAATAATAGAGGACCTTCTCATCAAAGTAGGTAAGTTCATTATACCTGCTAATTTTATTGTCTTAGATTTTCAGGTTGATGACCAGGTACCCCTGATCTTGGGACGGCCATTCTTGGCCACTGGAGGAGCGGTGATTGACTTGAAAGCAGGGACCCTAAAAATGAGGGTTGAGGATGAAGAAGAAATCTTCCGCGTTTACCAAGAAATGAACCCATCTGCACACTACAGAAACCTTTGTCAGGTTAGTATGTTGGCAGAGGATGAGTGTGGGGTGGAGGATTCCACAAGTGCAGGGCCAAAGGCAATGACAAGTGTTCAGCCCGAGTCTGATAAAGGGATTCAAATTGAGAAGAAGTTGGAGGAAGAGAGGAACAGAGTGGAGGCTGTTTCCTCTAAACAGCAAAAGAAAAGGAGATGGTTCTCGAAAGAGAACCCAGGTGTGAGGATGTCCTGAAAAGGACAGTCAACGTCGTGTCGCGACGTAAAAGAAGGCGCTGCTTGGGAGGCAACCCAAGGGTACCTCAGGTACAATTTGTAATTTTGATTTTGTGTTGATTTTGTTATTTTCATTTTTTTGTTTTTTTGGTGGAAAGTTAAGCACAGATGGAGGGAAGTCTGAGTACTGAGAAGGTGGAAGCTAAAGAGCATGGAATAGAAGAAGTGTGGGGTCAAACACCCACCTCTGAAAACTTGAAAGGAAAGCATGCTTTTAGCTTGGCATAGAGGCTCAGGGAGTATTTCTCATCCTTTAACTGTTAATTTGATGTTTAGTGTGGGGTGAGAAAAATTTCAAAATTTTTGTGCTTAACAAGTTTGTGGTGAATGTAATGCTTGTGAGGAATTTGTGAGAAATTTGAAAAATTTGAAATTTTTTTGTGAATTAAGCATGACTTCATCACCCGTTGGTTTTTCTTTTCAGTTCTTTTCCGACGGGGGGGTCTTTGAACCGAAGAATAAAAATTTTCTTTTTCATTCCTTTGTCTGTATATAGTGTTTTTAGTCATAGTTAGGGACTGTTTCCGATGATGGATGGATGACGACCATCTTGATGAAAAATTAGTCAATAGGTTTTGGGTTTTTGAAACCATAACTAATTGGTGCTCGATGTTCTTGTTATGTACTATACATGATTATAAGATGCAAGTATGTTCAGTTTTGAAGCATGTAAGAAAGGTATAACTTTGTCTGAGACACTTAGGCTCTTGAATTTGATTCAATATGATGGAAGCTTAATCTGAATTCTTGTGATTAGCTGAGTAAGAGTCTGTGGAATATGTCTTGAATTGAGCATGTGCCATGAGTGTAAGGTTTTTGAGTATTCTGTTCTATTGTGGATTGTCTAGAACTTGCCTGGTGTGTTTATAAAATGAAATGAAGGATGTGAATTGTAGGAGATGATTTAGGCATTTCTTTGAATGAACCTAATTTCTATCCCTCAGTTTACCTACCTTGAAAAAATTAATCCTAGTTAGCCCCATTGAGCCTTGAGCCTATTCTTTGACAGCTGCAATATAAGCTTAACCCTTTTTCTTTCATTAGCATTGAACTTTATGCAAAACTCTTAAGCGCTTAAGGGAAAAATATGAAAGAGTAAAGGAGTGAGAAGAAGGAAAAGAAAGGAAAGTAGCAAGTTGTAGAAGTGGAGAAAAGGACAAAGGTGCACTTGTGTGAAAATGGTTGATTATTAGTAAGGAGTAAGAAAACAAATTAATGAAAAATTATTTATAGAACTCCTTACTAATAAGCTAAAAATGCCTAAATAAAGGGGGGAACATAAGAGGAAGAAGAAAGCTAAAAGGAGAAAAAGGTGAAGTAAGGGAAGGGAAGTTCGTAATGAGGGCGTGATGTATTAAAAGCGCTTAGGAAAGATAGTCACTATTACTGGCCATAATAGTACCTACCCGCACCTGAGTGACATTACAACCTAAAAAGTCCTACTTGATCTTACATTCATACATCCTTAAATTAGTGGAATAAAACACTAAGGGCAAGCTTATGGGTCGTTACATGATGCATGTGAATTCTTTGTGAGAGTGAGCGTAATTCTATTCATGTACCCACACATGTTGTGATTTAAAAATTGTTTTTGCGTGTGAAATTGGGTAATTCTCTTTCCGTGAGGAACACATGTTGAATGAAGGATATAATTCATGTGGGATTTCTTAATCAGTTGATTTGCATGAGTTTGCTAAGATTGAGAGTCGATTCTTGAGGTTAAGAAGTCTTAACATAGTTGTACTTCATTTCGATGATCAAGTCGTGCATGCTCTATTTTTAGCTTGTTATCTTATGTAATCATTATAGCCGTAGCTTGAATAATCTTGCTAAATGAGTTATGGGTGAGTCTCCATATGCATGAGATGTAAAAGGTTGTTTGAGGACGAACAAGACTTTAAGTGTGGGGTTGTGATCTCGGGCAAAATAGCATGCCCAAGTGACGATTGAAAACTTAATTTAGTCTTGTTTAGCTAAGTAATTGTATACATTTTCATGTGATTTTATATAAATGTGAATATATGTGCTAACCAACATGATTAGTCCTTGTTTTGTAGGTTTCAATGATTTTGAGGAACTAATTTATAAGTTGGTGAAGTAGCGGAATGGAGTTGGGAGCAGATGCGGCAGGCAGGCAGCACCAGCGCGCCAGCAACGTGCCACGCCGTGCCAGCTGCGCGACAGGGATGTGCCAACGTGCTGCCCAAGTAGCGTGAAACGCTGCCAATGCGGTGGCACTCGGAAGTTTCGGCTTCCGGAGGCAATTTCCAGAGAGCTTTCGCGTTACCTCCGTGTCACGGAGGCAGTGCTCCGCGATACACTCTGTGACACAGAGCCATTCCACGACAGGCTAAATTGTGCACGTTTTCCATTTACTATAAATAGGTCCCTTAGCTCCTAAATCCAATTGGTCAAAATTTTATTCTAGAAAACTACCTAGGAGTGAAGGGAGAAGTGGGAGAACTCATTTAGGGTTTGGCAAATTCCCTTCTCATCTACCAAATTCATGTAAGTATGTTAGTTTAGTAGTAGTTTCTTGTAGTTTTACGAACATGAAGGGCTAGAACCCTTCCTCTAGGGTTGAAGCCATGAATTATGATTGTGATTTTATGAAATTGTTTTGGAATTAAGTTATTGATTGTTGTTTTCATCTTGCATTCTGGATTGTTGGTTGTTTTTATGATTGATCACCATGAAAACATATATGTTAGCTTGGGCATTGGCTTGAGAAAGCATTACCTAGGTTAGGACATGAGAATGTGAGGAGCATGTTTGTATCTCACGATATAATTTTGTAAAATATACCTAACACCCTGCTTGGCTGATAAAACGGGGGTTATTAAAGACAAACTTAGGATTATCGCATCACAACTCGAAGAAGTAGTTGTGAGGCTAAGTTGAGTTAAATGGTTAGATGCACGAAAGTCCCTAATCATTTCCACGTAAACCACAACATAATTAATTGCCCGCGAACTAGAAATTAGCATCCTCACTCACAATGATGCAGTGAGGCTAGTTTTCCGTGTTTAGAGGCTCGAAAGACTATGAACATGCAATTCTAATTATGTGAAACAACAATCGATAATGTCATGCTTAATGCATTGCAATTCGTAGTATCACATGATTATCTGGTTTTAACTCTATGTTGCTCCTAGAGTAAATTCAGGATATTTCGTTGACCAAAACAAAATTAATTAAATCTCCCTCGAAAACTTCTATAACCAACACTTGAGAAAGTTAAGATCACACTTGAAATGGATAGTTAGAGGAATGGGTCCAGTCCCTGTGGGTTTGACATTCCGGTTCTTAAAAAGAGCCACTATATTACTTGCACAACCCGTACACTTGCGGACGCGCGAATCGGGCACGAACACCATGCCTATTTGGAATTTATGCTAATATCATCATAATAAGGTTTGTGTGTAACACCTCAGACCTCGAAATAGCTTGATGAAGGAAAATAACTAAAATTGCAGGTCTGGTGCAGGGAGTGACGGTGTTACGGATGGACCGTCATGCCACTAACGGCGCCAGTGAAAGTCGTTAAGAAGGCGACAGACTGTCATTGGTGATGTTCAGGTTTTAACGGCATGGCTGACGGCCCATCAAGGAACTAACAATGCTAGTAACAGCTGTCAGAGCAGCGACAGACCATCGGTTGAGCTGTCAAAGGAAAATTTTCTAGACTCTGGGGTGACGGTAGACCTGACAGACCGTCAGAGTCGTGACAGCTCGTCACTTGTTCCATCAAAAAGAGATTGTGGCTGACTTCACTAGTTTAGGGCGACAACACAAATGATGGACCATTGGGAGTGTGACGGCCCATCACAGGTACCATAGGGGTGCCCAGTTGTCAATTCTACTCAATTCTCAAGGGCAATTTTGTAATCTTCCATCTTTTAAATCTTATACTACATCATTTTAAGCCCTGAAAGTAGTGTATTAAAGGAGTTTAACCTATTCTAATGCATTCAACTCCCATGTATGCAAGTTTATAGGGTTCCATTAAAGATCATACTTAGAATCCTCCAATTCTCCTCCAATTCTCTTGGTCATGTTAATAATCAGTTTACCCAGGTACGTAGGGCCATGAATGAGAGTTTCCTTTCACTCTCATACCTAAATTTCTCCTCAAGTTCATAAATTCAAGTGTTAATTCAAGTGCATGATCCTATGGCATTTTAACCCAAACTTATGAAATTCTCGATGATTTATTTATGGGTCAATTCCCTTCATGTTTCAAAACATGTTTTAATATTCATGGGTAGATTTTATGTATTAATTGATTATAAATTCATGATTTCAAGTTTTAGAAGATTATGTCAAAATATGCAAGTTCATGAAAAAAAGGTTAGTCTGTAATTGATAATTTCAAGTATGATGAAGTATCCAACATGTATGTATGTTTACGAATTACTTATATTTCAATCTATGATTTGACTAGTCAAGTCTATTTCAAGTGTGTATGATCTTCAAATTTTGGGTAATCCCACTCAGATTTAACATGTTTTCATGATTCAGTTCAGTTTTATAAATCAGCTTACCATATGGTTTCAGAGTCTATATTCCCCTATTCAGCTTATGGTATGTTTGGAGCCACGACTCCCTATATTCAGATTTTCAGACTAAACATCTAATTACATTATCAGCTTCGTTAAAAAATGATTGTTTCAGTTTCCTTGGAAAATGATAGAGAGCACCTTGCATGTTTTTGGAGTAGTGTCTAGCACCGAGTAGGCTAGAGGTTCTTGAAAACCTAGGGTCTTAGACCTACGTTCCAATATAGGAATATCCAGTTAATTTGGGACCTCCCTTGTAAGCTTTCCCCTGTCCCGAACGGGCATTCAGCTTGATATCGATATCATGGCAGCACCCTTAGCCCTGACAAGGCTTTGGATAACTAACAATTGGGATCACGTAAGATCTATCGTGATAGTGTCAGTTATATGACGAGTCTCCCTTGTTCCTCATGATCTCAATTATGCATGTTTATCAGTCATGATATTACGTTTTCAGCAGGTTTAACCCAATGATCAGGTTATCTGTTTTCACTTATGAATCTTAGTTTCAACTTTTGGTCATTCGATTTAGTATGAGATCCAAATTATGTCTATTCATGTATTCAAATATCAGCATGAAGTCCTTACTCTCAGAATCTTATGATGTTATGATTAGTGATATATATGATTTTAGTTTTACTTATTCAACCTATTTTACTTACCTTTCATATGCAGTACATTCCAAGTATTGACTACACATTCTATGTTGTATCATTTTATGATACAGGTCCCGGTGATCATACCCAGACACACCGTTAGTTCTACCTTCGTTCCAACTCAGACCCTGCCTTGGGTGATTCATCATCCTCCGAGGTCATCTATCTGTTAGTAGTGTTATTTCAGTTATTTAAGACTTAGAGATAGCTGGGGGCTTGTCCCAGAATCTCATAAGTAGTAGAGGCTTTTCAGACATAGACTTGTATATTCAGCTTCACATTTAGTATTATGATGTTACTATTGGATAGACATTTTGTTATTTAGACTTCCGCTATTTCAATATTCAGTTATCAGTTTTTCTTATGTTGATCTTTAGTTATCATGTTCATTTCATAGGTTGACTTGGAGCCATTTATGGTTCTAGGTTCCGTGTCTAGATCTGGGCCTATGTTCGGATCATGAGAAACTTGGTATCAAAGCATTAGGTTTTGAAGTGTCCTATGGTGTCTGAAAGTTGCATTAAGTAGAGTCTTTTTCATGGGTGTGAAGTGAGCCACACTTATGATGAAGAGGCTACAAAACATTTTAGGAAACTTTCCTACTTTCATGATTCTATCCTGTGCTATGAGTTCAACACTCTCTATTCCTCTAACTCCAGCTTTACGCATTTGTAGAATCAAGCCTCCACTGAGTTAACAGATGAAGGAACAAAAATGGAAATGGCCATGAGGATGGAAATGGAGATGGGCACCAGCAATCCCCACCAACCCAGCGAATCTCATGCTAGAGCAGATTGCCCATGCCCATTAAGATGTTGGCACAAGCATTGACCACTCAGGTCAATTAGCTGGCAGTGGCTCATATATTCCATATTGGGAATGCAGTAGCAGCTAGAGTCTAGGATTTCCTCAGGACGAATCCCCCTAAATTCCTTGGGTCGAGAGTGGATGAGGACCCACATGAGTTCATTGAGGAGATCTAGAAGATTATCCAGATTATAGGAGTAATGGGAGAGGAGTGTGCAGACTTAGCCTCCTATCAGTTGAAGGGGGTCGCTCATATATGGTATAGGTAGTGGAAGGATAGCCGGTGAGTCAGAGCAGGTCCCATTGGTTGGGATGAGTTTCTCACTACATTCTTAAATTGATTCTTTACCCAAGAGATGAGGGAAATCAAGGCGATCGAGATCGTGAATTAGGAACAAAACAACATGACCATCCAGGAGTATGCTCTAAAGTTCACCCGGTTGTCCTAATATGCGCCGAAGATAGTGGCCGATCATAGGACTCGGGTGAGCAGATTTGTGAATGGAGTAGCGGACTATTTGGTTAAGGACTACAGGATCACTATGCTACATCAGGACATTGACTTCTTCCGATCGGTCTTGTATGCCTAGTATATAGAGACAATACAGATGAGGGAGAGGGAGAGAGGCCAAGAGGGCTAGGACAGATAGTTTTGAGTTTTTCCAGTAGAGGTTTGGTGGCAGACATCGTCAGCAGTCCCACCAAAAATCATCAGCCCCAATGCCGTTATCAGCCAGTGTGCCATCCAGGTCTATGCACGATCAAGGGGAAAGATATCAGGCTCTTGAGGTCTGGGGAGCCGTTCAATAGAGCCCAACATTCCAATTTGTGGAAGGTGTGGTAGGAGGCGCACTGAACAGTTCTTAGCAAGTTCAGTGGCATGTTTTAGGTGCTGGAAGCCCAATACATGCTCAGAGATTCTTTAGCAGCCAGATAGGGCCATGGTAGAGATCGTGACCTAGTTATCAATTTAGCATCTCCACCAGCACGCTCAACTCAGCAAGGTGTATCCACTAGTGTAGGTGGTGGTCAGTGTCAGAACATATTTTATGCCCCCTCGTGTCGTCAGGAGCAGGAGGTATCTTCAGATATGGTACTGGTATGTTACAAGTATTCCATCTTGATGTTTATGCATTATTAGATCCGGGGGCTACTTTATGTTTTCTGACACTCTATGTTGCTAGTAGTTTTGGAGTTAGTCCCGAAATCCTATCAGAACCCTTCTCAGTCTCTACTCTAGTCGGTGACTCAGTTATAGCTCAACGGGTATACAGAAATTGCCATGTCACCATCTTTCATAAAGTCACCTCATCCAATCTGGTAGAGCTAGACATGACTAATTTTGATGTTATCTTTGGTATGGATTGGTTGCATGCATGTTATGCCTCAGTGAATTGTAGAACCCGTATGGTAGAGTTTTGATTTTCGGGTGAGCCAGTCCTAGAATGAAAGGGTAGTTCAGTTGTGCCTATAGGTTGCTTCATTTCATACCTTAAGGCCAAAAAGATGATTTTCATGGGTTGTGTTTACCATCTAGTTCAGGTTAAGGATGCTATGTGCGAAACCCCGACTCTAAAGTTAGTTCCTATAGTGTGTAAGTATCCAGAGGTTTTTCCAAATGATCTACGAGGAGTTCCTCCCAGACGAGAGATTGACTTTGGTATTGACCTTGTTTCTAATATGAAGCCTATATCTATTCCTCCGTGCAGAATTGATGTGGCTGAGCTAAAGGAGTTGAAAGAATAGTCGAAGGATCTCTTGGATAAAGTATTCATCATACTTAGCAAGTCCTCATAGGGTGCACCAGTTCACTTTGTTCAAAAGAAGGATGGGTCTCTTCAAATGCATTGACTAACGACAGTTGAACAAGGTTACAATCAAGAACAAGTATCCCCTCCCCAGAATTGATGACTTCTTTGATCAACTTTAGGGTGCTAAGTGCTTCTTAAGGATAGACCTCATATCTGGGTATCATCAGCTCAGATTTAGGGAGAGTGACTTCCAAAGATGGCTTTCAGGACTCGGTATGGTCACTATGAGTTTGTGGTTATGTCTTTTGGACTAACAAATAATCCTGCAGATTTTATGTATTTGATGAACAGGGTGTTCAAGCCATATTTCGACATGTTCATGATTTTCTTTGTAGATAACATTCTCATATACTCTTGCAGCGAGGAGGAGCATGTCGCTCATTTGAGGATTGTGCTACAAACTCTCAAGGATCACCAGGTTTTTGCTAAATTCAACAAGTGTGAGTTTTGGTTGGGCTCGATATCTTTTTTGGGCAAGGTGGTGTCAAGTGAGGGTGTGCAGGTAGACTCTCAAAAGATAGAAGCTTTGAAAAATTGGCCTAGACCAGTTAATCCTTCGAATATCAGGAGTTTCTTAGGTTTAGCTAGCTATTACAGGAGGTCTGTTGAAAATTTTTTTCCATTGCATCACTACTGACCAAGTTGACACATAAGAAAGTTAAATTTTAGTGGTCGGATTCCTATGAGAAGAGCTTTCAAGAGTTAAAGACTTGACTCACTTCAGCCCCACTATTGACCCTACCTGAGGGTACAGATAGAATCGTTGTGTATTGTGATGCCTCTAGAGTTGGTCTTGGGTATGTGTTGATGTTGCATGGTAATGTTATTGCATATGCCTCTAGGCAGCTTAAGACTCATGAGAAGAATTACCCGATGCATGAACTAGAGTTGGTAGCGGTGGTGTTCACATTGAAGATTTGGAGATACTATTTGTATGGGGTCCATGTGAATGTGTTTATGGACCACAAGAGACTATAATATGTGTTCATCTAGAAGGATTTGAATTTGCGACAAAGTAGATAGTAAGAGCTGCTCAAAGACTATGACATGAGTGTCATTTACCATATGGTCAAGGCCAATGTAGTGGAGGACACCCTCAGTAGATTGTCCATGAATAGTATGTCTCATGTGGAGGATGGAAGAAAAGAGTTAGTAAAGGATGTGCATCAGTTTGTGTGATTAGAGGTTCGCCTGGTTGACTCGTCAGATGGAGGTGTCATTGTTTAGAACGGGTCAGAATCTTCTTTAATGACTGACGTTAAGGCTAGGCAAGATGAGGATCCTATTTTGGTAAAGCTGAAGGAAGCGGTTCAGAATCAGAAGTAGAGGTTTTCTCCCAAGGAGGATATGGTGTACTTCATTATTAGGGTCATATGTGTGTTTCGGGTGTTGATAACTTGAGAGAACAGATGTTGCATGTGGATCATGGCTCGTGGTATTCTATCCACCCCGGTGCCACCAAGATGTACTGTGACCTACGGGAAGTCTATTGGTGGAATGGCATGAAGAAGGACATAGCGGAGTTTGTGGCTAAGTGTCCGAATTATCAATAAGTGAAAGTGGAGCGTCAAAGATTGGGAGCTGTGCTACAAGACATCAGTATCCCTATATGGAAGTGGGAAGAGATCAATATGGTTTTCATCATAGGGTTGCCTCACACACATCGACAATATGACTCTATTTAGGTGGTTGTGATAGATTGACGAAAGCATCCTATTTTCTATTGGTCAAAACTATTGACTCAGTGGAGGATTATGCTAAATTGTACATTAAGGAGTTAGTTAAGTTGAATGGAGTTCCTTTGTCTATCATTTTAGACAGAGGTACTCAGTTCACCTCGTAGTTTTGGAGATCATTTCAGAAGGAACTTGTTACTCAGGTCAAGCTTAGCACAACTTTTCACCCGCAGACGAATGGTCAGGACGAGCGAACAATTTAGACCCTTGAGGATATGTTGAGGGAATGTGTTATTGATTTCAAAGGTAGTTTGGATGACCATTTACCTCTCATTGAGTTCTCTTACAATAATAGCTACCACTCTAGCATCCAAATGGGTCCGTTTGAGGCTGTTTACGGCGGACGTTTAGGTCGCCTATTGGTTGGTTCGAGGTAGGTGAGGCTACATTGATCGGGCCAATTTCTGTTCATGAGGCCATGGAGAAGGTTGAACTTATTAGAGAAAGGATGAAAACAACTCAGAGTCATCATAAAATTTATACTGATGTTAGACGGAGAGAGCTTGAGTTTGAAGTTGATGATAGGTGTTTTTTAAGGTGTCTCCCGTGAAGGGAGTGATATGGTTCGGTAAGAAAGAAAAACTTAGTCCCCGATATGTTGGCCCATACAGGATTGTGAGACGTGTTTGGAAAGTGGCCTATGAGTTGGAGTTTCTCTCGGAGTTAGCTTTAGTGCATCTAGTTTTTCACATATCTCTATTAAAGAAGTTCCTTGGTGACCTGGCCTTAGTTGTTCCAGTGGAGAATATACGCGTGAAGGATAGTCTTACCTTTGAGGAGGTTCCAGTAGAGATCCTTGATCGATAGGTTAGGAAGTTGAGGAATAAGGAAGTAGCTTTCGTGAAGGTGTTGTGAAGAAATCAACATCTCGAGGGAGTTATGTGGGAAGCCGAAGAAGATATGAAGGCTAAATACCTGCATCTTTTCCCTTCTGGCTTAGTTCCAACTTGAGGTATCAGTTTCCTCCCCAATACTCTATTTAGTCTCATGTCGAGTTCGTCTCTAAGTTTCTTTCATGTCCTTGTATGCATGTATGTTTCGTGAGTTTAGTTCAACCATGTATTTCATTCTAGAGATAGTTTCTCCATCAGTTTTCAGTTAAAATTTCTCAGATTTGGAGTTGTACTTCCCTTCCTTAGCCCTCCATCAAGTTTAAATCAACATTCGAGGATAAATATTCCCAAGGGAGAGATATTGTAACACCTCGAACCTCGAAATAACTTGATGAAGGAAAATAAATGAAATTGCAGGTCTGGTGTAGGGAGTGACGGTGTTACGGACGAATTGTCATGCCACTGACAGTGCAAGTGATGATTGTCAGAAAGGAGACAGACCTTCACTAGTGATGTTCAGGTTTAACGGTGTGGCTGGTGGTCCATCACGGACCTGATGGTACTAGTGATGGACGTCATAGTAGTGATGGACTGTCGGTTGAGCCGTTGATGGAAAATTTTCTGGACTCTGGGGTGACGGCAAACCTGATAGACCGTTGGAGTCGTGAAGGCCTATCATTTGTACCATCAGAAGGAGATTGTGGCCGACTTCACTAGTTTAGGGCGACAACATGAATGATGGACCATCGGGAGTGTGACGGCCCGTCACGGTTACCGTCGTGGTGCCAAGTTGTGAAAATTCTGCCCGATTCAAAGGGGCAATTTTGTAAGCTCTCATGCTTTTAACTCCTATTCTATGCCATTTTAAGCCCTGAAATAGTGTATTAAGGGAGTTTAACCCATTCTTATAGAATTAAACTCCCATGCATGCAAGTTTAGAGGGTTCCATTGAGGATCAAGCTTAGAATCCTCTAATTCTCCTCCAAATCTCTTGGGCTTTCAAAGTCAAGTTAAGAATCAGTTTACCCAGGTATGTAGGGCCAGTAATGAGAGTTTTCTTTCACTCTCATGCCCAAATTTCTTCTCAAGTTCATGAGTGTATGATCCTATAGGGTTTTAACCCAAACTTATTAAATTCTCTATAATTTAGTTATGGGTCAATTCCCTTCATGCTTCAAAGAATATTTTAAGATTCATGGGATTATTTTATGTACTAATTATTTATAAATTCATGAATTCAAGTTTTAGAAGATTATGCCTAATTATGCAAGTTCGTGAAAAAAAGGTTAATCTGTGATTGATGATTTCAAGTATGATGAAGTATCTGGCATATATGTATGTTTACAAATTACCTATATATGAATCTATGATTTGACTAGTGGAGTCTATTTCAAGTATGCATGATCTTCAAATTTTGAATAATCCCACTCAGATTTAGCATGTTTTCATGATTTAGTTTTGTTCTATAAATCAGCTTACCATATGGTTTTCGAGTCTATACTCCCCTATTCATCTTATGGTATGTTTGGAGCCAAGACTCCCCATATTCAGATTTTCAGACTAAGCATGTAATTACATTATCAACTTCATTTAAAAATGATGGTTTCAACTTCGTTGAAAAATTATGGGGAGCACCTTGCATGTTTTTGGAGCAGTGTCTAGCACTAAGTAGGCTTGGGGTTCATAAAAACCATGGGTCTTGGAACTATGTGCCAATATTGTATTATCGAGTTACTTTGGGACCTCCCTTTCTAGCTTTCCTCTGCCTCGAATGGGCCTTCAGTTTGATATCGATATCATGGTAGTTCCCTTAGCCCTAGAAAGGCTTTGGATTGCTCTGGCCACTTAAGTGTAATAGTTGGGATCATGTAAGCTCTATCGTGATAGTGTCGGTTATATGAAAAGTCTCCCATTGTTCCTCATGATCTCATTTATGCATGTTTATCAGTTATGATATTACATTTTCAGCAGGTTTGGCCTAATGATCAGGTTAGCAGTTTTTACTTATGAATCTTAGTTTCAACTTTGGGTCATTCGATTTAGTTAGGATATCCAGCTTATGTCTATTCATGTATTCGTATATCAGCATGCACTCTTTATTCTGAGAATCTTATGGTATTATGATTTATGTTATGCATGATTTCAATTTTACTTACTCAGATTGTTTTACTTACCTTGCATACTCAATAAATTTCAAATATCGATAGCATATTCTATGGTGTATCATTTCAGGATACAAGTCCTAATAAGCAGACCCAAATGCACCATTAGTTCTTTCCTCGTTCCATCTTAGACCCTACCTTGTGTGACTCCTCATCCTCTGAGGACATCTATCTTTCAGTAGTGTTATGTCAGTTGTTTCAAACTTAGAGATAGCTGGGGCTTGTCCAAACATCTCATCAGTAGTAAAGGCTTTTTAGACATAGACTTGTATATTCAACTTCAGATTCACTATTATGATGTTACTGTTGGATATACGTTCTTTTATTCAGACTTTTGTTATTTCAAAATTCAGTTATCAGTTTTGCTTATGTTAATCTTTAATTATCATGTTCATGCCATGGGTTGACTTGGAGCCATTTATGGTTCTGGGTTCCATGTCTATTAACACTGTGCCAAAAACAATATGATTTACATTCTTGAGGCATGCCATTCGTCCCCTACGAGGGGGGACATGATGAACGATGAATTTATGCATTTTTAGCCATATTTTGTCCACACTTTACTATGTTTTGAGAACAAATTGTGTGTGTTTTCATGTATTTTATGATATATTTGTGAAAAAGAGCTAACACACATGAGTAGATGCTTTCAGGGAGTAAAATTTATAGTTTGGGCTTAAAGTCACTAGTTCAAACCTCTAGAAATGTCAAATCCCAATTCGACTAGGAACTGAAGCTGCAAAACCCATTTCAAATCCAAGAAGTAACAACGAAGGCTTCATCTACTATTATAAATACCCTTTATTTCTTGTTTTAGGGGTGTTGAATTTTAGTCCAAGTCCAACATACTTTTGAGTTTACAATTCAATTGTTGCACAATTCATACTTTGTGTAATAGTTTAGTTGAGTTCTTGTTGGAAATTCATCAAGTTCTTGTGATTCAATTTTAGCTTGGAGATTTTATTGAACAAGTATTTATTGGAGTAAGTATTTAATTATGATTTCTTCTACATCTTCTATTTGTTTTATCATAAACATGAGCGGCTAAATCTCTTAGGCTGGAGTTGTGGGAACCATGATTGATTAACGAATGTAGGTATAATAAAATAATCATTCTTGTAAGGTGAATTAACTGGATTGTTATTGTCTTCATTTTAATTAAGTTTTAGCGGTTGCAAATATTGAAAGAAGCCCGTATCTTCAACTTGCCCGACCAAGGAGGTTGAAGCTAGGAAAAGAGAGTAACAATTGCAATTTTAGATTAATAATTCTCTTCTAGTTAACTTGAGCTATAACCAAGGATAGTTAAAGTCAAGACTTATTGCGAAGCTAGAATATACACACTTTCGAGACTGACAGGAGATGGGTGGAAAACATCTAATGTGTATTGGCGCATGAAACACATAGACTTTGAGACCGAGAGGAGATAAGTCTAATTATTAAGTCGAGAAACAATTAGATGTACCAAAGGTAAGTCTTACACAAAATTCACCAGGAAAGATCACTAGTAAAAGCCTACTAAGTTATGAAATCAGGGGGAACACAATCCTACTTTAGTCTTAATAATTTGATAAACAGCTCAACAACTGTTATATGCAAACTCCCTTTCCAGAATATAGATTACAAGTTAGTTTTGTCACGCCCCGCCTTGGGAGGAATGATTGGCACCCAGTGCCCTACTATGACCTGAACTACTGAGCTGATTAAGCCTAAGCACCTCTGGTGCAGGGCTGACTCTAACTCGGGAATCAAAAAAGCAATGAGCTATATAGCGGCTATAAATACAACCCCCGACCGACAAGGCCTATAGCCACCTGTGAAAATAAACAGCAAACCAAAGACAAACAAACATAGGGAGTCCTATGCGGGCCGACAAGGCCACCATGATATCTAGTTATAACTAGAAAATAAAATTAGATGCTAAACTGAGCTATGACCGACAAGGCCACCAATCAACAGCTAAATAGGGCCCCACACGACCAACACACATAGTCTAAAACACATATGGGCCCCACACGGCCGATATCATCTAACCATAGGGAATCAATGTAATCTGCAAGCCTCTAGGAGTAATAAGATGGTCGGGATAGGGCCCCGACCTACCCATACTATACAAACAAAAGAAATACACATCTATCACACAAGCTCCAGAAGAAAGGAGCTGATTGCTTTGTACGGCTGACTGGGACTATGAGGGACCGACTCCTCATCTATGTGTACCTGCAGACAAGTAATGCAGCGGCCCAGAAGAGGGCTTCTGTACCACAGGTACTGAGTATGTTAAGCAATAACTGTAAATGATTGAAAGTAAGAAATAGAACTAACAATAATTGAAGTAAAGGAGACGGACTGGAAATGACTGAAGTAGTGAAATCAGGACTAAACAGAACTGTAGTAAGGAGGGTAGGGGTCATACCTAACAAACGAGGCATCCTACTGTCTAACTATCAGTAACTAAAGCAACATAACATAAACCTTACCTGGCCTCCATAAGCCGGAAGGTACAATCAACACAGAACAACTCACCCGGGCCCCCATTAGCCCTAGCGAGTACACCTCAATCTATATACCCCTATCCAGGTCATACTGAGTCAACTACCAGCTATAAGCATCCTGTCGATCCCCTAGGTCTGCAACTGGGCCCGCTGGGCCCCTGACTATATCTGTGCCTGAGTCCGGAGGACTCTTGATATCTACACCCCGGGCATAAGTGCTCGGCGGGGGTGTGTACAGGCCAACCATGGAAAATATGAGAATCTGGCTCCCCATCTTCGTCCCTTGCGGACGGCATGCCGCTCCGTAAAGCGACGTATCCTCTCCCCTGGCAGACAAGTCGACACAGCTATTAACCCTGGGGCGGTCACGGAAGCTATACAGGTAATCCATCCCAAAATAATACAATAACAGGTCTCAACTGATAACAACAACTACACATGATAACATACTCCTGACATGCTTTACTGAGATTCATACTAGATTACTATGTTGAAGAAACCGACTTGCCGAAAGAAAATGCCTTAACATACCTCATTCTCTATTTACCAATTAACTATCTAGGTTCGGATGGTATTCAGCTGTTCTTCCCAACTTTAATCATATTAACAGAAGAATAGGGCTAACTTCATTACTATATTTGAAGAAAACAATAACATATATATATATATATACTGACTATACTTCAACTTATTGAAAGACGATCAAAAACTCATAATTTCTCGGGAATCTAGAAGGGAGAAATACTTACTTTAAGCCTGGGATCATATTGACACTAGTTTGGAGCAATTCCAACAACTTTGGCTCGGAGGGACAACGATTCGCCAGGAAAATTTCACGAAACTAACTCCGTTGAAATGCTCCCTGCAGCCTTATACTTTGATACCCGAAGTTAATTTGAATTTGGACGGCGTTTAGCGGCGTAATCGGATGAAAAGTAAATGTTCCCTTCGTCCCTATCCTTTGTTGGTCAGGATATATTTGAGAAATATCATAAATTCTAAGGGTGAGGCCTATATATACTTGAAGCAGGATACAAGGCAATGTGGAACGTTGGCCAATGCGCCGTTTCAGCTCCATGCCATGTTGGCTAATGCGGAGGACCAGGCTCCATGGCACTTTGCCCCTCTGGGCAGCTTGGTTCAGCCTCCTCTCGCGAAATCCCGACTTGGCACTCGTTCGTCCTTTCCCCTGGCTCTTTCCTCATACGTATGGAATTTTAAAACTATCAACCAACATGCGAATAGGCCGAATAAATGCTAGAAACTTACGGGTTGTAACAAGTTTATTTATCGTTAACATGTTATTTCTTCTTATTCCTTGTGGGATCAACCCCAACCTTTGTTTGGTTACTATATTTTACAACGACCGCTTTATACTTTAATTACGGGTGTAATTTAGGCGTGATCAAATTTTGGCGCCATTGTCGAGGAATACGGTTGTGAAATAGTTAATCGGTGTTTGAGCTTAACTTGTGACCTTATTTCATTACATTTTGTTTTTTTGACTAGCCATAGGTTTTCATGGAGAAACTAAAGGCACAACTAAACCTCCTATCAAAGGAATAGTTGAACGAGACATAGCGGGCTGAGGCAGAGCGAATAGAGGAAGAGGCTTGACTAGGCGATATAGCTAGAGAGCCGATGCCGCCCAATTGGCTGCTGGTTTAGCAGACAGGAGCCAAAAGAACCCCCCTCGTCATCAAGGATGAAACTCCATAAGGAATGTGCTCTTCGAGGGGGAGTATGAGACTTTATAACATTCACTCAAAAGTGCATGAAAAAGGTAGAAACACTTAATCTTTTGGAATTTGACTCTTGTACTTGAAAAGCGGGCTTGATTATGTTATGCATGCAATATGGATATATGAGTTTATATAATCTTGATTGCCGTTCTTGAACCATTTATGACATTGTGTGAGTAAGGAATTTTAGTATACTCCATGCTTGCAATTTGATGTCTAGAACTTACCTGGTGTGTGTGTGCAAAATGAAATGAGAATGATGAATCTAGAAAGTGATACAGACATTTATTTGATAGCCTATTTTATCCTTTTTTTACCTACCTTGAATGTAATTCTATTTAGCCATTTTTGAGCCTTAGCTTATTTTTTTGATAGCCATATTACAAGCTTAATCCTTTTTGTTTGATTGACTCTTATATGATCCAAATGACTCCTAGAGCACTTTAATTGAAAATTTTATATAAAAGGAGCTTAAGAGAAAGAAGTGAAGGAAAAAGCTAAAAGTGTGAAAATTAGAAGAAACGAAAAGGGTGAAATTTGCTAAACAAGGAGGGTGAAGTAATTGGGAAAACAAAAAGACGAAAGAGTTGTGAAAAAATGATGATGAAAAAAATTGTGAATGAGCTTAATTCGAGCATATCCTCTCCATATCTCGCAGATCCAGATTCTTCGATTGCATACCTATCAGCAGTATGGTATAGGGCCCCCTATTTTCTCTCCCTTAAAGTCCTTTATGGATTTCGAGTCGGGAATAATGTAAAAATCCCCACAAGTCACCTAAGTGTAAATTGAAAAATAAAAGGAGGTATAAGGAGAAAAATGGAAAATTGAAGAAGGTGCTAAAAAATGAATGTATTGTGAAGTATTAAAGTTCTTAGGGAGTTTAGTCACTATCTTGGCCAAATAGTTCCTACCCATCCCTCAGTATACTTTACAACCAACTTAAGTCCTAATTGATCCTTGATTCAATATTCTACATTAGTGGAGTATTTACAGCAAGGTCAAGCCTATGGGTTGTCTTTTGCATGCATGTTGAGTTCTTTGGGAGAGTGAGTGGAAATTATTTATTTATACCCGAGTTCATATTGTTACATGTCTTGTGTGTGAAAGGGCAATTCTCAAAATAATAAGGGGCACAATGGTAAGAGTATGACGCATACGGCAAAGGGCTCTAGGGGTTGAGTGTACGAGCGCGTCATTGAGCGAGCAAGAGGCCGGGCCCAAAGGCCAGGCGCACTGGGCACCACGCTGCCTGGCCTAGCACTATGGTCGGCGCGTCGTGACCCTGGCCTAGCACTGTGGCCGGCGCGCTGCGCCACCCCTGCTGCCGCCTCATTTACATATATAAAGCTCCCTCAAGTGGTGAATTCATTTCTAATATTTTCTCTCAACAGCAAACAGAGTATAGGCGTGAGTTTCATTGATTTTCCATCAAATTACACTGCTAAACTCTGTCCAAATGCAAATTCGTCTTGGATAACGAGTTCTAGGACTACGAGAAACATCCTTGTGAAGTTATTTCTTGAGAATTTTCCTGGAGTACCGGAACTCCACCGAGTAAAGGTTGTCAAAATTGCCCCAAATTGGATTCTAAATGGCCACAGGCAACAAGTAAGCATTTCTCCCTCCTGAACTTTTGAGAAATTGTGGGTTGTCGGCCGAGTTAAATAGAGTTGAGTTATAGTTAACATTGTTATTGAAAGATATCGTTATTTACCGAATTTAGTATTGAAACTAGCCCTATTCTCTCAATATAAGGACTATAGTTGGGTGGAACCGCTGGGCACCGGTTGAAACTAATCAATTAAATGAGAATCAACATTCGAGGTATGTTAAGGCTTATTCCTTCGGCAAGTTATCCTCATCGTATAATAATACGACCTATGTTTTGAATGTAGACCACGATCCTATATGGTGTAATTAGCTGCTGCTAGTATATAAGGATCATGTATGTTGAGAATAGCTACTATCAGTAGATTATGATTACATATGTTGTGGCTAGCTACTTGAAAGCATTTTAAGAGTATATGGCAGTATCCCTTGTCGGGAAGAAGACGTTAAGTGTGACTCACACTGGAAGCTGCCTAGAAACTCCTCCTTTCTCCTATTCACTGTGTTAGTAGAATTGATGTTGTGGAATCATGCCTAGGCTTTAGAAGTTTTTGGATAGTTGTTGGGCCTGAGTTAGTAAGTTGAGTAGCATAGGCGCAGTCGGGCGATATAACTATCACTTTGGTGTCGATATTGTCAGTAAAGCTCGCCTAGAGGCCGTTGGAATACCTCGACACCTCCAGGGCCAGAATTATGTTGGTATGGTCTTAACCTAGAGTCAGCAACATCAGGGTTGCCTAGTGAAATGGGGATCAGTCTGCCACATAGTGGCTACTGCTAGTGATAGTTAGTTTCAGTCGATGGGGTGCTTATCGTACAGGTCATTCAGGGCACTACCCAAGTTTTTATTAGTTTGATGGAGCGGTAGATACCCTAAGAAGGAAACTTTGTTAACAGCTAGATATGGGGCCAACACCCCAGCCTACTCTTATAAGATACTAAGGTGCAGGTTGCTGGGAATGGCTAAGTCCAGATAACATACCTACGAGGTTAGGAATTGCTCGGAGAAGGCATATGAAATCTGAATAGACCACGTTAGTATCTAAAGGACTAGAACCACAATGTTATAGTATTACCTCTAGGCTAAGAGTTATAATGAGGTGCCAATGGAAGGTTAGGGCTGACTTCTTAGGGGACATATACGATTAGTAGCAGCCTATAGGTTATTTATGGAGAGGACAAGTATTCTAGAGTAAGCCTATTATGGTCAGCTGTTATGAATAGAATTGAGACGACAACGATGACACAGTAACCCTCGTCAGAATTAACCCTAACTTGAGTGGTTTTTCCTTACGACGTTTGAGTTGTTGTATATTGTGGCCTACAGGGCCATGCTTGTAGGGGCAGTGTGATGTTCGAAAGGAATAGATTGAGGCCGTGAGGGCCGTATTGAGTTTCACCAGATTGAGGTCGTGAGGGGCCGTAATGAGTTATACCAGATAGAGGCTGTGAGGGCCGTATCTAGTTACAGTAATTACACTATGGTTCATAGTCAAGCTAAGGCTCGGGATCCAGTTATAGTAGTTACATTATGATCCATAGTCGAGCCAAGGCTTGGGATCCAGTTACAGTAGATACATTATGATCCATTGTTGAGGTAAGGCTCGATATCAGGTTACAGCAAATACATTATGATCTATAGTCGAGGCAAGGATCGGGATCTAGTTACAACAGTTATATTATGACCCTAAGTCGAGCCAAGGCTCGGGGTCCAAATACAGTTATAGGAGCCCGGATGGCTCAGATACAGTTATAGTTATTTGCAGAGTCTACGAGGTACCAATAGGGGTATATAGACTGATTGGTACCTACTGAGGCTTATGGGGGCCCAGGTAGGTTATTCTGTGTTGCTTGTACCTTCCTGGCTTATGGGGGCCAGGTTAGGTCCTTGTCTGTATATTTTTCTGCCAGTTATAGCTTATGAATGAATAGCCATACAATTTTAGCTCATATACTTGTAGTGATTTACTATATGCAGGTTATGAACAAGAAAACCCATAGGTTAACTTCTGGCCCTTACTACTATTCACTTACAGTTCTTTACCAATTTTAATTAGCTTCTGTTACTGCCTTACATATTCGGTACATATTATACTGACCCCCAACTATGGGGCACTTCATACTTTCCTGCAGGTTTAGGAAGACAAGATTTAGGACCTCCGTTAATAGCTATTTGGAGTCAGCAGGTTGGCCAGATCCTTTCATCAGGAGTTTCCAAGTTATAGAAGTTACCCGTCTTTTATTGTATATCTTTGGGGTAGGCCGGGGCCTGTCCCGACCAATATTTTTCAGTCTTAGAGGCTTCCAGACTACAATCTTTAGTCTGTCGATTGTTGTTAGCCATATGGGGCCCATGTATTTCTTATTTTACGTGTTGTTCGTGTAGGGCCTAGTATAGCTGCCTGTTGTCATTCTTGTTATAACTAGACAACATGGTGGTCTTGTTGGCCCACATAGGATCTCTTGATTATTATATTGGCTGGGTTAACTATTTTCTTTTACATGTGGCTATGTGGTCTTGTTGGCCCGAGGCTGTATTTAGAGTGAGATGCAGCTCATCATTTTCTTGAAATGAGTTACAGACGTGCACCAAAAGTGCACAGGCCCAGTCAGGGTAGTTTAGATCCCAGTGTGGCACTAGGTGCCAGTCATGCCTCCCAAGGTGGAGCGTGAAAAACTTGGTATCATAGCAGGTCGTATCCCAAGGAGTCTGCAAGCCGTGTCTAGTAGAGTCTTGCTTATAAATGTGTTGTGCACCACATTTTATAAGTAGAAGGATATGTGGCATAATAGTATGATTACCCCTCCATCTTTTCAGATTGTGCTATAGAGCCGAGTTGTATAGGGATGAGTCCCTAAGCTTTCATTGTATGTCTGTCTAAAATAATTTTTGATATGGGATAGACTTCAGTCAACCACAAGTTAGCTATAGTAGTAGGAGAGGGTACCAATGTGGTGTCTCAGTTGGGTGACAGTCAGCCTAAGGGCAAAAGCTGACGTCTTTTAATCTCCCCAGCATTCTCTCAAGGCACCAGGAATCTCATAAGGTAATGGACATGCCAGCACCGTCCCTATTTCTTTTTACAGCCTCAGAGTGAGAGGTCAGTAATACGGTATATGTATGAGTTGGTCTAGCTAGTAGATATTTAGAATCAAAGGGGAGCGATAATTAATGTTGGGTTACCTGAAAAATACAAAGGATTGTGCGAGATTTGCACCTCCAGCCTTTAGAGTTTGCTGAAATTCGTGCCTTAGCCCTGTTATAGAATGATAGGGTAATTTTACACCTCCCAACTTGTTCTTTCAGTACAACAGAAAGCGTAAGTATCAACTCCATGTTGCCCAGAATAAAGAGTAAAGGAGGGCTAGAACTGTTGATTCCGAGAAAGATTAGAAGGGTGCGTGATGCGGCATCTGTTCACTGCACCAGAGTGCACGCACCGCACTAGGGTGCACAATGAGGTGTGTTTCACTGCACCAGAGTGCACAACGCACTGGTTTGTTAAAACGTAAGTGCTCCTACTGACAATGAGGATTAGATCCCAAGGATTTCTTTTCACTCTTTACTTTATGGTTTGATGTTTTAACACTGGGGACAGTGTTATCGATTAAGTGTGGGGTAGAAGAAGTAAACATCACTATGCATGCTTAATTTGCTATATTTGTACATGATGGGCCTAGAATTTGTTGGTAGTAGTTTTTTTTAGTTTTGTTTTGTTTTGGGTTTCATCGGTCTTTGCTTTCAATACTTTTCTGGTGATTAGTCCCTTCGAATCAATTAGTGGGTCTAGATTTTTTTTAGTCATTGAGTTATGACTTTTTCCAATGATGGATGGATGACAACAATCTTAAGGAAAAATTAGTCATTAGGAAAAGCAAGAATTTGAGACCTTATAAATGCTAGGTGCTACACTTTAGGTATCATTAAGACTTTGTGAAATTCACTCAAAAATGCATAAAAAGGTAGAAATACTTAGTCTGTTGGAACTGGATTCCTATTCTTGAAAAAGTGGGCTTAATTATGTTATGCATGCAATATGGATATATGTGTTTATGTGATCTTGATTTTCATAGTTGAACCATTTGTGCCTATACCGCCCCGCTAGCAAATCCATTAAATTTTCCGCATTTTTCCCACTTAACAGCCGAGCCGAGCCCAAGTATTCGGACCGATAAGCTGCCCATGTCAGGAACCAAAGGCAAGGCAAGGCAGCACCTTGGAACAGCCCAAAACGCATGCCTGACACACCAGGCAAAGCATGCCTGACATTGCCTGCCACAGCCTGCCACAACCTGCCACAACAAGCATGCCTGACATTGCTTGCCACAGCCTGCCACAGAAAGCATGCCTGACTTATCTACCATAGCAAGCATGCCTATCTGCAACAGCCAACCTGCCACAGCCACATTGGCATAGCCAAATGGCATGTAGCATAGGGACTTGTATGTATTATAAATAGGCCTCAAGGGGTTGCCTTTGTAACCATCTTCACATATTCAGATTTCTCAATATTTAGTGAAGTAAAAGGGTTCTTTGCCTCAAATCACTTGTCTTCATTACTTTACTTCTTTCCTTCTTTAATTGCCATACAATCCTTAGCACGTTTTTGTGCCTCATAAGCAACAAGTGGACTGAAGCTTGGGTGGACGTTTTACCATCTTAGCTGTCCCACGACCTTTGAAAATAGAAGCCCGTGACAAGTGGTATTAGAGCATCGCTCATGGCAAATCGCGAAGAGGAAGAAGCTGCATTCCAAGGAGTCAACCAGGGCAATGAGCCCCAAAAGAAGTCCAAGTCAAGCCGGAGGGACAAGAGCTGAGGAAGGGATCCCTCCCTTGTGCTGGTCAGTGAAGGACTTACACATGAGGAAACTGAAGGTTCAGGCACCAGCCAGCTTGATGAACGAATCAATCATGCAGAGGCTGGCATGGCGGCCTTGAACCGACGTATAGAGTTTCTTGAAGGCAACTTCTCTTCCCTTGAGAATGTGGCTCTTGGGGGGCTAGAAGAAGTTAAATATAATATCTTGGAGCAGGCAGAGGAGCATAAGGAGGGGCTGACATGCCTAGAGCAGAGGCTCATGGAGGCTCTGGCTGCGCTGCAGGGGCAAGTTGACACCCTTAGGCAGCAAGTGGAAGCAGCCAGAGGCATAGTTGGAGGCGCCGGACCAGCCACAGTGCGGGAAACCTGCATAGACGCTCCTAAGCCCAAGGAGTTCAAAGGTGACCGTAGTGCCCAAGATGTTGAGAACTTTATTTGGCAACTGGAATGCTACTTCGAGAAAGTTGGCATTGAGGATGATTCCGCCAAGGTCCGGACAGCGGCCATGTACCTGACCGACACCGCCATGCTGTGGTGGTGGCGAAAGAAGGCTGACATGGATCGAGGGACATGTGCCATAGCCGACTAGGAACAGTTCAAGGAGGAGCTTAAGCTGCAGTTTCACCCACAAAATGTTGTGCATGAGGCCCGTCGAAAGTTGAGGGAACTCAAGAAAACATCCACCATCCGTGAATATGTGAAGGAGTTCACCAAGCTCACCCTCCAAATTCCAAACTTGACCAGTGAGGACTTGCTGTTTTATTTATTTGATGGCCTCCAAAATTGGGCCAAACAAGAGTTGCATCGGCGCCAGGTGAAGGATGTGGACGAGGCCATTGTGGTGGCCGAGTCTTTGACAAATTTCCGCTCAGAAAGCACCAATGCAAAGGAGAGCGCTCGATGGCAGGTTGCTGCCAAAGTAGACTGAGGAGAAAGGGACAGAGGCAAGTCTGTTGCCAATCGGGGTCGTGACGGCAAAGGTGACCGCAACCGATCATCACAATTCCATAAGGACTATGAGGAGCGGAAAAAGGGAGTCAATCACCGAGATGGATGCTATTTGTGCGGTGACTCTTCTCATATGTACCGAAACTACCCAAAGTTAGGAAGACTTTGGGCCATGACTTCTACCAACAAGCAATCAGCTCACGCATGTCCGCCAGCCATGGCCCAAACCAGTGGACAGAAGGAACACGGGGGCGGAGCCGCCCAGGAGAAAGACAAGGCATTAGGCCTGTTTAATCACATGACCTTGTTCAACCACATGGCACTTGCAGCTATATCAGCCCATCCGCCTCGTGTGAGGCCACGGGAGTCATTATTCATCGACGCTTGGGTGAATAGCAAGCCTGTCCGCATCATGGTGGACACCGGAGCGACCCATAATTTTGTGACAGAGGCAAAGGCCAGGGAGCTTGAGCTCACTTTCATCTCAAGTGACACGCTGTTGAAAACAGTCAATGCCCTCCCCACGCAGGTAAACAGATTTTCTCCCAACGTGCCCATTTCTTTAGGGGCTTGGCACGACATGACCAACTTCACTGTAGCACCTGTGGACGTGTTTGATATCGTGCTCGAGTTAGACTTCTGGTACGAGATCAATGCTTCATTTCACCACACCTCAACCAATTGCACATCAGTGACCAAGGAGGCTCCTGTATAGTGCCGCTAATCCGTGTGACCCAAAAAGGCATGCAATTGTCGGCCATGCAACTGATCAAAGGATTCAAGAAAGGGGAACCGACCTTCCTTGCCACTATTTTGGAGGTGCCAGCAAGCCATGAGACAGAACCTATCCCGCCATGCATTCAAAATGTCCTAAGTGAGCATAAGGACATCGTGCCAGAGGAACTCCCAAAGAGACTGCCTCCCCGCCGGGAGGTTGACCACCAAATAGAGCTTATTCTAGGAGCCAAGCCGCCCGCCATGTCCCCCTACCGCATGGCACCCCCGGAGCTAGAAGAACTAAGGAGGCAGCTTACTGAACTACTAGAGGCAGGGCATATTCGCCTCTCAAGGCACCTTCTGGAGCCCCGGTATTATTTTAGAAAAAGAAAGAAGGGACATTGTGGCTATGCATCGATTACTGGGCCCTTAACAAGGTGACAGTGAAGAACAAGTATCTCGTACCCTTGATTGCAGATTTATTTGATTGGTTGGGGCAAGCCAAAGTATTCTCAAAAATGGACTTGAGGAAGGGCTATTATCAAGTCCGCATTGCCGAGGGAGATGAGCCCAAGACTACATGCGTCACCCTGTATAGGGCTTTCGAATGTCTTGTCATGTCGTTCGGACTTACAAATGCCCCTGCCACTTTCTGCACCCTCATAAATCGGATATTCCATCCTTTCTTGGACAGATTTGTGGTCATCGACCTAGATGACATTGTGGTTTACAACAGCAACCTGGAGGATCATGTAGAACACCTCTGGCAGGTCTTCCAAGTATTGAGGGAAAATGAACGGTACGTCAAGAGAGACAAATGTACGTTCGCTCAGCCATACGTGTAGTTCCTTGGCCACACCATCTCGCAGGGAGAAATAAGAATGGACCGTGGCAAGGTAGATGCTATAAGGGACTGGGAGGCACCAACCCAAGTAGCCGAACTCCGATCCTTTCTTGGTCTCACCAATTATTACCGGCGGTTCATTACAGGCTACTCAAAGATAGCTACACCTCTCACCGACCTATTGAAGAAGGGCCGGGAATGGAATTGGAGAAGTCCATGCCAAGAAGCTTTCGAGGAACTTAAGACTGCCATCACAAAGGAGCCAGTTCTTACTCTGCCCGATTTCAGCAAAGCTTTTGAGGTCCATACAGACGCTTCAGATTATGCCATTGGAGGAGTACTGATGCAAGAGGGCCACCCTATCACTTTTGAGAGTCGAAAGTTAACGAAGCAGAGCGTCGGTACACCGTCCATGAGAAGGAAATGACTTCCATAGTCCATTGTCTAAGGACTTGGCTCCACTATTTGTTGGGATCTTACTTCACCGTCAAGACCGACAATGTGGCCACAAGCTATTTTCAGTCCCAACTGAAGTTGACACCCAAGCAGGACCATTTGCAAGATTTTCTAGCTGGGTTTGACTTCACTTTGGAGTATAAGCCATGCCAAACAAATGTTGTTGCAGATTCCTTAAGCCGGAAGACAGTCCTAGCGCCCTGTTCGGCAGGTTTGCTATAGGTGAAAACCGACACGCAAGTGCACGTGGTCAAACAAGTAATAAAGTGGCTAAGTAAGCCAAGTATCGATCCAAGGAGACTCAGGATAAGTAAAATTGCCTAAGTACACTATATTCTTATCTTACTTCTAATTATGCTAACAACAGTGTAACCAACCGTTAAATAAGTTTTTGTTTATAAAATATATATACTAAAACTATTAACAATTATTTACTGTGAATTTAAACTATGGTTATGAGCATGCCAAGGTTAAGAACAAGTAATGAATTCGATTATAATAATAATTTGGTTAATCTCTTCTTCATGTTGCTAGCCAAGAATAGTAGCCTAGAAATTAAAACTCTCGTATTTAATTTCACTTTAGAATCATAAACCATCCGTCTACATTTCTGTGATCAAATGCAATTTATGACCTAGCAATACAATTCCGGTTCCTAAACTGACTAATACGGCTTTCAAGTATATTTCTATCAGGAAAGCACATCAAAACCCAATTTTCCCAAATCAAGTTAAGAACAATACCCTATTAATTCACAACGTTCCAATTTCGTGCTCTCTCGAGTGAAATTGGACTTTTTAGATATACATTAGTATCGGCCACACACTAATGCAGTAGAAACAAGAATTAATAGAACAACATGGAAGAAGAAGAAGAAAACCATAAAATTAATAATCAAAATTCATCACAAATGTTCATAACCTCAGCAAGGAAGAGAATTAGCAACTCATTTGTGGATTGATCATCCTAAAACAAGTGTAAATCATGCATACAATTGAAATAAAGAAGAAAGGAAGAGAAGAAATCCCTTAGCTTTTTCGTCCCTGAACTGCTCCTAACCCACGTCCTAGCTCCACCAAGTCTGAACTAATTAAAATAAACCTAAGTGTGCTATTTATACTAGTGGGAAATTGTTTCTCGGAATAACAAGCAACGTGTCATGGAGGCCATCACGGAGCACTGCCTCCGTGACACGGCGTGGACGCGGACGCGGACCTTCACTGGAAATCCAGGGTCCGGTAAAATAGCCTCAACGTGGCATAGAGGCCAACGCGGAGGCCACACTGGAATTTGCCATTTAATTTCCTCTCCAGGCAGTGTGCCTCCGTGATGGTAGCGTGGCACGGCTCCATCGCGGAGCCCCTATACTTTGTGCATTCCAATGTCTTTTCCACGCTCGCATCCGAGTCCAACTCCGATATTGTTCCAACACGCATTTTAGCTCCTAAAAATCATATTTACCTGCAAAACAAATGCTAATCATGTTGGTTAGTATAAATTCACATTTTATTACCAACTACATGAGAATATATACATATTGCACACAAACAAGGCGAAAATAATACGTTTGAGTATCACTTGGGCATATAAATCTGCCCAAGATCACGCCCCTTGTTAGCACAAGTAGCAGCAGCATTTTGGACACCATTAAGGAGGGAATGCAACATGACCCAGTTGCAAAGCAGCTCGTTGCCTTGGCCAGTCAAGCCGAAACGAAAAAGTTTTGGGAAGAAGATGGCCTGCTATATACTACCGGTAGGCGGGTCTATGTGCCGAAGTGGGCCAATTTGAGGCGCCTCCTAATCAAGGAGGGACATGATACTGCCTGGGTAGGAAATCCGGGATAGAAGAGGACCTTGGCACTGCTGGAGGCAACCTACTACTGGCCACACATGCGAGACGATGTTTAAAGTTATGTCTGTACCTATCTCGTGTGCCAGTAAGACAAGATAGAAAGTAAGGTGCCTGGTGGCTTACTAGAGCCACTTCCTGTAGCAGAACGACCATGGGACAGCATCACCATGGACTTCATCACATGCTTGCCAAATTTTGAGGGATTTGGCACCATAATAGTTGCGGTGGACAGATTCTCCAAGTACGCTACCTTCACAGCGGCCATAGCTAGTTGCAAAGCCCGGGAGGCAGCGAGGCTATTCTTGCGGGATGTAGTCAAGTATTGGGGAGTGCCAAGACACATCATCAGCGACTGGGACCCCCGATTCACGGGAGCCTTCTAGAAAGAATTGTTCAAATTATTGAGGTTCAAATTGCACTTCTCCACCAGTTTTCACCCGCAAACTGATGGCCAGACGGAGCGGGTCAACTGCCTTCACGAGTGCTATCTGAGGCACTTTGTCAGTGCCAACCAAAAGGATTAGGCAAAGCTTCTTGATATAGCCCAGTTCTTCTACAACTTGCAGAGGAGTGAAGCAACAGGTAAGAGCCCATTCGAACTTGCAACAGGGCAACAGCCTAATACCCCACAATCCTTGCCTATCCATGCCGGACTAAGGAATCCCGACGCTTATCACTTGGCCAAGGCATGGGAAGAGCAGGTGGATATGGCAAGGTCCTACTTGGATAAGGCAGCCCGAAAAATGAAAAAGTTCGCCGATAGGAAACGTCGGCCAGTGCATTATCAGATTGGGGACAAAGTGATGGTAAAGCTTAACCCGCGGCAGTTTAAGTCCCTACGCGGCATCAACTAGAACCTTATTAGGCACTATGAGGGTCCTTTTGAGATTGTTGCCAAAGTGGGAAAGATTTCTTACAAACTGAACATGCCGCATCACTTAAAAATATACCCAGTTTTCCATGCCAGCCAGCTAAAGCCATATCATAAAGATGTGGAGGACGTGGAACGGGGCCGAACGGGTCGTCTGCAGATTTTTATCACTCTAGAAGCCACGGAGAAACAAATTGAGGACATTCTTGACCACCAACTAATTCGAGGAAAAGGCTGGGGAAACTCAAGTGCCCAATTTCTTGTGCATTGGAAGGGGCAATCACTGGAAGAGGTGTCATGGGAAAAATTCAAAGACTTGTGGTAGTTTAAGGATGAGGTGCACAAGTACTTACAGACGTGCGGCGCCACGGTCGTCACCAAATCAGGTGGGGGAGAGTGTACCGCCCCGCCAGCAAATCCATTAAATTTTTCGCATTTTTCCACTTAACGGATGAGCCGAGCCCAAGTATTCAGACCGATAAGCTGCCCATGTAAGGAACCAAAGGCAAGGCAAGACAGCACCTTGGAACAACCCAAAATGCATGCCTGACACGCCAGGGGACTCATGCCTGCATGCCTGACATTGCCTGCCACAACCTTCCACAACATGCTTGACACGCCAGACAAAGCATGCCTGCGCACCTGCCACAGCAAGCATGCCTGACATTGCCTGCTACAGCCTGCCACAGAAAGCATGCCTGACTTATCTGCCACAGCAAGCATGCCTTCCTGCAACAGCCAACTTGCCACAGCCACATTGGCACAGCCAAATGGCATATAGTATAGGGACTTGTATGTATTGTAAATAGGCCTCAAGGGGCAGCCTTTGTAACCATCTTCACATTTTCAGATTTCTCAATATTTAGTGAACTAAAAGGGCTCTTTGCCTCAAATCACTTGTGTTCCTTACTTTACTTCTTGCCTTCTTTAATTTCCATCTGATCCTTAGCACGTTTTTGTGCCTCATAAGCAACAAGTGGGCTGAAGCTTGGGTGGACGTTTATCCATCTTAGCTGTCCCACGGCCTTTGAAAAGACAAGCCCGTGACAGTGCCATTGTGTTAGTAAGGTATTTTTGATATGCTCCGTGTTTGCAATTTGATGTCTAGAACTTACTTGGTGTGTGTGCAAAATGAAATAAGGATATTGATCTAGGAAGTGATATAGGCGTTTCTTTGGTAGCCTATTTGTATTCAATATTTACCTACCTTTGTATCATTGTCCTAGTTAGCCATTTTGAGCCTTAGCCTATTCTTTTGATAGTCATATTACAAGCTTAATCCCTTTTTGTTCTATTGACTTTTATTTGATCTAAATGACTCCTAGAGCACTTTGATGAAATTTTGCATGAAAAGAGCATAATTGGAGAAGTGAAGGTAAAAGATAGAAGATGTGAAAATTAGAAGAAAAGAAAAGGATTTCTCCCCTTCCATCAATAGGTACTCCCAAGCCATCGACCACACGCCCTAGCATAGCCTTTCCCGCAGGAACATCCATAATAGATCCAGTGCGCTTGAAGTTTTCTAAACAAGGAGGGTGATGTTAGTGGGAAAGAAAAAATGAAAAGATCTTTGAAAATAAATGATGAAAAAAATGAGCTTAATATTGAAAAATCCCCACTTGTCACCTAAGTTATAAATTGAAAAATAAAATGATGTATAAGGGAAAAAAAACAGAAGATTGAGGGAAGTGCAACAAAAATGAAAGTGTTGTGAAGTATTAAAGTGCTTAGGGAGCTTAATCACTATCTTGGCCAAATAGTTCCTACCCGTCCCTTAGCCTACATTAGAACCATTGTAAGTCCTAATTGATCATTTATTCAATGTTCTATATTAATGGAGTATTACAATAAGGGCAAGCCAATGGGTCGTCTTTTGCATGTATGTTGAGTTCTTTGGGAGAGTGAGCAAAATTATTTATTTATGCCCAAGTTTATAGTGTTAGATATCATGTGTGTGAAAGTACATCTCTCCAAAATAGTGAGGGGCACAATGGTAATAATTTGGTATATCTTGATTTCTAAATTTCATATGATTCATGTTGGCACAAAAATATGTCTTCTTTAGTTAAAAGCTAGGTGATTATGAATATTGACATTTTAATGTTGATCCTATATGCAAGTGAGTGAATTAGTTGAGCTTTATTGGTTTGTCTAATGATCCTAACTGTAAGTAGACCTATTCGTAGGGTGAATTTTGGGGTTGAATTCCAGAACGAAAGTAGTAGATTGTTCGAGGACGAACAATAGTTTAAGTGTGGGGTGGTGATGAACGGTGAATTTACGTGATTCTTAGTCATATTTTTCCCATAGATTACTACGTTTTGAGAAAACATTGTGTGTGTTTACATGTGTTTTATGATATATTTGTGAAAAAGAACTAACGCAAACGGTTAGATTCTTTCAAGGCTTAAAGTGATGAATTTGGGCTTAAATGTAGCGTAAAAGTGCAAGAACGGCAAAATGGGGTTAACGGGGGAAAGTAATAGAAGTTGGCATCGTGTAGTCATGCCCGTGCGATGGCATATGTGACACGTAGGCAACCCAATGCACCCATCAGTGTGGCACACCAGTGGTGCTGTGCAAGGAGAGCCGCGGCGCACCGCACATGTCCAGCTGGCCAGAATTTTCAAATCTCAATTCGACTAGGAACTGAAGCTGCAAAACCTAATTCAAATACAAGAAGGAACAACAAAGGCTTTATCTACTATTATAAATACCATTTATTTCTATGTTTTAGGTGTTGTTTTTGTTTTCCAACATACTTTAGAAACACAATTCAATTGTTACACAATACATACTTTGTGTAATAGTTTAATTGAGTTCTTGTTGGAAATTCATCAATTTCTTGGTGAACCTTTTAGCTTGGAGATTTTGTTGAACAAGTATTTATTAAAGTATATAATTATGATTTCTTCTACATGATCTAGTTGTTTTCTCATATACATGAGCGGCTAAATCTCTTAGGCTAGAGTTGTGGGAACCATGATGGGTTAACAAATGTAGGCATAATAAAATAGTGATTCTTGAATGGTGAAGTGAGTGGATTGTTATTCTCTTTGTATTAATTAATGTTTTGGCGATTGCAAGTGTTGAAATGTGCTCGTATCTTCAACTTGCCCGACCAAGGAGTTTGAAGTAGGAAAATAGAGTAAAAATGACAATTTGAGATTAATAATTCTTATCTAATTAACTTGAGCTCTAACTGAGGATAGTTAAAGTCAAGACTTATTGTAAAGCTATAATATACACACTTTTGAGATTGAGATGAGATGGGTGGAAAGCATCTATTGTCTATTGGCGCACTTAACCCATGCACTTTGAGACCAAGAGGAGATAAATGTAGTCTTTATGTCGAGAAACATTAGATGTACTAAACATAAGCCTTAAACAAAATTCACCAGGATTGATCAGTAGTAAAAACCTACTAAGTTATGAAATCATGGGGAGCACAATCTTATTTTAGCCTTAGTAATTTGACAAACAACACAACAATTGTTAGCGTTACATTCTTTTTTACTTTTATTTGCAAATCCCCCTTCTAAAATGTTGATTACGAGTTACTTTTTTTCCCGTTAACATATTATTTCTACCTATTCTCTGTGGGATTGACCCCAACCTTTATTGGGTTACTATATTTTATGGAGACCTCTATGTATGTTACACCCTAGAATTTTTTTAATGATTATTTGATGGTTATATGTCATATTAAGGGGATTATGGGTTGTATGTTGTCTGTAGGTGAGGAGGGAAACATGTGCAAAGGGAAAAGGCGAAGAGTATGTGAAGTTTGTAAATAAGGGTCAATTTTAAATGGACATATCTCCAAATATATAATGCTTCAGAGGTCCTATAGCCTATCAAATGAAATATATTTGAGTCTAGTTTACAGTGAAAAAAACCACTCATCAATCGGAGTTCAGAGTAAAAAGTTATGCTCGTTTGGAGACAGCACCGTCGGCTAGAAAAGCGCCCATGCGCGCAGGCGCCGAGATAGGCAGGCGGTAGGCGCCCGCGCGCGCGGGGGCACGTCGCACGGGCGCCACACGCGGGCACCGCCCAACTTGCCTATATGAAGTAATTTTGATCTAAGAAGCTCATTTCTACTCCCTTTCACCTCATTGTTTTTTCAAAATTCGCAGAATTAAGAGCTCTATCCAATGGTGAAAAGATATCCCAGGTAAGAAACTTCACTCTTGTCTCTTTTGGGCTTTGAAAATAGAACCTTGGAAGGAATTCATGACTTGTTGTTGTCTTGTGGTTGATTGTGGTATTGCTGCATTTTTAGATGATTCTAGGCAGAGGAAACAGAAGGAGTTTACTCCTACTTTAACTGATAACACCTCTAAGAAAGGGTAAGTAATTCCCTTTTTGATTTCTTTAAGTTTATGAGGTTATAACTTGGAGAATGTTGTAGTATTGTGTTGGTGTTTCTTTGTGTGTTTTTGTGGCATGTTGCTGCCCAATTTTTCCAGAACTTTGGTGAAGTGAAGTTGTTGCTTGTTGGCTTCTCATTTTTTTCCAGTTATATTCAAGTCATGCATCTTTATGTTTAGCTCTTGTTGAGCTATCAGTTGAATTTCCTAAATTCAGAGGAGAGATTCTCCCAAGTACCAATGTTCCTAATGTTTAAGTAAGTATAAGTGCAGGCTATGATAATGATCATTTAAGCTTAGAACTTCTAATCCTAGGAAGTCACCTGGAGGTCACTCAGCTAACTAAATATGAGTTTATACGTTAGACAGAAGTCTCATACGTTGTATGTCTGTAATTCAGCTCTCAGCTCTACGTATATGTTAAGCGTTATGACAATAACTCCAAGCTTCAAGTTATATGTCCCATATTTTCCTGCAAATAAGGTAAATGATTTGAGAACTACATGTGCTCATTGACGTGATAAGTTTGACAATGAAATTCCAGGCACAGTTGTCGATACATGTAAAGGAACCACCCTGTGGGCAGTATATATATGTAGTTCCCAGATGTCAAAGGATTATATAGAAATGGGAATCTATGTGCTTCTACTCAAGCGATACATTAAATTGGTAAGACTATCTATAGGACATTGCTTGTAAGTCTTCTAAAATTCTTATGTTGGCTAAACCTCTTGAAGGTCCGTCGAGTCACTGAGTTGACATGCTTGTATATAATTTGACAACTTTATGTGATATATGTGCACATTTTCTAATTTTACATGGTATATGTGCTCACTTGTATTTATATGTTACGAAAGAGACCGATTACGACCACAGATTAAGCATTTGTCATTTCAATGCTACATGTGTTAAATTGACTCAGTATAAGCTTTATCGACTCCATTAATGATTATGATTGAGAATATTTTTATTTTTACCCCGGTATGGCACACCGGCTGGAGATGTTTTTATTTCACCCCTGTATTGCACCGGCTGGAGATGTTTTTATTTTACCCCAATATTGCACCGGCTGCAGATGTTTTTATTTTAACCCGGTATTGCACCGGCTGGAGATGTTTTTATTTTAACCCGGTATTGCACTGGTTGGAGATGTTTTTATTTTACCCTGGTATTGCACACCGGCTGGAGATATTTTTATTTTACCCCGGTATTGCACACCGGCTGGAGATATTTTTATTTTACCCCAATATGGAACATCGGCTGGAGATCTTTTTATTTTACCCCGATGTGGTACACCGGCTTGAGATATTTTTATTTTACCCCAGTGTGGTACACCGCTGGATGAATTTTATATATGGATTTACGATTGGTTGGTCGCTGGCATTACAGTTATAGTTTCTTTCTCGTGCATTTCTTAATTGCATTTTCATATTATTATAGAGTTATTATCAGATTTCAGTTTCCATGATTCCAGGTTGTTACCATTCCTTATTCCTGGTTCAATTATCTTGAGTTTAGTTATGTTATAGTAAGTTGATATCAATTATAGGTTGCAGAGTTCCAGGTTATATTTATCCTTTACATGTTTATGTGCTAAGTTAGTTATTACAGGATTGTTATCCCATGGTTACAGTTTCAGCCTTACATACCAGTACATTTCATTCGTACTGACGTCCCCTTGCTTGGGGACCTTTGTTCGTGCTGCAAGTGCAGGTAGAGGTCAGGATGGCCATTTGAGTAGCAGTTCGTGAGATCAACAGATGGTTGCTATGGTCCTTTCTTCCTGGAGCTAGGGCCTAGTTATTTATGTTTGATTTTTGAGATACAGTTATGGGTAGGTCGAAGCCTTGTTCCGACCATCAGTCAGTTTACTCTTTAGAGGCTTTGTGGACTTAGTGCGTACAACAGTATTCATTTTGTGGCCTTGTCGGCTTTTTGTTGTTTTGTTTAGCATACTCATAGCCTTGTTTGCATTTCGATTGTTTACCCTGTATTGTTGAGACATTATGGGTCCAGTTTGTTCTTCAGTTGATAGTGACAGGTGGCCTGGATGGCCTAAGTGTTACAGTTACAAATGTCATATATCTGGCTTTTCAGTCAGTCAGGTATGGGGAGCCAGTCGTGCCCTCCCCCCAATTATGGGGCGTTACATTGTACTTCATTTTTTATGTGGAATTTGGGCGTGATCAATCTACGAAAATTCTATTGGTGGAATGACATGAAGAAGGACATGGAGAAATTTATGGCCAAGTGTCTGATTTGCCAATAGGTGAAGGTTGAGAATTAGAGACCTAGATGTATGCTTCAGTACATCGGAATTACTACTTAGAAGTGGGAAGAGATCAATATAGACTTCATTACAGGGTTGCCTCTTACACGCCGACTGTATGACTCTATATGGGTGATTGTGGATAGGTTGACCAAATCAGCATATTTCTTACCAATCAAAACTACAGATGCAGTTGAGGATTATGCTAAACTCTACAATCGAGAGTTGGTATGGTTGAATGGACTTCCTTCGTCCATCATCTCAGAAGGGGTACTCAGTTCACTTCTCAATTTTGGAGGCCGTTTCAGAAAGGCCTTAGTACTTAGGTAAAGCTTAACAAAGTTTTCACCCGCATATAGAAGACCGAGCAGACTATTCAGACTTTTGAGGACATGTTGAGAGCGCGTGTGATTGATTTCAAGGGTAATTGGGATGATCACTTTCCTCTCATCGAGTTTGCCTATAATAACAGTTTTCACTTTAGCATTTAGATGACTTTATTTAAGGCTCTTTATGGGCGGAGGTGTAGATAACCTATTGGAGCGTTCAAGGTAGGTGAGGCTACATTGATAGGGCCAGATTTAGTTCGTAAGGCTATGAAGGAAGTTTAGCTCATTAGGGAAAGGTTGAAAAAGGCTCAAAGTCATCAGAAATCATATGTGGATGTTAGGAGGAGGGAGCGTGAGTTCGAGGTCGATGATTAGGTGTTTTTAAAGGTGTCTCCTATGAAGGGAGTTATGAGGTTTGTGAAGAAAGGGAGGCTTAGTCCCCAATGGTCCTTATAGGATTCTAAGGCGAATTGGCAAGGTGCCATATGAGTTGGAGCTACCAGCAGAGTTAGCTTCGATGCATCCAGTTTTCCATGTGTCCTTGTTGAAAAAGTGCATTGGTGACCCAACTTTAGTTGTTCTAGTGGAGAGCATCGGGTTGATAGATTGCCTTACCTATGAGGAGGTTCCAGTTTATATCCTTAATCATCATGTTCAAAAGTTGAGGAACAAGGAAGTAGCTTCAGTGAACGTTTTGTGGAGAAATCATCTTGTTGGGGGAGCTATATGGGAAGCCAAAGCAGATATGATGGCTAAACACTTGCATCTTTTTCCTTCCGACTCAGTTCCAACATGAGGTATAAGTTTCATCCTTAATACTATATTCAATTTTATGTCAAGTTCATGTCTATTAGTTCCTTTCATGTTATATCATGCATGTATGTCTCATGAATTCAGTTCAGTCATGTATCTCAGTCTGGAGTCAGTCACTCCGTCAGTTTTTCAATCTATAGCTTTAAGTTATGGGATTGTAGTTCTTTCCCTATCTTTTCAGCTTATTTAGTCTCTATTTGAGGAAGAATGTTCCCAAGAGAGAGATAATATAACACCCTAAAGTTTCCTAATACTAGACTCGGGATTAGGAATTTGATCAGCAAAAACTCTGCAAAATTTTCATAGAACTGGGGTGATAAGACGGGTTGTAGGAGGAGTCGTGGTAAGCCTAGGAATCTGTCCCTCAGAACACAAGTCCACACCTTGAGTTATTGTGATTTGGTATGACTTGTGGTCATGAGTTATAGTCGGCATCTACAGAAAAAGGGCCCTGAAGTAACTAGTCATGGTACGACTCATTGTGTGGTGTGACGAGTCATGGAAAGCAGTCATGGTGCAAAGATGCAGAGGGTGGGTTCCCTAACCACAAGTCATGTAACAACTCATTGTAGGAAGTAATGATTCATGGTCAGTGCCCGTTGTAACAGGATCAGAGAAGTGGAAAATTGGACTAGCAAGTAATGGATGGACACCATGAGTCATGGTAGGGTGGTACGACTCGTGGTATGAGTCGTGGCTACTGCAGTCAACTTTTCAAATACGATTTTCTAGGGGTATTTTCGTAACTTCCTAAGATTTTAACCCCTAAGAAATCATTTTGGGCTTCTTAAAGAGTGTATTAAGTGGTTAACCTAGCCTAAGTCCTTATTCTTTCAAAACAACAGTAGATTGAATGTTCTCTCTCAAGATCAAGGCTAGGGTTCTTCATCAAATCTCTTCAAATTTTTCATGGGTTTTCAAGACAAGTATAGGAGTCAATTATCTAGGTATGTAGGGTTATGAATGGGGGAAATCCTTCCACCCTCATTCCTTTTTAAGTTCAAATCCGTTATTTCTACTTCTCAAGTTCTAAATTGTGAAATTCTAGGGTTTAACCCAATTCAATGCAATTATTCATGTTATCTCTGTGGGTTCAATTCTCTTATGTTCTAATTGATGATTTATGGTTAGTAGGGCATATTTGAATCTCAAATTATTTACTAATTCATGATTTCAAGTTTATGATGATTTTTCCCTATTATGCATGAGTTATAAATTTCAAGCTTATTAGCCCATGAGTTCAAGTATGATGAATTATCAAAGTATGCATAAAAGTTTATGAATTCATAAACCTATGATTATATGATTTTGAATTATGAAGCTTTGTTCAAGTATGTATGATTTCATGATTTGGGAAAGCCCATGTAAAGTCAATTATGTCTCACCATGATTTAGCCAAGGCTTACAAGATAAGTTTTAAAGAGATGTTTGGAGTCAAGACTCCCAATAAATAGATTTAAGCTCCGTTTTGAGGATATGATTATGAGCAATATGCATGTTTTGGGAGTAGTGTCTATCATCGAGTAGGCCAAGGATTCCGAGGACCTGAGTCTCATAACTATGCACCACTGTAGGTATATATATTCTTACTTAAGACTTCTTAGGAGAGTTCTTTCCCCGCCCAAGGGCACACCGGTGATATTACACCTTAACCATTCTTTGCCCTGGTAAGGGCTTAGGACGGCTCTGCGCACTTGAGAGAAATAGTTGCGGCATCATGTAAGCTCTATCATGATGGTGTTTGTTATTAAAAAGCCTCCCATTGTTTCTCATGTTTTAAGTTACACATGTTCATGTCTTAAGATATAATGTTTTATAGCATATTTGACCCATTGATCAGTTTATGAGTTTTCACTTATGATTTCAAGTATTATCCATTATATGATTTCTATTTCTAAACCTTGAGGCATTATGTTCAGCTTATGATGAATATCTCATGATTATGGTTACTTCAGGAATAGGACTTTTAGCATGTTGTCCTTGCTCTCTTGTTCTATCTTGATTTATGTTCATGTTTTCAAACTATCGTCTTACTAGCATGTTTTACTTTCTCTACATACTCAGTACAATCCAAGTACTGACTGCATGCTTTATGCTATATCATCTCATGATATAGGTTCAGGTGATCAGTCTAAATCCTACCGTTAGATCACTCCTGCTTCAGTCTAGTACCATTCCCAATCTTGGTGAGTCCTCATGATCCGAGGATGACAGTTTTCATTCATGTCTCCTTGTTTATGTCTTTTAGTTTCAGACTTAGCAAGCTAGTTGAGGGTGTTATCCCATTAGCTCATCATATGTTTAGAGGATCTTCAGACAGCTATATATAGATGATTCAGCATTGTTGGCTTGTGTTTATGCTCATGCTGTTATATTATGCATACATTCTGCTTATGTTACATTCATGGTTTATTTCCACTTTAGTAATGCTCTTATTCATGCTATGTATTTGCTATTTGTGGTTCTGGGTCCTGTGTCTCGTTCTGGTATCCCAGCTCGGGTCGTGAAAAACTTGGTATTACAACATTTTGTTTAGAAGTGTCTTAGGGTGTCTGAAAGCCGCGTTAAGTAGAGTATTTTCTATGGGTGTGAAACAGGCCACACTTATAGGGAAGAGGCTATGAGACATTTTAGGAAATTTCCGTTTTTTCATGATCTATGGCGTGCGATGAAGTACATCTCTCTCTATTCCTCTAACTTATGCTATATGCATTTGTAGAAATATGCTAAGAAGAAGAAATGGAAATGGCAATAGCCATGGAAATGGCAATGGAGATGGGCATCAGCCAACCCCACCAGCTCCAGTTGATCCCTTACAGGAGCAGGTTACTCATGTTGAGTTCAGTGCTGCATTTCAGATGTTAGCACAGGCCATGACTGCCTTGGTCAACTAGTAGGCTGTGGCTCATGTGAACCAAAATGGGAATGCGGCGGCAAGGGTGCGAGACTTCATCAGGATGAACCCACCTGAGTTTCATGGGTCAAAGGTGGATGAGGATCTAGAGGAGTTTATCGAGGAGGTCCAGAAGATTACCCAGGTTATGGGTGTTTCACGAGGGGATAGTGTAGGTTTGGCCTCCTATCAGCTTAAGGGAGTTGCTCATATATGGTTCCGGTAGAGGAAGAAGAGTAGGGGAGTTGGTGCTATCCCCATTGGTTGGGATGAGAGTTGAAGGAAGAAAAGGCAACTAAGTTCATTAATTTGAAATAGAATGTACAACTGTTTAGGAGTATGCCCTGAAGTTTACCCAGCCGTCCAAGTATGCTCCAGAGATGGTTGCTAATTCGAGGGCTCGTGAGCAAGTTCTTCAATAGGGTGGCAGATTCATTGGTCAAGGAGTGCAGGATTGCCATACTGATTAATGATATAGATATCTCCTGATTGATAATATATGCCTAGCAGATAGAGGCAGAGAAGATGACGGAAAAGGAGAGAGAGGCCAAGAGGGCCAGGGTAGGGAGCTATGGGCATTTCCAGCAAAGATCTGGTGGTGCACATCACCCTCATTCCCACTAGAGGTCATCAGCCGCAACTCCATCATCAACCAGTGTTCCATCCATACCTCAAGGAGATCAGAGAGGTAGAGCGTCACTCTAGGGGTCAGAGGAGCATGACAACAGAGCACACTTTTCCAGTTTCCAGGAAGTGTGGTAGAAAGCACCCTGGAGAGTGTTTGGTTGGCTCTAATGTTTTCTTTGGCTATGTGCCACGACCTGAACGTACACCCGGATCGTAGATATGGGACAAGGGACCCCTAGAGACCCCAATCGACCCATGGCACATGCATACAATTAATCTCATTCAAATAAGCGAAATGATAATCATAAAAACATCGCAGAAATGTAATTATAGCATAACATCAGAAAATACTGGACATATACATAGCTAAGCACTACATGCTTGTCTGAAAGCCTCTAATACATTAGATGGATTAATGGGACAACATCCCCAACTAACCCGACCAATACAAAAACATAAATATCATGAAAGTCTATCAAACGACCCTCGGAACATGAGGACTCACCAATAAGCTGAAAGCGTAAGCTGAGATGGACTAAGGGTGAGGATGAGCCTGAGATCCGAACCTTGTATCATGAAATGAAACAACATAGAAAGTATATGGTCAGTACGTGGAATGTATCGAGTATGCAGGGTAAGTAAAATGGAAATTTTAGATTAAATAAAACTCATACATAAATACAAGAGAAGGACATCATGCTTACATCAAAATCTTTGTAATAAAACATAAGGCTCAAGATTTTCAAATCATTCATAATTATTCATTTTCATAATCGTAAAGAAACTTTATCGAAACACAACTGGAGCCAACAACATAAACATAACAATGCATAAAACATGCGGAACAATGAGAGGACTCTTCATAACCGACACCATCATGGTAGAGCCTTTCATGATGCCCCACTATCTCGCTCAAGTGGGCAGAGCCAACCCTGGCTTGCCAAGCAAGGGTCGTGCATTAGGCGTGATATCAAATTTGAGGGGATCATTATCAATACATCATATCATTTAGAAATCCATGGTGGCACGTGGTTATGTGACACCGACGCAGTCCTTTGAATGTCGGGCTGCTCGGTCTAGACACGGCTCCCAAAAACATGCATATAGGCTCATACGTAAATCAATAACATCATGCATTATGATTCACTGGCTAAAATATAACATTTATCATCATTGATCCCCTTTAAAACATGCTTAGCCAAGAATCATAGGCCCTTTTCATCGGCCAATATCATAAATCGATAAATCACGTAATTCACTTCTTAAATCATAAATCATTCTTCATCATGTGTGCATTGCTCAATACTTCATCATATTCAATTCTTTCAAAATATGCTCATAAACATGAGTAACTTGAATTCATGCTTTTCTGTCATCAATAAATTCAAAATATTGCATATTCATCATAAATCATAACTTCCATGAACCTACATCAAATGCGCATTTTAGATTCAAAAAGATTGAAACATGATTCAAAGAAAATAATATAAAACCTTCCCATCATTCATAATTCAATAATGAAAACTCAATTAAATCATACCCATAAAGAGAAATCACATTTTCATGCATTTGGGTAAAACTCCATAGAACTTGAATAGGAGGATTCATGATTTAAATTGATATTTGGGCATGGGGTGAGGAAGAATTTAACCCATTCTAAAATCCTACATATCTTAGAATGGATTGATTTCGAGATTCCTTGAATACCCACAAAGAAATTGATGGAAATTTGGGGAAGAAGACCTTGAACCTCCCAAAAATCTCTCTAAAGCTCTTGCATGGGAATGAGTATGCATTAGGGACTTAACCCATCTTAACATACTCAGAAAATACACAAAACGATGTAGTTTAGGGTCTCAAAGCATGGAAAAATCGAAAATGCCCTTAATAAAATTTCCCTGAAAATTGCTCCGGGCAGACCAACAACCGATCCAACAGGTCGTTGCTTGACACTGCGACTCATGGTATCGATTCATTGGGTCCACTGCCTCATGACATGTCTCAGGTCCTTCCCACGACTCATCAGGATGAGTCATTACATCAAATGACCGGTCGTTGAACCGACCGTCATCAACTCTTTGACCATTCTGACTTTCCTTTCCACGAGCCTCACCATGACTCGTGGAATCCAACGAGTCGTGGTCTCCATCCGTTTTATGCACTGGAATTCTCAACCCTCAAACAATGACTAGAAACAATGGGTCGTTGCTTCTCGCCACGAATCGTGGGATGCCCCGTTGTTTCCCCGTCAGCCTAAGTCCCCTCCTTCCAATGACTCATTGTTCCTGACAATGAGTCGTTACATCATTCAATGTCTCCACTGCTTCCTTGAACTTCCCAAACCACGACAACTTACGAAGACTCATGGTTTCTAACTACGAGTCATTGTGTCACCCGTCCTGTGATGTTTTTGCTAGTTTTCATCACTTTTCAAATTCAACTCCCGGTTCTATTTTTAGGCCTCTCTGGGGTTTTAAACTATAGGAAGCCTGGGCACATGTGCAGGGATTGTCCTTTAGCTAGGAAAAGTTACAGTAGAGGTTGTGCCCCAGCCACCACTTTAGCAGATCTAGCAACTCGCCCATCTCAACAGAGCGCCTCTTCTAGTGTAGTGGGCAGACAATGCCAGAGTAGGTTCTATGCTCTTTTATCTTGTCAGGAGTAGGAATGCTCACCTGATGTGGTCACTGGTATGTTGCGAGTTTTCCATCTTGATATATATGCATTGTTAGATCCAGGAGCTACATTATCCTTCGTGACTTCTTATGTTGTTGTTAATTTTGGAGTCAGTCCCGAAATCCTATCACAACCTTTCTCAATCTCTACACCTATCACTGAGTTAGTTTTAGCTCGACGAGTATATAGAAATTGCCCTATCATGATTCTTCAGAAAGTTACCTCAATAGGCTTAGTGGGGTTAGATATTACCGATTTCAATGTTATCTTCGATATGGATTGGTTTCATGCTTGTTATTCTTTGATTAATTATAGAACTCGTACAATAGAGTTCCATTTTGGGATGAACTAGTCCTAGAGCGGAAGGAAAGTTCCGTTGTGCCTGTAGGTCACTTTGTATCCTATATTAAGGCCAGGAAGATGATCTCCAAGGGTTGTGTATAACATCTAGTTCAGTTCAAGGATTCTACGTCCAAGACCCTGACTCTTTAGTCAATTCCTATTGTATGTGAGTATTCGTAGGTGTTCCCAAATGGTCTACTAGGATTCCCTCCAAAGCGAGAGATTGACTTAGGTATTGATCTTCTCCCTAACATACAGCCCATATCCATTCTTCCTTACAAAATGTCTCCAGCTGAGCTAAAAGAGTTGAGGAGAAGTTGAAAGATCTCTTAGATAAGGGTTTCATCAGACCTAGTAAGTCCCCATGGGATGCTCCATTTCTCTTTGTTCGGAAGAAGGATAGTTCCCTTAGGATGTGCATTAATTATCGGTAGTTGAACAAGGTCATAATCAAGAATAAGTATCCCCTTCCCAATATTGATGACCTGTTTGACCAAATTTAAGGTGATAAGTGCTTCTCAAAGATAGATCTCAGATCTGGCTATCATTAGCTCAGAGTTAGGGAGAGTGACATTCTGAAAAAAGCCTTTAGAACTCAGTATAGTCTCTATGAGTTTGTAGTTATGTATTTTGAATTAACAAATACTCCTGCAGCTTTTATGGACTTGATAAATAGGGTGTTCAAGCCGTATTTGGATATGTTCATGATTGTCTTCATAGATAATATCCTTATATACTCTCGGATCGAGGAGGAGCATGCCGCTCATTTGAAGATTGTGTTGCAGCCTCTCAAGGATCGTCAGTTGTTTGATAGATTCAACAAGTGTGAGTTCTGGCTGAACTCAGTAGCATTCTTGGGTCATGTGGTGTCTAGTGAGGGTGTACTGGTGGACTCTCAAAAGATAGAGGCGGTGAAGAATTGGCCTAGACTTGTTAGATCTATAAATATTAGGAGCTTTTTGACTTTAGCCGGATACTACACGAGGTTTGTAGAGGGATTTTCATCCATTGCGGCACCGTTGACTATGTTGATCCAGAAGAAGGTCAAATTTTAGTGGTCGAATGCTTCTGAGAAGAGTTTTCAGGATTAAAGACTCGACTCACTTCAACCCTAGTATTGACCCTACTGGAGGGCATGAATGGCTCCGTGGTGTATTGTGATACTTCAAGGATTGGCCTTGGTTGTGTGTTGATGCAGCATGGTAAGGTTATTACTTATGCCTCTAGAAAGCTTAAGACTCATTTGAAGAATTATCAAACGCATAACCTAGAGTAGGCAGCGGTGGTGTTTGCCTTAAAGATTTGGAGGCACTATTTATATAGGATGCATATGGATGTGTTCACGGACCATGAGTGTTCTTTATCAAGGCTAGAGGTTCTCAAGGACGATGACATGAGTGTTCCTTATCATCCGAGCAAGGCCAAAATAGTGGCAGATGATCTTAGTAGGCTGTTGATCTCGCCCAAATTACACCTCACAATTGAAGTATAAAGCGGTCACTGTCAAATATAGTAACCCAACAAAGGTTGGAGTCAATCCCATAGGGAATAGGCAGAAATAATATGTTAACAATGAAAATAAGCTAACTTGTAATCAATACTTCGGAAGGGGGGTTCGCAAATATAGAGAATAACAAACGCAAAGAATTGTTGAGTTATTTATCAAATAACTAAGAATAAACTAGTATTGTGTTCCCCATAACTTCATAATGTTGTATGATTTTACTAGTGATCTATCCCGGTAAATTTTTTGTATGATTTATGTCTAGTACGTCTAATATTTCTCGACTTAAAGGATACACTTATCTCCTCTCTGTCTCAAAATGCATGTGTTACGCGTGCTAATAGTCAATAGATGCTTCCACCCATCTCCGCTCTATCTCAAAATTTGTATATTATATCTTTACAATAAGTCTTGACTTTAACAATCCTCGGTTAGAGCTCAAGTTAATTAGATGAAAATTATTAATCTCAAAATTCCATTGCTCTCTTTTCCTAACTTTAACCTCCTTGGTTGGGCAAGTTGAAGATATGGGCATGTTTCAACATTAGAAACCGCTCAAACTTTAATTAAAATGAAGAGAATAACAATACACTTAATTCACTATTCAAGAATCACTATTTTATTATGACTACATTTGGTAATCCATTATGGTTCCTACAACCATAGGCTAAGAGATTTAGCCGCTCATGTTTATGAGAAACAAATAGAACATGTAGAAGAAATCATAATTAAATACTTGCTTTAATAAATACTTGTTCAACAAAATCTTCAAGCTAAAAGGTTCCCCAAGAACTTAATGAATTTCCAACAAGAACTCAACTAAACTATTACACAAAGTATGAATTGTGCAACAATTGAATTATAAATTCTAAAGTATGTTTGACAACAAAAGGAACACCTTAAATATAGAAATAAAGGGTATTTATAATAGTATATTAATCCTTCATTATTCCTTCTTGGATTTGAAATGGGTTTTGCAGCTTCAGTTCCTAGTGGAATTGGGATTTGCAAATTCTGGCCGACGGGAAATGTGTGGCGGGTTGCGCCTCTCCTTGCACAGAATCACTCGCACGCCACACTAATGGGTGCACTAGATTTCCTGCACATTGCATTGGCCATGGAATGAGCATTCCTGTGCGATGCCAACTTCTATTACTTTGCCTTTTCAACCCCGTTTTGCGATTTTTGCACTTTCAAGCCACATTTAAACCCAAATTCGTCACTTTAAGCCTTAGAAGCATCCAATCATGTGCGTTATCTCTTTTTCATAAATATATCATAAAACACATGTAAACACACACAATTTGTTCTCAAAATATAGTAAAGTATGGGCAAAATATGGTTAAGGAACATGTAAATTCACCGTTCATCACCACCCCACGCTTAAACTATTATTCGTCCTTGAACAATCTACTACTTCCCTACTCAATTTTAATGACAAAATTCAACCTACGAATAAGTCTACTTACACTTAGGGTCATTACACAAATCAATAAAGCTCCAATAATTCACTCGCATGCATATAGGTTCAACATTAAATGTCAAAGTTAAAAATCACTTAGCTTCTAGAACTAACTCAACAAAACATATTTTTGGGTCAACATAAATCATATGAAATTTAGAAATCAAGATATACCAAAGTCTTACCATTGTGCCCTTCAATATTTGGAAAATTACTCTTTCACACACAAGATATGTAACAATATAAACTTGGGCATAAAAAAATAATTTCCACTCACTCTCCCAAAGAACTCAACATGCATGCAAAAGATGACCCATAGGCTTGCCCTTAGTGTAATACTCCACTAATATAGAACTTTGAATCAAAGATCAATTAGGACTTCACATGATTGTTATGTAAGCTAAGGGACGGGTAGGAATTATTTAGCCAAGATAGTGACTAAGCTCCCTAAGCACTTTAATACTTCACAACACTTTGATTTTTGTAGCATTTTCCTCAATCTTCTATTTTTTTTCTTATCCTCCTTTTATTTTTCAATTTATACATTAGGTGATTAGTGGAGATTTTTAAACATTAAGCTCATTTTTTTTCTTTCTTTTCATTCATCAATTCAAAGCTCTATTTTTTCTTTCTCCACTAACATCACCCTCCTTATCTAACAAACTTCACCCTTTTCTTTTCTTCTAATTTTCACACTTTTTAGCTTTTCCTTTCACTCTCCACTTGTGCACCTTTCATGCAAATATTTTCATTAAAGTGCTCTAGGAGTCATTTGGATCAAATAAAAATTAATAGAAAAAAAAGGATTAAGCTTGTAATATGGTTATCAAAAGAATAAGCTAAGACTCAAAATGGCTAACTAGGATAATTACATAAAGGTAGGTAAAAATTGGATACAAATAGGCTACCAAAGAAACGCCTATATCACTTCCTAAATTCAACATTCTTATTTCATTTTGCACACACACCGGGCAAGTTCTAGACATCAATTTACAAATATGGAGTATATAAAAAAATTCCTCACAACACAATAGCACAAATAGTTCAACAATGGAAATCGAGATTATGTAAACACATGTTATCCATATTGTATGCATAACATAATTAAGCCCAATTTTCAAGTACAAGAGTCAAGTTTCAAAATATTAAGTGTTTCTACCTTTTTCATGCATTTTTTAGTGAATCATGCAAAGTATCAATGATACATAAAGCGAAGCACCTAAAATTCAGAAGGTCTCAAGTTCTTGCTTTTCCTAAAGACTAATTTTTTCTTAAGACGATCGTCATTCATCCATTGTCGGAAAAAGTCATGACTCTATGACTAAAACTTAAAAAAATATCTAGACCTACTAATTAGTTTTAAGGGACTAATCACCAGAAAAGAACCAAAACCAAAAATCGATAAAACCAAAAATTAATAAAACCCAAAACAAAATAAAACTAGAAAAAACTACTACAAAGCAAGATAAGTCATAAACCCCCCCAAAAAACTAGGCCAACCATGTATAAATTTAGTAATTAAAACATGCATGGTATAGTGAAGTTTCCTAATCTCACCCCACACTTAACCGGCAGCACTATCCTCAGTGCTAAAACAATAAAACATAAAGTAAAAGAGTGAAAGAAGAACTCCCTGGACCTCTAATCCTCATCATCAGTGGGGGCAAAAACAGCTTCCCTCATCTCAGAGTCCTCTCCGTCATTAGCAGTTGTGTCTCAAAATAATTTTTTAGGACTAGTTATAAGTGTAGAAAAAATACCACATAAAATAAATTTGGATCTGAAATTTCTGCACTGCGTCGCGCGGAGCAATGCGCCACAAAACTAACATGATGCTGACTCAAATGCGCAGCTTCAATTGCTGCCAACTTTGTTTGCTGCTGCCTTTGCTGTTTGGCAAAGTTGATTGGTAGCTAACTATTACATATAATGATTGCTTCATCATGATACAATCATTACATGTAATATTATTTTTTCTTTTTCTCTTATTAATTTAATTTTTTGTTTCGCTTTTTATCCGTTTTTGCTCCAAATTATCTTAAATTTCCTCCTAAGAAGCGCTTGATTTAACATCGTGGCACGAAGTGAGTATCTCTTTTACTCAGACTTCATCAAGATACCCCTTGGGATGCCTCCCAAAAAATACTTTATTTAATGTCGCGGCATGACGCACTTCTCAACATAGGATCCTTTCAAGGTTTCCTCCTCCTTTTTGGAGCTAAACCAATTTTGTTAACACCTGAAAGAATCAAAAACCACTAAAAAAATATAAATCAAGAAATAAAAATTACCAGTCAAGCTTATACACCAATTAACTATTTCAAAATCGTATTATCCAACAACGACGCTAAAATTTGATCACGCGCAAATTATACCTCACAACCCTTGCAATTGAGTATAAAGCGATCGTAGTCAAATATAGTAATCCAATAAAGGTTGGGGTTGATCCCACAGGGAATAGGTAGAAATAATATGTTAACGATGAAAATAAGCTAACTTGTAATCAATATTTAAGAAGGGGGGTTTGAAAATACAGACAATAAAATAATGTTAAGAATTATTGAGTTGTTTATCAAATTACTAAGAAAAAACTAGGATTGTGTTCCCCATGACTTCATAACTTATTAAGTTTTTACTAGTGATCTATCTTGGTGAATTTTGTGTAAGACTTATGTTTAGCACATCTAATATTTCTCGACTTAAAGACTACACTTATTTCCTCTCGGTCTCAAAATGCATGTGTTACGTGCGCCAATAGACAATAGATGCTTTTCACCCATCTCCTCTCGATCTCAAAAGTGTGTATATTATAGCTTTACAATAAGTCTTGACTTTAACTATCCACGGTTAGAGCTCAAGTTAATTAGATGAGAATTATTTATCTCAAATTGCCATTGTTACGCTCTTTTCGTAACTTCAACCTCCTTGGTCGGGCAAGTTGAAGATACGGGCAAATTTCAACCTTTGCAACTGCTAAAACTTTAACTAAAACAAAGAGAATAACAATGCACTTAATTCACTATTCAAGAATCACCATTTTATTATGCCTACATTCGCTAATCCATCATGGTTCCCACAGGTCTAGCCTAAGAGATTTAGCCGCTCATTTTTATGAGAAAACAAATAGAAGATGTAGAAGAAATCATAATTAAATACTTACTTTAATAAATACTTTTTCAACAAAATCTCCAAGATAAAAGGTTCCACAAGAACTTGATGAATTTCCAATAAGAACTCAACTAAACTATTATACAAAGTATGAATTATGAAACAATTGAATTGTAAATTCTAAAGTATGTTGCACATCAAAAAGAACACCTAAAAATAGAATTAAATGGTATTTATAATAGTAGGTTAAGACTTTGTTGTTCCTTATTGGATTTGAATTAAGTTTTGCAGCTTCAGTTCCTAGTCGAATTGAGATTTGCAAATTCTGGCCGACTATACATGTGTGGCGCACCGCGCCTCTCCTTGTGCAGCATCACTGGCACGCCACGCTGATTGGTGCACTGGATTGCCTATGTGTTGCTTAGGCCATGGAACGGGCATGCCTGCATGATTCCAACTTCTATTACTTCGCCTTGTCAATCCCATTTTGTCATTCTTGCAATTTTAAGCCACATTTAAGCCCAACTTCGTCACTTTATGCCTTGAAAGTATCTAATCATATGTGTTAGATATTTTTCAAAAATATATCATAAAACATATGTTAACACACATAATTTATTCTCAAAACATAGTAAAGTATGGGCAAAATATCGCTAAAGGACACGTAAATTCACCGGTCATCAGCTATTCATGGAGAGTGTGTCCCACATTGAGAATGGTAGAAAGGAGTTGGTGAAGGATGTCCATAGGCTTGATTGTTCAGGAGTTCTCCTTATAGATTCGACGGATGGTGGTGTTATTATTCAATATGGGTCAGAATCTTCATTGGCAACGGTAGTTAAAGCAAGGGAAGATGAGGATTATATCTTAGTGAAGTTGAAAAAAGTTGTCCGAAATCAAAAAGTAGTGGTTTTCTCCTAAAGGGGAGATGGTGTACTCCGATATCAAGGCCAACTGTGTATTTCGGCTATGGATGACTTGAGAGAGCGAATGTTGAGTGAGGCTCATGGCTCTAGATACTCTATCCATCCAGGTGCCACCAAGATGTACCGTGATCTATGAGAAGTCTATTGGTAAAATGGCATGAAGAAGGACATAGAGGAACTTATGGCTAAGTGTCCGAACTGCCAACAGGTGAAGGTTGAGCATTAGAGACCTAGAGGTATGCTTCAGCATATCAGCATTCCTAGTTGGAAGAGGGAAAAGATCAATATGAACTTCAATACAGGGTTTCCTCATACACACAGATAGTATGACTCTTTATGCGTGATTGTGGACAGGTTGACCAAATCAACACATTTCTCACTGATCTATACTACAGATTCAGCCGAGGATTATGCTATACTCTACATTTGGGAGTTGGTTTGGTTGCATAGAGTTCCTTTGTCCATCATCTCAGATAGGGGTACTCAGTTCACTTCTTAGTTTTGGAGGCTATTTTAGAAGGGCCTTGGTGCTCAGGTAAAGCTTAGCCCAACTTTTCACCCGCAGAAAGATGGTCAGGCCAAGCAGACTATTTAGACACTTAATGACATGTTGAGAGAGTGTGTGATTGATTTCAAGGGTAGTTGGGATGATCAGTTGCCTCTCATCGAGTTTGCCTACAATAATAGTTATCACTCACGTATTCAGATGGTTCCCTTTGAGGCTCTTTATGGGCGGAGGTGTAGATCACCTATGGATGGTTCGAGGTAGGTGTGGCTATGTTGATAGGGCTAGATTTAGTTCATGAGGCTATGGAAGAAGTTTAGCTCATTAGGGAGAGGCTGAAAATAGCTCAAAGTCATCAAAAATCTTATGTGGATGTTAGAAGAAGGTAGCTTGAGTTTGAGGTCGATGATTGGGTGTTTCTAAAGGAGTCTTCCATGAAAGGAGTTATAAGGTTCGGTAAGAAAGGGAGGCTTAGTCCCCGATATGTTGGTCCTTATATGATTTGAGGCGAGTTGGAAAGGTGGCATATGACTTGGAGCTACCAGCAGAGTTAGCTTTAGTGCATCCAGTTTTTCATGTGTCCTTGTTGAAAAAGTGCATTGTGACCCAGCTTTAGTTATTCTGGTGGAGAGCCTTAGGGTGAGAGATAGCCTTATCTATGAGGAGGTTTCAACTGAGATCCTTAATCATTAGGTTTGAAATTTGAGGAACAAGGAAGTAGCTTCAGTGAAAGTGTTGTGGAGAAACCAACTTGTTGGGGGAGCTACATGGAAAGCCGAAGCAGATATGATAGCTAGATACCTGCATCTTTTTCCTTCAGGCTTAGTTCCAGCACAAGGTACCAATTTCCTCCTTAATAATCTATTAAATTTCATTTCAAGTTCATGTATCTCACTTTCTATCATGTTATAACATGCATATTTGTCACGACTCGAACATGGGCCCGGATCAAGACACGGGACAAGGAAACCCGAGAGACTCCTAGTCGACCCATGGCATGAACATAACTTCTAACTCAATAAATAAAAGCGGAAAATCAATCATGATAATCATAGTGGAAGTCTAAACATACATAACATCAGAATACAACCGCGAATCTGAAGCTGAATAAAGTCTATGTTTGAAAAGCCTCTACGTCTAATGAGTTGATGGGACAAGACCTCAACTAACTCTCTAAGTCTGAAACTGAAAATATGTAAACATAACTAAATAAAAAGGGACCCTCAATAGATGAGGATTCACCACTAGAGGCTGGATGCTAACTCTGGAATGGGCTAGTGATGGAGCTAAGTCTGGACGTCGGAGCCTGTATCATAAAATGATACAGTATAGAGTATGCAGTTAGTATGTGGAATGTACTGAGTATGCAAGGTAAGTAAAATCTCTTAATTAAGTAAAATCATTTAAAACATTCATAACATAAAACATAATCAAGATAAGAATCTGAGAGTAGGACTTGCATGCTATTTTTCAAATCACGATTTGAACATAACTAAACATCATAACTGATTCAAATGACCCAAAGCCTAAATCTGATTATCATAAGTAAAGTTGAACACTGAGTCAAACCTGCTTTAGAAAATATATATATATATACATCATGAATGATAAACATGCATAACAAAAATTATGAGAAACAATGGGAGACTCGTCATATAACCGACATTACCACGATAAAGCTTACATGGTCCCAACTATCACACTCAAGTGGATAGAGTCGTCCAAAGCCTTGCCAGGGCTAAGGATGATGCCATGATATCAATATCAAGCTCAAGGCCCCTTGGGGCTAGGGGAAGCTCACAAGGGAGGTCCCAAAGTATATATGTAAATCTACGTTGGCATGTAGTTCAAGGCACAGGGTTGACTGGCCTTAGCCTACATGGTTCTAGACATTACTCCCCAAAACATGCATTTTCTCTCCATCATTTTTCAACAAAGCTGAACCATCGTCTAGTGACAAAGCTGAATAAATACATACATGCATAAATCTGAAATCATAAGTTGAGGAGCCTTAGCTCAAATCATACCACAAGTTGAATAAAATTGGGAGTCTAGACTCCAAAATCATGCGGTAAGCTAATTAATATGAAATCATAAATAATACTTGAGCATATGGGCTTGCCCAATACTTAAACATGCTTTACTTGATTCTCTTGAAAACATGATCATGAACATGGATATCTTGAAAACATGTTTTTCGTCAAAAATATCTCATCACACTTGAATATACATCATAGATCTCAATTTTTCATGAACTCCCAAGGATGGGAATTATAATTTATAAAACTTGACAACATGATTTATAATTGAAAACATCATAAAACTTGCCAATAAATAATAATTCAATAATAGAAACATTCTTAGATCATACCCATGGTAGAAACTAAGGAAATTTATGCATTGGGTTAAAACCCCATAGGATCAACACATAGATATTCATGAATTAGAGAGGGATTGGGCATGGGTGTGAACAAATTCACCTATTCATAACCCTACATACCTGAAAGGGTCTGATTACACAAATTCCTTGATAGCCCAAAGAGAATTGAGGAAGAACTTGTAGAAAACTTATATTTGATCACCTTCTAAACCCTCAACTTGCATGCATGAATGTGAATGAGCTTAGAATAAACTGACAACTCTTAAAACTCCCTATTTCAAGCTTAAAACGATGTAGCTTAGGACCCTAGGGCTTAGGAATGACGTAAATACCCTTAATGAATTTCTTGGAAAAACTGTTTTGCCAGTGACAACGGATTTCAGAATGGTCCGTTGCAATCTCCCATGGTCCGTTACTACTTCTTATTGTTACAAATTGAATTCAGGTCTCAGATCCCCCACCACGACTGGACAGGACGGGTCGTTGCTAGCTCCAACAACTCATTGTTGCCTATCGTCGTCACCGCTGCCTTAACCTGGGATCCCTTTAAATGGATGCTAACAATGACCCATTGTTTCCTACAATGGATCATTCCTAGACCCATTACTTCCAACTCAAACCTACAGCACCTCACCACGGACACATCCAACAGATCGTTATTCGCACCAATGACCCGTACCACGACCCGTTTTGAGAAAATTTTCCATATTTTTCTACTTTTCATTTTCAAATCTCGGGTCTAGTGTTGGGCACTTCTTGGGTATTACAGTATCTCCCCCTTTGGATCATTCATCTTCAGATGAGGGAAAACATACAAAAAACAGAGAAATGCAATTGTCATACTCAAACACTGAACATACATGCTGAAACTATTTGAGTGACTGACTCCGTATCGAACTACATGACTAAATTGAACTCCCGAATCATACATACATCCATTTACATGAAAGAAGCTGGAATACAAGAGCTGAACATGAAACTAAGTAGAGCATGAAGGAGGAAATTGATATCTCAAGTTGAAACTGAGTCAGTAGGGAATAGATGCGGGTATTTGGCCATCACATCTTCTTCAGCTTCCCACATAGCTCCCTCAACATTCTGATTCCTCCATAAAATCTTAACTGAAGCTACTTTTTTGTTCCTTAGCTTCCGAACCTGACGATCCAGTATTTCCAATAGAATCTCCTCATAACTAAGGCTGTCCTTCACACTGACACTGTCCACGGAGACAACTAGAGATGGATCCCCCAAACACTTCTTTAAGAGTGATACATGAAAAACAGGATGAACGGAAACTAATTCTGAGGGAAACTCCAATTCATATGCCACCTTGCCAACCCGCTTCACAATCTGGTATGGGACAACATAACGGGGACCGAGTTTTCCTTTCTTTCCGAACCTCATTACTCCCTTCATGGGAGACACCTTTAGAAACACCCAATCATCAAAGTCGAACTCAAGTTCTCTCCTCCTCATGTCAACATAGCACTTTTGGCGACTTTGAGATGTTTTCAACCTATCCCGTAGGAGCTGAACTTTCTCCATGGCCTCATGGAATAAATCTAGTCCTATCATCACAGCTTCACCAACTTTAAACCAACCAATAGGTGATCTACATCTCCGCCCATAGAGAGCCTCAACTAGAACCATCTGAATGCTGGAATGGTAGTTGTTATTGTATGAAAACTCAATAAGAGGAAAATAGTCATCCCAACTATCCTTGAAGTCAATCACACATGCTCTCAACATGTCCTCGAGAGTCAAAATTTTCTCTCCGCTTACCATCCATTTGCGGGTGAACTGTTGTACTGAGATTGACTTGAGTACCAAGTCCTTTTTGAAACGATCTCCAAAGCTGAGAGGTAAATTAAGTACCTCTATCTGATATGATGGACAAGGGAACTACATGCAATCGAACTAGCTCTCGAATGTACAGTTTGGCATAATTCTCCGCTGAATCAATGGTTTTTATTGGTAAAAAATAAGCGGCTTTGGTCAACCTGTCCACGACCACCCAAATGGAGTCATACTGTCGACGAGTGCGAGGAAACCCTGTGATGAAGTCCATATTGATTTCTTCCCACTTCCAAGCAGGGATACTAATGTCCTGAAGCACACCTCCTGGTCTCTAGTGCTCAATCTTCACTTGCCGACAATTTGGACAGTTAGCTAAAAATTCTGTGATATCCTTGTTCACGCCATTCCACCAATAGACTTCCCGTAGGTCATGATACATCTTGGTGGAACTTGGATGTATCGAATACCTAGAACCATGAGCCTCATGCAACATTCAAGTTTTCAAATCCTCAACGTCCGGGACACACAAATGACCGTGATATCGAAGCACATCATCTCCCCCTTTGGAGAAGATCTCTATCTTCTAATTCCGAACGGCTTCCTTTGACTTTACCAAAATAGGGTCCTCGTCTTTTCTAGCTTTTACAGTAACCAAGGATGATTGTGACCCATTTGGAACTATAACACCATCATTAGTCGAGTCAACTGAACGAACTCCCAACCTTGCAAGTCGATGCACATCCTTCATCAGCTCCTTCCTTCCCTCATCTACATGAGACACACTCTCCCTAGAGAGTCTACTAAGTGCTTCTACTACTACATTGGCTTTACCCGGATGGTAAAGGACACTCATGTCATAATCCTTGGGTAGTTCCAACCACCTCCTTTGGTGTAGATTTAGATCCTTCTTGTAAACACATATTGTAGGCTTTTGTGGTCCATAAACACATCCATATAGACCCCATACAAATACTATCTCCAAATTTCCAATGCAAATACCGCCACTGCCAATTCAAGATCATAGTTCGGGTAATTCTTCTCATGAACCTTCAGCTGCCTGGAATCATATGCTACAACTTTACCATGTTGCATCAATACACAACCAAGGCCGATTCTAGAAGCATCCAATACACTACAATCCCATTGGTACCCTCAGGTAGGGTTAATACTGGTGCCGGGGTGAGTCGAGTCTTCAACTCTTGGAAGCTCTTCTCACAAGCCTCCGAACATTGAAACTTCACTTTCTTTTTGGTCAATTTGGTCAATGGTGATGCAATGGATGAAAAACCCTCAATAAAACTTAGATAGTAGCTAGCTAAGCCCAAAAGCTCTAGATATCTGAAGGATTCACCGGTCTAGGCCAATTTTTCATTGCTTCTACTTTCTGAGAGTCCACCTTTATACCCTCACTTGACACCACATGGCTCAAAAATGCCACTGAGTTTAACTTAAACTCACACTTGATGAATTTGACATATAATTGGAAAACTTTGAGAGTCTATAGTACCACTCTCAAATGAGTAGCATGCTCCTCCTCGCTCCAAGAGTATATTAGGATGTCATCAACAAACACAATCACGAATATATCCAAGTATGTCTTGAACACCCTTTTCATCAAATCCATAAAAGCTGCAGGAGCATTCGTTAGTCCAAAAGACATAACTATAAACTCATAATGACCATACCGCATCTTTAAGTATGTATTCGGGATGTCACTCTCCCAAACCTTGAGTTGATGGTATCCAGACCTGAGATCTATCTTCAGAAAGCACTTGGCACCTAGAAGTTGGTCAAACAAATCATTAACCCTGGGAAGTGGATACCTGTTCTTGATGGTGACCTTGTTCAATTGCTGATAATCGATACACATACGAAGAGAACCATCTTTCTTTCAGAAAAAGAGAGCTGGTGCACCCCATGGGGATTTGCTCGGTATAATGAACCCCTTATCTAAAAGGTCTTTCAACTGCTCCTTCAACTGCTTTAACTTGGCTGGAGCCATTTTGTAGGGAGGAATAGATATAGGCTGCGTATCAGGAAGAAGATCAATACCAAAATCAATCTCCCACTCAGGAGGGACTTTTAGAAAATCATCTAGAAAGACCTCTGGATACTCACATACTACTGGGACTGACTGGATAGTCGGGGTCTTGGATGTACAATCCTTAACACTAACTAGATGGTACACTCAACCCTTGGAGATCATCTTTCTGGACTTAAGGTAGGAAATGAAATGATATATAGGAACAGTTGAACTACCCTTTCATTTTAGGAATGGATCACCCGGAAATCTGAACTCTACTTCCTGGGTTCTACAATTAACTGAGGCATAACATGCAAATAGCCAATCCATGCCAAGGATAAAATCAAAATCAGTTATGGTTAAATCTACTAGATTTTCTTAAGTGTCCTTCTAAAGGATTGTGACCGAGCAACTTCTATACACCTGTCTACCTACAACTGAATCACCCACTTGAGTAGAGACTAAGAAGGGTTTCGATAAGATTTCGAGACTGACTCCAAAATTACTAGCTATATAGGGCATCACAAAAGGCAAAGTCGCCCCTGGATCTAATAAAGCATATACATCAAGATGGAAAACTCGCAACATACCAGTGACTACATCCAGGGAGACCTCTTGCTCCTAGCAGGATGCTAAGGCATAGAATCTGTTTCGGCACTGACTGCCACCTGTGCTAGTAGATGCCCCCTATTGGGCTGGGCGTGCCGGTGGAGTTGTTGAACTGGAAGCTAGGCCTCTGCCCCTATAATGGCCCTATCTACCTTTTGGGCAATCTCTGAGAATATGTACGGACTTCCCACACCCGAAGAAAGCACCTGTACCCGCCAAACACTGACCCGTGTGTCTTCGGCCACATCTACGGTACTCTAGGATACTGGAGTTTGTGGGCTTGCTGCTATGAACTATAGAGTATGCCACTCGTCCTCTATGGTTGTGCCTAGACTTGGATGGCTCACTCTTAGAAGAAGGCAATGGGGCTGAAGATATTTGTTCGGATTGCTGACGGTGCCCATTAGGTCTCTAATGGGAGAATCCGAAGCTATCGGTCCTGGCCCTCTTAGCCTCTCTCTCCTGCTCACTTTCCTGCACTGCCTCCATCTACTGGAAGTATAGGACTATTGGAGAAAAGTCCATGTCCTTAATAAGCATCGCGGTCAGATAATCCATGACCAAGTGGTCTGCTAAGCCATGCACGAACCGACTCACTCGGGCTCTCTGATCTGACACCATCTCAGGTGCATATCTGGATAAGCGAGTGAACTCTAAGGAATACTCTTGAATTTTCATCTTTCCCTGCTTTAGATTCACGAACTCGGCCGCCTTCAGCTCCCTCATCTCGCGAGGGAAGAACCCTATCTAGGAAAGTGACATGAAACTCGTCCCAACTGATAAGGCTTACTCCTGATGCCTTACTATCCTTCCACTGTTTAAACCAAATGTGTGCGACCCCCTTCAACTAATATAAGGCTAAATCAATACACTCTTTTCCAGTCATCCCCATGACCTGGGTGATCTTCAAAATCTCATGAATAAACTTATGTGGATCCTCGTTCACCTTCGATCCAAGAAACTCTGGTGGGTTCATCCTTAGGAAATCTCTGACTCGTGCTACCACCGTATTCCTATTCTGCAGGACATACGCTACTACCTACTAGTTGACGTGGGCAGTCAAGGCTTGTGTTAGCATCTGAATAGCTGCCTTGAATTCAGCATAGGCAACTGGCTCCAGTTCATGGTGCTCATGGGATGGTGGGGCTTGTTGGTGCCCGTCTCCATTGCCATCCTCGTGGCCATTTCCATTTCCATTCCTTCTACCATTAACTCTATGGGGAGGCATGATTCTACAATCACGAATAACACGAGTTTGAAGGATAGAGATACATTTCACCGCATGACATAGATCATGAAAAACGGGAACATTTCCTAAATGTAGGAGTGTAGTGTGCTTCATACCCATGAAAAAGACTATACTTAGCATGGATCTTAGAAACCCTAGTACACTTCAAAACCTATATCTATGATACCAAGTTTGTCACAACCCGAACATGGGCCCGGATTGAGAGACGGGACAAGGAACCCCAAGAGACTCCAACTCGACCCATGGAATGAACATAACTTCTACCTCAATCAATAAAAGAAGAAAATCAATCATGATAATCATAACAGAATTCTAAACATACATAACATTAGAATACAATAGCAAATCTGAAGCTGAATACAATCTATGTCTAAAAAGCCTCTACATTAGATGAGTTGATGGGACAAGACCTCAACTAACTCTCTAAGTCTGAAGCTGAAAATATGTAAACATAACTAAATAGAAAGAGGCCTCAATAGATGAGGACTCACCAATAGACATTGGATGCTAACTCTGGAACTAGCTAGTGACGGGGCTAAGTATGAATGTTGGAGCTTGTATCGTAACACAATACAACATAGAGTATGCGGTCAGTACGTGGTACGAAATATGCAAGGTAAGTAAAATCTCTTAATTAAGTAAAATAATTTAAAACATGCATAATATAAAACATAATCAAGATAAGAATTTGAGAGTAGGGCTTGCATGCTATTTTCTAAAATCACAATTTGAACATAACTAAACATCTTAACTGATTCGAATGACCCAAATCTGAAATCTGATTATCATAAGTAAAACTGAACATTGAGTCAAACCTGCTTTAGAAAATATATATATACATCATGAATGATAAACATGCATATCAGAAATCGTGACAAACAATGGGAGACTCATCATATAACCGACATTACCACAATTAAGCTTACGTGGTTCCAACTATCACACTTAAGTGGGTAGAGCTGTCCGAATTCTTGTTAGGGCTAAGGAAGATACCATCACATCCATATCAAGCTCAAGGACCCTTGGGGACAGGGGAAGCTCACAAGGGAGGTCCCAAAGTATATATGTAAACCTACGTTGGCGTGTAGTTCTGAGGCACAGGGTTGACTGACCCTTAGCCTACTAGGTGCGAGACACTACTCCCAAAAACATGTATTTTCCCTCTATCATTTTTCATCAAAGCTGAACCATCATCTAGTGACGAAGCGAATAAATACATACATGCATAAATTTGAAATCATAACATGAGGAGCCTTGCATCAAATCATAACACAAAATGAATAAAATTGGGAGTCTAGACTCCAAAATCATGTGGTAAGTTAATTAACATGAAATCATAAATCATATTTGAGCATATGGGCTTGCCCAATACTTAAACATGCTTTACTTGATTCGCTTGAAAACCTGATCATGGACATGGATAACTTGAAAATATATTTTTTGTCACAAATATCTCATCACACCTGAACATACATCATAGATCTTAATTTTTCATGAACTTCCATGGATGGGCATTATAATTTATAAAACTTAAAAACATGATTTATAATTGAAAACATCGTAAAACTTGCCCATAAATCATAATTCAATAATAGAAACATGTTTAGATCATACCCATGGTAGAACTTAGGAAATTCATGCATTAGGTTAAAACCCTATAGGATCAACATATAGATATTCATGAATTAGAGAAGGATTGGGCATGGGTGTGAACAAATTCATCCATTCATAACCCTACATATTTGAAAGGGTCTGATTACACAAATTCCTTGATAGCTTAAAGAGAATTGAGGAAGAACTTATATATAACTTAGACTTGATCACCTTCTAAACCCTAAACTTGCATGCATGAATGTGAATGAGCCTAGAACTTACCCCTCTTAAAGCTCCCTATTTCGACCTTAAAATGATGTAGTTTAGGACCCTAGGGCTTAAGAATGATGAAAATATCCTTAATGAATTTCTAGAAAAAACTGTTCTGCCAGTTACAACGGACGTCAAAACGGTCTGTTGCAAGCTCCCACAGTCCATTACTACCCCTCGTTGTTGCATCCCGAATTCAGGTCTAAGATCCCCCACCACGACTAGATAAACGAGTCGTTGCTAGCTCCAATGACTCCTTGTTGCCAGTCGTCGTCACCACTGCCTATCCTGGGATCCCTTTAAACGGTTGCTGACAATGGCCCGCTGTTTCTTACAGGGGGTAATTTGTAGACCCATTACTTCCAACTCCAAACTTGTAGTACCTCGTCACGGACACATCCAACGGGTCGTTAGCCACACCAATGACCCGTACCATGACTCGTTCTGAGAAAATTTTCCAGATTTCTACTACTTTTCATTTTTAAATCCCGGGTCTAGTCTTGGGAAATTTCGGGGTATTACAATGTTTGTCTCATGAATTCAATTCAGTCATGTTTCTTGATGTTTGGCATATTTCTATGCCCATTTGCGATGTTTTTACCCATATTTGATCATGTTTTGAGTTCATAATCCTTAATTTATGCTTAAATTTTTTTTGTGTGCGTCTTTTATGTGCTAACAAACGATTTGAGTTTATTTGAGTAGGAAACTAAGCAAAATAGTCTCAAAATGATGCAAGGAGTGAATATTTGAGGATCTGAAGGGTCAGGTGCTATGGCTGGTGCCCCGCACCACGTCCTAAACTTCAGAGAACAAAATGTCAAGTTGGGGAACACCAGCTCTTGAGCTCCAGAGAATTGCACTTCACAAACTTGGCGAGATTAGTGGTGCCTCGCGCTAGAGGTGTCTGACTTGAAGAAATTTTACAAACACCTTGGCGAGATAGAGGGGGTGATGCACCAGACCTTGTTTGGAGCTGAAATTGTTGGAAATATGACTAAGTCTATGGTGCGATACATGGGGAAGCATGCCAGGGTCATTCCGAGCCAGAAAATACTGATTTTACACCTAAGTTTTGAAGGGAAGAAGCATCATTTGAAGGCTCATCTATAAATAGAGGCCTTAGGTTGTTTGTTGAGCAGCTTTTGACATCTTGGAGAATTCTTTAATCATTTTTTACATTCTGTACTTCATTTATGAAAGCTTATAAGCCGTTTGGAAGGAAGACACAATTCTACAACTAGGTTTTTTCTTCTTTACTTTATATTTTCATATGATGATGGTTAAAAATTCATTTTTCTACTTGTATATGAATGGCTAAACTTATATTCTAGGGTTTTGGCAATGGTGAATAGTTGATTGTTGGAAAGACTAATTAAATTTGGTTTTGATTCTTCAATTGTGGTTGTTTGTATTTATTTGTGTTAATTTATTATTTATAAGATTGATCACCTTGTATATAATCCATACGCTTTTGATTGAACTTGGAAAAGGAAATCAAAAGGGTTAAAAATAAATACAGAATGGGAATTCAAAGGCCCTTGAACCTATTGGTGATAGGATAGAAGTTTTATTAAGGATAGGGATATACCCTCAACCCCATCTAGTTGAAATATAAGTAGGCATAATCGTCATTTCATTTTTCTCCTGTGACCACAAGGATCTAGATGTTAGGGTTCATGAAATAGTTCTTGGATGCTAGGGATTGATAATGCTCAAACTCACACTTTCTGACAAAGTATGAAGTGGTCGCTGTCAATAAACAACCCAACTAAGAGGTTGGGGTCGATCCCACAGGGAATATGGAAGGATATAGAAGAATTCTAGTATTTAAGATTTTAAGTCAATTATCTTCTCAAGGGGGAATTTTTAAAAGTAACAAGTAATATTATTGAGAAATTGAAGGTTGATTCCAAATTAATGCAATTAACTAGGGTAAGTGTTCCCTATGGATTCATAACTACGTCGGGTTTTACACTTGTGATCTATACCAATACTTGTAGAACTGATAACTAGGGTTCATCCAAACGACCGGTTCATCCCTATTGGATGACTATACTTAATCACTGGGATAGGTCTCATGAGCTATTTCAATCTAACCATTCTCAGTATGTTTGAAATTTAACTATCCTGCGACCACAACTCAAGTTAATTCAATGATTGTAAAAATCAAGACTTTGTTGTAATTCTCTTTTCCTAATCTCTACCTCTCTAGGCTCAAGCAAGTAGAGAATTCAGGCAAGTCCTACCATTGTGCACCATTAAGAAATGTTTAAGATGAAGAGAATGCAATATAAGTGTTTAGTATTGGTTTAGGATTACGTCGTGCAAACCCTAGTTTGTTAATTCAGCATGATTCCCACAATCCTAGTTGTGGAAGTTTTAGCCTCTCATAATTATAAGTAAATTCATAGCATTCATAGAAAAAAATATAAATTAATACTTACAACGATGATAGGAAGAAACTCACTTGATTATTGCAAAAACAAGGAAGAACAATTCAACAATAAGTATCTCGATGTATTTCTAACTCTTAAATCTAAGTTGTAAATTGTCTCCAAATATTCACTCTAAAATCATGCATACATCGTTCTCCCCATTACATAAAAATAAAGGGTATTTATAGTAGCGGATTTATGCTTTTCTTGTTCCCTCAGGGATTTGATTTGGGACTTGTAGCTCCTTTTTCTAGTTGAAGTGGAATAAACTTGTTGGCAGCCGAACAAGGTTGGCGCGCCACGCCTGGCATCACGCTAGATGAGCTGCGCCTCGCGTATGGCATCATGCCAATGTAGTGCTGCGTCATGCATGTCACTACACTGAAGAATTGGCTCTTCACGCCTCTCCTCATGTAGCAGTGCCTGCACGCCGCGTTGCTGGTCGCGCAAGGGTGCCAGTGCACTATTTTACCCTTGTTCTTGCTTTGTTCAGTCCATCTTCTTCTCATTCATTCCAAAAGACTCAAATACACCCAAATAAATCACTTTTAACCCTAACATCATCTCATTATGTGCGTTAGCACTTTTTTCACAAATGTATAACATAAACACATGCAAACACACATAATTTATTCTCAAAATATAGTAAAGTACGAGAAAAATATGGCTAAGAAGTGCATAAATATTCCCTTCATCAAGGATAGTGACAAGAAATGGGATAGTAACTTGCAACTAACAACCATAGGTAGAATCATGCCAGTTTAATTACGTCATGAAAACTCAACTTGAAACCAACCAAGTGATATTACCTAGTCTTTCACCATAATCGAAATACAATCAGGCTTATAGCTGTTTTTAGTTAATTTTTTATTTGAAGTTTTATTAGTTTAATTTTCCAAACCAATCTTCATTTTAACTGTTTGGTAGATTACTGAAATTAAAGTGATAACTTTATAATAATTAAATTGACAAGTCCCATGGGTACGATATCTAGACTTCAAAATCCTATATTACTTGACGGCCATGTGCGCTTGCGAGTGCTTGGGCGACATCTAGTTTTTGGCGCCTTTTCCAGGGACTTGAATATTGTTTAATCATTTGTAGGTTAGAATTTTGTTTCACTAATCTGTACTTTAAGTTTGTTTCTTGTTATTGTTGAAGTTCACAGAGTTGTTTGCCTTAGTGTATGCCAAGTACGAGAAGTCAGGGACCACTTTTGGCTTCTCTTGATCCTGAAATAAAGAGAACCTTTCGAAGGTTAGCTATGGAAAATATCAGGCAAGCAGCAGGTGAAGATAATGAGAGAGTTCCAGTGATGCATTTTTCTAGGCCTAATTTGGAGAATGCTTTAAAAGCAATCGTCAAACCGCCCATCACTGGGAACTTTAAGCTGAAAGAAGGGACCATACAGTTGGTCCAAAACACTTGTCAATATTAGGGAAAGCAGCACGAGGATCCCCACAGGCATCTGATGACATTCGTAGAGCTGAGTGAAAATTTCCACTATAAGAACGTGTCAGATGAATATGTCAAGCTGAATCTGTTTCTGTTCTCACTTATAGGGGAAGCCAAGGAGTGACTTCAAAATGAGCCTGCAGGATCCATCACCACTTTGGAGATCCTCTCTAATAAGTTCATCAACCGGTTTTTCTCTTTGAGAAGAACTAAAGAACAGAGGGGAAAGATCTCCAGATTCATACAGAAAGATAGAGAAATTCTAGCTCAAGAATGGGAACATTACAAGGGTTACTTGAGGGATTTTCCACATCATATGCAGTCTAAGGAGATAATTAGGCATAATTTCTTAGATGGTCTAAACCATGAGTCTAAGATACTCCTTAATGCTACTGCACAAGGACAGATTCTTTCCAAAATCTATGATGAAATTGAGGCTCTCTTGAACCTCATGTCTGCTGGGAGTAAGGATTATCAAGACTCAGGCAAAGGATTTACAGTAGCAAAGGTGGCAAAAAAGCTGGAAGTGGATGGTGTTGCAGCAATCGAAGCAGACATTAGCCAGCTAGTGAATGAATTAGTAAGTTACTAACCACACCAGCAGGAGGCCAAGTACAAAAAGTACAATAGGTACAAATCCCACCACCATTATGTGAGGTGTGTGGAGAAAGCCACGCTTATTTAGGTTGTCCTCTTAATCTTGAGTTTGTATATTTTGTGGGACAACAAGGTCGTGGTGGAGGTTTTGCAGGTAATGGCTATAATCAGGGGTACCGGAATGGAGAAACTCCCTCATGGGGAGGGAAGCAAAACTTCCAAAGGCACCAGAACACTTATCAAAGGACACAAGGCCATCAGCATAACAGTGCTCTTTAGGAGACAATGAAGCAATGGATGGTGCAGTAGACACAAGTAGTTAATGAAATGTAAAAGTCCATCCATGAGCTTGAGAGGTAGATGGGGCAATTGGACCTACAGTAGAACAATAGACCATAAGGGGCACTCCAAGGAAAATGTAAATGTTATTTTTTTGCACAATTGTACAGAGTTGGGTGAAGCTATCTGTTATACCTCGAGAACTCAAAAATTGGACCCGGGAGTTTAAAACAGGGAAAAACTAAAAATATGGATTGCAGGCATAGGAAGAGTCATTGGACGACTCGTGAGGAGAGCCCACGAGTCGTCAGGTGACTCATGGGGAGGCCTGGGAGAATGGGAATAAGATTAAGGAAAAGGGAGTCCCCATAGGCTTGGGAACAACTCGTGATTAGACACCACGAGTCGTTAGGTCATCAGTGGGCAGGAGGTATAAGAAAAATAGAAAAGGCAAGGCAGTAGGAGACCACGAATCATCATGTCTGGCAACAAGTCGTGGTATTAGTCGTTAGGTGAAATTTCAATAATTGGCATAAGGAAGGCAGTGCGCTTGATGAGTGGTGGCCACGACTCGTGGCCACCCGTAATGAGTTGTTATGTCATCTGTTAAGACCACCAATTATCAGTTAATATAGTGTACCTGATGGTAAAGATGACGGATTGTTTTGGCATGTGATGAGTCATCAGGTCCCTCATTGGGACCCCCAGATAGTTATTCTTTGCGAAATAGTAAGGGTTTTTTTTTTGTAATTTCCTAAGATCCTAAGGCCTAAACTATGTCGTTATGGGTTATGAATAGGAAAATTTAAAGGGATTAAGTTCTTTTTTCTCTTCATTTATGCATGCAAGAATAGTGAGAGGCAATCTAAGGAGATTCTAGGCTCTTCTCTTCAATTCTTCCAATTTCATTCTTGGGTAATCAAGGGTAGTAAAGAATCAGATATTTCCAGGTACGTAAGGCTATCAATGGGTGATTTCTTCCACACCCATGCCCCTCCTCTGTGATTTTTACAAAGATTTCAACAAAAACTCATGGGGTTTTGAATTTGATTTACTTAAACTCTAATGATTTGATTATGGATTTTGTGATTTTAATATCTTATCATAATTTATGGGATTTAATCAGTTTTTTTATTTAAATTAATTATAGTATTGTTGATTTGGAGGTTCTATGTATTTAAGCCTAATTATGCATGCCTCATGATGAGTTGATTTATGATCTATTTACCCATTGATGATATCTATAAACCCGACATGAATTATGATTTAAATCATGAATTTATTATGTTACCCATTATGATTTTATGGAATTCAAGCTATATTCAAGATCTACAAGTATGATTCTTATGAATCGTGAATTATGTTTTTGGCTGATTCATGGGCCCCATGTCATGGCTAGTTCATGTATGTTCAAGAATGTTTATGATTATCATGATTCAACTAGACCATGAATCCATGCATATTATACTATGAGCACTATATATATGTTTTGGGAGTAGTATCGAACATCGAGTAGGTTCGAGGCCTAGGTTCTGCCCCGAATCTCATAAACTACGTGCCACCGTAGGTATTTGGGACCCTTCATGACTGTCCCTAGCCCAATTGGCCCTTATCATGTATGATCACGCCTTTCACGGTTCGACCCTTAGCAAGGTACGAACACCCTCCCAACTAGGGTCACAAGTCGGGTTTCATGTGTGCTCATATGGGGTTGTCGGTAAAGAGAATCTCCCACAGTTCCTCATGACTTATGCACGTTTATGAATATGTATATTGGCTCAAGTTATGTTCACTAAAGCTTTCCTTTTATGATTATGATTACGATTGCGTTACAAATGTTTTGAAAACCTTGCGCCTTATGTTATATTATGATGTTTATGATTTGAGAATGAAGTCCTACTCTTATCATCATTTATGAGTTTTTATATGTATTAAATGTCCATTTTACTTACCTTGCATACTCATTACATTCGACGTACTGACTGCATACTTTTTATGCTGTATCATTTTATGATATAGGCCCTAGCTCTTCGGTTCACCTCACCTGTAGATTGTCTTAGAGTTGTTCTCAACATACTTAATGAGTCCTCATGTTCTGAGGGCTATGCATTTAGACTCTATGTTGTTCGCTCAGTTTCACGATTGTTGGGTTAGTTGGAGAGTTGTCCCTTCAACCCGTCTTTTCATGATGAGTGGCTTATCAGACTATAAGTTGTAATCAGCCGTATCATATGAGTCTAGTTTCGCTTTTCCTTTTATTATGTCATGATTACGTTCTATTTATGCTAAGTCACCTGCTCATGTGATTGGGATTTGATATATGCTCATGCCATGGGTCGACTTGGCGTCCCCCGGGGCTCCTTGTCTAGTGTCTACGATCCGGGTGTATGTTCGAATCATGACACTATCCCTGGAACATAAAAAGTTGATGAGGAATAGGTTGTGAGTTCCAAGACTGAGGTAGGTGGGTCCAACAAAGTCACGACCCAAACGTACACCCATATCGTAGACATGGGACAAGGAGACCCGAGAGACCCCAAGTCGACCCATGGCATGAGCATACATCTAATTCAATTACATGAGCGGAAGACTTAATGTAAAGAACGTAATCATAGCATAGTATAAGGGAAAATCAGTACAAGACTTATACAATAAGGTGGAACTATAACTTGTAGTTTGGTAAACCTCTAAATATGAAAGACGGATGGATGGGACAACTCCCTAACTAATCCAACATCCAGAAACTGAAAGAACAACATAGAGCATGAACATACAACCCTCGAAACATGAGGACTCACCAAGAGCGCTGAGAGCGAATCTGAAACTATCTATGGGTGAGGATGAGCCTGAGAATTGGGACCTGTATCATGAAACGATACAACATAGAAAGTATGCGGTCAGTACGTGGAATGTACTGAGTATGCAAGGTAAGTAAAATGGAAATTTAAAACATATATGAAATTCATAAATGATCATAAGACTGGGGCGTCATGCTCGTATCGCAAATCATAAAAACATATCATATGGCTCAAGGTTTTCAAAACATCCGTAACATAACATAATCATAATCACAATGGAAGAGATTTACTTAACATGACTTGAGCCCACATACATAATCACAACATGCATAAATCATGAGGAACAGTGGGAGATTCTCTTAAATAACACACCCCATAAGAGCACACATGAAGCCCGACTTGTAACCCTAGTCGGGAGGGTGTTCGTACCTTGCCAAGGGTAGAACCATGAAAGTGTGATATCACCATGAAAAGGGCCATTTGGGCCAGGGGCTAACATGAAAGGGTCCCGTCATACCTACGGTGGCATGTAGTTCATGAGATCTGGGGCTTAACTTGAGCCCTGAACCTACTCGGTGTCCGATACTACTCCCAAAAAATATATAGTGCTCATAGTAATACATACTTGAGTTCATGGGCTAGCTAAATCATGATAATCATAAAAATGGTTGAACATATAAGAACTAGCCATGACTTGAGGCTCGTGAGTCAGCCAAAAACATAATTCATGATTAAAAAGATTCATACATACTCGTAGATCATGCATATAACTTGAATTTCATAAAAATCATAATTGGTAACATAATGAATTCATAATTTAAAACATAATACATGTCAGGATTTTAAATATCAACAATGGAAACAGTAGATCATAAATCAATTCATCATAGGGCATTTATAATTAATATTAATTGTTTAGAAAATCGAAATCACCAATATTATAATCAATTTAAATCTCAAAAGATGATCAAAATCCATAGATTAAGATAGTATTTCAAAATCGCAAAACCCATAATTAAATCATTTGATTTTTATAAATGGATTACAAAACCCCATAAGTTTTTGATAAATTTTAAGTAATATCATAGAGTAGGATCATGGGTGTGGAAGAATTCACCCATTGATGACCTTATATACCCGGGATTATCAAATCCTAACTCTCCTTAGAAACCCAAGAGTGAAATTTAGAGGAATTGAAGAAGAACACCTTGAATAACCTTATATTCTCTTCCCTATATTCTTGCATGCATGAATAAGGCTTAACATGGACTAATCCCCCTTAAAAGACCCTATTCAGACCTTAAAATGACATATTTTAGGCCTTAGGAATTTAGGAATTACGAAAACACCCTTACTAAAAAAGTAGAAATTCCTGGTTGCCAGTCCCCAAGAGGGACCTCACGAGTCGTTGCTAGGGGGCACGACTCGTAGCTGGGATCCTTGACGTACTGCCCAAACAAGCTCAAGGGACCCCAGGAGGGACCCTAGGAATTGTGGTGGGTGACCACGACTTGTGGTCACCACCTGTTGTCCCTACTGCCTCAATCCCTAGCCATGCATTGCATCCTCGCCACGGGTGACATCACGAGTTGTGAGGTCTGGCCACGACTTGTGGTCACCCCTGTGGCCTCTCAATACTCTACCAAGCCTAGCCTGACCACGAGTCAATTCATGACTCGTGGTCCCACTTGACGAGCACCTTATGAACCGTCTTGTGACCTGGTGCGAATTTCCAGTTTTTCTCCGTTTTGACTCCCGGGTCTGATCCTTGGGTTCCCGGGGTATTACAGTATCTCCCCCTTGGGAACATTCATCCTCAAATATTAGAAACATGAAGAAATTCAGAAACAAGCTATCACCATACATAAATACTGATCATTTAAGTTGAAAACTGACGGATTGACTACCTCCAGAAAAATCTACACAACTGAAGTGAATTCAGACATCACATACATTTACAATATCATAAAACAAACTTGTGTGCATGAACTGAACCTGAAAACTGATTATAGGTTTAGGGAAAAAACTGATACCTTAGGTCGCAACTGAGCCGGTAGAGAATAAATATATGTATTTTGTCATCATATCTGCTTCGGCTTCCCATGTAGCTCCCTCAACATGTCAATTTCTCTATAAAACCTTAACTGAGGCTACTTCCTTGTTCCTTAGCTTACGGACTTGACGATCTAATAGTTCCATCAGAATTTCTTCATAGCTGAGGCTATCCTTTACACCAACGCTGTCCATTGGGACTACTAAAGCTGGATCACCCAATACTTTTTCAACACTAACACATGAAACATCGGATGAACTGAAGATAACTTCGAGAGCAAGTCCAACTCATATGCCACCTTACCAACTCTCCTCACAACTCGATAGGGGCCAGCATAGCGGGGACTAAGTTTCCCTTTCTTTTCGAACCGCATGAATCCCTTCACGGGAGATACCTTTAGAAATACCCAATCGTCCACCTCAAACTCCAAATTTCTTCTCCTTACATAGGCATATGATTTTTGACGAATCTGAGTGATTTTCAACCGGTCCGTTATCAATTGAACCTTCATCATCGCCTCGTGAACCGAATCTAGCCTTAACACAGCTGTCTCACTAACCTTAAACCACCCAATGGGAGATCTACACCTCCTCTCGTAGAGAGCCTCGAACGGTGCCATTTGGATACTGGAGTGATAACTGTTATTATAAGAAAACTCGATCAAGGGCAAATGATCCTCCCAATTACCTTTAAAATCCATAACACATGCCCTCAACATATCCTCAAGAGTCTGGATTGTTCGCTCGGCTTAGCCATCCGTTTGCAGATGAAAGGCCGTGTGAGCTTGACTTTAGTCCCAAGTCCCTTCTAAAAAGACCGTTAGAATTGGGAGGTAAACTGAGTACCTCAGTCAGAAATAATAGACAAGGGCACTCCATGAAGTCGAACCAACTCTCGAATATATATCTTGGCATAATCATCCGCTGAATCCATGGTTTTGACCAGTAGAAAGTGTGCAGCCTTGGTTAACCTGTCTATCACTACCCGAATGGAATCATAGTGTCGTCGAGTACGAGGTAGGCCTATAATGAAATCCATGTTAATCTCTTCCCACTTCCATGTGGGAATGCTAATACCCTAAAGTACGCCTCCGGCCTTTGATGCTTGACTTTCACTTGCTGATAGTTTGGACATTTGGCTGCGAACTTTGCAATATCCTTCTTCATACCATCCCACCAATAGATTTCTCGCAAGTCCCGATACATCTTCGTGGATCCTGGATGGAAAGAATATCTGGTACCATGTGCCTCATGTAATATCCGAACTCTCAAATTATCAATGTCCGAAACACATAGTCGACCCTGGTACATAGCACACCATCTCACCCTTGGGAGAAAACCTCCACCTTTTGACTCCGCATTGCTTCCTTTATCTTTTTCAAAATTGGATCCTCATCTTGCTTAGATTTGACATCAACCACAAAGGATGACTCTGACCCATTCTGTACAATAATGCCGCTATCGGTCGAGTCGATCAATCTAACTCCCAATCTTGTAAGCCGGTGGACATCCTTCACCAACTCCTTCTTTCCCTCATCCACGTGGGACACACTCTCCATAGAGAGACTACTAAGTGCATCCACCACCTCATTAGCCTTGCTTGGGTGGTAAAGAACACTCATATCGTAGTTCTTTAATAACTCCAACCACCTCCTTTTCCGAAGATTGAGATCCTTCTGCCTGAGCACATATTGTAAGCTCTTGTGATCCGTGAATACATCCATGTGGGCCCCATACCTCCATATCTTCAATGCAAACACTACCACGGCCAATTTTAGATCATGGCTCTAGTAGTTCTTTTCATGAACTTTCAACTATCGAGAGGCATATGCTATTACTTTCTCATGCTGCATCAATACACATCCCAGTCTGACTCTCAAAGCATCAAAATGTACAACAAAGCCATCTGTGCCCTTGGGTAGAGTCAACACTGGTGCTGAAGTAAGTCGAGTCTTTAATTCCTGGAAGCTTTCCTCACAAGCCTCCGACCATTGGAACTTCACCTTCTTCTGAGTCAACTTGGTCAAAGGTGCCGCAATAGATGAGAAACCCTCAAAAAATCTCTGGTAACCTGCTAGGCACAAGAAACTCTGAATTTTCGAAGGATTCACCAGTCTGGGTCAATTTTTCACTACTTTGATTTTCTGGGAATCTATCTTTATGCCCTCACCTGATACCACATGGCCTATAAAGGCCACCGAATCCAACCAAAACTCACATTTGCTGAACTTTGCATATAACTGACGATCCTGGAGGATCTGAAGCACTATTTTCAAGTGAGGGATATGCTCCTCCTCGCTCTGAGAGTATATAAGAATATCATCAATGAACACATTTACGAACATGTACAGATACTTCTTGAACACCCTTTTCATCAGGTCTATAAAAGTTGTAGGAGAATTGGTTAGTCCAAAATACATAACAAAAAATCCGTAGTGACCATACCGAGTCCTGAAAGCGGTTTTCGGGATGTCACTCTCCCAAACTCTGAGCTGGTGATACCCGGACCTTAGATTTATCTTCGAGAAGCACTTGGCACCATGGAGCTGGTCAAATAAATCATTGATCTTGGGCAAGGGGTACCTGCTCTTGACAGTGACCTTACTCAACTGCCGATAATCAATACACATCCGAAGGGATCCATCCTTCTTTCGAACAAATAGAATCGGTGTACTCCATGGAGACTTGCTCAGTCTAATGAAACCCTTATCCAACAAGTCCTTCAACTGTTCTTTTAACTCTTTTAACTCGGCTGGAGCTATCCTGTAAGGAGGAATGGAGATAGGGGAACACCTCCGAATACTCACACCCCACCGGAACTGATACCAACTTTGTCACAACCCAAATGTACACTCGGATACCAAGTTTGTCACAACCCTACGGCTCTGATACCAAGTTTGTCACAACCCAAACGTAAACTCGGATCGTAGACATGGGACAAGGAGCCTAGAGAGACCCGAAGTAGACCCATGACATGAGCATACATCTAATTCAATCACATGAGCGGAAGACTTAACATAAAGAACATAATCATAGCATAGCATAAGGGAAAATTAGTATAAGACTTATATAATACCGCAGAATACAACTTGTAGTATGATAAGCCTCTAAACATGAAAGACAGATTGATGGGACAACTCCCCAACTAATCCAACATCCAGAAACTAAAAGAACAACATAGAGCACGAACATACATCCCTCGAAACTTGAGGACTCACAAAGAATGTTGAGAGTGAATCTGAAACTATCTATGGGTGAAGATAATCCTGAGAACTGGGACCTGTATCATGAAACGATATAGCATAGAAAGTATGCGGTCAGTACGTGGAATGTACTGAGTATGCAAGGTAAGTAAAACGGACATTTAAAACATATATGAAATTCATAAATGATCATAAGATTGGGATTTCATGCTCGTATCATAAATCATAATAACATATCATATGGATCAAGGTTTTCAAAACATTCGTAACATAACATAATCATAATCACAAAGGAAGAGATTTACTTAACATGATTTGAGCCCACATACATAATCACAACATACATAAATCATGAGGAACAGTGGGAGATTCTCTTAACCGACATACCCCATATGAGCACACATGAAGCCCAACTTGTAACCCTAGTCGGGAGGGTGTTCGTACCTTGCTAAGGGTAGAACTATGAAAGTGTGATATCACCATGAAAAGGGCCATTTGGGCCAGGGACTAACATGAAAGGGTCCCATCATACCTATGGTGGCATGTAGTTCATGAGATTCGAGGCTTAACTTTAGCCTTGAACCTACTCGGTGTTCGATACTACTCCCAAAATATATATAGTACTTATAGTAATACGTATGTGAGTTCATGGGCTAGTTAAATCATGATAATCATAAACATGCTTGAACATATAAGAACTTGCCATGACTTGAGGCCCGTGAGTCAGCCAAAAACATAATTCATGAATAATAAGATTCATACATACTCGTAGATCATGCATATAGCTTTAATTTCATAAAAATCATAATTGGTAACATAATAAAGTCGTAATTTAAAACATAATTCATGCCGGGCTTTTAAATATCAACAATGGAAATAGTAGATCATAAATTAATTCATTATGGGGCATGCATAATTAAGCTTAATTGTTTAGAAAATCGAAATCAACAATATTATAATCAATTTAAATCTCAAAAGATGATCAAAATCCATAAATTATGATAATATTTCAAAATCACAAAACCGCTAACTAAATCATTTGATTTTTATAAATAGATCACAAAACCCCATGACTTCTTAATAAATTTTAAGTAAAATCATAGAGTAGGAGCATGGGTGTGGAAGAATTCAACCATTGATGACCTTATATACCTGGGATTATCAAATGCTAACTCTCCTTAGAAACCCAAGAGTAAAATTTAGAGGAATTGAGGAAGAACACCTTGAATCACCTTCTATTCTCCTCCCTACACTCTTGCATGAATGAATGAGGCTTAACATAGACTAATCCCCCTTAAAAGACCCTCTTCAGACCTTAAAACGACATAGTTTAGGCCTTAGGAATTTAGGAATTACGAAGACACTCTTACTAAAAACGTAGAAATTCCTGGTTGCGAGTTCCCACGAGGGACCTCACATGTTGTTGTTAGGGGTCATAACTCGTGGTCGGGATCCGTGATGCCTACTACCCAAACAAGCTTAGGGGACCCCATGAATCGTGGTGGCTGACCAAGACTCGTGGTCACCACCCGGAGTCCCTACTGCATCAATCCCTAGCCATGCATTCCATCCTCGCCATGGGTGACCTCACGAGTCGTGAGGTCTGGCCACGACTCGTGGTCACCCCGTGGCCTCCCAATACTCTTCCAAGCCCAGCCTGACCATGAGTCACTTCACGACTTATGGTACCACCTGATGAGCCACCTCACGAACCGTCCCTAGACCTAGTGAGAATTTCTATTTTTTCTCCATTTTGACTCCCGAGTCTGATCCTTGGGTTCCTGGGGTATAACAAGAAACCCAAAATCGAAGATTGTAGTAGATAGGCTACCTCACCTATTACCTCAAAGGTTGAAGAAGAAGACAGAGGACATAACTTGTAGTAAGTTCTTTAAGTTTTTAAAGTAGGTTCATGTGAATATTCCATTGGTGGAGCTTTTGTAGGAAGTCTTGAAGTACGCTTGGTACCTCAGGGTTATCATTGCCAATAAGAGGAGATATACAGAGTTTGAAATGGTGGCTCTTATAGAAGAGTGTAGTTCCCAAATCAAGAACAAAATTCCTAAAAATCTAAAGGACCCCGAGAGCTTCACTATCCCTGTCTGTATTGGGAGAAAGGATGTTGGTAAGCCTTATCTGATTTGGGTGCCAGCATTAACATTCTTGCGTCCCTGTTCAAAACTCTGGGATTAGGTGAACCACGTCCTACCACAGTGACATTGCAACTTGCAGACTAGTCTCTAGCCTATCCCGTAGGAATCAGTAAAGATGTCTTGATTGAGGTAGGACCTTTCATCCTGTCGATGGACTTTATAATCCTAGACTATGAAGTAGATACAGTAGTTCCCCTCATTTTGGGGAGAGGATTTTTAGTCACCCTCGATGCTATCATACATGTGAAGTCAGGCGAGATGTCTATGAGAGAAGATGGTCAAGAGGCAATGTTTGAAATGTTTAGAGCAGCATGAATGCCACCTCACTATGGGGACTACACAGTGAAGCCTGAGGGAGAACCTGGAGGGAGTAAGAAGTTAGTTGAGCAGCGTATACTGCATGAAAGTTTAGAAGATCCTTGGTATGGTCACAAGTCCACTAGCATGAAGGAGTGACGGGGACCATAATTGTGTCGCAACGTTAAATCAGGCGCTGCATGGGAGGCAACCCATGAACATCATGCCACGACTATAACTACGGAGCTTGGTGGGAGGCAACCCATCCTTCTAACATTTTGTATATTCTTCTTTGTTTTGTAGAGATGAACAGCGCATAAGAGGCAAAAACAAGTTGGGACATTGAGATGAATAATGTAAGTCTGGGGTGAGATGCATGGCAGTGGGTGCTAGGAGTTAAATCCTAAAAGAATTTTTTTTTCAGTTGAGGCTATGGGTGGTGCGCCACGCCAGCCTTTGTATCTAGAGAAAATGTTTTTCAAACTCTGTGTTGAGACAGAGGGGGCGCGGCGCCAGGTGCTATTCTACAAAAAAATTTGGTGAGATTGAGTCACTATAGACTCAAAATAGCTTAAAATTACATAAAAGCCCATGTCCACTTCTTTAATTAAAGCCCCATTCATCCTTTACCCTCACAAAGTTGAAAAACATAAATCAAAAAGTTCCTTTCTCTCTCTCCCTTATGTCGTAACTTTCTCTTCCCCTCTCCCCTTCATTGTTGTCTTCTCCAAAGCTTTGGTGAAGCTCTCATCTTCAACTCAAGTAAGTATACTTCTTCTTTCTTGGTTAGAAAATGATAAAGGTATTCTCCCACACCCTTCTCCCCCAATATTTAGAACCCAAATCACCATTGTTGGTGAAAAGCTTGAATTTCATGTTTTGTGTTTTATGAGCTTAATGTCTTAAATTCTTCCGTGATAGTATGTTATCTTTGCTTGGTAGCTTGATTCTTGGTTGAATATGGTGATTTGAACTTGTGGGGATGATGGGGGTTTGTGAATGGAAGTCATGAATATTGGTGGGTAGATGCATTAATTGTAGAGAGAGAGAATACACGAGCTTTGAATTCTTAAATATGATAAATGCTTGAGTTGGTGACATCCTTAGATTAAGTCATGTTGGAAGGTAGTAAATTGCTTATTTATTGTTGATTGAATTTAATAGTGTTACTTCCATACATGAATGATATGAATTATGAATTGGAGGAGGAAAGTGAGAGGGATGACCTAGTTGAGGCAATCTTGAAAAAGTTGAAATTAGAGAGAGTAGAGAAGAAGAAAAATCCATAAACTTGGTGTAGTACGGAGTTAGTGAATCAAATTGAATTGTTTAGATTCGATGATGATGGGGGAAGTCTTGAGTACTCCATTTGATAAATTCTCACAAGTATGCTAGCAAATTAAGTGTGGGCTGGATTTTGCTCCTTCAACACTTAATTAGTTAGCCATGTCATTCATAGACTAATTTTGTGAAGTTCTTGATGTTTGCTTGTTAGGTACCATGGAATCAAAAGAAAAGGAGGTGGTTGTTGCAGATCTAAGTCTTAAGAGGACTAGGAAGGGAAAAAAAGGGGCTAGTTCTTCAACTTCCAAAGTCAGCCCCACAAGGAGATTTGGAGCAAAAGCGGTAGAGCCTTATGGGCTTACTTGGTTTAATAGTAAAACAGAAGCCAAGTATGCACCTAGAAATTTGATAGATAAGGGCTGCTTGGCACTTGAGTTCTTGGCCATTCGGGACAACATACGTGAGTTGGGAGCGGGCTACATCTTCAATGAGCTGGAGAGGTGCAACCTCACATTGGTGAGGGAGTTCTACGCAAACTGGAATACCTCATTCAGAGAGAGAACTAAGGTAAAGATCAAAAGTCATGTGGTGCGATTCACAGCTAAAAGATTCAATGCCTTCTTAGAGACACCTGCAGTAGATCCTTCAGAGTACTTCATCTTGCTGGATAAGCCTCCATACAGAGACATTCTTCATACTTTATGTGGTGAGCACTCATTCGTCCATTGGGCAAGGGATCATAATGGCACTCATTCCATACTTGTGTTTGCTTATTGATTAGGGAGGCAAAGGTGCAGTGAAGTTGATGTGCGCTTGTTTCTCTTTGGGACACATATGACAAAAGTAACACAAGAGCAAATTGTCCTTGTATACATGTTGATGAAGAGAATACCGGTCAATTTTGGTGCTGTGATTCATGACAATATGAGAAGATCACGAGACAATTATAGATGTAACTATTGTCATAGGAGTGTCTTGACCATGTTCTTGAGGGAGACAGGTATTGAGGAGGAGAATGCATACCTCATCTTACCTTTGGTAGGAGACTTGGCTGGAGAGATGGTGGACATCACAAAGGTGAAGGAGACTGTCCCTTCCACGGGTTCTCTTCTTACTATAGCTGATCGTCAAGCCGGTGATGAGAGTTGACAATGCTGGAATTACAGATGAAGCAAGGAGGTCAACCTGCTACTGCAGAAGAGATGACAACTTAGACCACGATGCCCACTCAAGGAGAATGCTACATTGATATGCTAAGTGGGCTCAGACTTTGAGGAGCCACTTAATGATGATGAGCCACAGTCTTTACTGACGGTGTTGATGACCTAGATATGGATGAGGATGATGATGCTACTATGGGCGCCATGCAGTTTGATAGCAAAGATGATGATGAAGATGAGGAGTACAATCCTGAGGATAACGCTTAGTGACCCGAGAAGTTCTTTTGCTCTCCTTTTATGATATGATTGTGTGTGCACTAAGGAAAGTGCACCTTTTTAAGTGTGGCATGGAGGAAAGATAGATTCTTGTTGTTCTTTGATTGCTATATTTTTAGTAGGTCATAGCATTATTATTTAATTCCTCGTAGTAGTAGCTTAATGCTTCGTAGGCCAGTGGTTGTAATAGCTAGTATGGCGATATTGACTTGGCTGCCTGTGATACTTTGACTTGTGTTCGTCTTAACTATGTTATGTTTGGTTGCTTTATTTTGGGATCAATTTTTTGTTTTGTTTGAGTCATTATAGTCGTAGAGTAATGACGTTTCCCTATGATAGATGGATGACGACCTTCTCAAGGGAAGTTTATCACATTTTTTTAATTTTTATCATTGAGTCGTAGGTCATCCGCTTGTATGCTTGTTGATATTCTGCCTAGCTGCTATGATGGAGTAAAAGAGTGGTCATTTTTATTGCATGAGTGAGGATCCATGAGAGACATACATATCTCTTTAATTTGACTCAACATATCATTAGGGCTTAATAATGATTAAACATGTCATCTAATATGATTGTGTGAATCTTTAGCTATAAAAGCCGATTAGATTCTTGTTTCCATCAAAGGTGAGCTGAATTGTTTTGTATGTATTAATTGTAGAATCTAGAACTTGCCTTAGTGTATGTAGGATAACTAGTTGGTAGGGAGTTGAGAGATGATCAAGACATTTCTTTGTATAAGCCGTATTTTTCTTCCTATAGTTGTTTTACCTTTCTAATCATTCTCCCTAATTAACCACATTGAGCTTAAAAGCCTTATTCTTTCTCAGCCAGATCAAGGATTTCAACCGGAACCTCTTCAAAAGTTAAGGCTATCCTTCACACCTATGCTCTCCACCGATACAACCAAAGCCGGGTCACCAATGCACTTTTTCAAGAGAGGCACATAGAAGACTAGATGTACTGAAGACAACTCTGAGGGAAACTCCAACTCATTGGCCACCTTGCACACACATCTCACAATCCTATATGGGCCATCATATCAGGGACTGAGCTTCCCTTTCTTCCCGAACCTCATCACCCCCTTCATGGGAGACACTTTCAGAAACACCCAATCATCAACTTCAAATTCATTTTCTCTCCTCCTTCTATCTGCATAGGAATTTGGATGAGTCTAAGCTGTTTTCAATCTTTTCCTTATAAGCTGAACTTTATTTATAGCCTCATGAACTAAATCTGGCCCTATCAACGTAGCTTCACCTACTTCAAACAAACCAATGAGAGATCTACACCTCCGCCCATAAAGAGCCTCAAATAAAGCCATTTGAATACTGGAGTGGTAACTGTTGTTGTGAGCAAACTCGATAAGAGGTAAATGATCATCCCTACTACCTTTGAAGTCAATCAAACATGCTCTCAACATATCCTCAAGAGTTTGAATGATTTTCTAGGCTTGACCATCCGTCTACAGGTGAAATGCTGTGCTAAGCTTGACTTGAGTACCAAGTCCCTTCTAAAACAACTTTCAAAATTGTGAAGTGAACTGAGTACCTATGTCTGATATGATGGATAAGGGAACACCATGTAACTGAACTAACTCCTGAATATACAATTTAGCATAATCCTTTGTTGAGTCGGTGGTTTTGATTGATAGAAAATGGGCTACTTTAGTCAACCTGTCCACAACCATCCAAATAGAATCATACTATCGACGTGTATGAGGCAACCCTATAATGAAGTACATTTTGATCTCTTCCCACTTCCAAGTGGGGATACTAATTTCCTATAGCACACCTCCAGGCCTTTGATGTTCCACTTTCACTTGTTGGCAGTTCGGGCACTTAGCCACAAACTTCACTATATCCTTCTTCATGCCATTCCACCAATAGACTTCCCGTATGTCATCGTACATCTTGGTGGCACCTAGATGTATAGAATATTGGGAACCATGAGACTCATGCAACATTCATTCTCTCAAGACATCAACATCAGGAATACACAAATGACCCTGATATCGAAGTACACCATCTCCCCCTTGGGAGAAGACCTCTACCTTCTAATTTTGAACTGCTTCCTTCAACTTTAGTAAAATAGGATCCTCATCTTGCCTAGCCTTGACCTCAGTCACTAAAGAGATTCTGAGACAATCTGAGCAATGACACCACCATTTGTCGAATTCATGAGGCGAACTCCTAATCATGCAAGCCGGTGCACATCTTTGACCAATCTTTCCTTCCATCTTCCACATGAGAAACACTCTTCATGGATAGCATGCTAAGAGCATCCGCCACTACATTGGCCTTTCTAGGATGATAAAGTATGCTCATGTCATAGTTCCTGAGAAGCTCTAACCTCCTTTGTTGCAGATTCAGGTCCTTCTAGATAAACACATACTGAAGACTCTTGTGGTCCGTGAACACATCTACATGTACTCCATACAAATAGTGTCTCCAAATCTTCAAGGCAAACACCATTGCTGCCAATTTTAGGTCATGCGTTGGGTAATTCTTTTCATGAGTCTTAAGCTGTCTAGAGGCATACACATTGACCTTGCCATGTTGCATCAACACACAGCCAAGAACAACCCTAGAGGCATCACAATACACCATAAATCCATCCGTACCCTCAGGTAAGGTCAATATTGGGGCTGAAGTGAGTCGAGTCTTTAACTTTAGAAAACTCTTCTCACAGGAATCCAACCACTGAAATTTGACTTTCTTTTGGGTCAACTTAGTCAACGGTGCCGCAATGGATGAAAATACCTCAAAAACCCTTCTATATTAGCCAACTAAACCCAATAAACTTCTGATATCCAAAGGATTAACTGGTCTAGGCCAATTCTTTACAGCTTCTATCTTTTGGGAGTCCACCCGCTCACCCTCACTCGACATCACATGGCCCAAAATGCTACTGATTAAGCAAAAACTCACAATTGCTGAATTTAGCAAATAGCTGGTGATTCTTAAGAGTCTGTAGCACAATCCTCAAATAAGCGACATGCTCCTGCTCGATCCGATAGAATATAGAATATCATCTATGAACATAATCATGAACATGTCCAAGTATGTCTTGAACACCCTGTTCATCAAATCCATAAAAACTGTAGAAGCATTTGTTTGTTCAAATGACATAACTACAAACTCATAGTGACCATGTCGAGTCTCGAAGGATGTCTTCGGGATGTCACTCTCCCTAACTCTGAGCTGGTGATAATCGGACTTGAGATGTATCTTTGATAAGCACTTAGCAACCTGAAGTTGGTCAAAAAAATCATCAATCCTAGGAAGTGGATACTTGTTCTTGATTGTAACCTTATTCAACTATCAGTAGTCAATGCACATACGAAGAGAACCATCCTTCTTCCGAACAAAGAGAACTGGTGCACCTTATGGAGATTTGCTAGGCTTGACGAAACCCTTGTCTAAGAGATTCTTCAACAATTCTTTCAATTCCTTTAGCTCAGCTGGAGCCATTATGTAAGGAGTAATAGATATAGGATGAGTGTCGGGAAGAAGGTCAATACCAAAGTCGATCTCTCGCTCGGGAGGGACTCCGGGTAGATCAGTTGGGAACACCTCCGGATACTCCCACACTATAGGAACTGACTGGAGAGTCGGGGTCTCAGATATAGCATCCTTGACACAAACTATATGGTAAACACAACCCTTAGAAATCATCTTTCTAGCCTTAAGGTAGGAAATAAAGTGACCTACAAGCACAACTCAACAACCTTTCCACTCTAGGACTGGCTCATTTCTGAATCGAAACTCTACCGCACAGGTTCTACAATTTTTGAGGCATAACATGCATGTAACCAATCCATGCCAAAGATAACATCAAAATCTGTCATGTCTAACTCTACTAAATCTGCTAAGGTGACCTTATAAAGAACTATGATAGAGAAATTTTTGTATACCCATCGAGCTATAACTGAGTCACCAATTGGAGTAGAGATTGAGAAGGCTTCTGATAGGATTTCGGGACTGGCTTTGAAATTACTAGCAACATAGGGCATCATAAAAGATAAGGTAGCCCCTGGATCTAACAATGCATAAACATGAAGATGAAATACTCGTAACATACAAGTGACCACATCTGGAGAGACCTCTGTTGTGCCCCGCAAGTGTACGGGTCGTACAAGTAATATACTAGCCCTTTTTAAGAGCTGGATGTCGAACCCACAGGGACTTGACCAATTCAACTAACTATCAAGTTCAAGTGTGATATTAACTTTCGCAAGTGTTGATTCTAGAGGTTTTCGAGAAGGTTTAATTAAGTCTAAATATGGTCAATGAAATATTCTGAATTCACTCTAGGAGCAACATAGAGTTAAAACCAGATAATCATGTGATACTACGATTTGCAATGGTTTAAGTATGAACCTATCGATCGTCTCACATAATTGGAATTGCATATTCATGGTCTTTCGAGCCTCTAAACACGACAAACTAGCCTCAATGCATCATTGTGAGCGAGGATGCTAATTCTAGTTCGTGGGCAATTAACTACGTGGATGTGGTTTATGGGGTTATGCCATTGATTAGGGTACTTTCGTACCTCCAACCATTTAACCAAACTTAGCTTCACCCCACACTTTTTATTGTCCATGCTTTTTAGCTTCCTCCTCCACGGGTACTCAGACTTCCCCTCCATCTGTGCTTAACTTTCCACCAAAAATAACACAAGATGAAAAATAAATAAAATCAACACAAATGCAAGAAATTAAAATGGTACATGTGGTACCCTTGGGTTGCCTCCCAAGAAGCGCCTAATTTTCCGTCACGACACGACGTGGACTGTCCTTTTCAGGACATCCTGATATGTGGGTTCCCGTTCGAGAACCATCTCCTTCTCTTTTGATTTTTAGAGGAAACAGCCTCCACTCTGTTCCTCTCTTCCTCCAACTTCTTCACAATTTGAAGCCCTTTATCAGACTCAGGCTGAACACTTGTCATTTCCTTTGGCCATGCACCTGTGGCATCCTCCACCCCACACTCATCCTCTAACAACACACTAACCTGACAAAGGCTTTTGGAGTGTATGGATGGGTTCATTTCTAGGTATACTCGGAAGAGTTCTTCTTCATCCTTGACCCTCATTTTCAGGGTCCCTGCTCTCAAATCAATCACCGCTCCTCCGGTGGCCAAGAATGGTCATCCCAAGATTAAGGGTACCTGGTCATCGACCTTAAAATCTAGAACAATAAAATCAGCAGGTATAATAAACTTACCTACTTTGATGAAAAGGTCCTCTATTATTCCATCAGGTGTCACTCGCGACTTGTCAGCCAGCTGCAGCATCAACCTCGTTGGCCTCAGTTTTCCCAACTCCAGGGTGTTGAATAAGGATAGGGGCATTAGGTTAACTGCTGCCCCTAGATCACACAAAGCCCATAGCACCTCAACTTTACCAATTTGTATGGGGAGGGTAAAACTCCCTGGGTCTTTGAGCTTCTTTGGAATCTTGCTCAATACCCTGTGACTGCACTCCTCAGTCAGTGCTACAGTCTGGACGTCCACCAACCTAACTTTGTTTGCCATCACATCCTTTAAGTATTTAGCATACTTGGGCATTCCTTGCAAAACATTAATAAAAGGCAAATTTATGTGAAGTTCTTTGAAACTTTCAAAGAACTTTTTGAAGCATTCCTCCTCCTTGCTCTTTCTGACTTTCTGAGGGAATGGTGGTGGTGATCTTTGTGCTGGCTGCAATGAAGGTTGTGCATTTTGTTTCCCAACACTCTGATTATCTCCCATGTTGATGGATGGTCTTGGTCTAACCAACTCCGGTTGCACCTCCTTTCTCAACTCTTTAGGCCTTGTATCAGCTAATTGCTTTCCTCTTCTAAGACTGATGGCATTGATTTGCCGGGGGTTAGGATTTGCATCACTTGATAATCCCCCCTGCGACCTCATGTTCTGAGCAGCTGCTATCTGACCCACTTGTTTTTCAAGATTTCGGGTGGCTACTTGCTGATTCATTAAGTCTGTTGCCATCCTCGCCTGATTTTCCGCTAACTGATTCTGGGTCTCCATAATTTTCTGCAGTGTTTCCTCAATGCTGCTACTCAATTGCCCATCATTCTGCCTATTGATCTTGGGCAAATTTGTATGCCCAAGTGATACTCAAAGGTGTCATTTTAGCCTTGTTTATCTATCAATGTTTATATATTCTCATGTGATTGGTCATAAAATGTGAATTTATACTAACCAACATGATTAGCATTGTTTTGCAGGAAAAAATGTAATTTCGGGAAGCTAAAATGTATGTTGGAAGATATCGGGGTTGGACACGGATGCGAGCAAGGGACAAGGCATTGGAAAGCACATAATAAAGGGGCTCCGCGATGGAGCTGTGTCACGCTGCCATCGCGGAGGCCTTCTGCCTAGAGAGGGAATTTTCAGCCTAATTCCGGTGAGGGTACGCGATAGGTCCGTGGCACGGTAGCATGGCTCCGCGTTGCACGCCATGCCACATTGGGCCTTATTCCCTGGACCCCCAGTTTCCTGTGAAGGTCCGCGTCGGTAGCGTGTCACGGAGGCAGTGCTCCGCGATGCACTCCGTGACACATTGCTTGTTATTTCGGGAAAAATTCCCACCAGTATAAATAGAACACTTAGGTTCATTTTTCAATATTCTGACTTGGTGGAGCAAGAACGTGAGTTATAGGCAGTTGAGGGGACGAAATTATCAGGGTTTTTCTCTCTTTCTTCCTCCTTGAATTCAATTGCTTGTATGTTTAACACTCATTTAATGATGTTTAATCCACAAATGAGTGGCTAATTCATCTTCTTGCTGAGGTTAAGAACACTTGTAATGAAATGTGATTATTGATTCTTTGGTTTTTCATCTTTTCTTCCATGGTTGTTCTATTGATTCTTGTTCTTACTGCATTAATGTGTGGCCTACGTTAATGTACATCTAAAAAGTCCGGTTTCACTCGAAAGAGCAAGAAATTGGAAAGTTGTAAATTAATAGGATATGATCTTTTCTTAGTTTGGGAAAATTGAGAATTGATTTAACTTTAGGATAGAAATATACCTGAAAGTCGTATTAGTCAATTTAGGAATCGGTTTTGTATGGCTAGAACATGAATTGCATTTAATCACAGAAATGTAGGTGGATGGTTCATGATTCTTAAGTGGGGTTAAATATGAGAGTTTTAATCCCTTGGCAATAATTCTTGACTAGCAACCGGAGGAACAGGCTAACCAAATTATATCGACAATTAATTTCATTACATGTTCGTTTAACCTCAGCATGCTCACATTCATAGTTCAGACTCACATTAGATAATTGTTTAGACTTAGCATAATTATTAGAAATCAAAAATATCAAACTCTTGGTTACACTGTTGTCTGCATTGTTAGAATTGGAATATAGTACACTTGAGCAGATTGCACTTCATCCCAGTCCCTGTGGGATCAATACTTGGCTTACTTAAGCCACTTTACTACTTGTTCGACCACGTGCACTTGCGTGTAGTTATATATCCATATAACGCGAGACCGAACACCTATTCTGCTGATACTGCTGTTGTTGAGGTTGCATATAATTCTGCTTTTGGTTTCCACCCCAAGAAAAATTCGGGTGGCCTTGCCAATTTCTGTTAGAGTTGTTCTCAAAATTCTTATTCCTATGCACATTACTAACAAAATTGACTGATTCTGGATTGGCTCCACAAGATTCTGCATCGTGCCCATTATTACCACAAATTCCACACCAACTCGGAGCTTGCTGAACTGCATTAACCTGGCCTTGGTGTTGGTTCATATTCAGTTTATTGAACTAAGTCATCATTTGATGTTGGAACGAAGCTAACTGTGCTGCCAAGGCATTCAAACCATCTACTTCTATCAACCCCGGACTCTTTCTTGCCCCTCTCGATGACTCGCTGTGCCACTCTGGATTTCCTTGTGCAATTCTGTTCAATAAAGTGTACAACTCATCATATGTCTTCTCCAAGGCTTGCCCACCCGATGCAGAGTCTAGTAATATTTTTGTGTGTGGGTCTAGACTTTCTACAAAGGTATGAGCCAGCACTTCATTTGATTGCTGGTGATGGGGGCAGTCTCTCAACAATGACTTGAATCTTTCCCAAGCCATATATAAGTTCTCATCGGGCCTCTGCTTGAAACTGAGTATTTCACTTCTCAACTTTGCAGTTTTGCCTGAAGGGAAGAATCTGATAAGGAACTTCTTAGCCAAGTCATTCCATGAAGTTATGGAGTTCGGTGGCTCAGCCTTCAACCACTTTTTCGCCTCTCCCAACAGTGAAAATGGGAAGAGGGTCAGTCAAACATAATCTGTGGACACGCCGGTAGGGACAAACGTGTCACTAATCTCTAAAAAGCTCTGTAGGTGCTGCTGCGGGTCCTCATGTGCCATCCCAGTGAATTGACCACTAGAATGTAACAGCTGCACCATGTTCTGTTTAAGCTCAAAGTTCCCTCCAGGCTCCTGTTTACGGATGCTAGAGGTCACATTCGTCGCTAGTGGGATTGCCACTTCGCGAACTGGTCTTGCTGCCATTGCTTCTGCTGACACTTATGCTTGTCCCGCGGGTGGTTGTTGTTGTACCTTTTCTTGAAGTCTCTTTAGCTTTTACTCCAGAGCTACTCTCCTTTGCAAATGGATTTGACGTTCAGGTTCCAACAACGGTTCCACAAGCTCTCTATTTCTAGCCAGCTCGGCAGGACAACCTGTCACCTGCAAATAAACAGACTAAGACCAAGTTTCTCAATACTTAAGGAAATTTCAAAAATCACACAAAAACAGATAAATTATCAAAACTTCACCTAGTCCCCGGCAACGGCGCCAAAAACTTGTTGTGCCCCGCAAGTGTACGGGTCGTACAAGTAATATAGTGGCCCTTTCTAAGAGCCGGATGTCGAACCCACAGGGACTGGACCAATTTAGCTAAATATCCAGTTTAAGTGTGATATTAACTTTCGCAAGTGTTGATTCTAGAGGTTTTCGAGAAGGTTTAATTAAGTCTAAATATGGTCAACGAAATATTCTGAATTCACTCTAGGTGCAACATCGAGTTAAAACCAGATAATCATGCGATACTACGATTTGCAATGGTTTAAGTATGAACCTATCGATTGTCGTCTCACATAATTGGAATTGCATGTTCATGGTCTTTTGAGCCTCTAAACACGACAAACTAGCCTCACTGCATCATTGTGAGCGAGGATGCTAATTCTAGTTCGTGGGAAATTAACTACGTGGATGTGGTTTATGGGGTTATGCCATTGATTAGGGTACTTTTATACCTCCAACCATTTAACCAAACTTAGCTTCACAACTACTTCTGCGAGTGGTGGAGTGACAAATCTATACCGGTGTCTTTCTCTCTTCCCATTTTATCAACCAAGCAAGGTATTAGGTATATTTCTATCCTAACCACAAAATCTTATCAAAAGATAAGAACTTGCTTCCTACATTCTTATGTTCTTCCCTAGGTTTGCTTTCTCAAGCATTTGCCTAAGTTTAACATGTGTGTTTTCATGGTGATCAATCATAAAAACAACTATAATTAAGAATGCAAGACAAAACAACAATCAATGACTTAATTCCAAAGAAAATTCGTAAAAACACACTCATAACTCATGGATTCAACCCTAGAGGAAGGGTTCTAGCCATTCAAGTTCGTAAAATTACAAGAAAACATTGTTAAAGTAACATACTTACAAGAATTGGTAGATGAGAAGATGAAATTGATGAACCCTAGGTGAGTTCTCCCACTTCTCCCTTCACTCCTAGGTGGTTTTTCAGAATAAAATCGTGACAATCTGATTTTAGGAGCTAAGGGTTCAATTTATACTATGCTGAAAAATGCAAAATTTGGCATGTGGTGGAACAGCAACGTGTCATGGAGCTGAACGCCCTACTTGACACTCCGTGACACGGAGGTAACACGTATCCTCACAGGAATGTGCCAAAAAATACAATTTTTGGCCAAGTGTTGCCGCGTTGGCAGCGTGCCACGGCCCCTATCGCGCAGGGTGCCAGTTATTGCATGTTTTCTTGTTGACTTTCACGTTTTGCTCTTGATTCCATTCCCTAACTTCACCAAATCATGAATTAGTTCCTCAAATGCATTATTAACCTTCAAAAACAAGGACTAATCATGTTGGTTAGTATATATTCACATTTACATAAAATCACATGAGAATGCATATAATTAATTCGATAAACAAGACGAAACTAAGTTATAAAGCATCACTCGGGCATGCTATTTTACCCACTATCAACCTCCTACTCCTGCTGAGATGAGAGGGCATAAAATCTGCTCTGCCGCTAACCACCACCTGCACTAGTGGATGCACCCTACAGAGTTGAGCGTGCTGGTGGAGTTGCTGAATTGGTGGATGGGTCTCGAACTCTACCATGGCCTTGTCCGGCTACTGGACAATCTCTACGCATATGACCATGCTTTCCACACCCAAAACATACACCTGAACCTCCTACACACTCTCCGGGGTACCTCTTGCCACACTTGTTGCTCACTGAAAGACAAGGCTCTCCCGACCTACTCTCCTGGCCTCTAGAGCCTGATTCCCGTCCTCTCTAATCACACCTAAACCTAGATGGCACGTTGGCTGATGATGGTGCTGGAACTGATGGTCTCTGACGAGATTGCCGACGATGCCCGCCATTGGGCCTCTACTGCGAAGACTCAATACTAATCATTCTGGCCCTCCTGGCCTTTCTCTCTTTATCCTTCATCTGATCTACCTCAATTTGTTGGGTGTATATGACCAATCAAGAGAAGTCCAAGTCACTGTTCACTCCTTTTAACCAGTGAGTCGGACACTCCATACATAAATCTATTCATTCGGGCCCCTTGGTCTGCACCATCTCTGACACATACTTGCACAGACGGATAAACTCCATGGCGTACTCTTGAACCTTCATATCATTTTACTTCAAATTGACAAAATCCTCCGCCTTTGCCTCCCTCAACTCCCTAGGGAAGAATCTGTCAAGGAAAGCTATCATGAACTCATTCCAGCTCACAGGAACTGTGCCTATTGCCCTATCATCTCTCCATTGATGATACCAAATAGAAGCAACACCCTTCAACTGATAGGAGGCTAGGTATGTGCTCTCTTCCCCCGTAAATTCCCATAATCTGGGCGATCTTCTGTATCTCCCCCAGGAACTCGTGGGGGTCCTCATCTACTCTCGACCCAAGGAACTCAGGGGTATTAATCGTGAGGTAATTCAAAACTTGAGTTGCCGCTGCGCTCCCATTCTGCAGTACATGGGCCACCGCCTACTAGTTGACTAAGCGGTCAAAGCCTGGGCCAACATTTGGAAAGATATCCTAAACTCAGCATAAGAGACCTTCTCGGGCACATGATCCATTGGGGCTGGTGGGGCTTGCTGGTGGCCATCTCCTTGCCATTCTCATGGCCATATCCTTTTCCGTTCCTTCTTCCATTAACTCGGCGAGGAGGCATGATTCTGCAAATGCTAACACGAGTTAGAAGGATAGAGAGATACTTCATCGCACGACATAGATCATGAAAGAAGGAAAATTTCCTAAAACATTTCGTAGCCTCTTCATCATAAGTGTGGCGTGCCTCACACCCATGAGAAAGACTTTACTAAATACAGCTTTCAGACACACCTAGGACACATGAACCTTTGCTCTGATACAAAGTTTTTCACGACTTGAATATAGGCCCGGATCTAGACACAGAACCTAGAATTATAAACGGCTCCAAGTCAACCCATGACATGAACATAAAAACTAAAGCTCAACATAAATAAAGTGAAAGACTAAATTCTAAAATAGCAGAAGTATGAAGAGTAAAACATTTAAACAACAGAAATCTAAAAATACTGAATTCGAAGCTAGATATACAAACTATGTCAGAAAATCCTATGACATACAAACGAGATGATGGGACAAAACCCCAACTAGCTTACTAGAAGTTTGAAACTGAAAATGACAAAACTCAACGAAATGAAAGTCCTCGAAAGATGAGGACTCACCAACAAGCTGTCTTGGCTGAACTCTGGAAACTGGCTGGCAACGAGACTGAATCTAAACATCTGAGTCTGTATCATGTAACGATACAACATAGAGTATGCGGTCAGTACTTTGAATGTACTGAGTATGTAAAGTAAGTAAAATAGGCTAAGTAAGCATAAACTGAAAGCATGCATAACTTAAATCATATCATTATAAGATTCTGAGAGTAAGGACTGCATGTTGATATCTAAAAACATAATATGATTAGGGTCATTGTACTTCACCTCAGTTATGTATTTAGTCATGTATTAAGCTCAGTCTCTATATCAGTATACTAGTATGTTTCTAGTTCTATTTACATTTCCTATATACTCAGTATATTCCAAGTATTAAACGCATACTTTATGTGCTATATCATTTTATGATATAGATCCAGGTTTCCAGACTCAGTCCCGCGATTAGACACACTCCAGACTCTATTAGTTGACAATGGTGAGTCCTCATCTTTCGAGGATGGGAGTTATGTTTTCCATATTTCAGTATTATTTCTAGTTTTAGATATTTGGAGTTAGCTAGGGGTTTGTCCCAGTAACTTATTAGATTAGTAGAGGCTTTCAGATAATGCAGTGTTAGTTTTAGCTTTTGATTCAGTGTTGCTATTAGATCCTTTCTTCTTCTTAGTAATTTTTTAGTTAGCTTTTACTTAGTTATATTTGATTAGTTAATGTTATGATAGAATTGTGTTATGCCATGGGTTAGCTTGGGATCACTTGTGGCTCTAGGCATCGTGTTGCATCTAGAGTGTAGACTCGGGTCGTGACATTAGCCCGCCACTCTAATCTCTCCCATGCCATGCGTGGTTGTGCTTTATAATATGATCTAAAATAATGGAAATACGGTTAAAAGTCTTGTCTATGAAGCATACCCTAACTGCATTGTTTGCAACAGACTACGTCAAAGGGTCTAAGATTATGTAGAAATTTTCAACAAAAATATGCTCGGGGAACTTGCGGTTGGGAGCCCTAGTTATACACTGCTTGAAAAGTTTCCAAGCTTCAAATAGTTGCTCTCTAAGGAGCTTTCATAAATAAAATATCTTACATCACTGCTCCACCTTTTTACTTGGCGAGAGCCATTTTTTGAGGAATACATTTACAAGCTTTTGCCATGTATGGATCAAATTTGGAGGCAACCTGTGCAACAACTCTCTAGCTTCCCCGGCCAATGAGTATTTGAAAACCTTTAGCTGAATAGAATCATTGGAGACGTTGTTCTATTTGTGGAGGTTGCACACCTCCAAGAAGTTCTTCAGGTGTTGGTGAGGGTCATTGTCAGTAGACTTATGAAATTAGCCTTTCGCTTTAAGCATAGTGTATATACTACCGTCTATTTTGAAAAGATGTAGTATTGACCCTACGTGGCACAATTGTGTTTTCATAGTCAACCTCATTGTTGACCTCCGCAAAGACATTGTCTACCTCTCCCTGTGGTAGATCCATGCATTTGCTTCAAACAACAAACCAAAGAAAAAGTGAAAGAAAAGATCTAATCAAATAAACTAAATTGAAAATACCAAATAGGGCCTATGCCAAAGTCCCAGGCAACGAAGCCATAAATTTGATCATCGCTCAAATCCACTCCAATTAGAAAGTGTACGAAGTCAACACAAATATAATACCCAACTAAGAATCAGGGTCGAATCTATAGGGACTTTGGTAGACCCAAACTATCTAGCATTTTTCAATTCAGATTTGAGAGTTTAGATGCGACTCAAATTAGGGTTAGGAAAAATATAGCTATAACTAATTAATTTAAGAGCTTAAGATTGTAAGCAATAATGAGAAATACTAGGAAAATAACCCTAATTTTGGATCAATCCCCCTAAATCATTCAATATGGGAAAATTGAGAATGATCTATTGATGATCATGCAACCAATCACTTATGTAACCAATGGGTATCTTTGAATAACACCAATGGTTTCATCTACCTCAATTTTATCAAATGGAAAAAGACTGTCTTCTACCCAATTGGGTTTTGCCAATTGGACTTTAGCCTATCTAGGTAAACCCATTAAACAAGAAATAGATCCTTGAGTTATTGTTGATTGATGCTAACTGTAATGCCCCAAAAACTCAAAATCTAATTCGGGGACATAAATCAGGAAATATGAAAACGCTACAGAAAAGCTACAGGATGACTCACCTAATGGGTTATTAAGTGACCAAACGACTCGTTAGGTGAGCCGTGAGAAGGAGGCTTGAGAATTGTGAGAAGGGAGACAGTATACCCAACAAGCGACATCATGAGTCATGGTCACTAACCACGACCCGTTGAGTCACTCATGGTCAGGCCTGGTCGAGAAATTAATAAGTGGGACATTCTACTTGATGGGTGGGGGAAACGAGTCGTTGTCCCCATTAACGACTCGTTATGTCCCCCGTTACCATCCCTAGTAAGTTTTTAGCCAGTGTACCTAATGAGTTTCACGATGAGTCGTCGTTAGTGGCAACGACTCGTTAGCTGACTCGTTATCAAACTTAGCCTTTAATCTTCAGAAGTGAGATAGTGTGGTCCACAACTGGTGGCCATGAGTCGTGGTCAGTGACCACGACTTGTTAGGTCCCTCATGGTGACCTACTGAGGATCCTAGGCAGTGTACCTGACGAAAGTGACCACGAGTCATGGTCAGCCACCACGACCCGTTAGGGTCACCTGGCAGATTTTTCTAGTGAATTTCTAAGGGCTATTTAGTAATTTCCTACTCTCCGAAGCTTAAAACTACGTTGTTTTAGTAATAATTTTAGACCTTTTAGTGGGGAGAAACGGTTCATTCCTCATTCCCACTTTCAGTTTACAGAAATTCACCGTAAGTTCTCCTCTCAAGAATCCTTCAAGCAAGCTTAGGGTTCTTCCTTCATCGCAGCAGTTTAGGTCTTCTTCTTCAGGGAATTTTTAGAAAGGTATGTGGGAATTCAAAAAGAGAATTGTCCTTCCCTTGTGTCCCCCAATATCCTCCCATAATTTCCCTATCAACTTATCCCTAAGATTTTCGATGTCACGACCCGAACGTACACCCAGATCATAGACACGGGACAAGGGACCCCGAGGGACCGCAAGTCGACCCATGGCTCATGCATACAACTAATCTCATTTGAATAAGCAGAAGGATAATCATAAACATATAGCGGAAACATGATCATAGCATAACATTAGAAAATACTGGACGTACACATAAGCTGAATACTACACATAGTATGAAAGCCTCTACTACATACGATGGGTTGATGGGATAACATCCCCAACTAACCCGACAATACTGAAACGTAAGATAACATAAAAGTCTGTCAAACAGCCCTCGGAACATGAGGACTCACCAATAAGCTGAGAACGTAAGTTGAGATGGACTAAGGATGAGGATGAGCCTGAGATCCAGACCCTGATCATGAAATAATACAGCATAGAAATTATGCGGTCAGTACGTGGAATATACCGAGTATACAAGGTAAGTAAAATGGAATTTATAAGTAAAACAAATCTCATAAGTAATATAAGAGAAGTACATCATGCTTTCATCAAATCTTTGTAATAAAATATAAGTCTCAAGGCTTTCAAATCATTCATAATCATTCATTTTCATAATCATAAGTAAACTTTATCAAAACATAACTTGAGCCACAACATAAACATAACAATGCATAAAACATGCGGAACAATGGGAGACTCATCATAATCGACACCATCATGATAGAGCCTTTAATGACGCCCCAACTATCTCACTTAAGTGGGCAGAGCCGACCATGGCTTGACAGGTGAGGGTCGTGTATTAGGCGTGATATCACATTTGAGGGAATCATTATCAATACAATGTATCATTATAAACCCATGGTGGCACGTGGTTATGAGAAACCGACATAGTCCTTTGAACGTCAGGCTGCTCGGTGCTAGACACGGCTCTCAAAAACATGCATATAGACTCATACATAAATCAATAACATCATGCATTAAAATTCATTGGCTAAGATATAACATTTGTCATCATTGATCCCCTTTAAAACCTGCTTAGCCAAGAATCAAGTCCCTTTTCATTGGCCAACATCATAAATCGATAAATCATGTAATTCGTTTCATAAATCATAAATCATTCTTCAATATGTGGGCATTGCCCAATACTTTAACATATTCAATTCTTTGGAAAATATGCTCATAAACATGGGTAACTTGAAATCATATTTTTCCATCATCAATAACCTCAAAATATTGAATATTCATATAAATCATAACTTTCATGAACCTTCATCGAATGGACAATTTAGATTTAAAAAGATTAAAACAAGATTTTGAACAAAATAATATAAAACCTTAACATCATTCATAATTAAATCATTAAAAGTCAATTAAATCATACCCAAAAAGAGAAATCACATTTTCATACATTTGGGAAAACCCTATAGAACTTGAGTAGGAGAATTCATGATTTAATCGAAATTTGGGCAGGGGTGTGAAAGGATTAACCCATTCTAAACCCTACATACCTGGAAATGGACTGATTTCAATGTTCCTTGAATACCCACAAAGAAATTGGTGAAAACTTGGAGGAGAAGGCCTTGAATCTCCCTAAAACCTCTCTAAAGCCCTTGCATGGGAATGGGTATGCATTGGGGACTTATCCCACCTTAACCCACTCAGAAGATACACAAAATGACGTAGTTTAGGGTCTCAAAGCATGAAAAATTCGAAAATGCCCTTACAATTATTTCCCTAAAAACTATTTCGCACGAACCAACGATCGACCCAACAGGTCGTTGCAACAAATGACGATTCGTGGTATCGAATCTTTGGGTCCATTGCCTAATAACACATCTCAGATCCTTCCCATGACTCGTTAGGATGAGTCGTTACTTCGAACCACAGGTCGTTACTTCGACCGTCATCAACTCCTTCACCAAATCTGGCTTCCTCACTACGAGCCTCACCACAACTCTTGGTGGCTTCCAATAGGTCGTGGTCTCAATCCGTTGTCTGCACTGGAAACCTCAACCCTCAAGCAACAACTTGAAACAACGGGTCGTTCCTCCTCATCACGAATCGTGGGATGCCCTATTGTTTCTCCCTCAGCCTAAGCTTAGTCCTTCTAACGACTGGTAACAACGACTCATTGTTCCTGACAACGAGTCGTTACACTGTCTGTTGTCACCACTACTCCCCTGAACCACTATTCCACGACTACTGTTGACGACTCGTGGTACCCTACCACGAGTCGTAGGGTCACCCGTCCTGTGATATTTTTCCAATTTTTCTGCACCTTTTAGATTCAACTCTCGGGTCTATTCTTAGGCCTTTCCGGGGTATTACAATATCTCTCCCTTGGGGACATTCATCCTAAAATGTTGGAAACAAGTAGCAACAGAGAAATACAATTCACCATATTCAATATTAATCATTTTAACGCAAAGATTGACGGAATGGGTACCTCTGAGGAGATCCACATAGCTGCACCAAATTCAGACCTCACATACATTCATCATAACATAAATCAAACTTGTGCACATGGATAGAATCGTGAAAACTAAATAGAGTCATAGGGAAAAACTGATACCTCAAGTCGGAACTGAGCCGGTAGAGAACGAATGTGGATATCTAGCCATCATATCCGCTTCCGCTTCCCATGTAGCTCCCTCAACATGCTGATTCCTCCATAATACTTTAACTGAAGCTACTTCTTTGTTCCTTAGCTTACGGACTTGACGATCTAAGATTTTCACCAGAATTTCTTCATAGTTGAGGCTATCCTTTGCACTAACGCTGTCTACCGGGACTACTAGAGCTGGATCGCCCAAGCACTTTTCACGAGTGATACATGAAACATGAGATGAACTGAAGCTAACTGATATAACATGATTCTCATGAGCCGATAAGGCAAACCTTAAGGACGGAGTTTATAAAGCTAAGCGTTCTAAGGGATATGAGCTCACATACGTAACGAGGGTCATGACATGAAGCTGAATTTTATGGAGTCATGGAGTAATGTTGGAATCGCTGACTGGCGGGGTTTCCCATCATCTTAGAGTTATGAACGTAGGCATGGGTTGAGTGTAACATCAAGTGACATATGAGAGAAACATCTAAATGAGAATGGGTTGACTATCCCTAGGTACCATCTCTAGAACTTCTTTGCTAAAACTTAAGACCCGACATGACCCTTCACTTACCATCTCTCTCTTAGAGTAGAGCTACCATTCTTCGGCTCTAGGATCCTTTGTTAAAGTTGCACTAATATTACTAGGTCCAGACTGCTCATTCACCTCCAAAGTTATCGCTGAATATTTCATACTCTTAGCCATCGCCTACATCCCACAAAATAGATCTCATACTAAGGTGCATACAGGAATCTCGTACCTTGTACAGTAGGCTCTCGGACTAGAAATCAGGGTAGGTTCGATGGAAAAGCTTATAACATACCTGAGATGCACATCTGAGGTCAACCACCACTCGCTCTTGACACCCTGTGTTGTGAAAGTGGCCGACTTGATGGAACTGTTGGAGAGAGATTCAGAGCATGTCCTTTCTGACCATCCCGCTTGGCTGCAGTTCAATCCCTATGTTTATGACAGAGTTGGCCACAATAAAAGAAAATATCTAAACCTGCCAAGCATTCTCCTTGCCGGTGCTTTCCGCAACGCCCGCAAGTTAGGTAAGTAATCTTTCTCACCTGGGTCTTGTATCCCCGATCTTGGGCTTCAGACTTCTGACGGATTTGAGAGTGAATCCCCCTACTCGACCCTTGTTGGGACCCCTCAAGGTCACCTTCCCTGGGCCTTGTTCTCCCTCCTGCCCCCTCTATACTTCCCTACCACACTCGAGTTACCAACCTCTAGTGGGCTCTCCTTCATGAGTCCTTGAGTCCTAACAGCTGCTACTTCTCTGATAGGGTTCACCGATGCGATAGCCCGCTGGCCAGGCTAGGTGATCATAGCTCGCATCAACAATCTAAGAGTGGCTCCGAGCTCTGCATCTGTAACCTGCATGGAATCCAACGGGAGTTGCTGGTGCTGGCTGACTTCCATCATTGTTCTGAGAAGACATGTTTCTGCACACACATATAACACGAGTTAGAGGAAGGGAGGGAGAGTTAAACGCATGGCATGAGGTAGAATCATGAAGGAAGGGAACATCTTCTAAACGTCTCATAGCCTCTTCGCCATAAGTGTGGCGCACTTCACACACATGAAAAAGACTTTACTTAATGTGGCTTTCAGACACCCTAGGAAACTTCAAACCTATTGCTCTAATACCAAGTTTGTCATGACCCGAACGTACACCCGGATCGTAGATACGGGTCAAGGGACCCCGAGGGACCCCAAGTTGACCCATGGCTCATGCATACAACTAATCTCATTTGAATAAGTGGAATGATAATCATAAACACATAGCGGAAACGTGATCATAGCATAACATTAGAAAATACTAGACGTACACATAAGCTGAATACTACATATAATCTAAAAGCCTCTACTATATACGATGGGTTGATGGGACAACATCTCCAACTAACCCGAACAATACTGAAACGTAAGATAACATAAAAGTCTTTCAAACAGCCCTCAGAACATGGGGACTGACCAATAAATCGAGAACATAAGCTAAGATGGACTAAGGATGAGGATGAGCCTGAGATCCGGACCCTGTATCATGAAACGATACAACATAGAAAGTATGTGATCAGTTCGTGGAATGTACCGAGTATGCAAGGTAAGTAAAATGGACATTTATAAGTAAAACAAAACTCATAAATAATATAAGAGAAGGACATCATGCTTACATCAAATATTTGTAACAAAACGTAAAACTCAAAGGCTTTCAAATCATTCATAATCATTCATTTTCATAATCATAAGTAAACTTTACCAAAACATAAATTGAGCCACAACATAAACATAACAATTCATAAAACATGTGTAACAATGGGAGGACTCATCATAACCGACACCATCATGATAGAGCCTTTTATGATACCCCAACTATCTCACTCAAGCGGGCAGAGCCGACCCTGGATTGCTAGGCGAGTTTCGTGCATTAGGTGTGATTTTACATTTGAGGGGATCATTATCAATACAATATATCATTAGAAACCCACGATGGCACGTGGTTAAGAGACACCGGTGTAGTCCTTTGAATGTCGGGGCTGCTCGGTGCTAGATACGGCTCCCAAAAATAGGCGTATAGGCTCATACATAAATTGATAACATCATGCATTAAAATTCATTGGCTAAGATATAACAGTTATCATCATTGATCCCCTTTAAAACCTTCTAATCCAAGAATCAAGGCCCTTTTTATCAGCCAACATCATAAATCGATAAATCATGTAATGCGTTTCATAAATCGTAAATCATTCTTCAATATGTGGGCATTGCCCAATACTTTAACATACTCAATTCTTTGGAAAATGTACTCATAAACATGGGTAACTTGAAATCATGATTTTCCATCATCAATAACCTCAAAATGTTAAATATTCATCATAAATCATAACTTTCATGAACCTTCATCAAATGGGAATTTTAGATTTAAAACACGATTTTGAAGAAAATAATATAAAACCTGCCCATCGTTCATAATTCAATTGTTAAAACTCAATTAAATCATAACCATAAAGAGAAATCACATTTTCATGCATTTGGATAAAACTCCATAGAACTTGAGTAGGAGAATTCATGATTAATCAAAAATTGGGCATGGGTGAGAAAGGATTAACCCATTCTAAACCCTACATACCTGGAAATAGACTGATTTCAATATTCCTTGAATACCCACAAAGAAATTGGTGGAAACTTGGAGGAGAAGGCCTTGAATCTCCGTAAAACCTCTCTAAAGCCCCTACATGGGAATAGGTATGCATTGGGGACTTATCCCACCTTAACCCACCAGAAGAAATACAAAACAACGTAGTTTAGGGTCTCAAAGCATGAAAAAGTCAAAAATTAGCTTTAAATTATTTACCTAAAAACTGTTCCGGATGAACCATCGACCGACTCAATAGGTCAATGCAATAAACCATGACTCGTGGTGTCGAGTCGTTGGGTCCACTGCCTCATAACACATCTCAGATCCTTCCCATTACTCGATAGGATAAGTCGTTGCTTTGAACCATGGGTCGTTACTTCGACCGTTGTCAACTCCTTGACCAAATCTAGCTTCCTCACTACGAGCCTCACCACGACTCGTGGTGGCTTCCAACAGGTCGTGTTCTCAATCCGTTTTCCACACTGGAAACCTCAACCCTCAAGCAATGAATTGAAACAACGGGTTGTTCCTCCTCACCACGAATCGTGGGATGCCCCGTTGTTTCTCCCTCAGCTTAAGCTCAGTCCCTCTAATGACTGGTAACAATGACTCATTATTCCTGACAATGAGTCGTTACACCGTCTGTTGTCACCACTGCTCCACAGAACCCCCATTCCACGACTTCTTTGGATGACTCGTGGTACCCTACCATGAGTAGGGTCACCCGTCCAGTGATATTTTGCCAATTTTTCTGCACTTTTCAAATTCAACTCCCGGGTTTATTCTTAGGCCTTTCCGGGGTATTACATTTGAATATGAAGAGATTTTCATGTTGGTTTTCATTAATTTCAATTGGGTTATTATCCATGTTAATTACTCATATGATCTCATCAATTTATAAGTAAATTGTTGTTGTTCTTGCCAAGATGATTTGCAGCCCTAAATTTTCCATTAAAGACTATTGCGTATTAAATTCCGTCTATTTTGCAAAGTACATTTTGGGCAGAATATCCTAGTAATTCTTATTTTATATATATGTGTGTGTGTGTGTGTGTGAGAGAGAGAGAGAGATAGAGAGAGAGCAATTATTCCATTTAGGAGAATGATTTTTCTCTTGTTGGATGAAATCCCTTTAAATTCTTGAAATTTTATCATATTCTGAAATTTCCGTGTTGTTGGAATAAGTTGTTTTCTCTATTGGCTTCTTAGTAGTTTAGTTCAGTTAGAACGTAGAACCTCTTCAGCTCTATTAAGAAAGTGTCAACTGATCAGTTTGACTTTAGTCTTCTCCCGAGGTGTCGGTGGTGCCTCCTAGTTATCAGAATCAGACTCATAATCTAGTTTATTGGTCCATTAGGCGGTGACGACCTATATATATATATATGTATATATATATATATATATATATATATATATATATATATATATATATATATATATATATATATATATATATGTATATATATATGTATATGTATGTATGTATATATATATATGTATATGTATGTATGTATATATATATATGTATATATGTATGTATATATATATATGTATATATGTATGTATATATATAGCTTTGACCATCCTCAAGACCCAATTCAGTTTACAGTTTTTCTTAGACGGTTATGACGCTTCCAGATAAGTAGCTTTGACTAGTCTAGAACTCAGTTTCTGAATCTGGTCCGATAACGATCTTAGGGTAATTTCAGTTATATTCCCCTGGCTAGTCTTGGACCCTAGTTTTGAGCTATCATCCTAGTAGTTCAGTTTAGGTTTTCTAATGGGAGTAGGACTTAGCACCGAGCGGGCTGGGGTTCCAGCACACCCAGGTTCCGAGAACTACGTTGCCAGCTTAGGTTATAGTATTACTTGGCCTGATTGGCCCCTAACTTTTGTGATCACCCAGTTCATGCCTTTATACCCTGGCAAGATATGTTGGGTCCTACTGGTGAGGTGTATACATAAGACTCCACATCTATCTCACGTTGTTATATGTCAGTTAGAGACTCTCCCCTTAGTCGGTTTAGTCCAGTCTTAGTATTTGACAGTTTAGTTCAGTTCCGATCAGTTCGGTGTGGTCTCTCAGTCTCTGCATTTTAGACTTAGGGCATGTCTTTTACTATCAGACAGGGTCATCTTGACCATTTTAGTTTACATCAGTAGTTCAGTTCCGCTTACCTGTTGGTCATTGCGTGTCATTTTAGTTCAGATTTTATATTCAGATATGTTTTCTCCCACTTACTGAGTCATTCAAAGTATTAACGCATACTTTTATGTTGTATCATTTCATGATACAGCTGCAGGTTCCCAGACTCAACATTGTTAGCCGTTACGATTCAGATCCTCCTCCGCTGCAGTCGAAGTGTGAGTCCTCATCATTCGAGGGTCTTATTTTTACTTTCCTTTAGTTGTGTTATGATTTTTAGTTAGACTTAGAGTTAGCTGGGGCCTTGTCCCAATAACTCATCAGTTAGAAGGCTTTCAGACACAGAGTTAATTTCAGACTTCAAATGTTTTAAATTTTAATGTTTTCTCTAGTTTATTTTTCTCAAATGCTCTTTTACTGTTATTTCAAAGCTTCCTCTATATATATATATTGTTTTACTCAGAATACCAGTGTATGATAGACCAGGGGTTGACTTGGGGTCACTTGTGACTTCAAGTACCGTGTTACATCCAGGGTGTAGTCTCAGGGCGTGACAAACTTGGTATCAGAGCCCTAGTTTTAGAGTATCCTCGGAATGTCTGACAGTCTCATCGAGTAGAGTCCTTTTCATGGGTGTGAAGCGCGCCACACTTATGACGAGGAGGCTACGAGATGTTATTAGGAAAACTCTCTTTTGTTCATATTCTTTATCGTGCCTTAAAGTTCAATTCTAGAAATGCCCTTCTAATTCGTGCTCTGCTTCATTTCAATGAACCATGTCTCCCAGATGCGGTAATGGAAGAAGGGCCGGTAATGTCAATAGACCTGCCCCACCAGCCCCAATAGCTCCTCAAGATTATTCGGTGTCTACCACCGAATTAGGGGCGGCCATTCAACTGCTGGCCGAAATAGTCACCAACCAGGTAAACCAGCAGGTGGTGCCGATAAACACCAACTGGTCTGTAGCAGCTGCGAGGGTGCGGGACGTCACCTGTAAGAACCCTCCATCTTTTTCAGGGATCCAAGGTAGGGGAGGATCCCCAGGAGTTCGTGGATAAGATCAGGAAGAATACCCGCATTATGGGTGTCAGCTCCTCGGAGAGTGCTGATCTGTCTACCTACCAGCTCAAAGGGGTAGCTCAGGTATGGAAAGACCAGTGGAAAGAGGGGCGGCCAGCCGGAGCAGGACCAGTGGAGTGGGAAGAATTCCACACAGCTTTCATGGACAGATTTTTCCCTCGGGAGTTGAGGGAGGCAAAGATGGCAGAGTTTATGAATTTGCGACAGGGCAATAGGACTGTGGAGGAGTATGCTCTAGAGTTTACTACACTGTCTATGTACGCTCCATAGATGTAGCTAAGCTAAGGACTCTCATGTTGAAGTTTGTGAATAGGGTGTCAAATCTGGTCCTCAAGGAGTGCAGGATAGCGATGTTGATTTAAGACATGGACCTCTCCAACTTGATTGTCTATGCCCAACAGATTGAGGCTGAAAAGATGAAGGATATGGAGCGAAAGAAAAAACGGGCAAGGACTGGCCAGTCAAATTTCGGCCATCAGAGGTACAGCGGTAGTAGTCGCCCACCGCAGCAGCAGCAGCAGAGAGCCCCAGTGCCCAGTTCAGCTAGCGCCCCAACCTTTTGGTGCCACTCAGATCGGAGGGGTGGGTCATTTGGCACTTAGTGTCAGGCCCACAGTATCGGGGATAAGTATTCAACTTGTCCCAAGTGTGGTAGGAACCACATGGGAGAGTGCCTCCTGGGTCGAGAGGGTCGTTTTGATTGTGGACAACTCAGACATTGGCTCAGGGAGTACCCATCAGCTGGGCGAGGGAGGCCACAATCCACCACATTATCATCTCTAGCAGGCTGACCAACTCAATTGGCCAACACCAAAGGTACAGATTGCGGTCAGTGCCAAAATCGTTTCTATGCTCTGTCTTCCCGTCAGGATCAGGAGAGCTCACCTAACGTAGTCACGGGTACGTTACGTCTCTTCCATCTAGATGTTTATGCCATCCTAGATCCAGGAGCCACTCTTTCATTTGTGACTCCTTACATAGTAGTCCAGTTTAATATCATTCCATAGGTCCTCTCAGAACCATTATCAGTCTTCAACCTAGTTGGCGATTCAGTTAGAGCCAGCCGGCTGTACAGAAATTACCCAGTCTCAGTCCTGAATAAAGTCATCCCACCTGACCTCGTAGAGTTAGACATGGTCGATTTTGACCTTATCCTTGGCATGGATTGGTTACACTCTTGCTATGCCTCAGTTGATTGCAGAACTAGAGTTGTCAAGTTCCAATTTCCAAATGAACCAGTGCTAGAATGGACGGGCAAAAGTTCAGTGCCTAAGGGTAGGTTTGTTTCCTACCTTAAGGTCCAGAACTCATCTCCAAGGGATGTATTTATCATCTAGTTCAGGTCAAGGATTCCAACTCTGAGACCCCAACAATCTAGTCAGTTCCGGTGGTTAGCGAGTTCCCAGATGTTTTTCTTGAAGTTCTTCCGGGAGTTCCCCCTGAATGGGAAATAGATTTCGGGATAGATCTCATTCTAGATACTTCGCCCATCTCCATCCCTCCTTACAGAATGGCTCCAGCCGAGCTTAAGGAGTTAAAGGAACAACTGAAGGATCTTCTTGACAAGGGTTTTATTAGACCTAGCATCTCTCCCTGGGCTACTCCAGTACTATTCATGCGTAAGAAGGACGGTACCCTCAGAATGTTTATCGATTACCGTCAGCTGAACAAGGTCACAATCAACTTCAGGTATCCCCTACCCAGAATTGACGACCTGTTTGACCAACTTTAGGGAGCTAGTTGTTTTTCAAAAATCGACCTCAGGTCAGGGTACCATCAGTTAAGGGTCAGAGTGTGTGACATACCGAGAACAACATTCAAAAATCAGTATGGTCACTACGAGTTTGTGGTGATGTCCTTCGGGTTAACAAACGCCCCAACAAACTTCATGAATTGATGAATAGAGTCTTCAAGCAGTACCGGGATATGTTCATCATTGTATTTATCGATGACATTCCAGTGTACTCCAGAAATGAGGAAGAGCATGCCAATCACCTAAGGTTAGCATTACAGACCCTTAGAGATTGACAGTTATTCACCAAGTTCAGCAAGTGTGAATTCTAGTTGAAGTCTGTGACTTTCTTGGGTCATGTGGTCTCGGGTAAGGGAATACAGGCAGATCCTCACAAGATAGTAGCAGTGAAAGATTGGCCCAGACCTACCTCTCCCACTGAAATCAGGAGTTTCCTAGGCTTAGCTAGATATTTCTGATGGGTTGTGGAAAGTTTCTCCTCTATAGAATCTCCTCTGACTAAGCTAACTTATAAGAAAGTGAAATTTCAGTGGTCGGATGAGTGTGAGAAGGGTTTTCAGGAGTTGAAGACTCGACTCACTACTGGGACAGTGTTAAACTTGCCAAAAGGATCAGATGGGTTGGTTGTTTGTTGTGACGCTTCTAGAGTTGGAATCGGTTACATTTTGATGCAGTGGGGCAAACTGATAGCCTATGCCTCTAGATAGCTCAAAGTTCATGAGAAGAATTATCCAACTCATGACTTGGAGTTGGCAGCAGTGGTATTCGCGCTAAAAATATGGATACATTACCTACTGCAGTTGGTGGATTCAGCTGAAGGTGGTGTGGTAATGCAAAGCTGGTTGGATTCATCCTTGGAAGTTGAAGTCAAATCCAGATAGGATGAGGATGCCATCTTACTTAAGCTTAAGGGAGCAGTCCTCAGAAAAGAAAATAGAAGCTTTCTCCCAAGGGGGAGATGGGGTGCTCCGTTACCAGGGCAGGTTGTGTGTACCAGAGCTGATGAGTTGAGACAGCAAATACTGACCGAGGCACAAAGCTCGAGATATTCATTCACCCTGGTGCTACTAAGATGTACCCTGATTTACGGGATATTTACTGGTGGAATGGAATGAAAAGAGATATTTCTAAATTTGTAGCTTAGTGCCCGAGCTGCCAGAAAGTCAAGGTAAAACACCAGAGACCCGGTGGCATGACTCAAGATATCAGTATACCTACATGGAAGTGGGAAGAAGTAAATGTGGACTCATTACAGGTCTACCCTGGACTTATCGGCAACATGACTCAATCTGGGTAGTAGTAGACCGGATGACTAAGTCAGCTCACTTCCTCCCAATCAAAACCACAGACTCAGATGAGGACTATGCCAGACTTTACATCTGAGAGTTAGTCATACTTCATGGGGTGCCTTTATTTATCATTTCAGACAGAGGAACTCAGTTCACCTCACACTTCTGGAAATCCTTTCAAAAGGGACTAGGCACTCAGGTCAAATCTCAGCACAACTTTTCACCCGCATACCTATAGAAAAGCTTAACGGACTATTCAGACTCTAGAAGATATGCTGAGAGCGTGTGTGATCGATTTTATGGGGAATTGGGATGAAGATTTGCCTCTTATCGAGTTTTCATACAACAATAGATACCATTCTAGCATTCAGATGGCCCCATTTGAAGCATTATATGGGAGAAAGTGTAGATCGCCTAAAGGGTGGTTCGAAGTTGGTGAAGCTACCAAGATAGGGCTAGACTCACTACATGAGGCATGCAGAAAGTTTAGCTCATCTGAGAAAGGTTGAAAACAGCTTAGAGCCATCAGAAATCTTATGCCGATGTGGGGAAAAGAGAGTTGGAGTTTGCAGTTGATGACTTGGTATACCTGGAAATTTCGCCCATCAAAGGGGTGATGAGGTTTGGCAAGAAAGAAAAGCTCAGTCCGAGATATGTTGGACCTTATACAATTTTGAGGTGTATCGGCAATGTAGCCTATGAGCTAGAGTTACCTTCAGAACTAGTAGTTGTACACTCAGTTTTCCATGTGTCACTTTTGAAGAAGTGCATCGGAGATCCAACCTCGGTTGTGCCATTGGACAATGTAGGAATAAAAGATGAAGAAGTACCAGTCCAGATCCTTGACTATTACGTTCGTAAGCTAAGAAACAAGGAGATAGCTTCAATCAAGGTTTTATGGAGGAATCAGCAGGTTGAGGGAGCTACGTGGAAGGCCGAAGCAGATATGATGGCCAAATACCCACATTTGTTCCCTACCGGCTCTAGCGCAGCTTGAGATATTAGTGTTGACCCTACAACTCAATTTAGTTTTCATGACTCAATTCAGGTGTTCAAGTCTCTTTTACATTTTTTAATGTATGTACGAAAAGTAAATTCAGATCAGTTATGTATTTTGAAACGGAGGTAGTCATTCCGAAAGTTTTGGAGTTAAATTAGCAGTATTTGGAGATTTTGATTGTTATTCTCTGCCTTCCTATGTGTTTCTTACATTCGAGGATGAATGTTTACAAGGGGGAGATATTGTAATGCCCCAAAAAATCAAAATCTAATTCCGGGACTTAAATCAGAAAATTTGGAAAAGCTGCAGAAAAGCTATAGAATGACTCACCTAACGGGTTGTTAAGTGACCAAATGACTCGTTATGTGAGCCGCGAGAAGGAGGTTTGACAATTGTAAGAAGGGAGACATTATACCCAATGAGGGACTTCACGAGTCGTGGTCGTTGAGTCACTCATGGTCAAGCTTGGTTTGAGAAATTAATAAGTGGGACAGCGTACTTGATGGGTGGGGCAATGAGTCATTTTCCCTAGTAACGACTCATTATGTCCCCCGTTACCAGCCCTAGTAAGTTTATAGCCAGTGTACCTAACGAGTGTCACGATGAGTCGTCGTTACTGGCAGCGACTCATTATCGAACTTAGCCTTTAATCTTCAGAAGTGAGACAGTGTGGTCCATGATTGGTGACCACGAGTCCTGGCCACGACTCGTTAGGTCCCTCGGGGTGACCTACTGAGGAGCCTAGGAAGTGTACCTGACGAAAGTGACCACAGTTCATGGTCATCCACCACGACCCGTTAGGTCACTAGTTAGGGTCACCTGGCAGAGTTTCCCAGCGAATTTCTAAGGGCTATTTAGTAATTTCCTATTCTCCCAAGCATAAACTATGTCATTTTAGTAAGAATTTTAGACCTTTTAGTGGGGAAAAACAGTTCATTCCTCATTCCCACTCTCAGTTTTCAGAAAATCACCGTAAGTTCTCCTCTCAAGAATCCTTCAAGAAAGCTTAGGGTTCTTCCTTCATCGCAGCAGTTTAGGTCTTTTTCTTCAGGGAATTTTTAGCCAGGTATGTGGGAATCAACAAGGGAATTGTCCTTCCCTTGTGTCCCCCAATATCCTCCCATAATTTCCCTATCAGCTTAGCCCTGAGATTTTTGAATATGAAGATATTTTCATGTTGGTTTTCATTAATTTCGATTGGGTTATTATCCATGTTTATTACTCATATGATCTCATCAATTCATAAGTAAATTGTTGTTGTTCTTGATAAGATGATTTACAACCCTAAATTTTCGAGTAAAAAATATTGCGTATTAAATTCCATCTATTTTGCAAAGTATCTTTTGGTCTTAATATCCTAGTAATTCTTATTATATATATATATATATATATGAGAGCAATTATTCCATTGAGGAGAATGATTTTTCCCTTGTTGGATGAAATCCCTTTAAATTCTTGAAATTTCGTCATATTATGAAATTCTCGTGTTGTTGGAATGAGTTGTGTTCTCTATTGGCTGCTTAGTAGTTTAGTGCAGTTAGAATGTAGAAACTCTTTAGCACTATTCGGAAAGTTTCAACTGATCAGTTTGAATTCAGTCTTCTCCCAAGGTGTCTGTGGTGCCTCCCAGTTATCAGAGTCAGACTGAGAATCTAGTTTATTGGTCCAATAGGCGGTCATGACTTTTGGATATATATATATATATATATATATATATAGCTCTGACCATCCCCAGGACCCCAGTTCAGTTTACAGTTGTTCTTAGACGGTTACGACGCTTTCAGATAAGCAGCTTTGACCATTCTAGAACTCAGCTTCAGAATCTGGTCCGATAAGGCTCTTAGGGTAGTTTTAGTTATATGCCCCTGACTAGTCTTGGACCCCAGTTTCAAGATATAAGCCTAGTAGTTCAGTTTAGGTTTCCCAATGGGAGTAGGACTTAGCACCGAGCAGGCCGGAGTTCCAGCGCACCCAGGTTCCCAGAACTATGTTACCAGCGTAGGTTACAGTATTACTTGGTGATCTTGAGCAGAATTGCATGCCCAAGTGATACTCAAACGCTTCATTTCGTCTTGTTTATTGATTGTTATGTGTACATTCTCACGTGATTTTTAGTAAAAATGTGAATTTATACTAACCAACATTATTAGGGTGTTTTGCAGGTAAAAGGAAATTTTGGAAGCTAATATACATATTGGTGAAGATCGGGAATGAACTTGGAAACAAGGAGTGGAAAATGACAAGGGAGAGCAGCAAAAATAGAGGCTCTGCAATGGAGCCGTGTCACGCTGCCATCGCGGAGGCACTCTGCCTCGGATGAAATAATTTTGGCAATTTCCAATGAAGGTGCGCGATAACACCGTGGCACGTTGGCCAGGCTCCGCGATGCAAGTCGTGCCACGTTGAGGTGAAATTGCCTGGGGAGCCGACTTCCAGTGAGGGTCCGCAATACCTCCGTGGCATGGAGGGAGTGCTCCGCGATACAATCCGTGCCACGTTGCTTGTTATTCCGGGAAAAATTCTCAAGAGTATAAATAGCACACTTAGGTTTTATTTTAAACATTCTGACTTGGTTGAGCAAGAACGTGGGTTACAGGCAGTTGAGGGGATGAAAATTCTAGGGTTTTTCTCTATCTCTTTCTCTTTTATCTCAATTGTTTGTATGAATTCTACTTATTTGATGATGTTAAATCCACGAATGAGTGGCTAATTCACTTCTTGCTGAGGTTAAGAACAATTGTAGTGGAATGTTATTGTTAATCATTTCAGTTTTCATCTTTTCTTCAATGGTTGTTCTATCAATTCTTGTTTTTACTGCATTAATGTTTGGCCAATGTTAATGTATATCTAAAAATCCAATTTTGATTTTGAAAAGGAATGAAATTGGAAAGATGTGAATTGGTAGGATATGATCTCTTCTTAGTTTAGAAAATTGAGAATTGATTTACATTCAGAATAGAAATATATCTGAAAGTCTTATTAGTCAATTAAGGAATCAGTTATGTATGGATAGAGCATGAAATTCTTTTATCACAGAAATGTAGATTAAGGTTCATGATTCTTAAATTGGATAGGAGTTGAAAGATCCAATCCATGGGCAATAATTCTTGACTACCAACCGAAGAAAAGATTAGCTGAATTGTATTGATAAATTACTTCCTTGCATGTTCGTTTTAACCTCAACTTGCTTATTACTATTGTTCAGACTCACTTTATAATTTTTCCTTTGATTTTTATTACTTAGTGAAATTAAACTCCCAAAATATTGTTTATTTGGTTGTCTGCATTCGTAAAGATAGAGTTCACTAACGCTTAAGTTAATTAGTATCGTAGTCCAGTCCCTGTGGGATCGATACTTGGCTTTACTTAAGCCACTTTACTACTTGTTCGACCACGTGCACTTGCGTGTAGTCACACCACCATCCGAACACTTGGCCTGATTGGCCCCAGAATTTTGTGATCACCTTGTTCATGCCTTTATAGCCTGGCAAGGTATATTGGGTCCTACCAGTGGGATGTATACATTGGACTCCACATCTAGCTCACGTGGTCATATGTCGGTTAGAGACTCTCCCACTAGTCGGTTCAGACCTGTCTCAGTTTTTGACAGTTCAAATCAGTTCAGTGTGATCTCTCAGACTCAGTATTTTAGACTTAGGGCATGTCTTTGACCATCAGACAGGGTCATCTTGGCCATTTCAGTTTACATCAGTAGTTCAGCTCAGCTTACCTGTTGGTCATTGCGTGTCATTTCAGTTCAGACTTTATATTCAGATATTTTTCTCCCACTTACTGAGTACATTCAAAATACTGACGCATACTTTTATGCTGCATCATTTCATGATACAGCTGCAAGTTCCCAGAATTAGCATCGTTAGTCGTTGCGATTCAGATCCTCCTCTGCTGCAGCCGAAGTGTGAGTCCTCATCATTCGAGGGCCTTGTTTTACTTTCTTTCAGTTGAGTTATTATTTTTAGTTAGACTTAGAGTTAGCTGGGGGCTTGTCCCAGCAACTCATTAGTTAGAAGTATTTCAAACACAGAGTTAATTTCAGACTTCAAACATTTTAAATTATAATGTTTTCTTCTAGTTTAGTTTTCTCAAATGCTGTTTTTTCAAAGCTTCCGCTATATATTTAAATATATATATATATATATATTGTTTTACTCAGAATACTATTGTATGATAGACCAGGGGTTGACTTGGGGTCACTTGTGATTTCAAGTACCATGTTACGTCCAGGGTGTAGTCTCGGGGCGTGGCACTAACCCAACCGAAATTGGCTTTTTCAAGCCCAATAAAGGTAATTGGGCAGGATTGAATGACTTTCATCATTAATCACACTTTACAAATCCTAAATCAATCAAATTTGTTAAGCTCATAGTCAATTTTAACCAATTGATATCATTATCATTCACAACCCATTGTCTTCACCACCCCAGATCTGGGATAAGCTACAAATAGAAAGAAGAGAAGAAGAAAGCTAGTAATTGAATAATCTTACCAATAAATCACAATCAGGAGAAGAAAACTTGACTTGATAATTTTGGTCTTCAATCTTCAAATTACAAGATGAATCTATTCTCTATGTTATCTCTATCTATTGTGAACTATGAACCATTCTAAACTATCAACTATAGTCTCTTTGAAAAAGTAAAAATACTATTTATACTAAGCCTTAAAAACCCCTAGCTAATTTAAAATCAGAGGGTCCTAGGCGTGTAGGGATAGAAAGTCCTTTAGAAGGATGGACCATTTTTTTGTTTCATTGATCAGACTTGGCTTTTGCATGGATGTTATCCATCCATTGATTGGTGGGCCATTTTCTTGAACGACAGGCCATCCTTCACTTCGTCCCTTGGCTCTAAGGCTTTTCAGTCAAGTGATCTGTCCTTTGGTTGACATGCCATCCTCTAGAAAGACGGTCCTTTCTTTCCATTGTTGATTTCTAACCACTTGGTAATGGTTTCTGGATCGAGCATGAAATGTTACGCTTTTGAGAGATGGTCTTTCCTTTATAGAGACGGTCCGTCATTTTCTTTGTTTTTGGGAAAATTGGTGTCTTTGACTCCTCCTTTCTTCATTTTACTTGGATTCCTGAAATATAGCATAATAAATTTAGTTTTGACTTAAATTTATACTGAAAGACATGTAAAACTCTATAAAATAAAGAAAATATGTGTCGCAAACTCCCATCACATCAATACATTCTCCTATGCAAATGTAAGTTAATTTCAATTGTTTCTAACACCACACCTACATCTGTAATGCTATTCTAACCCTTGATCATAGGATCTTCAAAGCAAGTTTTGTCAAAAATGTCAAGCTTAGGGTTTTGAGCATTCTTCATCAAAGATTGAATCCTTCTCCGTGATTAGGAGCGATTAAATGTATGTAAGACTATCTCACGTGCGGGAATGTTGTTATTCTTCCTCACATAGTGATTCTTTGGAAATTCCATAAATTCTCCTCCATGTGAAAAGTAGTGTTTAAATCCAAAGTTATGATTTTGTTCATGTGATTTCATCATGAATATCATCAACTCCTATGAAATTTCTTATATGCCCCATATGCTCTTATTTATGAGTTGTACATCTTTTACATGAAAAGCACGACAATACAAGAATTAAGATTTTCTCTTCAGTATAAGAAAAGAACAAATTCTTATGCATGAAAAAGATATCATTATGACATGTAGACATGATGCATGGATTTTTCTCTGCAAGAAAGAGACTTTATAATTTTTATGACATCATGAAACTAATTATGAACTATGTTTGATGAGCTATTGAGCTATACATGATTTCAAGTTACATGTTATCACGTAATGATATAGGAGTAAGTGATATTAATCAAGAAGGCATAAATTCAGACGATAAATGCCTAGAACTACATATGTCAATGTAGGATAAGGATCATTCTGTTAGTTTGGGTGAATCCTCTTTGTGCCTCTAATAAGGCTTTATTCTAAATTTATTCTCGCAACATGTTAGAAAATTTTGTATCTTGTCAAACTATGGGATGACCTAGTTGATCGGGTAGAGATCAAACTCCATGTGCTCCTATGGTGGTTTATTTAGGTTAATCTAAGAAAAGTTCCCATAATGAACTTAATGATGATGAAAGAATGAAAATGTGAAGGTCAACCTACTGAATTGAATTATTGTTTTATTCTTCGGGATATGATATAATTTCTTTGGTTGCCTTTTGTCGGGGGAACTACATTATCTAATAATGCAGGCTTAGGTACTTAGATAGCTGACCAAGAAGCGCATTAGAATCTATACATTCATCTATTCTTGAGCCCCTATTACTTTTTTGACAATGTCATTTATTTTAGATTTTCTAGTATTGCTTAGAGGTATGCTGAAGGACTTGTCCCACTAAAAAAGTTTATTCATGATATGTTAGAGGCTTCATAGATTTAAACAAGTTTAGAATGTTCATGATGTAAACTTGACAAATCTTTCTATATATTGAGCATATCAATTCTGACTTAATAAAAAGCTTATTATGGAACTTCTTCATTTCTAAAGAATTTCACTTAAGATGTGAATCTTTTTCACTCTAGTCCACATTTCACACCCCAAACTCGAGGAGGCGTGATCGGCGCCAGGTGTACCGAGAAAATTCTGCAACTAACCACCTATAAAAAAACTAGAACTGAAGAGGCTTGATATCATAACAACACAAAAACATCATAGAATCAACAAAATAGACTAAAACAGGGCTCACATGCCAAACACTATATAAGAGTGGACAACAAGGCTGCACTTGTACATTCTATATAATAGGGCTAACAAGGCCTACAATAAAAAAAACACCCAAAAGGACAAGTTTAAGAGCCTCTATAAAGTCTAATAAAGTGATAAGAAATCAGGACAAGGTCTCAACCTACCCAATATGTATACAACTCCAAAAGACAACCAACAAGTAAATCCAAACACGTTGGAGCTTACAATAGTCAAGGACTTTACTCAGATATGCGCATTATGATCCTTCTATCGGACAACACTTGTAGGCTTATATGAAGCCCCCCCAGGCTCAGGGTGTCAATAAGGAAATGCACTAATTATGTAAGGAGAAAAAAGGAAAAATACCAATATACAGAACAACAGAAAGGAGGGTAAGAAGGTACCAACATGATAGCTAAACCACAAGTTCATAACAGTAGGTTATAGAGAGATAGTTGACCCTAGTCCAAGCCTATAACACCCCAAAAGTTCTCAAGACTAAGCCCTAGATTTGAAATAGAAATCAGCATGAATATTGAATCTTTCTCTCAATACAGACCATACCACAAGCCAAGGTGCCCACAAGTCACAATACGATATATGGTGAGGTAGTACGGGTTGTGGTATCAATCTGTGGGATGAAGATCAAAGAGTAACCAAAATAGTCTCGGTAACCACAAGCAGTATCTATAAATTGTGATATGGTGTACTGATTGTGTTGTTTGGTTGTGAGAAGAGATACAAAACTAACCAAATTGACTTCAATTACCATGAGGGGTCACCATGAGCCATGGTTAGCTACGACGAGTCATGTTTGTGGTACTGCATGGATAATTTTCTCTATATAATTCTGAAGGGTATTTTCATAAGTTGCCACCCTTTTTACTTATAAACTATGTCATTTTGGGATATTTTGGAAGGTGATTAAAGGGAAACAATTGACTTTCCCCTCTCATTCTCACCCTATATTCTCAGAAACATGCGATAGGAGTATCAAATCCTCTCAAGCCAAGGTTAGGGTTCTTTTCCAAGAGCTGCAAGTTGAAGATTCTAGCTAGCAATTCTTCAAATCCAGGTATGTATGACTTTTTACAAGGGTTTTTTTCACCCTTGTGTCCAAATTATTTTAAAAGCCTAATAAATTCAATTCTCTAGAAACCATGCCTTAGGGTTTTCATTTAATGTATGATCTCCCTTAGTTTCTCTATATTTCAAGGCTCTTATGGTTCCTAGTGTAGATGTATCATGATCCTACTTTAAATTTTATAGTATATTCTATATTTTTATATTAGCATGATTTTTAAAGTGTCAGCTCCAAGATTTAACATTATGTCAGAATAACTTGGTCTTTCAAGAACATATGATTTTCTCATGATTTCAGTATGCATGCTTTACAATATAGCTCAGTATTATCAGTTTTATCAGTAATATTAGTATTATCAAGTCTTGTAGACTCTCAGAGCATTTTTAGATAAAGTAGTTCTGACTTGGTCGTAGAACATCAGTTTTCGAGCTATCACTATACTACTAGTAAATAGTCAATAAATTATCAGTTGGGAGTAGCACTTAGCATCGACTAGGCTGGGGTTCAACACACTCAGGTCTCAGAATTATGTGCTACCATAGGTTATTAGCCCGAATGGGCATCAATTAGTGATCACATCAGCCGTGCCTCTATACCCTGACAAGGTATATTGGGTCCTATAGATGGAGCGTATACATCGAACTCCACGTTTAGCTCACGTGATTGTATGTCAGTTAATAAACTCTCCCACAGTATAGTTACAGTCTTTAGCTACAATCACAATTTCAGTTTTCAATGCATGTACATGACCTTGCAATCAATTTTACTTGTATTTTTAGTATTTTTCAGATTGTCGTATTATTTTCAGTATTTATGCATGCAGATAGAGTCATGGTACATCAGTTCAGTTATGCTTTTTACATTCACTAGTATATATTGCATTTTAGTTATACATTAAATATCTCACATACTCAATACATTCAAAGTACTAGCCACATACTATTTGTGCTATGTCGTTTATGATATAGATTCAGGTACTTAGGCACAATAATGTAGTTAGACTTATTCTAGTGCCCATCAACAACTGTCAATGGTGAGTCCTCATCTTTCGAAGACTGGAGTTATTTTGTTTTTATTCAGTTGTCTTTGCCCTTGGTTTAGTTTCAGAATTTGGAGCTAGCTATGGACTTGTCCCAACAACTCATCAGTTAGTAGAGGCTTACAGACAGAGGAGTAGTATTTTTAGCTTTGTGACTCAGTGTTTATTCATCAATTTAAATTTATTCTATCTTATTACTTATAAGTCCTTGCTTTAAATTGAGTTAGTCTCCACTTAGTTCTTTATAATCTTATATCATGTCATGGGTTAGCTTGGGGTCACTTGTGGCTCTAGGCACCGTGTCGCATCCAGGATATAGTCTCGAACCATGACAAACTTAGTACCAGAGCATAATATTTACATGTGTCTTAGGGTGTCTAAAGTTCGCGTTAAATAGAGTGTATTTCATGGGTGTGAAGCTGATGAACAATGAATTTACGTGTTTCTTAGCTATATTTTTCCTATACTTTACTATGTTTTGAGAACAAATTATGTGTGTTTGCATGTGTTTTATGATATATTTGTGAAAAATAGCTAACACACATGATGAGATATTTTGAGGGCTTAAAGTGATGAATTTGGACTTAAATGTGGTTTAAAAGTGCAAAAATGCCTAAACGGGGTTAACGGATCAAGTATATATAAATTGGCAGTGCACAAGCATAGTTGTGCTATGGCCTGCACGCTGCACAAACCATTCTGGAACACCCAATAGCTTGGTGTGCCTGTGAGGTAGTGCTATGAGAGGCGTGGCGCGCCACACCAGTCCAGGCGTCTAGAAAAGTCAAATCCCAATTCTACTAGGAATAGAAGCTGCAAAACTCAATTCAAATCCAAGAGGGAACAATAAAGGCTTCATCTACTATTATAAATACCCTTTATTTCTATGTTTTATGTGTGAAATTGAGATTGAAAGTCAACAATTAGTGATTACATATTCATAAAGTTGCAGAATTCATACTTCGTGAATTGGTGTAATAGTTTAGTTGACTATTGTTGGAATTTCATCAAGTTCTTGTGATTAAATTTACTCTTGAAATTTGCTACTCAATTAAAAATTTTTGTAAGTATTTAATCATAATTTCTTCTATATCTTTTGTTTGTTTTCTCATAAATATGAGCGGCTAAATTTCTTAGGTTAGGGTTGTGGGAACCATGATGGATTAACGAATGTACGCATAATAAAGTAATGATTCTGGAATGGTTAATTGACCGGATTGTTATTCTCTTTGTTTTAATTAAAGTTTGAGTGGTTGCAAATATTGAAACATGCCCGTATCTTCAACTTGACGACCAAGGAGGTTGAAATTAGGAAAAAGAGTAACAACGATAATTTGAGATTAATAATTCTCATCTAATTAACTTGAGCTCTAACTGAGGATAGTTAAAGTCAAAACTTATTGTAAAGCTAGAATATACACACTTTTGAGACCGAGAGGAGATGGGTGGAAGGAATCTATTGTCTATCGGCGCACGTAACACATGCATTTTGAGATCGAGAGGGGATAAGTATAGTTCTTAAGTTGAGAAACCTTAGATGTACTAAACATAAGTCTTACAAAAAATTCACTAGGATAAATCACTAGTAAAAGCCTACTAAGTTATGAAATCATGGGGATCACAATCATAGCTTAGCTTCGTTAATTTGTAACAAACTCATTAATTTTTAGAATTATTTTCTTCTTTTATTTTCAAACCTCCCTTCAGAAACATTGATTACAAGTTAGCTTATTTTAATCATTACCATATTGTTTCTACTTATTCCCTGTGGGATCGACCACAACCTTTGTTGGGTCACGATATTTGACAATAAGCACTTGATAATTCAATTGTGAGGTGTAATTTGGGCGTGATCAAATGTTGACACCGTTGCTAGGGAATACAATTTTGAAATAAGTTAATTTGTGTATAAGCTTAACTCATAATCTTATTTTGCGATTTACATTTTATTTTCTTTGTTTTAAGTTTATCACAAGTTAGCATGGAGAACCTTGTGGTACCACTAAATCTCCCACTAGAGGAGATGACCAAAGTGCAGAGAGCTAAAGTTGCGCGATTAGTGGAGGAAGCTCAGCTAGCTGAAGCAGCTAGGATAGCTGAATTGGCTACTGCTCTGGTAGACAGGAACTTATAGTACCCCCTTCATCAAAGACATAATATTGTAAGGAATGTTCTCTTCAAGGGTGGAGTATGAGCAAGATTAGATTGGCTACACGAGACCCATAGTTCCACCCTATTGTCAACAAATTCCAAATTCGATATTATGAGTACTATGATGCAGTTGCTGAGCATGAAGGGGTTGTTCAATGGTCTACTCGGCAAAGATCCAAACCAACATCTAATAAATTTCACTAGTATCTGCAATGCTTATAGACTGCCTAGAGTTTCTCAAGAGGAAATAAGACTCCATTTATATCCTTTCTCATTAGATGGGGAAGCTACTTTGTGGATGCACAAGCTTCGGAACGAGTCTAATACCACTTGGGCGGAGCTAACTGCTATTTTCTTTAAGAGATTCTTGCTACCCTCACGAATGAATCTATTGAGGGATGAAATTAATAAGTCCAAAAAATTAGCTGGGGAAGCTGTACATAAAGCATGACTAAGGTTCAAAAAGAAGTTGAAATAGTGTCATAATCACAAGCTTCTTGAGGAGGTCCTTTTGGAAGTATTTTATAGGTCACTAATTGCAGCGAACAAAGCCATAGCAGATGGGATTGCTGAGGGGTCCATGATGGCCCATACCTTTGTAGAGGCCAGTGAAATACTAGATAAGATGACTAAGACCAATAGGGAATGGCACACCAGAAAGTCCAAGGCCGCTGCAGTGAGCTACTCAAGAGGGATCACAACAGAACAACAGAAAAAGGAAGAGGAACAAGAATAAGACATAGCCCATCATAAAACCCAGTTGGAATTGATCACCAAGCACCTCACCACGCTGAATACACAGAAGGTGCATGCGGTGAATGCGTAAGACAGAGGACCCAAGTATGATGATCACTACCCTGAGATTGACGAAGAAGCAAATTTTGTGAACAATCAGGGGGATTTCCTGGTCAACACCCAATAGTCCAACCAAGAATTTTGGCGTCAAGGTCAAGGAAATCAAGATCAGAACTACAATGGTTACAATGGCTATGACAAAGCTGGTCTAGGGATAGCGACCAAGGTCAATAGAGGAATCGAAAGGCCCCAAAGAATGATAGAGGTGGAGTATATGTTCCTCCATGTGATAGAGATCCTACTATGAATGACTCTAGGAATTCAAGGTTAGAAGACATGATGAGTCACATGACGAAAAAGTGGACTCCACTAAGACAGGATTTAAATAGATGAGAGGGAAACTTTTAAGCCTGAGTCATTTGGTTGAGTCTCATTTGACCTTTATCAAGCAATTGGAGCAGCAGGTGGGGCAAATCTTGGCCATATTGAATCAAAGGCAAAAGGGCACTTTGCCTAGTGATACCGTTCTAAACCCTCAAAATAAGGGTAACTGCATGTCACCATGATCTTATTAGGTATCTTAATGAAGTCTGAGTAATCGAAATACCTACGTCATGTCACGACGTTAAGTCAGGCACTACTTGGGAGGCAACCCAAGATAATTTTAATTTGATGTGTTTGCTCAAGTTTGCAAGAGTTAAGTCATAATTCAAAAAAAAGTTTTGAGCATGAAATTTGAAAAAGGGGTGTAACAGTAAAATTCGCATTACAGCACACTGGACAGCACAACGCACGGGCATTTCAGCGAATGGACCAGTGTAAGCAATTTCGGGATGCAGCGACAGCCCAATGATGGAGCAGCACGTCACCGAGGGGCAGTTCTAGGTGACAATTTTTGTGGGTCAGAGGTCTAACCCGACCCGTGGGGGTGTTTTAAAAGCCTAAACCTATTTTTTAACTCCATTCATTCAAGAGGCTAGCACCTCAATTTCTCAAGACTTCTCTCAAAACACTTCATCTTTTCTCAAAATTCTTCCAAACTTTTTCACCAAAATCACAAAAAGAAAACATTTTTCTTTTGAAATCTCCACAAATGACACCAAAACCAAGCAAGGGGAAAGGAGTGGCTTCTTCAAGCCAGGGTCAAAAAGATCAAGAAGAGCTAATGAGGAGGAGTATGATGATGTGAGTCTTCCACAACATCCATTAAGCGGTTATAGCCTCCGGTGGGTCACTAAGCAAGAATGTAAAAATGGTTTAAAAAGCATAAATAATCAAAGTACTCACATGAAATATATGTTGATAGAGATAGCTTGGCATTAGTATTTCCTCCTATGATAGATAAATTAAACTAATACTCTGGGTGATTGTAATTTAAACTTGGTAAGGGAATATCTTGCTAATTGGAAGCCAAAAGAGAGGTCAAACCAAGTCAAAATTAGACGAAAAATTGTGAATTTTTCTCCTGCAATTTATAACAAAATACTTGGTTCACCTAACATTGACCCACAACTCTTCAAGAATTTGATTTTGAAACCCCCTTAAACTCTTTGTGGCCCAAATTCAGTTACACGGTGGACTCGCCACCAACAACATGGGTATCATATATCATCCCCGTTATGCTCGTATGAGTAGAGAGGCATGTGTTTGGTTGAAAATTGTTAGTGCTTGTTTGGTGCCTCGGAAACATGTAACTCATGTTACTAGAAAAAAGAGTGTTTCTTGTCTATGCTTTCATTACAGGGATGCCACTGAATTTTAGGGCTATTATTAAGGATGTGTTGAGGCGAGAAAGGGTGAAAAAATTTTAAAGATTCGGGTTTGGGGGTCTCTTGACCTGATTTCTACAAGTGTACCTGATCTAGGACGAAGAGGCAGATTATAGGCCTAGATATGACCCAAGGGGAATTGATGTGACAAAAACTAAAGATCCCGAGAGTATACATGGTCCAGTCCTTTCCATCAATGAGATTAATGCGTGAATTGATAAAATATTTTGTCACTTATACGTCATGCAAATACTACAATTGAGAATGAATGGAGTGATTGAGGAGTAGCTACAACAACTCAACATGGATTACCCTATGAGTGAGCATTCAAGAGCCCTTTACAAAGTTGGGCCGGGAGTAGCTACAACAACTCAACATGGATTACCCTCTGAGTGAGCATTCAAGAGCCCTTTACAAAGTTGGGCCGGGATTCAAGGAGCCCCTTGATGATGATGTGTCCAAAGATGATAAGATAGTGAGAGTGGATTATGACATAGAGTTTTATGATGATGATGAGGATTCTGAGATGGGGGAAGCTGCTCTTTCCCCCACAGAAGATGAGTATTACCGATTAAGTGTGGGGTGAGAGAAGAAAACTGCATTACCATGCATGCTTTAATTGCTAAATTTATATATGGTGGGCCTAGTTTTGTGTGTGATCATGACTTATTTTGCATAATTGGGTTGTTTGTAGTAGGTTTTTATTAGTTTTAATTTGTTTTGGGTTTCACTGATTTTTATATTTGGTACTTTTTCGGTGGATAGTTCCTTAGAACCAATTAGTGGGTCTAGATTATTTTTTTAAGTTAGTCATAGATTCATGACTTGTCTCGATAAGGATGAATGATGATCATTTTCACTAACATAATCCTTGCCTTGGAGGCGTTAAGGTATGCCCACAGCCTCAGGACGAGCTTTACTAACAATACAAGCGCCAAACTGATAGTTATATCGCCCGGCTGCGCCTATGCTGTTCAACTTACTAATTCAGGCCCAACTACTATCCACAAACTTCTAAATCCTAGGCATGACAACAAAACATCATTTCTACTATCACGAAGAATAGAAGGGAAGAGGAGTTTCTATGGCGCTATAGCATGAGTCACCCTTAACATCTTCTTTCCCGACAAAGGATACCGCAGTATACTCTTAATATGCTTTCTAGTAGCTAGCCACTACATATGTATTAATAATCTACTAATAGCAGCTAATCACGACATACATGAACCTTATATAATGGAAGCAACTAATTACAACATGTAGGATCATTGTCTATGCTTAAAAACATGTCGTATCATTATACGATGAGAATAACCTACCGATCGGATAAGCCTTAAAATACCTCGAATGCCAATTCTTATTTAACTGATTAGTTTCAACTTGTAACCAGTGGTTCCACTCAACTGCACTCTTCATACTGAGGAATAGGACTAGTTTCAGTACTAAATTCGGCAAATAACACTATTTTTAAAAAAATGTTTACTATAACTCAACTCTATTTAACTCAGTCGAAAACCCATAATTTCTCAAGAGTACAGAAGGGAAAGATTCTTACCTATTGCCTATGGTCATTTATGATTCAATTTGGGGTAATTCCAAAAACCTTTACTCGGCAGGGTTTCAGCTTACAGCGAAGTTTCACGAAATAACTCTACAGTGATGCTTCTCATAGGCCTAGAGCCCGTTATCCAAGGTGAATTTGTTTTAGACAGTGTTTGACGTTGTAATTTGAAGGAAATTGGATGAAGTTTGCGTGGTTGCTCTAACTTTGGCTAAGGGATCTTTTATTAAATGAATCATTTTCATCAAGAGGGGTGTATATATAACTAGGCGATGGTGGGGGGGGGGGGGTGCGGCACACCCCCTATCGCGTCGTGTCCACGGGTATCGCGCTAGTGCTTGTGCTGGGGCAGGCTGTGCGATGCGGCGCCTGGCGCGCCCATCCTCCCAGTGTCGGCCTCCATCCGTTTGACGACGCGCTCGTGTGTTCACCCATCAAGCCTTCTCCCGGATGTTTTATATACTAGAACTCTTAATGTACATATGCACACAACGGTCGTACTATGGAAATTTATGGGGTGTAACATCTTTCCCCCCTTAGGAACATTTGTCCATGAATATAATCTTCAGGCTTAAAGGACTTAAATCTTTTAACTAATACTTAGAAAAATTTTGGTAGAGTCTCCTTTGTATTAGGGACTATACGTAGACCTAAAATGCAGAAAAGTCCCACACAGGCGTCTCACAGGATGCTATAATCAACTGAATAATATAGCGCCATTACATCTATGAACGACTGATAACAACAACAATAGGGGCTCTACTCAATACTTGAAAACTATCTTGTCATTTCTGAATTTGTCCAAATTTGTATGTTTTCACTATAGAGCCTAGAGCAGCTGAAGATATCTATATCTCACTTTGTCCTTAGCTTCTTAGTTAATCTTCGCTATATTCCTGTCCCTTTCTAAGTCTCTTATGGTAGCCTCTTATGATCTCGCCTATTATAGCTGTTTAGCCTCCGCGTGGGACGACTCTTCTGTAGCATAAGCATCCTTGACTGGGTCAATCTGAGGAAAGGCCTCCTATGTGCTTGTGTAGTGTTGATACATAGATCCTAGCCCCCGAAGGCAACTCTATCTCATAGGCCACTTGGCCAATCTCCTGGAGGACCTGGTATAGCTTAATGAATCTGGGGCTGGACTTGCCCTGCTTGTCAAATCTCATAACGCCCTTCATCGGCGAAGTTTTTAGGAACATCCAGTCATTGTTTTAGTTTCTAACCTCTCCATATATTAAATTAAGACTTCTGGCGACCCTAGGCTGCCGGTACATATGTCCAAATTAGTTTAACTATTTCCCTCCGACTGATGCAGTATGCTCGATTCAATTATCCCTGACTTAATTATTTCAGGCCATCATATGGGGAACCAACATTCCCATTATTTACATAACTTCAGGTGTCTGAGTCGTGTGCTCTTCTTGACTTTTTATTTGGGGACAAGGGGCATTACTTAAATTAACATGCGTCCCAATCTGTCCTGATAGCTCTGCCTAAACTAAGCTGTGAGTAGTGCCCCTTTGTCAGAAGTTAATAGACATTGAGATACCATATAGCCGGAATATTTCTTTTGTATTTAATATGGAGTAGTCTTTAGCTGAAACTCATGCTAATCAGCAAGAAATAAGTTAATCTCATTAGATGCTCAACAATGACATAATAGGGTAATGTTTACACCTGGTACGAGGTAACCTTATAGCTATATTCATGTTCTCTACTTCCCAGTTTCATGCAAGCACGACTATTCACTAAATTAGCCCACTGGTTTCTGATGACCAGCCTGCTCTTACTGGCCATTGGAGCTCTGTGTCACAACTCGACAATTTCCTTCTTCTTCCTGTTCCAGTAGTAAATCTCTTTTATAACATGGTGCGCTTTCGTCAAACCCGAGAGGGGAAATGATAGGCACGGTATGCCCTACTACAATCTACTGACAAAAACTCTGCCACATTTAGAACATAGAGTCGACCTCTAGGTCTAAAATCTGTTTCCCTTACTATCTCAAAGGCAGATGACTCCCTCTGCCGGACCTCATCCATGGCTACACTGGGCTAGGGTCTACGCAACGTCACTCCTTTACCTCCGAAACTAGTGGTCACATTGTTGTATTCAAGATTACAACCCCAATATCCTTTAAAGGTCACCCTGATGCTTATTTCTCGACAATCAGTGGCGATTCCAAGCTCTATTGCCTGGAGGTGGTTTTGTTCCCCTCCAAAGTTAGATACTAATGCCTTCCCCTTACTTCTATGGGCTGAAAAACAGGATTCGTGACTCCTCCATCTCACTAACAAGGATGCTACTGGCCAAGTCTACTGACCTGTATCATTCTGACCCGCGCTCGGGCCAATTTCATTCATATAATCTCTCTGTTTTTCGATCTTGCAAATGAGGGCCGTAACCATTATTCTACAGCTATGTCTTACCGTCATCCACACACCACAATGTGGTTAGTCTAGCTCTAGCTTAAACTTTACTATTGCTGGTAGTTTACTGCTTATGGACTCTCACCCGCACTTGGGTGCTACTAACAACCTTACCTACCCTCCTGATTTACTGCCATGAGGGTCTTGGAGACTTACTTGAACACTAGGGGTCTTAATCACTTCCTAACGTTTTTCCGGAGCCAACGATTCTAGCCCCCCCTTTACTATTCATGCTGGGCAACATTGCGTTAATGTTTACACTTTCTGTCATACTAAGAAAAAGGCTGGGAGGTAGGAAGTAACCATATCTTACTATGGTAGGGCTGAGGTATGGAACTTTAAAAACTTTGAAGAGTTGGGGGTAAAAATCCTGCAATTTCCCCCTTCTTTTATACTTTTTAGGTAATCCAGAATTAACTGTTACCCTTGTCTATTTCAAAATATTTACTAAGTAAACCCACTCATGCATATATCATATTACGGACCTCTTACCCTGAGGCTGTAAAAAGAACTGGGGATGATGCTGGCATATCTATTACCTTACGAGGTTCCTGGTGCCCTAGGAGGATACTGGGTGATTAAAAGACGTCTGCTTTTGATGTTAGGCTAACTGTCCCCGCCCCCCCCCCCCCAAACTATGGTACCTCACTAGTACCCTCTTCTGCTGATGTAGCTCACTTGCAAATGAATGAAGTCTGTCCCATATCAGATATTTCAAACAGACATAATAATTAAAGCTTAGGGACTCATCCCTATACAACTAGGCGCTATAGCACGAGTTTAGAAGGAGGGGTAACCATACTATCATGCCTTGTAGCCTCCTACTTATACAATGTGGTGCACAACACATTTATAAATAGGACTCTACTAGATACAGCTTGCAGACTCCCTGGGATACGACCTTCCCCTGATACCAAGTTTGTCACGCCCCACCATGGGAGGCATGACTGGCACCTAATGCCACACTGGGTTCTGGTTGACCTGGCTGGGCGTAAGCACCGCTGGTGCCTACCAGCAACTCATAACCGAGAAATCAAACCACTATATCTCAGCTATAAACACAGCCTCGAGCCGACAAGGCCACGCATCACTTGTAAAATAAAACAACTAACCCAACCAACACAGTACTAAAATGGATCCTATGCGGGCCGACAAGACCACCATGAAGTCTAGTTATAACAAGAATGAAAAACAGGCCGCTATACTGGGACTCACATGCCAACACCTAAAATAAGACATACGTGGGCCCCGCACAGCCAACAATAATCAACTAACTGAAGACTGTAGTCTGCAAGCCTCTATGAATGAGAATATCGTCGGGACAGGGCCCCTACCTACCCAAATGCTATACCAATAAAACACTATAATCTCTACCACCTGGCAACTTCGAATGAAAGGAGCTGGCCAAACTGCTGACCATGAACAACCGCTAATGAAGGTCCTGAACTCTGTATGTCTAAGCCTGCAGGCTAGTATGCAGCTCCCATAGTTGGACGTCAGTACAATATATACCGAATATGTAAGGCAATAATAGAAGATGATTAAAACTGATAAAAATTGAAAGCGATCTGTAGTAAGGGCCAAAAGTCAACCTGTAAGCTTTCCTTTCCTTAACCTACATCTAGTAAATCACTACATGTGTATAAGCTAAAACTGTATGACTATTCATTCATAAGCTATAGCTGGAAGACAGATATACAAACAAGAACCTAACCTAGCCCCCACAAGACGGGAAGGTACAAGCAACACCGCATAACCTACCTGGGGCCCCATAAGCCTCAGCAGGTGCCAATTAGTCAATATACCCCTATTGGTACCCCATAGACTCTGCAAGTAACTATAACTGTATCTGAGCCATTTGGGCTCCTATAACTGTATATGATCCATCTGGGCTCCTGTAATTGTGTTTGAACCCCGATCCTTGGCTCGACTGAGGGTTATAATGTATCTATTTTAATTGGATCTTGAGCCTTGGCTCAACTATGTATCAAAATGTATCTTCTGTAACTAGATACGACCCTCACAACCTCTATCTGGTTTAACTCAATACGACCCTCATGGCCTGAATCTGGTAGAACACAATATGGCACTCACAGCCTCAATATGATGGAAATCAATACGCCCCTCACGGCCTCAATCTGGTCATTTCGTACATCATACTGCCCCTACAAGCTTGGCCCTATAGATAAAAACAACCAACAACCCAAATGTCGTAAGGAAAAACCAATCTAGCTAGGGTTAACTCTGACGAGGGTTACTATGGCATCACTGTTGACTCAGTTCTATTTGTAGCGACTGACCATAATAGGCTTACTCTAGAATACTTGTCCTCTGCGTAGAACAATTGTGGGGCTGCCACTAATCAGATATGCTCCTGAGCAGTCATCCCTAACCTCCCATAGGCAACTTATTATAACTCTTAGCCCGGAGGTAACACTATAATACTATTGTTCCAGTCCCTTAGACACTAACTTGGTCTGATCAGATTTCATGGGCCTTCTCTGGGTGATTCCTAACCTCGTAGGTATGTTTATCTAGACTTAGCCATTCCCGGCAACCTGTACCTGAGTATCTTATAAGAGTAGTCTGGGGTGTTGGCCTCGTATCTAGATACTAACAAAGCTTCCTCCTTAGGGTATCTACTACTCTATTGGACTGGTAACAACTGGGGTGGTACCCTGAGTGACCTGTCATACTAAGAAAAGGCTAGGAGGCAGGAAGTAACCATATCTTACTATGGTAGGGCTGAGGTATGGAACTTTAAAACCTCCGAAGAGTTGGGGGTAAAAATCCTGCAATTTCCCCCTTCTTTTATACTTTTCAGGTAATCCAACATTAACTGTTATCCTTTTCTATTTCAAAATATCTACTAAATAACCCACTCATGCATATATCATATTACTGACCTCTTACCCTGAGGCTATAAAAAGAACTGGGGATGATGCTTACATATCTAATACCTTATGAGGTTCCTGGTGCCCCAGGAGGATACTGGGGTGATTAAAAGACGTCTGCTTTTGCCGTTAGGCTAACTGTCCCCCCCAACTATGGTACCTCACTGGTACCTTCTTCTACTATTGTAGATGACTTGCGGATGAATGAAGTATATCCCATATCAAACATTATTTCAAACAGACATAATAAAAAAAGCTTAGGGACTCGTCTCTATACAACTCGGCGCTATAGCACGATCTTAGAAGAAGGAGGGGTAACCATACTATCATGCCATGTAGCCTCCTGCTTATACAATGTGGTGCACAAAACATTTATAAATAGGACTCTACTAGACACGGATTGCAAACTCCTTGGTATACAACTTGCTCTGATACCAAGTTTTTCACGCCCCACCATGGGAGGCATGACTGGCACCTAATGCCACACTGAGTTCTGGGCTGACCTGGCTGGGCGTAAGCATCGCTGGAGCCTACCAACAACTCATAACCAAGAAATGAAACCACTATATCTCGGTTGTAAACACAACCTCAGGCTAACAAAACCATGCATCACCTGTAAAAGAAAACAGCTAACCCAGCCAACACAGTACTAAAAGGGATCCTATGCGGGCTGACAAGACCACCATGCAGTCTAGTTATAACAAGAATGAAAAACATGCAGCTATACTGGGAATCATATGGCCAACATATAAAATAAGACATACATGGGCCCCACACAGCCAACAATAACCAACTAACTAAAGATAGTAGCCTGCAAGCCTCTATGAATGAGAATATTGGTCGGGACAGGGACCCCACCTACAAAAATGCTATACCAATAAAACACTATAATCTCTACCACCTGCAACTTCGAATGAAAGGAGCTGGCCAAACTACTGACCATGAACAACCGCTAATGAAGGTCTTGAACTCTGTCTGTCTAAACCTGCAGGAAAGTATGCAGCTCCCCATAGTTGGGCGTCAGTACAATATATACCGAATATTGTAAGGCAATAATAGAAGATGATCAAAACTGATAAAAATTGAAAGTGATCAGTAGTAAGGGCCAAAAGCCAACATGTAAGCTTTCCTTTCCATAACCTACATCTAGTAAATCACTACATGTGTATAAGCTAAAACTGTATGACTATTCATTCATATGTAATAGCTGGCAGACAGATATACAAACAAGAACCTAACCTAGCCCCCATAAGATGGGAAGGTACAAGAAACACAGCATAACCTACCTGGGGCCCCATAAGCCTCGGCAGGTGCCAATTAGTCAATATACCCCTATTGGTACCCCATAGACTCTACAAGTAACTGTAACTGTACCTGAGCCATTTGGGCTCCTATAACTGTATACGAGCCATCTGGGCTCCTGTAATTGTGTCTGAACCCGAGCCTTCGCTCGACTGAGGGTTATAATGTATCTGTTTTAACTAGATCCCGAGCCTTGGCTCAACTATGGATCATAATGTATCTTCTGTAACTAGATATGACCCTCATAACCTCTATCTGGTGTAACTTAATATGACCCTCATGGCCTGAATCTGGTAGAACACAATATGGCACTCACAACCTCAATATGGTGGAACTCAATACACCCCTCACGGCCTCAATCTGGTCATTTCGTACGTCATACTGCCCTACAATCTTGGCCCTATAGACAATAACAACCAACAACCCAAATGTCGTAAGGAAAAACCAATCTAGCTAGGGTTAACTCTGATGAGGGTTACTATATCATCACTGTTGACTCAGTTTTATTTGTAGCGGCTGACCATAATAGGCTTACTCATACTTGTCCTCTGCATAGAACAACTGTGGGGATGCTACTAATCATATATGCTCTTGAGCAGTCATCCCTAACCTCCCATAGGCAGCTTATTATAACTCTTAGCCTGAAGGTAATACTATAATACTATTGTTCCCGTCCCTTAGACACTAACTTGGTCTGATCACTTTTCATGGGCCTTCTCTAGGTGATTCCTAACCTCGTAGGTATGTTTATCTAGACTTAGACATTCCCGACAATCTGTACCTGAGTATCTTATAAGAGTAGGCTGGGGTGTTGGCCCCGTATCTAGATACTAACAAATCTTCCTCCTTAGGTATCAACTATTCTATCGGACTGGTAACAATTGGGGTGGTTCCCTGAGTGACCTCTACGATAAGCACCACATCGTTTGAAACTAACTATAACTGGCGGTAGCCACTATGTGGCAGACTGACTCCCAACTCTCTAGGAAACTCTGATGCCACTGACTCTAAGGTTAGGCCATACTAACATAATCCTGGACCTAGAGGTGTCAAGGTACGCCCACGACCTTAGGACGAGCTTTACTAACAACACGGGAGCCAAATTGATAATTATATCGCCCGGCTGCGCCTATGCTATTCAACTTACTAATACAGGCCCAACTACTATCCATAAACTTTTGAAGCCTAGGCATGACAGAAAAACATCGATTCTACTAACACGATGAATAGAAGGGCAGATGAGTTTCTATGATGCTTCTAGCATGAGTCACCCTTAACATCTTCTTTCACGACAAGGGATACTGCAATATACTCTTAATATGCTTTCTAGTAGCTATCCATAATAGATGTAATCATAATTTACTAAGAGCAGCTAATCATGACATAAATGAACCTTATATACTAGCAGCAACTAATTATAACATGCAAGATCGTTGTCTATGCTCAAAAACATAAGTCGTATCATTATGTGACGAGAATAACATGCCGATGGAATATGCCTTAACATACCTTGAATGAAGATTCTCAACTAATTAGTTTCAACCTGTAACCAGCGGTTCCACTCAACTGCAATCTTCATACTGAGAGAATAGGACTAGTTTCAATACTAAATTTGGTAAATAACGCTATCTTTCAATAACAATGTTAACTATAACTCAACTCTATTTAACTCGGTCGAAAACCCATAATTTCTCGAGATTTCAAATGAGAAAGATTATTACCTATTGCCTATGGTCGTTTAGGATTCAATAGGGCTAATTTCGGCAACCTTTATTTGGTAGGGTTTTAGCTTATCGAGCAAATTTTCACGAAATAACTCTTTGTAGGAGATGCTTCTCGTAGTCCTAGAACCCGTTATCCAAGGAGAATTTGTGTTTAGAAAGCGTTTGATGATATAATTTAAAGGAAATTGGATGATGTTTGCGTGGTTGCTTTACTTTTGGCTGAGGGATCTTTTATTAAATGAAACATTTTCATCAAGAGTGGTATATATATAACTTGGCAGTGGCAGGGGGTGTGCAATGCGCCCCCCATCGTGCCGTGTCCATGGCACGTTGTTCCAGTTCTTGCATCGAGATAGGCTATGCGACGTGGCGCCCGGCGCGCCCGGCCTCCCAGTCCCGACCTCTATCCATTTGACGATGCGCTCGTGTGTTCACTCCCCGAACCTTCTCCCCAATGTTTCATATACTAGAATTCTCAATGTACATATGCACACAAAGGTCGTACTATGAAAATTTATGGGGTCTAACAACCGTCTAAAGAGAAAATTAGTCATTAGGAGCAAGAACTTGAGACCTTACGAATGCTAGGTGTTGTCTTGATTGCTAAATTAATATGATTCAGGTTGGCCCAAAATATGTCTTGTTGAGTGAATTCTAAAAGCTAAGTGATTTCAAACTTTGATTTTTTATGTTGATCCATATGCATGTGAGTGAATTATTGGAGCTTTATAGGTTTGTCTAATGATCCTAAGTGTAAGTAGACCTATTTGTAGGGTGAATTTAGTGGTTGGGTTGAGAAAGAAAGTAGTATATTATTCTAGGATGAACAATAGTTTAAGTGTAGGGTGGTGATGAATGGTAAATTTATGTATTTCTTATCCATATTTTGCTCATACTTTACTATGTTTTGAGAACAAATTCTGTGTGTTTGCATGTGTTTTATGATATATTTATGAAAAATAGCTAACGTACATGATTAAATGCTTTCATGGATTAAAGTAATAAATTAGGCTTAAATATGGTTTAAAAGTTCAAAAATGCCCAAATAGGGTTGATGAATCAAGTATATAGAAGTTGGTAGCGTACAGGCATAGCTGTGCTGTGACCTGCATGTCGCATAGGCCATTACAATGTACCTAGCAGCGAGGCGTGCCAGCGAGGCAGTGCTATGAAAGGCGCGGCGTGCTACACTAGTCCATACGTCCAAAAAAAAGTCAAATCCCAATTCTACTAGGAACAGAAGCTGCAAAACCAAATCCAAATCCAAGAGAGAAGAATGAAGGCTTCATCTACTATTGTATATACCCTTTATTTCTATGTCTTAGGTGTGAAATTGAGATTGAAAGTCAACAATTACTGATTACATATTCATAAAATTGCACAATTCATACTTTGAGAATTTGTATAATAGTTTAGTTGACAATTATTGGATTTCATCAAGTTCTTGTGATTCAATTTTGTCTTGGAGATCTGCTACTCAATTAAATATTCTTGTAAGTATTTAATTATGATTTCTTCTACATCTTTTATTTGTTTTCTCAGAAACATGACCTGCTGAATCTCTTAGGCTAGGGTGTGGAAACTATGATGGATTAATGAATGTAGGCATATTAAAATAGTGATTCTTGAATGGTGAATTGAGTGAATTATTATTCTCCTTATTTTAGTTAATGTTTTAGCAATTGAAAACATTGAAACCTGCCCATATCTTCAACCTGCCCGACCAAGGAGGGTGAAGTTAGGAAAAGAGAGTAACAATGGCAATTTGAGATTAACAATTTTTATCTAATTAACTTGAGCTCTAATCAAGGATAGTTAAAGTCAAGACTTATTGCAAATCTAGAATATATACACTTTTGAGACCGAGAGGAGATGGGTGAAAAGCATCTATTGTCTATCGACGCACGTAAAGCATGCACTTTGAGATCGAGAGGAGACAAGTGTAGTTCCTAAGTAGAGAAATATTAGATGTACTAAACACAAGTTTTACACAAAATTCACCGGGATAGATCACTAGTAAAAGCCTAGAAAGTTATGAAATCATGAGGAACACAGTCCTAACTTAGCTTCATTAATTTGATACAAAATTAGTTAGTTTTAGAATTATGTTCTTCTTTTATTTCCAAACCCCCTTCTGAAACATTGATTACAAGTTAGCTTATTTTCATCACTAACATATTGTTTTTACGTATTCCCTACAGGATCGACCCCAACCTTTTTTGGGTTACTAGATTTAACAACGACCACTTAATACTTTAAATGCAAGGTGTAATTTGGGCGTGATCAAATTTTGGCGCCATTGTCGGGGAGTATGATTTTTGTGTATAAGCTTAACTCGTAATCTTATTTTGAGATTTACATTTTGTTTTCTTTGTTTTCAATTTATCACAGGTTAGCATGGCAAACCCTATGGTACCACTAAATCTCCCACTAGAGGAGATGACCAAAGTGTAGAGAGATGAAGTTGTGTGATTGGAGGAGGAAGCTCGGTTAGCTTAAGCAGCTAGGAGAGATAAATTAGCTGCGGCTTCGGAAGACAGAAACAGATAGAACCCCCCTCATCATGGACGGAATGATGTAAGGAATGTGCTCTTTGAGAGGGAATATGAGCAAAAAGAGGTTGGCTGCACGGAAGCCATAGTTCCACCCCCATTATTAGGAAATGTCAAATTCAATATCACAAGTACTATGATGTAGTTGTTGAGCATGGCAATGCAGCTGCTGCCAAAGTCTGGGACTTCACTCGGATGAATCCCTCAGAATTTCGTGGGTCTAAGGTGGATGAGGATCCACAAGACTTTATTGATGAGATCTAGAAGATCACCTGAATCATGGGAATTACTTTAGTTATGAGTGCAAATTTGGCTACATATCAGCTAAATGAGGTGGCGTAGACTTGGTACAAACAGTGGAAGGAGGGTAGGCGTAACGTGTAGGCTCAGTAGATTGGGATGAGTTTGTAACCATGTTCCTGGATAGATTCTTCCCCTATGAGTTAAGGGAAAAAAGATGGAGGAGTTCATCAACCTAAAATAGAACTCTATGATAGTTCAGGAGTATGCCTTGAAATTCACTCAACTGTCCAGATACGATCCAGAGATGGATGCTAATAGGGCTCGAATGAGTAAGTTCATTTCAGGTGTTTCAGACTTAGTGGTCAAAGTGTGCAGGACCGCTATGCTCATTATTGATATGGACATCTCTAGACTTATGATCCATTCCCAGCAAATTAAGGAGGAGAAGCTGAAGAAAAGGGAAAGGGAGAAAAAGAGGGCCAGAACAGGACAATTTTACTACTTTCAACAGAGTTCAAGTAGCGAATGTTCTTCATAGCATCATCATTGATCTTCAACTCCAGCATCGTGTTCAACTAGTGCTCCTTCTCCCAGACCCCATATTGATTAGAAAGGTAGAGCATCTGGCTCAAGTCTCAGATCAATATCTCTATCAGGCGCACCTTTCCAGCATGTCCTAAGTGTGGTAAGAATCATCCTGATAAGTACCATCTTGGCAAGGAGGATTGTTATGGATTTGGTCAGTTGGGCCATAGGTTGAAAGATTGTCGTTTAGTCAAATGTCAAAAGACTCGGTCCACTACTTCAGTCGCTACTTCAGGTTGCCCAGGATACTACTCCTGGTACAGGGGGTGGTCAGCGTCAAAACGTTTCTATGCCCTATCATCCCATGAAGAATAGTAGAACTCACTTGACGTAGTCACCCATATGTTATGACTCTTCTAGATTGATGTTTATGCATTATTAGATCTAGGAGCGACATTTTATTTCATGACTTCTTATATTGTAGTACAATTTGATGTTAGTCCAGAAATTCTCTTAGAACCCTTTCTAGTCTCTACTCATGTTGGTGAGTCAGTTAAAGCTGACGGGTATACAGAAATTGCCCAGTTACAATTTTACAAAAAGACATCATGTCACTCTAGTAGAGTTAGATAAGGTTAATTGTGACATCATTTTTGGTATAGACTGGTTAAACTCTTGTTATGACTCAATTGAATGCAGAAGTAGAGTCGTCAGGTTTCAGTTTCCCAATACACCAGCCCTAGAATGGAAGGGTAGTACCACAACGCCTTAAGGTCGGTTTATCTCTCACCTTAACGCTAGGAAAATAATTTCTAAGGGCTGTATCAATCATTAGTTTGGGTCAGGGATTCCAGTTCTGAAGCCCCAACCATTCAATCAGTTCCAGTCGTAAATGAGTTCACAATAGTGTTTTTCGAAGATCTTCCCGAAGTCCCTCTCGAATGGGAAATCAATTTTGAAATAGACCTTCTTCCAAATGCCCAACCTATCTCAATTCCTCCATCAATGACTTTAGCTGAGCTTAAGGAGTTGAAATATCAACTGACAGACCATTTATACAAAGGCTTCATCAGACCCAACATCTCTCCATAGGGTTCTCAAGTTCTGCTCGTGTGTAAAAAGGATAGTTCCCTCAAGATGTGCATCGATTACCGCCAGTTGAATAAAGTCACTTCAAGAATAAGTATCCTATCCCTAGGACTGATGACTTGTTCGATCAGCTCTATGGTGCTAGTTTCTTTCAAGATAGACCTCAAATCCGACTATCATCAGCTCAGAGTTAGAGAATATTACATTTTGAAGATAGCCTTTAGAACTCGGTATGGTCACTATGAATTTGTTGTTATGTCTTTTGGACTAAAGAATTCTCTTGTAGCTTTTATAAACTTAATAAACACGGTGTTCAAATAGTATTTGGACATGTTTGTCATCATCTTTATAGATGACATCCTTGTCTATTCTTGGAGTGAGGATGAGCATGCAGACCATTTGAGGATAGTCTTGCAGACTCTCAAGGACCTCCATTATACGCTAAGTTTGATAAGTGCGAATACTAGTTAAAATCAGTAACATTCCTTGGTCATGTCATCTCCAACGAGGGTATTCAGGTTGATCCTCAAAAGATTGAAGCAATTAATAACTGGCCAAAACCCACCTCTCCATTAGACATTAGGAGTTTCTTAGGTTTAGATGGTTTTTACAGACGATTTATGGAAGGCTTTTCCTCTACTGCCTCTTCAATGTCTAGATTGAGTTAGAAAAAAGTCAAGTTCCAGTAGTCTAATGCTTGCGGGAAGAGTTTTCAGGAGTTCAAGACTCGACTCATTACTGCCCCATTTTTGACGATACTAGAAAGTTCATATGGGTTAGTGATCTATTATGATGTCTCCAGAATTGGCCTTGGTTACGTGTTGATGCAACATGGTAAAGTTTTAGCGTATGCTTCCAGACAGCTCAAGGCTCATGAGAAGAATTACCCAACCCACGATCTTGAGATGATAGTGGCAGTTTTTTCCTTAAATATTTGGTCACTACCTTTATAGTGTTCATGTAGACGTGTTTACTAACCATAAAAGCCTGCAGTATGTGTTCAGTCAGAAGGATTTGAATATTCATCAAAGGAGATAGCTTGAGTTGTTGAAGGACTACGATATGAGTGTCTTGTACCTTCTGGGAAAAACCAATGTAGTGGTCGACGCCCTAAGCAAATTATCAATGAATAGTGGTTTCCATATTGATGATGATAAGAAAGAGCTGGTTAGAGATGTTTACAAGATGGCTCATTTGGGAGTTTGTCTGGTTGATTCAGTGGAAGGTGGAGTTGTAGTTTAGAATGGTTAGGAGTCTTCTCTTGTGATGAATGTTAAAGCGAAGAAAGATGATGATCCAATGTTGCTTAAGTTAAAGGAACCGATCCTCAAGAAAGAGGTGGAAGCATTCTCCAAAAGGGGAGGTGGTGTGCTCCGCTATTAGGGTAGATTGTGTGTTATGGATATGGAGGGTTTGAAATAGTGGATCTTAATAAAGGTCCACAACTCTTGATACTCTATCTACCCAAATGCCACTAAGATGTATTGTGATATACGGGAAGTTTGTTGGTGGAATGACATGTAGAAGGATATTGCAGAATTTGTGGCTAAGTGTCCAAATTTTCAACAGGTCAAGGTTGAGCACTAGAGATTGGGAGGTATGATTCAGGATATCAGCATCCCCACTTGGACGTGGAGAGAGATAAAAATGGACTATCTCGTACGCGCAGACCACATGATTCTATTGGGTGATTGTAGACTGAATGACTAAGTCAGCATATTTTCAGCCAGTTAAGACAACAGATTCAGCTGAGGATTATGCTAAACTTTACATTTAAGAGTTGGTCAAATTGCACAAAGTCCCTTTGTCCATCATTTCTGATAGGGGTACTCAATTTAGCTCACAATTTTTAAGATTGTTTAAGAAAGGCCTTGGTACTCAGGTTATGCTTCGCATAGCTTTCCACCCGCAGACAGATGGTTAGGCTGAGCAGACCATTCAGTCTTCGGAGGAATTTTTGATAGATTGTGTGATCGATTTTAAAGGTAATTGAGATGATCACTTGCCTGTCATCGAGTTTTCCTACAATAACAACTACCACTCCAGCATTTAGATGGCTCTATTTAAGGCGTTTTATGGTAGGAGGTGTAGATCTCCTATAGGTTGGTTTGAGGTTGGTGAAGTTTTTCTGATTGGGCCTGATTCAGTTCATGAGGCTATGAAGAAAGTTTAGCTTATTATAGAAAGGCTTAAAACAACTTAAAGTTTTAAGAAATCATATGCAGATGTGAGGAGATGGGAGCTAGAGTCTGCAGTTAATGATTGGGTCTACTTGAAAATTTTACCCATGAAAGGGGTGATGATGTTTGGTGATAAAGAAAAACTCAATCCCAGACGTGTTGGCCCTTATAAGGTTCTTAAACACTTTGGCAAGGTAGTCCTTGAGTTGGACTTGCCTAAAGAGTTAGCATTGGTGTATCTAGTTTTTCACGTGTCTCTGTTGGAAAAGTACATCAGTGATCCGACCTCAGTGTACCTTTGGAAAGTATGGGAGTGAAGGATAGTATCTCTTACGAAGAGGTCCCAATTGAGATTTTTGACCATCAGGTTCGTAAGATGAGCAACAAGGAAGTCGTATCAGTGAAAGTTCTTTGGAGGAAACAACGTTTAGAGGGGAGCTACTTGGGAAGCAGACACAGACATGATGGTTAATTACCCTCACATCTTTCCATCCACTTCAGCCAGCTTGAGGTAATAGTTTCCTCCTTAGAATTCTATCTAGTTTCACGTCCCTCAGCCGCTTTCATGTTTTAGAATGCATGCATGTTTCATGAAATTAGTTCAGCAAATGTGTCTCAGTTTGGAGTTAGTCACTCCATCAATATTTAGTCTATAACATTCAGTATTGAGATTGTAACTTTTTTTTTCTATCTTTTCAGCTTTATTTAGTCTCTATTTGAGGATGAATGTTTCAAGGGGAAAGTAATGTAACACCCCAAAAGTTTCCAAGAATAGGCCCTAGATTTGAAGTAGAAATTAGCAGGAAAATTGAAACCTTCTCTCAGTACAGACCATACAATGAGCCGTGGTATGAAGGTACAGTACGTGGTAAGGAGTCGTAGTGTGGGGTTTAGAGAATTATTCAGGATTCATTGAATGACTACGAGTCACAATATGACCTGCGTTGAGGTAGTATGGGTCGTGGTATTAGTCTATGGGATAAAGATTAGAGAGTAACCAAAATGGCCTAGATAACCACAAATAGTACCTAGGAATCGTGATATTGTAGTATGGATCATGTTGTCTGGTCAAGAGAAAATAGATTGAGACTGGTCAACCTAACTCCATTGACGAGGAGAGGTCATCATGAGTCATGGTCAGTCACCAGGAGTCATGGTACGACTCGTGGTACAAGACGGGTAGTTTTCCCTGTATAATTTTTAAGGGTATTTTCGGAACTTCCCATCTTTTCATTCCTAAACTATATTTTTTGGGATATTTTGGAAGGAGATTAAAGGGAAACAATCAACATTCCCCTCTGATTTCCTCCTACACTATTAGAAACATATGAAAGGAGTATCAAATCCTCTCAAGCCAAGGTTAGGGTTCTTCTCCAAGAGCTTCAAGTTCAAGGTTCTAGCTAGGGATTCTTCAACTCCAAGTATGTGGGACTTCAACAAGGGTTTTCTTTCACCTTTATGTCCCAATTATTTCAAAAATCTAAGCAAATTCAATTTTCTAGAAACCATGCCTTAGGATTTCCATTCGATGTATTATCTCTCTTGGTTTCTCTAAATTTCCAAGCTCTTATGGTTCTTAAAAATATAATGTATCATGATTCTACTCTAAATTTCATAGTGTATCCCATATTTTGATATTATCATGATTTTTTAAGGATCATGTAACACCCTAAAATTCCCTCAGATCAGACCCAATACTTTCAGCAGGAAATGGCACTTGAGTCACAGAACGACTCAAGAAACGAGTTGTTATGAGAAAAAATGACCTATTGTGTGCCTCATTGTAAGGCCTCAATTAAAGCTTCCCAGAAACAATGAGTCAAGTGATGACTCGTTAGTTCATGTAACGGGTCCTCCTAAGGAATCGTTAAGTGAAGTTCAAAAAGGGGTCAAATTTTTTTCTGAGACAACGGAAGGATACCACGACTCACTGGGGCATGTGATCACCCGTGATATTGATCCATTGGAACGATTTAAGAATCAGGACAGGTGTGATAGTGGTGACAACAAGAGGAGTGACGAGTCATTGTAGCATGTAATGACTTATCCAGCCTATCCGTTGGTCAGGGAAACAGTAGAGTAACAGAAGTACTCCAGAATGAATGGGTAGATTCAGCAACTCGTTAAGTCTGACAACGACTCGTTCGATGGGTCGTTGCAGCTGAGGGGTAGGTTTTTAAATCATTTTCCCAATGGTACTTTTGTAACTTCCTAAGCTTCTAACCCCTAAGTGACATCATTTTGGGTTTCTTAAAGAGTGTTTTAAGGAGTTTCACCTAGCCTAAGTCTTTATGCTCTCATAACTACAGTATATTTGAAATTCTCTCGCAAGATCAAGGCTAAAGTTCTTCACCAAATTCTCTTCCAATCTTCTTGAGTCTTAAAGAAAAGCTTAGAAATCATTCAACCCAGGTATGTAGGGCCATGAATGGGGGATTTCTTCCACCCTCATGACATTTTCAAGTTGAATTCATGATTCCAACCTCCCATGCCTAATTTTCGAAAATCCAAACTTGTTAGTGATGAATTCTTTCATGTGCTTCCCTGAAAGCAGTCTCCTTGTAATTCAATTTATGTTTCCATGATTATTGTTACATGTCCCATATAAAATCCCTCATGAATCTATATATTTCAAGTCTCAAGTATGATTTTATAAACTTCTAGGGTTTGACTCAAATTGCATGAAATTCTATGAAGCATGTTTTCTACTAGAATTCCTCATGAATCTATGATTTACAAGATATGGTGATTTTACCCCATTATGCATGATTTTCACAAAATTCAAGTCTATGTATCATGGCCTATGTTCGGCACTATTTTCATGGCTAGCTCACGTATAATAACATGTTATGAATTTCATGATTTAAATTAGCCATGTAAACCCATGTTTCATGATGTGATATGAGCACCATATATGTTTTGGGAGTAGTATTTAGCACCGAGTAGGCCAGAGTTCCAGCGTACTCGGGTCTCAGAATTACGTGACAACCTAACCATGATAGGATTCTCCACGAGAGTGTCTTCCATGCACTAATAGGCCACCCATGAGTGATATCATGTCTTTTCATGGTTCTATCCTGGAACACCCTTCTCAACTAAGGTTTGACAAGTTAGGCTCTATGTATGCTCACGTGGGGTATGTCAATTATAAGAAGCTTCCATTATTCTTTAATTTTTATATAATATTATATCCATGCCTTATGATATTACAACTTATGGTATTTTGGCTCAGAACATACTTTACAAGATTTTATTTGTGAAAACAATCATATTCAGCTTTATGTTGTAGTGTTGGAAGCTTTGAGCCCTTATGTATAGTTTATGACCAACATCTTATGTTTTATACTATCCAACATTCATGATCTCTTTATTGATTTTTCTAGAATATTTTACTTATCTTACATACTCAGTACATTCAAAAGTATTTACTGCATAGTCTATGTATATCATCTCATGATATAGGTTCGGGTGATCCATCTCATCCTGTTGCTAGTTCGCTCCTTCTCAGTCCAGCTCTGTCCCAGTCTTTGTGAGTCCTCATCTTCCAAGGACATTTATAAATTTATGCTTTATGTCTATGGATTGTAGATTCAGACTTAGTGAGTTAGTTAGGGGTGTTGTCCAATTAGCTCATTTTACATATAGAGGCTTTCAGACAGTTATGTAATAGATGATCAGTGTTGTGACAATTAATCTTTCCTTATGTTTTTATGTTATATTTTCCAGACTTCCGCTTATATTATGTTTATACTTTAATTTCACTTAGTTATACTCTCAAATCATGTTATGTATGTGTCATAGTTATTCGTGATTCTAGGTCTCGTGTCTTGGTACGGGGTCTCAGCTCGGGTTGTGAAAGGTCAGCTCCTTTATTTAGCATTATGTCAGAATAAGTTGGTCTTTCAAGAACATATGATTTTCTCATGATTTCACTATGCATGCTTTATAGTACAACTTAGTATTATCAGTTTTATCAATAATATTAGTATTATCAGGTCCTATAGACTCTCAAAGTACTTTTAGATAAAGTAGTTCTGACTTAGTCTTAGGGCATCAATTTTCAAGCTATTAGGATACTACTAGTAAATAGTCAGTAACTTATCAGTTGAGAGTAGTACTAAGCATCGAGTAGGCCGGTGTTTAGTGCAACCAGATCTCAGAACTACGTAGCACCTAAATTTTTAGGTAGAATGGACATCAGTTAGTGATCACATTATCCATGCCTTTATACCTAACAAGGTATATTGGGTCCTATCAATGGAGCGTATACATCGAACTTCATGTTTAGCTCATGTGGTTATATGTCGATTAATAGACTCTCCACAGTACAGTTACAGTCTTCAGCTACAATCAAAATTTTAGTTCTTAATGAATGAACATGACCCTGAAATCAATTTTACTTGTACTTTCAGTATTTTTAGATTGTCATGTTATTTTTAGTAATTATGCACTCAAATAAGGTCGTGGTACATCAGTTCAGTTATACTTTTTAGATTGACTAGCATGTTTTACACTTCAATTATACATTACATATCTCACACACTCAGTACATTCAAAGTATTGACTGAATACTCTTTGTGCTATATCATTTATGATATAGATTTAGGTACTCAAATGCAACACCACAGTTAGACTTGTTCTGGTGCCCATCAGCAGCTGTTAGTGGTGAGTCCTCATCTTTCGGGGACTGGAGTTATTTTCTTTTTATTTAGTTGTCTTTTTCCTTGGTTTAGTTTAAGACTTTGGAGTTAGCTAGGGACTTGTCCAAGTAGCTCATTAGTTAGCAGAGGCTTTCAAATAGGGTAGTAGTATTTTCAGCTTTGTGACTCAGTGTTTATCCATCAGTTTAAATTTAGTATATCTAGTTATTTATAAGTCCTTGTTTAATAAATTCAATTAGTTTTCACTCAGATCTTTATAATCTTATATCATGTTAGAAATATGCCATGCCATGAGTTAGCTTGGAGTCACTTGTTGCTCTAGGCACCATGTTGCATCCAGGGTATAGACTAGGGTCATGACAAAGTCATCCAGTAACTATGGCCTCCACCAACCTACGTATTCAATTCATAGCTAATCAAAACAATATTAATACAAGTGACATAACAAGTATATCAAACAATAGTAAAATAGATAATCCACAGTCCAACCTTGCCAGGGAAATGCCTCATGATCTTATAGGTCTAAAATACGTATAAGCCCAAGTGCACTAGAGAAGACGTTACAACCATACCCTCACAAGTACGAATACTAGTGCGTTGGAAAAGACATCACAACCATACACTAGTCACAACACAGGCTAGAATCAATCCCTCATCCAATCACAAGCTCGACTATTTCAAAGCAGACTTCATAGGCCACTCTAGTTGGCTAATCCTCGGACTTGACCCTTTTTCCAAAGAAAACATTACAACCATGGGTACAGCTAAGACCCAAAGGTAACGAATATCATACACTAGCTGACACACAAACCTGATATACATACATACATACATACATACATATATATATATATATATATGTATGTATGTATGTATGTACCAATAACATCCCACGATATAATCAACAAATCACCAATCAATATCACAATAAAAGTCAAGTCTTACGTATCCTATCATTCCACCAACATACCAGAATCGACTAACCTGGTACTCGAAATAACTATTACAAATTTACTCTAAGATGAAATAAACCAGAAGCCCAAACAAGGTGTTCATAGCATGATTTCTAGGTTGCCAAACAGCCCAACATGCACAACAACAACATTGAGTTGGAATTTACGAAAACATACCAAGAAGAGAAAAGGACAGCCTTAACATACCTTAACTTTGATGAGCCTGCACTTAGACAAAACTCACTCTACGAGCACCAAAAGGTATTTCCTCAAGACATTCCTCAACCCCATCAAATGAAGCTACAATAATGAGACAAGAAACAACACATAGGATAGTTAATTGATAAGATTTCTATGGATTTGAATATAGAAACTTTGAAACAACAATCTATTAGTGTCTAAGGATTCAAAACTACTATAACTAACTATAAACCAAGGGTTGAGAAGGTTTACCAAGCCAAAAAATAAAAGGCAGCCACCAAACTTCCCAAAAACACAACCAAAACACGATCCTTGCGATAGCTATGATGATCTAGGCACAGAAATGATCTTAGATCATGATTTTCCTTCAATTAGCAAGATGATATGAATCTTTAAGGTTTTCCACCACTTTAGGGTTGAATAAAATTATTTAGAATTGGTCTAGAAGTCATATATAGATCTGCCAATTTCGCCTGGCGCTATGTGTGACAGCTATCATGCCCACTTAGTGCTACGCCTAGTTTCTAGCCTTTCTGATTTTTATCCAAAGTTTGATATTTCACACACGATATTAATCCTCGACCTTTCCTCTATGTACAAAGTGTAACAATAACACTAGACTTGTACATCCAAAACCTAATGATTAAATTAGTCTAAACACACGGGGTGTTATATCCTTCTCCCTTAGGAATATTCATCCTCAAATATCAACAATATGCATTATGTAGTTCTAAGAGTTATTGCAACACATCTAAGATCACACAATAACAGAATTTATAGGTTGTATCATAAAATAACATAATGACACAATGGAACCCTAGACCTACCAAGATACAAATAGACCCATATCAACATAATAATCAACATAAATATATACCTGATGCATTGCCTCTTGAAGGCTCTGTAGTCTATAGATCTCACAAAGGCGAAGATGTAAGGTGTAGCTCGGTCCAAAATGACAACTCTGCATTGACCCTAGCCTCGACCCATAATCGACTGTGACCTTAGCTTATCTGCTCCTGCTGGAATAAGTGAAAAACTAATACAGTTACAAACCATCACTTATGCAGGATAGAAAGTTGAATAACTTATACATGAATAAATAATACATGAATAACTAAACCATGCATAACTAATCCTACATAAAATAATAAATGGATTTTCTCATAGCTAATTTGTCATGCCCTAATATACACCTTGGACGGGACACGGTACTTGGAGTTACAAGTAACCCCAAGTCAACCCCTAGTCTATCATACACTGGCATTCTGAGTAAAACATACATATATAGCAGAAGCTTTAAAGTAAAATATATAACATTTATAAAAATAAAGTTGAATCATAAAGCTTAAAAACATTTGAAACAAAGCTAAAAGTATGAAAACCATGTCTATATCTGAAAACCAACAACAACTAATGAGTTGCTGGGACAAGCCCCCAGCTAACTCCAAGTCTAAATAAAAGAAAAGAACTAAAAGAAATAATCTTCGTCCTCGAAACATGAGGACTCACCATTGATGCTGCTGGGAAAGTCTGAGTGAGGTCGGCAAAGGTGCTATGTCTGAGAACCTACATTGTATCATAAAATGATACAACATAAAAGGTATGTATTAATACTTTGAATGTACTTAGTAAGTGAGAGAAATCATACACAAGGAAAAAAATGATGAATTGAAAAGACATGCAATGACCAACTGAAACTGTTGAAATGGAATAAATATAATAAACTGAGATGGTCTAAAAGACCCTGTCTAATAGTCAAGGACATGACCTAAATCTGAGATACTGCACTAACCTAATTTGAACTGATTAATCTGAGACTGAATTGAGCTGACTAGTGGGAGAGTTTATAACCGACGTATAACCACGTGAGCTAGACATGGAGTCCGATGTATACACTCCATCGGTGGGACCCAATATACCTTTCCAGGGTATAAAGGCATGAACTGGGTGATCACAGGTCTGGGTCCATGAGGCCAATAAAAATAACCTACGGTGGCAACGTAGTTCTGGGAACCTGGGTGCATTGGAACCCTGGTCTGCTCGGTGTTAAGTCCTACTCCCACTAGATATTCCTAGACTATGTACTAAGCTGATAGCTCAAAACTGGGGCCCAAGACTAGTCAGGAATACCTATCTGGAAGCACCCTGAGAGCCTTATCACACCAGATTCTATAACTGGGTTTTAAGACTGGTCAGAGCTGCTTATCAGAAGCGCCGTAACTGTTTAAAGAATAAACTACAATTCTGAAGCTGGGTCCTAAGGATGGTCAGAGCTTCTTATCTGAAAGTGTCATGACCACCTAAAGAACCGCTAAAACTAATATTGGGACTATTTCTAATAACTGGGAGGCAATACTGGCACCTCAGAAATTGTTGTAGTCAAACTAATCAACTGACATTTCTGACTAATACTGGATATTCTAACATTTTGACTTAAATTGAACTGACAATAATCTGATTGAGTCTCAAAACAACTAACAACATGGGAGTCCCCAACACTGATAGAATCAAGCAAAACTTTGATATTTAAGCACTATTGCAAGATTCTAGTTTTCTGCATTCAAGAGCTAGGGCTAGGATTTGCATTACAGGGACAAGCACAAATACAGTCACAAACTGGTGGAAAATATCTACAATTATCATAAAATAATATTTCACATGAATTAGACAAAGTCTGACTAATAATTTCTCAACATACGATAGTTTCAGGGCTAGAATTGATAAAGAAAATAGGAAGAATTTTGGGGACACAAGGGAAGAACTATTCCCTTGTTGAATTCCCATATACCTGGTGATGGAAATCCTTGAGATAATTCCTTGAGAAATCTAAGAAGAATCACTCTTTCTAACTTCTGCTCTGAGCTTTTTTGAGAGGGACTTTACGCTTAACTGATGAGTGATGAGAAAAGAATGAGAGAAACCGTCGATTTCCCCATCTAAAACCCTAGATTTGACCGAAAACGACATAGTTTAGGGACTAAGTAGGTGGAAAATTACAAAAGTAACCCTAGTATTTAAATATGAAATTTGGTCGACAAGGTCCCAATGGGTTACTCAACTAGTCATTGGTTGAGACCACGACTCGTTAGGACCTCTCGTTAGTTCCACTGCCCGGGACTAGAAGTCACTGGACCTGGCAAAAGGGGTCACCACGACTCATTGGATGAACCAGCGGGTCGTTGGTTCTTTTCATGGTCACTGGGAAAGGAAAACTGGAAGGCCAAGAAATGGTTGACATAATGAATCGTTGGTTGTACCAACAGGTCGTCTTGTCCAGTCGTTAGGTTCACCAGAGGGATTTTTTTTGAAAATTCCTAAGTTGAAACAACGGTGCTGACAAAGACTCGTTGGGGGAAACAAAAAGCCGTTCTTTCCTCTCATCTTCACTTGAAGGGGGATTTCAGATACTTCAACTGACGTCTCTCACAACAGGTTGTTGTTTCTGACAACGACTCATTGGTTGAGTCGTGGGGTCCCTGGAAGGATTTCTGGGCTAGGGGAAACGAAGACTGACAGGACGCCTCTTTGTTTCTCAAAATGGGTCATTCCTTGTCTCATTTGTTCCCAAGTGGCAAAGACATGGTGACCACGACTAACACAATGAGTCGTTCGAGCTGACCACGACTCGTTGTCTCAGTCGTTTTGAGAAATTTTTTTCTAGTTTTTCTGCTGCATTTTTTCTAGAAATGTCTAAGTATGGTCTAGGAAAGTTTTAGCCTCGAATGAAGAATAAATATGTAGTAAAACTAGGAAAAGAGTTGAGATTTCTAGACTGAGATTATGAGCTGGTTTCTGAAGAAGTAATTGACTCCGAATTTGCTTAACCCTACAAATAGAGCTAATGCAACTGAAATGCACATAGAAAAACTAAATAGAGCTGATGAGTACGGAACTGAATAGAGTACTGAGGAGGAATTTAGTACCTGATGTCGGAACTGAACTTAAAGGGAACTAGTGTGGGTATCTAGCAATCATTTCTACTTCGGCTTCCCATGTAGCTCCTTCTACATGCTAATTTATTCACAAGACTTTGACCAAAGATACCTCCTTATTCCTCAGCTTATGAACCTGACGATCAAGGATCTGAACTAGGACATCTTCGTACAAGAGACTGTCCTTCAGTCCCACACTGTCCAATGGTACAACTAAAGTTGGATCACCGATGCACTTCTTCAATAGTGACACATGGAATACTGGGTGCATAGATGCCAACTTTGAAGGTAATTCCATCTCATAAGCTACCTTGATAATTCATTTCAAAATTCTGTAGGGTCCTACATATCTTGGACTAAGCTTTCCTTTCTTCCCAAATCTCATCACCCGTTTCATTGGTGAAACTTTTAGATAAGCCCAGTCATCCACTAGAAACACTATTTCTCTTCTCCTCACATCAGCATACGATTTCTGATGGCTCTGAGCTCTCTTCAATTTTTCTCGGATGAGCTGTACTTTCTGCATAGCTTCATAAACTGAGTCTGGCCCAAATAGAGTAGCTTCACCAACCTCAAACTACCTGATAGGAGATCTGCACCTTCTACCATGCAATGCCTCAAACAAGGCGATTTGGATACTGGAGTGGTAGCTATTATTGTATGCAAACTCGGTGCGAGGCAAGTGATCATCCCAACTGCCCTTGAAATCGATAACGCATGCTCTCAACATGTCTTCTAGGGTCTGAATTCTCCGCTCAGCTTGTCCATCTGTCTGCGAGTGAAAAGTTGTGTTGAGCTTTACCTAGGTACCAAGTCCCTTCTGAAAGGACTTCTAGAAGTAAGAGGTGGACTGGGTACCTCTGTCTGAGATAATGGATAAGGGCACCCCATGAAGTCTAAATAACTCCCGAATATACATCCTAGCATGGTCCTCAGCTGAATATTTTGTTTTAACTGGGAGGATGTGTGCTGACTTAGTTATCCAGTCTACTATCACCTAGATTGAATCATGCTGCCGACGAGTCTGAGGTAGACCTGTAATAAAATCCATATTCACTTATTCCCACTTCCATTCGGGTATTCTAATATCTTGAGTCATACCTCCTAGTATCTGGAGTTCTACCTTGGCTTGCTGGCAGTTCGAGCACTTAGCTACAAATTCAGCGATGTCACTCTTCATGCAGTTCCACCAGTAAATATCCCGTAAATCACGGTACATCTTAGTAGCACCAGGATGGATGGAATATCTCGAATTGTGTGCTTCAGCCAACATTTGTTGTCTTAAATCACTCATATTCGGTACGCACAACCTACCCTGGTAACTGAGTACACTATCTCCCCCTTGGGAGAAAGCCTCCACTTCCCTTCTAAGAACCGCCTCCTTCAATTTAAGCAGTATTGGATCTTCATCCTGCCTTGACTTAACTTCAACTACTAACGAGGAATCTTATCCATTTTGTACAACTACTCCGCTCTCAGCTGTATCAACCAATTGTACTCCCAACCGAGCTAATCTGTGGATATCCTTTGCCAGCTCCTTTTTGCATTCCTCAATAGGAGCCACGCTCCCCATCAACAATCTGCTCAGGGCATCAGCCACTACATTTTCTTTGTCCGGGTGATACAACACGCTCATGTCATAGTCCTTCAGTAGCTCTAACCACCTTCCCTGACGAAGATTTAGGTCTTTCTGACTAAACACATACTGAAGGCTCTTATGATCAGTGAAAACATCCATGTGAGCCCCATACAGGTAGTGTCTCCATATTTTCAATGCAAACACCACCGCTTCCAACTCTAGGTAATGATTCGGATAATTCCTTTCATGAACCTTGAGCTTTTTGGAGGCGTAGGCTATCACCTTGCCCTGCTGCATCAGAACGCAATTGAATCCAACTCTGGAAGCGTGGCAATACACTACAAACCAATCTGATCCTTCCGACAGGGTCAACATTGGAACAGTAGTGAGTTGAGCTTTTAACTCCTGAAAACTCTTCTCACAGGCATCTGACCACTAAAATTTCACCTTCTTCTAAGTCAGCCTAGTCAAGGGATTCTATAGAGGAAAAGTCTTCCACAAAGCATTGGTAATAACCGGCTAGACCTAAGAAACTTCTGATTTCGATTGGGGAGGTAGGTCTGGGCCAGTATTTCACCGCTGCTTTCTTTTGAGGATCAACCTAAATACCCTCACTCAAGACTACATGACCTAGGTAAGTCATGGATTTTAACCAAAATCTGCATTTGCTGAACTAGGCGAACAACGAGCGGTCTCTAAGAGTCTGAAGCACTATCCTTAGATGATTGGCATGATCTTCCTCATTTCTGGATTATACCAGAATGTTGTCAATAAACACAATGACGAACATATCCAGATACTTCTTGAAGACTCTGTTTATCAGGTCCATAAATGCTGCAGGGGCATTTGTGAGTCCAAAGCATATAACCATGAACTCGTCGTGACTATACCGAGTCTTGAAAGATATTTTCAGTATGTCACTCTTTAACCCTTAGCTGATGATACCTCGACCTGAGATCTACTTTGGAGAAATAGCTGGCTCCCTGAATTGGTCGAACAAGTCATTAATCTTGGGTACGAGATACCGGTTCTTGATTGTAATCTTGTTCAACTGACAGTAATCGATGCACATTCTGAGGGTACTGTCTTTCTTTCGCATGAATAGTACTGGAGCACCCCAAGGAGAGATGTTGGGTCTGTAAAACCTTATCAAGAAGGTATTTTAGATGCTCCTTCAACTCCTTAAGCTTAAATGGAGCCATTTTGTAAGGAGGGATGGAGATGGGCTGAGTATCTGGGAGAAGGTCTATACTGAATTCTATTTCCCGCTCAGAAGGCACTCCGGAAAGATCTTTGGGAAACACATCAGAGAACTTGCTGACAACTGGGACTGACTGGATAGCTAGGGTCTCAGAGCTAGAATCTTTGACCTAAACTGGATGGTAAACACACCCTTTGGAGATAAGCTTTTTGGACTTAAGGTAGGAAATAAACCTACCCTTAGGAGTTGAACTACTCCCCATCAATTTTAGAGTTGGCTCATTAGGGAACAGAAACCTAATGACCCTGGTTCTGCAGTCGACTGAGGCATAACCAGAGTGTAACTAATCCATGCTGAGAATGAGGTTGAAATCAACCATGTATTACTCTACAAGGTCAGCTGGAATGACTTTATTGAGGATTGCGACTGGGCAGTTTCTATACACCCGGCTGGCGCTAACTGACTCGCCAACTGGGGTGAAGACTGAGAATGGTTCTGAGAGGACCTCTGGACTGATATAGAACTAAACTACTACATAGGGAGTCACGAATGAAATTGTGGCTCCTGGATCTAGTAGGTCATACACTTCTAGATGAAAAAGGCGTAACATACCGGTAACCATGTTAGGTAAGCTCTCCTAATCCTGACGAGAAGATAATGCATAAAAAAGGTTTTGGCGCTGGCCGCCATCTGTACCTGAAGTCTTGGCTTGCTGAGCTGCTCAGCCTACTGGAGCTACTAAAGTAGTGGATTGTGACCTTTCCTGTCCTACTGACGGGCATTCCTTAAGCCGATGTCCGAGTTTTCCACAACCAAAACAGCCCTCTTGACCCTAAAGACACTCTCCTAGATGGTTCTTGCCACACTTAGGGCAAGCTGGATAGCGATTGCTGGCACTGGAGCTCTGGGATTGAGAGCTAGATGCTCCACCTCTCCGATCCTTGCAGGATCGAAAAGTAGGGGCGCTAGTTGAACTGGGTGCTAGAGCCCTCTATTGCTGCTGCTGTGGGAGGCTACTATCGCCAGATCTCTGATAGCCATAATCTGAATGGCTGGTTCTTCCCCATTTGCTCTCTCGCTCCAAATGTTTCAATTTTTCTACCTCAATTTACTGGGCATGAACTATGATGCTAGATAGATCGATGTCCTTGATAAGCATTGTTGTCATGCACTCTTTAAGGACCAAATTCAAAACTTCATTCACAAACTTCAGCATGCGAGCCCTTGGCTTGACTACCATCTCTGGAGCATACTTAGACAACCTGGTGAACTCCAGTGCATATTTTTCTACTGTCCTGTTTCCTTGTTTCAGATTCATGAACTTTTCCACTTTCACCTCCATGAGCTCCCGAAGGAAGAATCTGTCTAGGAAGGATATAGTGAACTCCTCCCATCCCACCGATCCTGCTCCCACTGGCCTCCCCTCCTTCCATTGCTGGTACCAGATTTGGGCTACCCCTTTCAACTGGTAAGCAGCCAAATTGGCACTCTCCGAGGAACTAATACTCATAATCTGGGTGATCTTTCTAATCTCATCCACAAACTCCTATGGGTCCTCTCCCACCTTAGATCGATAGAAATCTGGAAGGTCCATCCAAGTCAAGTCACGCACTCGGGCCGCTGTTGCGGACCCATTATTGTTGATCACAACCACCTGCTAGTTCACTTGGTTGGTAACTGTCTGATCGAGCAGCTGGATAGCTGCCCTGAACTCTGTGGTGGATACTGAGTCGTCCTGAGTGTTTTATCAGATCCAATATCTCTACCTAGGGTGCTCCAATGCTATTCGTGCTTAAGAAAGACGGTACACTCAGAATGTGCATAGATTACCATCAACTAAACAAGGTCACAGTTAAGAAGAAGTACCCTCTACCAAGAATTGACGATCTTTTCAATCAACTTCAGGGAGCCAGTTGTTTCTTCGAGATCAATCTCAGGTCAGGGTACCATCAATTAAGAGTTAGAGAGTGACATACCAAAAATAGCATTCAGAACTCGATATGGTCACTATGAGTTTATGGTGATGTCCTTTGGGTTAACGAACGCCCCAACAGGCTTCATGGATTTGATGAATAAGGTCTTCAAGAAGTACTTGCATATGTTCTTCATTGTATTCATCGACGACATTCTGGTATACTCCAAAAATGAGGAAGCGCATGCAGATCACCTGAGTATAGTGTTTCAAACACTCAGAGACCGCAAGTTGTTTTCCAAGTTTAGCAAATGTGAATTCTGGTTAAGGTCCGTGACTTTCTTAGGTCATGTGGTTTCAGGAGGAAGAATATGATAGACCCTCATAAGATAGCAGCAGTAAAAGATTGGCCCAGACCTACCTCTCCTACTAAAATTAGGAGTTTCCTAGGCTTAGCAGGCTATTAACGACGATTTGTGGAAGGTTTCTCCTCCATAGCATCCCCTCTGACCAAGTTAACCCAAAAGAAGGTGAAATTTCAGTGGTCGGATGAGTGTGAGAAGAGTTTTCAGTATTTGATGACTCGATGCACTACCGCTCTAGTTTTGACCCTACAAGAAGGAACAAATGGATTTGTTATATATTGTGACGCTTCCAGAGTTGGACTTGGTTGCATTCTGATGCAGCGAGGAAAAGTGATATCCTATGCCTCCAGATAGCTCAAAGTTCATGAGAGGAATTATCCAACTCATGACTTGGATTTGGCAGTGGTGGTATTCGCATTAAAAATATGGAGACACTACTTGTATAGGGCTCACGTGGATGTGTTTACAGATCACAAGAGCCTTCAGTATGTGTTCAGACAGAAGGACCTAAACCTACGACAGAGACGGTGGTTGGAACTGCTAAAGGATTATGACATGAATGTGTTGTATCACCCGAGCAAAGACAATGTAGTGGTTGATGCCCCAAGAGAGTGTCTATGGGCAGCGTGGCTCATGTAGAAGAAGGTAAAAAGGAGTTAGCAAGGGATGTTCACAGACAAGCCCGGTTAGGGGTGCAGCTGGTAGACTCAGCCGAAGGTGGGGTAGTAGTGCAAAGCGGGTCAGATTCATCCTTGGTAGTTGAAGTTAAATCCAGACAAGATGAAGATCTAGTTCTACTTAAACTTAAGGAAGCAGTTCTCAGAAAGGAGGTCGAGGATTTCTCCCAAAGGTGAGATGGTGTACTCCGTTACCAGGGAAGATTGTGTGTGCCAGTCGTTGGTGAGTTGAGAAGGCAGATACTGGCTGAGGCACACAGATCGAGGTACTCCGTTCACCCTGGTGCTACTAAAATGTACCACGACCTAAGGGATATTTACTTGTGGAATGGAAAGAAAAGGGATATCGCCGAATTTGTAGCACAGTGCCCGAACTGCCAGCAAGTCAAGGTAGAAAACTAGAGACCCGGGGGCATGACTCAAGATATCAGTATACCCACTTGGAAGTGGGAAGAAGTAAATATGGACTTCATTACAGGTCTACCTCGGACTCGCTGGAAGCATGACTCAATCTGGATGGTAGTAGATCGTATGATCAAGTTAGCTCACTTCCTCCCAATCAAAACCACAGACTCAGCTGAGAACTATGCCAAACTTTACATCTGGGAGTTAGTCAGACTTCATGGGGCGCCCTTGTCAATTATTTCAGACAGGGGAGCACAGTTCACCTCACACTTTTGGAAGTCCTTTCAGAAGGGGCTAGGCACTCAGGTCAAAGTCAGCACCACTTTTCATCCGTAGACCATTGGGTAAGTTGAGTGGACCATTCAGACCCTCAAATATATGCTAAGGGAATGCTCAATTAATTTTAAGGATAATTGGGATGACCATTTGCCTCTTATCGAATTTGCGTACAACAACAGCTACCATTCCAGCATCTAGATGGCCCCGTTTGAAGCATTGTATGGTAGAAGGTGTAGATCTCCTATAGGATGGTTTGAAATTAGTGAAGCTACCTTGATAGGGCCAGACTCGGTTCACAAGGCAATGCATAAAGTTCAGCTCATTCGAGAAAGGTTGAAAATAGCCCAGAGTCGTCACAAATCTTATGCCGATGTGCAGAGAAGAGAATTGGAGTTTGCAGATGATGATTGGGTATACCTGAAAATTTTGCCCACGAAAGGGGTGACGAGGTTCAAGAAGAAGGGGAAACTCAGTTTAGGTATGTGGGACCTTATAGAATTCTACAGCGTATCAGCAAGGTGGCCTATAAGCTAGAGTTGCCTTCAAAACTAGCAACTCTACACCTAGTTTTCCATGTATCACTTTTGAAGAAGTGCATTGGAGATCCAACCTCTGTGGTGCCATTGGATAGTGTGGCAGTCAAGGATAGTCTCACCTATGAGGAGGTACCAGTCCAGATCCTTGACCGTCAGGTTTGTAAATTGAGGAATAAGGAAATAGCTTAAGTCAAGGTCCTAAGGAGAAATCAGCAGGTTGAAAGAGCTACGTAGGAGGCCGAAACAGACATGATGGACAAATACCCACACTTGTTTTTTACAGACTCTATTGTAGCTTGAAATGTAAATTTTGCTTTAAGAGATGAAATAGTTGATGAATTCAGTTCATGTGAATAAATTTTCTTTTTGACTTTGGATGTGTGTATGAAAAGAAAATTCAGTTCAGTTATGTTCTCCGAAATAGAGGTAGTCATTTTGGTAGTTTTGGAATTAAATTAGCAGTATTTGAAAACTTTGATTTCTATTTTTATGGTTCCTATGAGTTTTCTAACATTCGAAGATGAATGTTTCCAAGGGAGAGATATTGTAACACCCCGAAAGTTCAAAATCTAATTTCGGGACTTAAATCAGAAAATCTGGAAAACTGCAGAAATGTTGCAAGACGGCCCACCTGACGAGTTGTTAAGTAACCTCACAACTCGTTAGGTGAGCCGTGAGGAAAAGACTGGATAATGTAAATGAGGGAGGAAGTGTACCTAACAAGGGACGTCATGCATCATGGCCGCTGACCACAACCCGTTAAGTCACCCGTGGTCAGGTCTGAGTTGAGAGCATATTTAGTTAACTAGTGTATTTGAAGAGTGAGTACAATGAGTCGTTATTTGTGCCGATGACTCGTTAAGTGACCCATTACTGGACTTAGCATTAAATCTCCAAAATGAGATAGTGTGGTCCCCGATTGGTGACCATGAGTCGTGATTAAAGACTACGACTCGTTAGGTCCCTCGTGGTGATCTACTGAGGATACCAAGCAGTGTCCCTGACGGTAGTGACCACAAGTCATGGTCAGTCACCATGATTTGTTAGGTCACCCGTTAGGGTCACCTGACAGTTTTTCCCAACAATTTTTAAGGGCTATTTAGTAATTTCCTATTGTCCCAAGCTTTAAACTACATCGTTTTAGCATCAGTTCCAGACATTTTAGTAGGGGTAATGGGTTCTTTTCCTCAGTCCCCACTCAAACTTCCCAAAAACATAATGTAGAGTTCCTCTCAGAGTAGTTCAGAGCTTCAAACTAGGGCAGATCCTTCTTCTTCAATTCTCTAGCAAATTCTCCAGGCTTCTTCGTCAGGTATGTGGGAATTCAACAAGGGAATTGTCCTTCCCTTGTGTTCCCCAATTTTCTCCTATAATTTCCCTATCAATTTAGCCCTGAGATTTTTAAATATGCAGAGATTTTCACATTGGTTTTCGTTAATTCCAATTTTGTAATTATCCATGTTTATTACTCATATGGTTTCCATCAAATTATAGATAAATTGTTGACTGTTCTGGCCAAGATGTTTTACAGCCCTAAATTATCGCGTATAGATTGTTGCGTATTAAATTCCGACTATTCTTGTAATGTATCTTGTGGAATGATTTTCCTAAAGATTTCTATTATAAATATTTGTTGAATAATTAGTCCACTAATGAGAATGATTTAGCCTGGCTAGATGAGATTCCTTTAATTCTTGGAACTTTGTAATATTATGAAATTGTCCGTGTTGTCGGAATGAATGAACACTGTATTAGCTGCTTAGTAGTCTAATCAGTTAGAACATAGAAATTCCTCTTTCAAAACTATTTAGAAAGTATCAACTAATCAGGTTGACTATAGTCTTTTCTCGAGGTGTCAATGGTGCCTCTTAGTGATTAGTCTCAGACTCAAATTACAGTTATTTGGTCCATTAAGCGGTCATGACATTCCAGTTATAGCTCTGGCCAGCCCCAGGACCCTAGTTAAGTTTACAGTTTGTTCTTAGGCAGTTACGAAGTTTCCAGATAAGAAACTCTGACCAGTCTAGAGCCCAGCTTCACAATCTGGTCTGATAAGACTCTTAGGATATTTTCAGCTAAATGTCCTTGACTAGTCTTGGACCCCAGTTTCTAGCTATCATCTTAGTAGTTCAAAAAGAGGATTTCCAGTAGGAGTAGGACTTAGCACCGAGCGGACCAGGGTTATGGCGCACCCAGGTTCCCAGAGCTACATTGCCAGTGTAGGATTTCAGTTACAGATTATTGGCCTGTTTGGCCCAAACTTTTGTGATCACCCAGTTCATGCCTTTATACCCTGGCAAGGTATATTGGGTCCTACCGGTGGGGTGTACATATCGGACTCCACGTCTAGCTCAGGTGGATATATGTCGGTTAGAGAGTCTCCCACTAGTCAGTCCAGTTCAATATAGTTCAGTCCAGTTTAACTCAGTTTAGCTCAGTTCAGATTAGAATCAAACTTAGAACATGCTTGACCATCAGAGAGGGTCTTTTAGACCATCCCAGTTACATCAGTTATTCAGATCAGTAGCTTTAGTTGGTTCCTGCATGTTTCCTAAATTCAGTATTGGTATTTCTTATCTCGCATATTGATGTGCTGTGGATTTACAACATTATTGACGCTCAAAACTAAGAAAATAACATGGACTTAGGTGTATTTATGTGTATATGAGGCACTTTTCCTTTTATTTCAGGATAAATGGGTCTTAGAGCATAAATTTGCAAAAGGAAGCTAAAAGTGTGCAAAACAGGGCAAAAATGTAGTCCGCGGTGCGATCCGTAGGATGGACCTACGAGTCATACTGATGGCCGTGATAAGAAGCAGAAGGCTGAAGCTGGAAGAATGAACCTACGAGTCTTGACATGGATCATACCAAGATTGTATGAGTCATGGTAAGGCAGTCGTGATGAAATCCAGAAGAATTGCACAAGAGGCTAATTCTCAGTATGAGAGGAGACCACGACCCGTGAGAGCTTGGTACGAGTTGTACTTATACCGGTCGTGGAGAACTTCAGACAAATTGCAAAGATTCAGAATCAAGCCACGGGAGCATGGTACAAGTCGTAGGAAAGAGGTACCAAAACAATCAAACCACGAGAAGCTACCACAGATTGTAGGATGCTCTTACGAGTTGTAGGATGACCCGTGATGAGGTCGGCACCAGATATGGAAAATCGCCTGTCTACATAGGAAAAGGATTCTTATGTGTATATAATTAGGTTTTATGTTTTATTTTTCAGATGAGACATTAAGCAAAATAGGTTTTAGTTGGAAAACATCATAGTAGACAATTTTACATCTTGGAAAGAGAGAATTGAGTTGGTTCAACATTGTGATCAATCTTTTCTTGAATTCATATTATTCTTGCTACTTGTTCTTCAAGATTTGGAAGATTAATTAAAGGAAGTTTTTTTTGAACCATATTTGTAAGTATTGTTTTAAATGTCTTTGATGATGAACATACTTCACAATCTAGCAACTATGAGAGGCTAAAACCTTCATAGATAGGGTTGTGGGAACCATGGTGGATTAACAAGCTAGGGTTGCACAAAGTGAGTCTAAAACCAATACTAATTACTTATATTGTATTCTCTTCACGATTTAATGATTCTTAGCGGTGTACAATGTAGGAAGTTCTCGAATTCTTTACTTGCTTTGGTCGAAGAGGTAGAGATTAGGAAAAGAGAATTACAATGGAGCCTTGATCTTGATGATTATTATATTAACTTAAGTTGTGGTCGCAGGATAGTTATATCTGGAACTTAGTGATAACGGTTAGTTTGGAAAAGCTCATGATACTTGGTCGAGTAATTTAGTATAGTCATTCAATAGGGATTAGTCAATCATTTGAATGAAACTAAGTTATCAGTTCTGTAAGTAAGTATTGGTGAAGATCACAAGTGTATACCTAAAGCTGTTATGAATCCATGTGGAACATAAACTCTATTTATCCTTTAATTATTGATTCACAACCATAATCTTGACAGCTGTTTTGTTTTTACTATTGATTATTATTAGAAACCCCCCAATTGTGAAGTAACTATCATACAAGTTAACTTACCAGCTGTAATCTAGATCTTCCATATTCCCTGTGGGATCAACCCCAACCTCTAAGTTGGGTTCTTTATTGACAACGTCCTCTTCATACTTAAGTTAGAAGTGTGGTTTGAGTGTTATCAAAAAGGGGCGCCATTGCCGGGGAATACGGCTTAGACTAGGTTATTTTCTCGTATTTTACTTTTTGGTAGTTATTTCCTTGATTACATTTATTTATGTGTCTTTGATACCCATAGGTCGTCCTCCGTTGAATGCCAAGCAATCGGAGTAGAGGAGACCCCCTTTTCCACTAAATCCTGAAATCGAATGAGTACTGCATAGAATGGAAAACCCTAAGCAAAGAAGCCCGCTTAGCTGAAAAAGCTAGGCAAGATGAGCTAGCTCGGTTTGCTGCACTTCAGCAGGCTGGTGATGATAGAGATGAGGTGGTAACCACTGGTCGACATGGGAGGGGCAACCGAGCTCAGAGATTTGCCCCTCAGTTCTTCGATGATGAGGACCTAGATGTTGATGAAGTTGGGTCAACAGGAGCAATTGTGCCACCACCACTGCCCGCTGGGGCCAAATTTGATATTACGAGCACCATGATTCAGTTGTTAAACATGAAGGGGGTGTTCAATGGCCACGCAGCGGATGACGCCAACCTGCACTTAATGAACTCAGTAGGAATATTCAAGGCGTACAGGTTGCCCGGAGTAAGCCAAGATGCCATACAGCTTAGACTCTTCCCATTTTCTCTATCAGGGGAAGCTACTTTGTGGTTATCGGAGTTGCCCAACGACTCCATAACTAATTGGAGGGATATTAAACAATCCCTTTTGAAGATATTCTTTCCCCCATCAAGATATGTTACAGCTAAAAGATGAGATTTATAATTTCCGACAAATTAAGATGGAGGCACTTTATGAAACTTGGCTGAGGTTCAAAAAGAAGTTGACTAAGTGCCCGAACCACAAAATTCAAGATGATAGTTTATTTGAAATTTTTTATAGGTCTCTAAATAATAGCACCAAAGTTATAGCAGATACAGTGGCTGGAGGAGCATTGATGAGTCACACTTGGGAGGAAGCAGCCACTATCCTTGATAGGGTGACTTAGACAAATAGGGCCTGGCATACGAGGGAGGCTGATGTAGTGGCAGGTACATATGCTTTTGGTTTGACTGCAGATCAATGAAGGAAGGAAGAAGAACACTTCAGGAGTTGGCTCACATGCACACATCATTGGATTTGCTGACAAAGCATCTCATGGGAGATGGAACGAAAAAGGTAAATGCAGTGGGAACTCAAGGAAGGGAGCAAGGGGCTGATCACTCTGATTTTGAAGAGGAGGCAAACTTCCTAGATGGCCAAGTGGAGGGTTTCTGAGCCAACACCCAAGCGTTTGGACATGAGAATTGGCACCAAGGTTCTGGTAATCAAGGTCAAAACCTATTTAGAGACAACTGCAACAGGAACGATTTCAGAGATAGGAGCCGGGATCATGAGCTAGAGAGAGAATGGAGAAGGAATGATGTATACCGCAATGATCGGGCTGGAGTCTATATGCCTCCCAACGCATGAGAAGGGGAGTCCAGACAGTCAAAGTTGGAGAGCATGATGGATGAGATGCTGAAAAAAGTGAGGTCCACTGATGATCAATTAAAAGAAATTCGAAGTGTTTTATCGAGCATGGGTCAAAAAGTAGAATCTCACGCCACCGCCATCAAGCATATAGAACACCAACTGGGGCAACTGTCAGCATCAATGAACCCTGGAGAAAAAAATACACTCCCTAGAAACACTGTCTAGAATCCAAAGAACGATGCTCATTGCATGGCAATGATGACTAGGAGTGGTAAGACCACAGTTGACCCCCCGTTCCCGGTTGAAGTTGAAAGTATGAAAAAGAGCATGATTGAGGAAGAAGAGATGGGTGCTGAGACACAAAATGGTGAGTTGCAAGAGGCCCCTAGAGGTAAGAAGGAAGGAGATATTGATCAAAGGGTAACCCAAGTGCATAAGGCTATTCAACGACCACCGAGGCCATTCTCTTAGAGGATGAAGAAAAAAGCGGACAACGGTAAGTTCCAAAAATTCCTTTCAATGCTTAAAAAATTATCGGTGAGCATACCTTTGGTCGAACAGTAGAGCAGATGCCAGGGTATGCAAAATTCATGAAAGACCTAGTAACAAAGAAGAGATCTGTGAGTTATGAGCCAGTTGACAATGTCCATCATTGCAGTGCCATAGCAACAAGGGTTTTATCTTAGAAAAAGGAAGACCCAGGCGCCTTCACGATACCTTGCACCATTAGTAATGTCAAGTTCACAATGGCACTCTATGATCTGGGAGCTAGCATTAATTTAATTCCCTTGGCGATTTTCAAGAGGCTAGGATTTGGAGCCCCCACACCGACTAACATGCGGCTGTTGATGGCCGACAGAATAGTTAAGAAACCAGTGGGCATCTTAGTTGATGTTCTTGTCAAGGTTGACAAGTTCATATTCCTAGCAGACTTCATGATTTTGGATTGCAAGGTCGATTATGAGGTCCCCATCATTTTGGGGAGACCATTCTTTGCCACTGGGAGAGCTCTAGTAGATGTGGAAGCAGGTCTGCTGAAGTTTAGAATAAACAAAGAAGAGGTCACTTTCCACATCTGCCGGACCATGAAGCAACCGAAGGAATTTAGTGTGATCTCAACACTAGAGGATGAGTATGAGTCACTTGACGAATTCTGAGTAGTCAAGAGACTAGCGTCGTGCCGTGATGTTGAATCAAACGCTTCTTGGGAGGCAACCCAAGTGGTGGTTTGGTGAAATCTGAGTAACCAGACCACCTGCGTCGTGCTGCGATGTTAAATCAAGCGCTTCTTGGAAGGCAATCCAAGTTATTGAACTAATGTGTGCTAAGTGTGTAGGGAAACAAAAACAGGTGGCTGTAAAATCAGCTGCTACAAACTCTCAGTACGACCCATGATAAGGTCCTATGAGCCGTAGCAGCATGCGTGGTGAGAAGCAGAGAAAATTCAAAGTAGAAGTCAGGCCTACGGTTCATCCTATGAGTCGTACCTCAAATGTACGAGTCGTAGGTTTGACTCATAGGTCACCAGGTAAGTTCTTTCTTTTAAAGTCACTACGGGTCAGGGGACGAGTCGTAGGTACCTCCTACGACTCGTGGCATGAGTCGTCATGGGTTAAAAACACCACTTATACACAACTCGGCCCAGATTTGTTTGATTTGTCTCTAAGCTATTTAAATCAAATCCACCCCTCTCCCACGCTAAACACTCAAGCTCACAACGTTAAACTCACTCCCCAACAACCTGTAACTCAACAAAAAACAAGGAATCGAGCAAGTATTTGCTCAATCCAAGTTCGGCCAACCCTACACAGTGATACCTAGTTGAACAAAGCCCCAATCAAGTAAGTATTTTAATCACAGATTCTAAATACTTTGGAAGTGAACTTAAGGGCATCAAAACCAATGAGAATCACTGATTATGCCTGAAAATCAAGCTTTAAAGCAAAAACAAACAAAAAGGGTTAATGTAGTGGAGTTTGACTGGAAACCCCACTAGAAAAATTATTCAACTGTGGACTTGGAATACTTCAATGAAGTTATAGGTAATGGTCGAAAAAGGGGGAGGTTTGGGTACTGTTAAAATGGAGTCTATGATATGCCTAGACCTGGGGGAAATTTGAGTACCCAAAAAGGTACAAAACAAAAACCTATACACTGAACAAAGAATCGTGAATGAGGACTTAAAAGGGGGCGAAGCACAGTACGGGTCATAGGTTGATACTACGAGCCAGACTAAGTGCTCGTACCACCAAATTGAAAAGGCTTGATTGAGAAGTCTAGCTTACGACTTGTGGAATTGACCTATGGGTCGTACCACGAGTAGTGGTAAAAAATAGAGATTTACTAGCAATAGGAATTCATCACACGACTCAAGGTACGGACTGTACCTTCATTGTACGAGTCGTACCTGCGAGTCATAAGGCACCATCAGGACTTCTCATGAGTCGTACCTTCATGATAGGACTCGTAGTGAGGACGTGTGATGAGATTCTGAACTTCTCTTATCTAAGTTTTATTTTTCAAAAATGGAATGCTAACCTCTTTCTCTATAGGTACAGTGACATACAAACGTAGGGAAGACAAAACACAAGCCTGCAGGACATTGATTGATGAAACAACTGACTCGGAGTCTGACAAGGCTGGAGATTCACCTAGTGGTTCACTTGAGGATTATCAAGTAGACACCTCAGACACTGATGGAACCAGAACCACTAGGGAAAGAGCACAGGCCCAAGTCGAAGCAACCACTGCCACATCCGCTCAAGCTCCCCAGTCTAAAGAGGGAGTTAGAGAGGAACAAAAAAAGTCGGGGAATGACTCGAATGCTGAAGAAGGGTCAGGGGAGACCCAAAGTGAAGAAGAAAGTGGCAGTAATGAATTAGAGGAGTAATCTCCAAATGAAACATAGGCACAAGAGCAGACCCCATCTAGAGAAAATCGTACAATTTGGTGGAGAGTGCCGGGAGCGAAAGAAATATATGAGTAGGGCATCTCTCTCACCGCCAAAAATAAGCCAAGGTGGAGCATACAAGAAGAGCCGCGTATCCTCACAAACTCACTAAATGAAGTTGAGGAGATGAAGCGGATTTTTAGTTTCTATGGGTTCGAGTGGATGGAAAAGACTCCAGCACAGTACACAGAAGGTATCGTCCAGGAGTTCTATGCCAACTATTTGTCCACCATGGAGGTGAAAGCAAAGGAAGGGCAGAAGGTGAAGGATCAGCCGTGTCTGGAGGTCACCGTTATTACACCATTGAGTGCGCCGGCCACCGCTAGTGCCACTACTACCGCAGAGGTATCACATCCACAAGATGAAAGGAGTGCTTAGAGCACCACAGGTATGTTCTCTTCCTTACATTCTTATAGCTTATGCTTCGGGGACGAAGCTCACTGTTTCAAAAGGGGGAGGGGTGTACTTGTATTTTTGGAAATTTTGTTCGTCTGAGGTTTTTTCTTGTTGTGTTTCTTTTTCCTCAGGCATGCTATCTAGTAGAACCATCATGTGTTAGGTATTTTTTTTAGTTGTGATTTTGTTTGATTAGAAAGTAACTTAGGAATGCTCAGCCAATAGAAATGCACTAGTTTTTTTTTTAAAAAAAAAAATTGACCTTTTTCAAAATTTTTCCTATGTATTTATGACAACATGCATGATGGATCTTTTTATTTCATTTGGTTATGAATAGTAGTTATTCTTGTTAAGCCGTGTATGAACCAGAAAGGTGAAGTAAAAATAGTTCATGTACCATGTGTGAGTGAGGTTTTAGTAGTTATTACAGTGTGTTGTTGTGGATCTAGAGCTTGCCTGGTTGGTCTTTACATAGGTGAAGGACGGTTTGTTAGGATATAATCACAGACCATTTTTGTTTTATATCACTTTTAGCCTATATTGCCCTACCAAAGTTTCATGAATCCCTTGATCCCAAGTTTGAGCCTTAATAGACTATATTTCTTTGTTTCACCTGTTAACCGTACCCAATTGTTTATAATGAACCTATTTTGGCCCTGGTCCTTTCTTGGATATTTTGAACCTCAACATAAGCAAAATGCTTATGCTGAGGGTGACTAGAGTAGGGGTGCATAAATAGTGGGAGCGGGAGAAAGGAAAAGAAAAGAAGAGAAGAGAAAAGAGAAAATATGGTGAAAAATGAGGTGTGGTAAGGTGAAAAAGTAAAAGAGCTGAAAATCTTGAGAATCTTGAAAAAGAAAAATTCAAAAGAGCTTGAAGTTGTTTGAAAAATGAGAAAAATTACCTCACCCATGCAAATATTTTTAAAATGGGGTAAAAAGGGAAGAAAGGAAAACGAAAGAGTGAAGGGTGAAATAGGTAAATAGTGTAGCCAATGTATGTAGTGCCAAGGAAGGGATAGATACTCATAAAATCTCTCATCTTTATCATGTCAAGCCCTAAGCCTACATTACAAGCCATATCAAGTCCTATAGTTATCCTAACTTGACCATCTAACAAACCAAAACAGAGAAAATAAGGGCAAGCCTATGGTATCTAATGTATAATACTTGCAAATTTCCTTGTGAGAGTGAGTGCTTCACTTGCCTAGTCTCATGTTGTGTTTGATACTTCATATCTTAGTGGGAATTCATTTGTGTGAGAGTACATGGGTTATGTTTGCTTTTATCATTGGTGTGTCTGAAAAACATTGGTGATGACTTGATTGGCTGTTGATAGCTAGATGGCATATCTACATCCCTGTATATGATGTTTTGATGCTGCTTGTAATGCACTAACTGATGATGTTATATGAGGAAGGGTCAACAGAGTGTATATAGAGAGTGCAAAAATTTGTTTGAGTATTGGTTGTAGTATCTTAAGTGTATTTTCTAGTTGAGCGTCGTGTTTAGTTTTTTTTCTTTGCCTGAGGACATGCAAAAGTCTTATGTTGAGGGTGTTGATGTGTTGTGGATTTACAATACTATTGACGCTCAAAACTAAGAATATAACATGGACTTAGGTGTATTTTTGTGGATATGAGGCACTTTTCCTTTGATTTCAGGATAAATGGGTGTTGGAGCGTAAATTTGCAAAAGGAAGCTAAAAGTGTGCAAAACAGGGAAAAAATGCAGTCCATAATACGATCCGTAGGATGGACCTACGAGTCGTACTGATGGCTATGATAAGAAGAAAAAGGCTGAAGCTGGAAGAATGAACCTAGGAGTCTTGACACGGATCATACCAAGCTTGTACAAGTCATGGTAAGGCAGTCGTGATGAAATCCAGAAGGATTGCACAAGAGGCAAATTCTTAGTACGAGAGGAGACCACGACCCGTGAGAGCTTGGTACAAGTCATACTATACCCGTCGTGGTGAACTTCAGAAAAATTGCAAAGATTAGGAACCAAGCCAGGGAGCATGGCATGAGTCGAAGGAAGGAGGTACGAATGGTACCTTGGCTCGACACTTAGCCAAAAAGTCGACCAATAATGAAACCACGAGAAGCTTCCACGGACCGTAGGATGCTCTTACGAGTCGTAGGATGACCCGTGACGAGGTTGGCACCAGATATGGAAAATCGCCTTGTTAGCGTAGGAAAAGGATTCTTACGCTATATAAATATGTTTTATGTTTTATTTTTCAAAGGAGACGTTAAGCAAAATAGGTTTTAGTTGGAAAACATTATAGTAGACAATTTTACATCTTGGGAAGAAAGAATTGAGTTGGTTCAACATTGTGATTAATCTTTTCTTGAATTCATATTGTTCATGCTACTTGCTCTTCAAGATTTGGAAGATTAGTTAAGGAAGTGTTTTTCTCAACCATATTTGTAAGTATTGTTTTTATGTCTTTGACGATGAACACACTTCACAATCTTGCAACTATGAGAGGCTAAAACCTCCATAGCTACGGTTGTGGGAACCATGATGGATTAACAAGCTAGGGTTGCACAAAGTGAGTCTAAAACCAATACTAATTACTTATATTGTATTCTCTTCATGATTTAATGATTCTTAGCGGTGTAAAATGTTAGGAAGTGCTCGAATTCTTTACTTGCTTTGGTCGAAGAGGTAGAGATTAGGAAAAGAGAATTACAATAGAGCCTTGATCTTGATGATCATTATATTAACTTAAGTTATGGTCACAGGATAGTTATATCTGGAACTTAGTGGTAACATTTATTTTAAAAACGCTCATGAGACTTGGTCAAGTAATTGAGTATAGTCATTCAATAGGGATTGGTCGATCATTTGAATGAACCTAAGTTATCAGTTCTTTAAGTAAGTATTGGTGAAGATCACGAGTGTATACCTAAAGCTGTTATGAATCCATGGGGAACATAACCCTAGTTATCCTTTAATTATTGATTCACAACCATAATCTTGACAGCTGTTTTGTTTTTAATATTGATTATTATTAGAAACCCCCAATTGTTAAAGTAATTATCATACAAGTTCACTTACTGGCTGTAATCTAGACCTTCCATTTCCTTGTGGGATCGACCCTAACCTCTAAGTTGGGTTGTTTATTGACAACTTCTACTTCATACTTAAATTAGAAGTGTGGTTTGAGCGTTATCATGTATGCTTCTCTCGCATACTCAGTACATTCAAAGTATTGACGCATACTTTTATGTTGTATTGTTTCATGACCGCTGCAGGTTCTTAGATTCAGCACAGATAGACGCCGCAGTTCAGAGTCTCCATCTCAGCAGTTGAAGTCTGTGTCCTCATCATCCGAGGGAACTATTTCTTTCTTTCAGTCATTTATTAATTCCAGTTAGACTTAGAGTTAGCTGAGGGCTTGTCCCAGCAACTCCTCAGATAGATGGCTTTCAGACATATATGATTTTTAGACTTATCAGTATTATTTAAATGTTTGAACTTTATACTTATAGACTTGTCTTTCTTAAATAGTTTATGGTATTATTTTTAGTTCTGTTGTGCATATTCTTGGTTTGGGGTCACTTGCGACTTCAAGTACCATGTTATGTCCGCGATGTAGACTCGGGGCATGATAGTTACATGTCAATTATACACTCTCCCACTAGTTAGTACAGTTCAGTTCAAATTAGTATTCCAGACTTAGAACATGCTTTGACCATTAGATAGGGTCTTCTAGACCACCTCAACATTTCAATTATTCAGTTCAGTAGTTGCAGTTGGTCATTGCATGTCTTTTAGTTCAACATTTGTTTACTGTTTATTTCATTGTGTTATGTCCCTCTCACTTACTAGTACATTCAAAGTACTGATGCATACTTTTATGTTCTATCGTTTTATGATACAACTGCTGGATCTCAGTCTCAGCTTCATTAGCCGACCGCTCATCGAAGACCTCAACTTTGTCAGTTGGTGAGTCCTCATCCTTCGCAGATAGTGGTTCATGTTTTCTTCTCTACGTTCATTCTTTCTTTTATATTTGGAGTTAGCTGGGGGCTTGTCCCAGCAATTCATCAGACATAGTGTCTTTCAGACTCAGATTAGTATTTTAGACTTGTAGTGTTGTTTCAAAATGTTCTAATACTATGTATCAGCTTTATTTCCTATAAGTACTTATATTTCTTGTTCAAACTTCTACTGTATGTGTTTATATTACTCAGAATACCAGTGTATGGTAGACCAGGGGTTGACTTGGGGTCACTTGTGACATCAAGTACCGTGTTTCATCCAGGGTGTAAACTTGGAGCATGACAAACTTGGTATCAGAGCACTATGTTTAGAGTGTCCTCAGTTGTTTGAAAGTCGCCTCGAATAAGAGTCTCTTCATGGGTGTGAAGCGCGCCACACTTATGACGAGGAGGCTATGAGATCTCACTAGGAAACTTCCCTTAATTTCATACTCCTTATCGTGCGTTAAAATTCAGTTCCAAAAATCATTCTCCTAACTCGTGTTCTGCTTCATTTCAGTGAAATATGCCTCCACGATGCGGAAATGGAAGGAGGGCCGAAAATGCCCAATGACTACTCCACCAGCCCCGGGGGTCCCACAGGATGATTCGGTGTCAACTGCTGAATTCAGGGTGGCCATTCAGTTGCTCGCCCAAACTATGACTAACTAGGTGAACCAACAAGTGGTTCCAGTTAATAACAATGGGTCCGCAACAGCTGCTAGGGTGTGGGACATTACCCAAATGAACCCTCCATCTTTCTAGGGATCCAAGGTGGAGGAGGACCCCCAAAGAGTTCGTAGATGAGATCAGGAAGATTACCCGTATAATGGGTGTCAACTCCTCTGAGTGTGCTGACCTGGTTGCCTAGAAACTAAAAGGAGTAGCCTAGGTCTGGTATGAGTAGGGAAGGAGGGGCGGCCAGTGGGAGCAGGACCAGTGGAGTGGGAAGAGTTCAACACCGCTTTTTTGGACAGATTTTTCTAGAGGGAGCTTAGGGAAGCCAAGGTAGTGGAGTTTATGAACCTAAGGTAGGGAATAGAACAGTGGAAGAGTATGCTCTGGAGTTTACCAGGTGTTCCAAATATGCTCCAGAGATGGTGGCCGAGCCAAGGGCTCGCATGCTAAAGTTTATGAATGGGGTGTGAAACCTGGTCCTCAAGGAGTGCAGGACCGCGATGCTGATCAAAGATATCAACCTTTCCAGTTTGAGTATCTATGCCCAGCAAATCGAGATTGAAAAACTAAGGGACATGGAAAGAAAGAATAAGCGGGATAGGACTGGCCAGTAATATCATGGCCACCAGAGGTCTAGCGATAGAAACTGCCCATAGCAGCAGCAACAACAATAGTAGAGGGCTCCAACACCCAGCTCAGCCAGTGCCCTTACCTTTCGGTACCACCAAGACCGGAGGGGTGGAACATCTGGCTCTCAGTCTCAGAGCTACAGTGCCGAGAACGTATATCCAGCTTTCCCCAAGTGCAGCAAGAACCACCGGGAGAATTTCTTTAGGGCCGTGAGGGTTATTTTAGTTGTGGGCAGCTCGGGCATCGGCTTAAGGAGTGCCCATTTGCAGGGCGAGGGAGATCACAATCCACAACCTCAATAGCTCCAGCAGGCCGATCAACTTAATAGACCAATACATCAGGTACGAAGGGCGGTCAATGCCAAAACCGTTTTTATGCATTATCATCTCGTCAAGACCAGGAGAACTCACCAGATGCGATCACAGGTATGTTACGCCTTTTACACCTAGATGTATATGCCCTTCTTGATTCAAGGGCCACACTATCATTTGTGACTCCCTATGTAGCAGTCCAGTTCAATATTAGTGCGAAACTATTATCAGAACCCTTCTCAGTCTCCACACCAGTTAGCGAGTCAGTTAGAGCCATCCAGATGTATAGAAACTGTCCAATCTCAGTCTATAATAAAGTCATTCCATCTGACCTTTTTGAGTTAGACATGGTCTACTTCGACCTCATTCTCGACATGGATTGGTTACACTTCGGTTATGACTCAATTGACTGTAGAACTTGGGTTGTCAGGTTTCAGTTCCCTAATGAACCAGCTCTAGAATGGTCGGGTAGTAGTTCAGCGCTGAAGGGTAGGTTTATTTCCTACCTTAAGGCCTAGAAGCTTATTTCCAAGGGATGTATCTATCATCTTGTAATACCCCATAAAGGCCTAAGAATAGACTCGGGAGTTTAAAATTGAAAAGTGAAGGAAACTAGCAAAAATATCACAGAATGGACGACCCTACGACTTGTGATAGGATACCAAAAGTCATCATATGCAATCACGGTTTGGGAAGTTAGGGAATCAGAGGAAACAACGGACGGTGTAATGACTCATTGTCAGGAAAATGAGTCATTGTTACCATCCGTTAGAAGGACTGAACTTAGGCTAAGGAGGAAGCAACGGGCCATCCCACGATCTGTGGTGAGAGACAACGACCCATTATTTCATGTCATTACTAGATGATTTAGGTTTCCAATGCATTCAACGGATGGAGAACATGACTTATTGTATGCCACCACAAGTCGTGGTGAGGCTTGTGGAAAGAGAGGTCAGATTTGTACAAGGGCTGACGACGGTCGATTCAATGACCCGTGTGTTGTTGTGACGACTCATTCTGTTGAGTCATGGGAAGGATATGAGACATGTCATGAGGAAGTGGACCCGACGACTCAATACCATGAGTCATGGTATGATGACACGACCTGTTGGGTCGGTCGTTGGTCTGTTCGGGCTAGATTTCAGGAAAATTATTTTAAGGGTATTTTCGAACTTTCCTCATTTTTCGCCCCTAAACTACATCATTTTGGTTATTTTCTGAGTATGATGAGAGGAGTTAAGTACGAATTGCATGCCCATTCTCATGCAAAGATTTTAGAGGGGTTTTAGGGAGGTTCAAGGCCTTCTTCCCCAATTTTTCTTCAAATTCTCGGTGGGTGTTCAAGGAACCTTAAGTTCATTCATTCCCAGGTATGTAGGGTTTTAAAATGGGTGGAATTCTTCCTCACCCATGCCCAATTTCGAGTTAATTCATGAATTCTCCAACTCAAATTCCATGGGGTTTTACCCAAAGCATGTAAATGTGATTTCTCCTTATGGGTATGTTTTAATTGAGCTTTTATTATGGAAATATTCATGATGGACAGGTTTTATTATTATTTTCTTAAATTCATGTTTCAATCTTTTTAAATCTAAATTGCCCATTTATGGAAGTTCATGGAAATTATGATTTATGATGAATATTCATTATTTTAAGTCTATTGATTATGGAAATGCATGAAGCCAAGTTACCCATGTTGTGAGTATATTTTTAAAGAAATGAGTATGATGAAGTATTGGGGAATGCCGACATGATGAAAATCATTTATGATTTATGAAATGAATTTCATGAATTGTCGATTTATAATGTTGGCCGATATAAAGGGGCCTTGATTCATAGCTAAGCATGTTTTAAAGGGGATCAACGATGATAAATGTTATATCTTAGCCAATGAATTTTATGCATGATGTTAATGATTTATGTATGAGCCTATATGCATGTTTTTAGGAGCCGTGTCTAGCACCGAGCAACCCGGCGTTCAAAGGACTACGTCGGCGTCTCATAACCACGTGCCACCATGGGTTTGTAAAGGTAATGACATATTGATAATGATTCCCTCAAATGTGATATCACGCTTTATGCACGACCCTCGCTAGGCAAGCCAGAGTCGTCTCTGCCTACTTAAGCGAGACAGTGGGGCATCATGAAAGGCTCTACCATGATGGTGTCGGTTATGATGTGTCCTCCGTTGTTTCAAATGTTCTATGCATTTTTATATTTGTGTTATTGGCTCAAGTTATATTATGTTAAAACTATTTACGATTATGATAATGAACGATATTGAATGATTTGAAAGCCTTGAGCCATATGATTATTATGAAGATTTTTATGTAAGCATGATGTCCTTCTCCTATGTTTATTTATGAGTTTTACTTTACTTTTAAATGTCCATTTTACTTACCTTGCATACTCAGTACATTCCACGTATTGACTGCATACTTTCTATGTTGTATCATTCCATGATACAGGGTTCGGATCTCAGGCTCATCCTCATCCGTAGTCCATCCCTGCTTTCAATATCAGCTTATTGGTGAGTCCTCATGTTTAGAGGGTCGTTTGATAGAGTTCCATGTCGTTTATCATTTAGTACTGGTTGGGTTTGTTGGGGACGTTGTCCCATCAACCGATCTTACATTTTAGAGGCTTTCGGACAAATATGTAGTATTCGGCTGTGTAAACGTTGGTATTTCTCGATGTTATGTTATGATCGTTTTTGCTCTATCTTTATGATTATAGTTCCTCTTACTTGAATGAGATTAGTTGTATGCATGAGCCATGGGTCGACTCGGGGTCCCTTGTCCCGTGTTTATGATCCGAGTGTACGTTCGGTTCGTGACAAACTTGGTATCAGAGCAATAAGTATGAAGTGTCCTAGGGTGTCTGAAAGTCGCGTTAGGTAGATTCTTTTTCATGGATGTGGAGCACGCCACACCTATGATGAAGAGGCTACTAAACATTTTAGGAAATGTTCCCTTCTTTCATGTTCTATGTCGTGCGATGAAAAGCTTTTCCATCCTTCTAATTCATGTAATTCGCGATTGCAGAATTTTGGCTCCTCGAAGAATGAACGGGAGGAGGAATGGAAATGATGAAGGCCATGGGGATGCAATGATCATGGGCATCAGCAAGCCCCACCTTTTTCAGAGCCCCAAGCACTAGAGCTAGCTGCCCACGCTAAGTTTCCGACGGCGACTCAGATATTGGCGCAGGCCCTGACCGCTCAGGTCAACCAGCGGGCTGTTACACAGGTTCCACAAAATGGAAATACGGCGATGGCTCGGATTAGAGACTTCTTGAGGATGAACCCTCCTGAGTTTACGGCATCGAAGGTGGATGAGGATCCGCACGAGTTCACTGAAAAGATCTTGAAGGTCACTCAGGTTATGGTAGTGACAAATGGGGAGTGTGTTGTCTTTGCCTCTTACAAGCTAAAGGAGGTCGCTCATATTTGGTACAACCAGTGGAAGAACCACAGGTGTTACATCCCGTAAGTTTCTAGCGTTTAGTCGGCCTATTCGCATGTTGGTAGAGAGTTTTAGAGTGTCATGTGTACGAGGAAAGGGTCGGGGGAAAGGCCGAACGAGTGCCAAGTCGGAATTTCATGAGAGGAGACCGAACCAAGCTGCCCAGAGAGGCAAGTGGCATGGAGCTGCTCCTCCGTGTTAGCCAATGTGGCACGGAGCAGAATCAGTGTGTTGCGCAACGTGCCACGTTACCTTGTCTGCTGCCTCAAATATATAAGGGTCTCACACTTAGAAAAGAGATTATAAATCATAAATAACGACCAGCAGAGAATAGGGATGAAGGAAAACATTTAATTTTCATCTGATTACGCTGCTAAACGTCGTCCAAATCCAAATTAACTTCCGGTATCGAAGTATAAGGCTGCAGGGAGCATTTCTACGGAGTTAGTTTCGTGAAATTCGCCCGGCGAATCGTCGCCCGCCGAGCCAAACTTGTTGGAATTTCTCCAAAATAGTGTCAATACAATCCCAGGCTTAAAGTAAGCATTTCTCCCTTCTAGACTTTTAAGAAATAACGAAGTTTCGACCGTGTTCCATTTAGTTGGAATATAGTTTATATTTATATATATAAAGTTTTCCTTTTTGCCAAATTTAGTGTTAAAACTAGCCCTATCTTTCCAGTAATGTGATTTCAGTTGGGAAGAGCTATTGAATACTAATTGGAACTGGCCAGTTAATCGGTAAACAGCGAACGAGGTATGTTAAGGGATTTTCTTGTGGCAAGTTAGTTTCTTCAGCATAGTAATCCAGTGTGAATCCCAGTATAGCATGTCAGGAGTATGTTATCATGTTCAATTGCTGTTGTCTGTTGAGACTCGCAAATTTTATTGTTTTGGGCTTGATTATACCTCTATAGCTTCCATGAACACCCGAGGGTTAATAGCTGTGTCGCCACCCGCTAGGGGCGAGGATACGTCGCTCTACGGATAGGCATGCCGTCCGCAAGGGACGAAGATGGGGATACAGATCCTCATATTGCTGTGGTTGGACTTATACACACCCCCGTTGAGCGTTTACACCCGTGGTACAGATATAAGGAGTCCTCCAAACTCAGACTCAAACACAACTACAGTCAGGGGCCGAGCGGCCCCAGTTGCAGACGCAGGGGATCGGTAGGACGCTTATAGCTGGCAATTGGCTCAGTATGACCTGGATAGGGGTATATAGATTGAGGTGTACTCACTAGGGCTAATGGGGGCCTAGGTGGGTTGTTTTGTGTTGATTGTACCGTCCGGCTTGTGGGGGCCAGGTAAGGTTTATTTTCTTTAGTTACTGATAGTTAGATAATAGGAAGCCTCGTTTGTTAGGTATGACCCCTACCCTCCTTATCATAGTTATGTTTAGTCCTGATTTCACTACTTCAGACATTTTCAGTTCGTTTCCTTTACTTCAGTTATTGTCAGTTCTATTCCTTACTTTCAGTTATTTAAAGTTACTGCTTTACATACTCAGTACCTGTGGTACTTACGCCCTCTTCTGGGGCACTGCATCACTTGCCTGCAGGTACACTTAGACGAGGAGCAGGTCCCTTGTAGTTCCAGTCAGCCGTACAGAGCCATCAGCTCCTTTCTTCCGAAGCTTTTGTTATAGAGGCTTATTTCTTTTGCTTGTACATTATGGGTAGGTTGGGGCCCTGTCCCGACCATCTTATTGCTCCTACAGGCTTGTAGATTGCATTACTTCCCTGTGGTTAGATGATATCGGCCATGTGGGGACCATATGTGTTTTAGACTATGTGTGTTGGTCGTGTAGGGCCCTATTTAGCTGTTGATTGTGGCCTTGTCGGTCATAGCTCAGTTTAGCATCGACCTTTACTTTCTAGTTATAACTCGATATCATGGTGGCCTTGTCATCCCGCATAGGACTCCCTATAATTGTTTGTCTCTGGTTAGCTGTTTATTTTCACAAGTGGTTGTAGGCCTTGTTGGCCGGGGGTTGTATTTATAGCCGCTATATAGCCCGTTGTTTTCTTGATTCTATAGTTAGAGTAATCCTTGCACCAGAGGTGCTTAGGCTCAACCATCTCAGTAATTCAGGTCCTAGTAGGGCACCAGGTTCCAGTCAGTCCTCCCAAGGTGGGGAGTGACAAACTAGGTATCAGAGCAGGTCGTATCCCGGGGAGTCTGCAAGGCATGCTAAGTAGAGTCTTGTCTATGGATGTGTTGTGCACCACATACTATAGGCAGGAGGATGCAAGGAATGATAGGATAGTTACTCTTTCTTCTTATTTAGTCGTGCTATAGAGTGGTACAGTATAGGGTTGAGTCCCTAAGCTTATTATACTCTTTTTCTTACAGAGAAATGTCGGACCGGATACACCCTACGATAGGCAGGAGGCTAGACGTAGAAGGAGGAGAGGGCACTAGCAAGGTGCCCCAGCCTCGATCAGAATTGACCCGATCTGAAGACGATATGGAGGTATCATCTCGACCTCCCCAGCAGTCTCCACCACGTCAGGAGCCGCTTGGGACGGCCGGTGTGACGGCACCGCCTCCGGTAGTTTCTATACCCATACCATCCGACCAGGAGTTCAGGAGCACGGTGGTTATGCTAGCCCAGATGATGGTTGCTCATTGCCAGCCAGTGCCACCTACAGTTGAAGAATCCGTAGGAGGGCCTGGTAGCTCGAGGGTCCGAGAGTTCCTAGCACTAAGTCCCCCGCAATTCACAGGGGCAGATCGGACCGAGGACCCTCAGGACTTCTTAGACCAGATGTAGAGGATTTTTAGGGTGATGCATGCTACAACCACAGAGTCGGTTGATTTGACGGTATTTCGGCTACTGGACATCGCCGTACTGTGGTATGAGGGTTGGGAGAGGTCCAGAGGGAGAGATGTTCCCCCTCCGACCTGGCCCAGCTTCTTAGAGGCTTTCTTGGATCATTACCTACCGTGGGAGATTCGACAGGCCCGGGTTGATCAGTTCCTACACTTGGAGCAGGGGTCGATGAGTGTTCGGGAATAGCCATGCGGTTTGATTCCTTGGCTCGATATGCGCCAATTTTTGTGGACACAATGTCGGCAAGGGTACACCTCTTTATTATGGGGTTGAACCAAGAAATTGTTGAAACCTGCATCACAGCAACACTGCGAGAGGATATATATCGCCCGTGTGCTAGCTTTTGCTCAGAATATTAAGGGTATCAGAAAGCGGCAACGGGGGATTAGGAAGACAAGTCAGGAGCAACGCCTCAGGGACAGACCGAGTGAATTACAGGAGAAGTCCCGGGGAGTACGTAGGCCACAGTTATCAAATAGGCTGCCTAGACCCCTGTGTCCACCTCAGTGGCAGAGGAGCAGGTTTAGTCGCTGAGGGTAGCATGAGCCCGGAGAAGGTTCGCGAATAGTAGGTTCACAGCAATTGAGGAGAGTGGAGCAGAGTGGGTTCACAATACCACTTTGCCCTATTTGTAGTCGACGCCACTCTGGAACATGCAGGTATGGTTACACAACATGCTACGTTTGTGGATAGGAGGGTCATCAAATGAGGAATTTTCCAGCTAAGGGTTAGTGTGACCAGGATCGACAGGATAGGTCCTTGGCAGGATCACGAGCTCTAGTATCCCCGGCAGGGCGTAGGCCCTCAGTTTCAGCCGGCAGAGGCCGAGGAAGATCAGGGGCCTCCATTTCAAGTGTCGATCCAGACCGTATTTATGCACTACCGGGGCGATAGTAGTCAGAGTCATCACCACATGTTATGAGAGGTATGCTGAACATTTGTTCTAATCCTGCTTATGTGTTCATAGATCCAGGATCCACCTTGTCTTATGTTACACCATTGGTGGCTCGAAAGTTTAGTATTATGCCGAAATTGCTTTGGCGACCTTTCTCAGTGTCTACACCCATTGGTGACTCTATTATAGCCAAAAGGGTCTATCGGGGGTGTAAAGTAGAGGTTGCCAGTCGGCAGACTACGACAGACTTGATAGAACTAGAAATGGTTGATTTCGATGCTATTATGGCTATGGATTGGTTAGCTCCATGCTATGCCAAAGTCAAATGTTGGACCAAGATTGTCCGATTCCACTTTCCAGGGGAGGCAGTACAGGAGTGGAAAGGTAGTATAGCCACGCAAAAAGGTAGGTTTATTTCCTATCTTCGGGCGAGAAAATTGATAGTAAAAGGGTGCATTTATCATATTGTCAAAGTTTAGGATGTTCGGGCAGAGCCTCCGACCCTTTAGTCTATTCCAGTGGTTAATGAATTTCCCGACGTATTTCCAGCTGAACTTCCTGGTATTCCCCCAAAAAGGGAAATTGATTTTGCAATCGATCTATTACCAGGCACTCAGCCTATATCTATTCCTCCATATCAGATGGCTCCTGCTGAACTAAGAGAACTAAAGGAACAATTGAAGGATTTACTAGACAAGGGCTTTATCAGGACGAGTACCTCACCATGAGGTGCACCAGTTCTGTTCGTGAGGAAGAAGGAAGGCTCCCTCCGTATGTGTGTAGATTATCGGCAACTGAATAAAGTCACTATCAAAAACAAGTACCGCTTCCCCGAATAGACGACCTATTTGATCAGTTACAGGGAGCGAGGTATTTTTCAAAGATTGACTTAAGGTCCGGATATCATCAGGTCTGGCTTCGTGAAAGAGATATCCAAAGACTGCCTTCAGGACTAGATATGGCCACTTTGAATTTTTAGTCATGTCCTGCGGACTGAAAAATGCCCCAACAGTGTTCATGGACCTGATGAACAACATTTTCAAACCATAACTAGACTTGTTCGTGATAGTATTTATCGATGATATTCTAGTGTATTCTCGTTCAGAGGCAGATCACTAGGATCATCTACGAACAGTGCTCCAAATTCTCAGAGATCGCCAGCTATATGCAAAATTTTCTAAATGTGAATTTTGGCTGAATTCAGTAGCCTTCTTGGGCCATATTGTGTAAGATGCTAGTATACAGGTAGATTCGCAGAAGATAGAGGCAGTGAAAACATGGCCTAGACCTACAACTCCGACCGAGGTACGTAGTTTTCTGGGGTTAGCCAGGTATTACAGAAGGTTCGTGGAAGGATTTTTCACTTTAGCAGCACCTTTAACCAAATTGACGCAGAAGGCAGCAAAATTCCGTTGGACTAAGACATATGAGCAGAGCTTTCAGGAACTGAAAGACAGATTGACATCGACACCGTGCTAGCATTTTCAGAAGGAACATAGGGTTATGCAGTCTATTGCGACGCTTCGGGTGTTGGGTTAGGATGTTTTTTGATGTAGCATGGTATGGTGATTGCCTATGCCTCCAGGCAGCTGAAGAAGCATGAGAAGAATTACCCTACCCATGACCTGGAGTTAGACGCAGTGATTCATGCCTTGAAAATATGGAGACACTACTTGTATGGCACCCACATAGATATTTTCACTGATCACAAATCTGCAGTATATTTTCACCTAGAAAGAGTTGAATTTGCGACAGCGTCGCTGGTTGGAGCTGTTAAAGGATTATGATGTGAATATTGTATATCACCCAGGAAGAGCCAATGTTGTAGCAGATGCCCTTAGCCACAAATCCAGGGGAAGCCTGGCATATTTATAGCCCGAGCGGCAAGAATTGGCCCGAGAATTGCATCGGCCAGCCAGTTTAGCTGTTCATATAATAGAATAAGGAGACAATGGAGCGGTAATCCAGAATACCGCAGTGTTATCATTGGTTGTGGAAATGAAAGAACGGCAGTATGAAGATCCTAGCCTGATTCAGCTCAGAAATAGGGTCCAGCGAAAGGAAGTGACAGATTTCTAGGTAATCAAGGATGGAGTTTTGAGATATAGGGATCGCCTCTGCATTCCAGACGTGGCAGGGCTTCGCCGGCAAATTATGGGCGAGGTACACTATGCCCATTACTCTCTCCATCTAGGTTCAACAAAGATGTACCATGATGTAAAAGATATTTACTGGTGGCCGGGAATGAAAAAGGGGATAGCAGAATTCGTAGCTCAATGTCCCAATTGCCAACAGGTGAAAGCTGAACATCAGAAACCAAGCAGACTAACACAGGATATAGTCGTGCCTTTATGGAAATGGGAGGTAGTTAATATCGATTTCGTGGTAGGATTACCTCGTACCAGGCGTAAATATGATTCTATCTAGGTAATTATTGACAGGTTAATAAAATCAGCTCACTTTCTGCCAGTAAGGGCTATCTTTTCAGATGAATATTATACTGAGCTATATATTAGAGAAATAGTCCAATTGCATGGTGTTCCGCTGTCAATTATCTCTAACATAGGGGCGCAGTTTACAGCTAAGTTTTGGCAATCTTTTCAAAGGGGCCTGGGGATGCAGGTTAACCCGAGCACAACCTTCCATCCTCAGAAAGACAGGCAGGCAGAACGTACCATCCAAACACTCGAGGATATGTTATGGGCATGTGTGTTAGATTTTGGAGGCAGCTAGGATTAACATTAACTGCTTATGGATTTTCCTATAATAACAGTTATCATTCTGCAATTCAGATGGCGCCTTATGAAGCGTTATATGGGCCGAAGTGCAGATCGCCAGCTGGATGGTTTGAGGTAGGAGAATCAACATTGATTGGGCTAGATATTAAGTAAAGATTATCAGGGAACGTCTGCTGACAACTCAGAGCCGCTAGAAATCTTATGCTGATGTGCAGCGAAGAAACCTAGAATTTAATGTGGGTGAATGGGTATTCCTGAAGGTTTCACCGATGAAGGGTGTGATGAGATTTGGTAAGAAAGGCAAGATCAGCCCGAGGTTTATTGGGCCTTATCAGATTCGCCGAAGGATAGGCCAGGTGGCTTATGAATCGGATTTACCCCTAGAATTAGAATTTGTTCACCCAGTTATTCACGTAGCAATGCTTAGGAAGTGTATAGGAGATCCCTTTCGGATTTTCCCAGCCAAAGACGTCCAAATCACCGAGGAGTTAGCATATGAAGAAGCTCCTATAGCCATACTAGATCGACAGATCCACACACTAAGAAGTAAAGATGTTGCTTCTATTAAAGTGTTATGGAGAAATAAGAACCGAGAGGAGATGACCTGGGAAGCAGAAGATGATGTGAAAACTAGATATCCTCAGTTATTTTAGACTTATTTAGATTGTGCAGCTAGAGGTATGTTATTGTTGTTATTTTGATAAGTTGCGTTGTATACACGTATGTGTGGAGTAGTTGACTTTAGTCTATTGTGAAATGAATGCCATAGTCTTGTGTGGAGTACCTGTATTGGACTTTTCTGCGTTTTAGGGTTTTTGGATAGTCCATATTACAGGGGAGACCCTGCCGAAATTTTTTCCAGAATAAGTAATTGCAAGGTTAAGGTTCTTGAAAATAGAAGTTAACATTCGAGGATGAATGTTCTTACGGGGGGAGGATGTTACACCCTGTAAGTTTCTAGTGTTTAGTCGGACTATTCTCATGTTTTTTGAGAGTTTTAAAGTGCCATAGGTACGAGGAAAGGGCTCGAGGAACGGCCGAACGAGTGCCAAGTCGAAATTTCACGGGAGGAGGCCGAACCAAGCTGCCCAGAGGGGCAAAGTGGCACGGAGCTGCTCCTCCATGTTAGCCAATGTGGCACGGAGCAGAATCAGTGCGTTGGGAAATGTGCCATGTTGCTTTGTCTGCTGCCTCAAGTATATAAGGGTCTCACACTTAGAAATGAGATTATAAATCATAAATCACGACCAGCAGAGAATAGGGATGAAGGAAAACATTTAATTTTCATATGATTACGCCGCTAAACGCTGTCCAAATCAAAATTAACTTCGGGTATCGAAGTATAAGGCTGTAGGGAGCATTTCTACGGAGTTAGTTTCATGAAATTCGCCCGGCGAATCATCATCCCGCCGAGCCAAAGTTGTTGGAATTACTCCAAAGTAGTGTCAATACGATCCTATGCTGAAAGTAATAATTTCTCCCTTCTAGACTTTCGATAAATAACGAGGTTTCGACCATGTTCCATTATGTTGGAATATAGTTAATATTTATATATATAAAGTTTTCCTTTTTGCCGAATTTAGTGTTAAAACTAGCCCTATCATTCCAGTAACGCGATTTCAGCTGGGAAGAGCTATTGAATACCAATTGGAACTCTCCAGTTAATCGGTAAACAACGAATGAGGTATGTTAAGGGATTTTCTTGCGGAAAGTTAGTTTCTTCAGCATAGTAATCCAGTATGAATCCTAGTAAAGCATGGCAGGGGTATGTTATCATGTTCAGTTATTGTTGTCAGTTGAGACTCGCAAATTGTATTGTTTTGGGCTGGATTATACCTGTATAGCTTCCATGACTACCCCAGGGTTAATAGCTGTGTCGCCGCCCGCTAGGGGCAAGGATACGTTGCTCTACGGAGTGGCATGCCGTCCCCAAAGGACGAAGATGGGTATCCAGATACTCATATTGCCGTGGTTGGCCTTATACACACCCCCACCGAGCGTTTACACCTGGGGTGTAGATATCAGGAGTCCTCCGGACTCAGATTCAGACACAGCTATAGTTAGGGGCTGAGTGGGCCTAGTTGCAGACCTAGGGGATCGACATGATGCTTATAGCTTGTAGTTGACTTAGTATGACCTGGATTGGGGTATATAGATTGAGGTGTACTCACTAGGGCTAATGGGGGCCCAGGTGGGTCGTTCTGTGCTATTTGTACCTTCTGGCTTATGGGGGCCAGGTAAGGTTTATGTTTGCTTTAGTTACTGTTAGTTAGATAGTAGGACGCCTTGTTTGTCAGGTATGACCCTTACCCTCCTTATCACAGTTATGTTTAGTCCAGATTTCACTACTTCAGTCATTTTTAGTCTGTTTCCTTTACTTCAGTTACTGTCAGTTCTATTTCCTTACTTTCAGTTATATAAAGTTACTGCTTTACATACTCAGTACTTGTGGTACTGACGCCCTCTTCTGGGGCACTGCATTACTTTCCTGCAGGTAAACATAGACAAGGAGCAGGTCCCTCGTAGTTCAAGTCAGCCGTACAGAGCCATCAGCTCCTTTCTTCCGGAGCTTGTGTGATAGAGGTTTATTTCTTTTGTTTGTGTAGTATGTGTATGTCAGGGCCCTGTCCTGACCATCTTATTGCTCCTAGAGACTTGCATATTGCATTACTTCCCTGTGGTTGGATGATATCAGTCATGTGTGGCCCATATGTATTTTAGACTATGTGTATTGGCCGTGTGGGGCCCTATTTAGCTATTGACTGGTGGCCTTGTCGGTCATAGCTCAGTTTAGCATCGGACTTTACTTTCCAGTTATAACTAGATATCATGGTGGCCTTGTCGGCCCGCATAGGACTCTCTATAATTGTTTGTCTCTAGTTAGCTGTTTATTTTCACATGTGGCTATAGGCCTTGTGGGCCGGGGGTTGCATTTACAGCCGCTATATAGCCCGTTGTTTTCTTGATTCTAGAGTTAGCGTCAGCCTTGCACTAGAGGTGCTTCAGCTCAATCAGCTCAGTAGTTCAGGTCCTAGTATGGCACTAGGTGCCAGTCATGCCTCCCAAGGTGGGGCGTGACAAACTCGGTATTAGAGTAGGTCGTATCCCAGTGAGTCTGCAAGCCATGCTAAGTAGAGTCTTGTCTATGGATGTGCTGTGCACCACATACTATAGGCAGGAGGCTGCAAGGCCTGATAGGATGGTTACTCTTTCTTCTTATTCAGTCGTGCTTAGAGTGGTACAGTACAGGATTGAGTCCCTAAGCTCATTATACTCTTTTTCTTACAGAGAAATGTCGGACCAGCGACACCCTACGACAGGCAAGAGGCTAGATGTAGCAGCAGGAGAGGGCACCAGCAGGGTGCCCCAACCTCAGTTAGAATCGTCCCGATCTGAGGACGATATGGAGGTATCATCTTGACCTCCCCAGCAGTCTCCACCACGTCAGGAGCCACTTGGGATGGCATGTGTGACGGCATCGCCTCCGGCAGTTACTATACCCTTACCATCCGACCAGGAGGTCAGGAGCGCGGTGGTTATGCTAGCCCAGATGATGGCTGCTCCACGCCAGCGAGTGCCACCTACAGTTGCAGAATGCGTAGGAGGGCCTGGTAGCTCGAAGGTCCGAGAGTTCCTAGCACTAAGTCCCCCGCAATTCACAGGGACAGATCGGATCGAGGACCCTTAGGACTTCTTAGACCAGATGTAGAGGATTTTTAGGGTGATGCATGCTACAACCACAGAGTCGGTTGATTTGATGGTATTCCGGCTACTGGACATCATCGTACTGTGGTGTGAGGGTTGGGAGAGGTCCAGAGGGGGAGATGTTCCCCCTCCGACCTGGCCCAGCTTCTTAGAGGCTTTCTTGGATCATTACCTACCGCGGAAGATTCGACAAGCCCGGGTTGATCAGTTCCTAAACTTGGAGCAGGGGTCAATGAGTGTTCGGGAATATGTCATGCGGTTTGATTCCTTGGTTCGATATGCGCCAATTTTTGTGGACACAATGTCGGCCAGGGTACACCGCTTTATTATGGGATTGAACCCAGAATATGTTGAGACCTGCATCATAGCCACACTGTAAGAGGATATGGATATCGCCCGTGTGCATGCTTTTGCACAGAATATTGAGGGTATCAGACAGCGGCAACGGGAGATTAGGAGGACTAGTCAGGAGCAGCGCCGTAGGGATAGACCGGGAGAATTACAAGAGGAGTCCCGGGGAGGACCTAGGCCACGGTTATCAAATAGGCCGCCTAGACCCCTGCCTCCACTGCAACGGCAGAGGAGCAGGTTTAGTCGTCGAGGGCAGCCAGAGCCCGATGAAGGTTCGCGAACAGTAGGTCCACAGCAACAAAGGAGAGTGGAGCAGAATGAGTTTACAATACCACTTTGCCCTATTTGCACTCGACGTAACTTTGGAGCATGCAGGTATGGTTCCTTAGGATGCTACATTTATGGATAGGAGGGTCATCAGATGAGGAATTTTCCAGCTAGGGGTCAGGGTGACCGAGATAGACAAGATAGGTCCTCGGCAGGATCATGAGCTCCAGTATCCCCGGCAGGGCGAAGGTGATTTCAGCCAGCAGAGGCCGAGGCAGATCAGGGGCCTCCAGTTCAAGTGCCACTGCAGACCGTACTTATGCACTATTGGGGCGACAGGAGTCAGAGTCGTCACCACATGTTGTGACATATATGTTGAACATTTGCTCTCATCCTGGTTATGTGTTCATAGATCCAAGATACACCTTGTCCTATGTTACACTGTTAGTGGCTCGGAAGTTTAGTATTATGCCGGAATTTCTTTGGCGACCTTTCTCAGTGTCTACACCCATTGGTGACTCTATTATAGCCAAAAGGGTCTATTGGGGGTGTACAGTAGAGGTTGCCAGCTGCCAGACTACGACAGACTTGATAGAGCTAGAAATGGTTGATTTCGATGCAATTATGGCTATGGATTGGTTAGCTCCATGCTATGCAAAAGTCAAATGTTGGACCAAGATTGTCCGATTCCACTTTCCAGGGGAGGAATTACGGGAGTGGAAAGGTAGTACAGCCACGCCAGAAGGTAGGTTTATTTCCTATCTTTGGCCGAGAAAATTGATAGCAAAAGGGTGCATTTATCATATTGTCAGAGTTCAGGATGTTCGGGCAGAGCCTCCGACCCTTTAGTCTTTTCCAGTGGTTAATGAATTTCCCAACGTGTTTCTAGATAAACTTCCTGGTATTCCCCAAAAAGGGAAATTGATTTTGCAATCGATCTATTACCAGGCACACAGCCTATATCTATTCCTCCATATCGAATGGCTCCTGCAGAACTCAGAGAACTAAAGGAACAATTGAAGGATTAGCTAGAGAAGGGTTTTTTCAGGAGGAGTACCTCACTATGGGGTGCGCCAGTTCTTTCGTGAGGAAGAAGGACGGCTCCCTCTGTATGTGTGTAGATTATCGACAACTGAAGAAAGTCACTATCAAAAATAAGTACCCGCTTCCCAGAATAGATGACCTATTTAATCAGTTACAGGAAGTGAGGTATTTTTCAAAGATGGCTTAAGGTCCGAATATCATCAGGTCTGGGTTCGTGAAAGAGATATTCCAAAGACTGCCTTCAGGACCAGATATGGCCACTTTGAATTTTTAGTCATGTCCTTCGGACTGACAAATGCCCCAGCAGTGTTCATGGACCTGATGAACAACATTTTAAGACCATACCTAGACTTGTTCATGATAGTATTTATCAATGATATTCTGGTGTATTCCCATTCAGAGGCAGATCACTGGGATCATCTACGGACAGTGCTCCAAATTCTCAGAGATCGCCAGCTATATGCAAAATTTTCTATGTGAATTTTTGCTGAATTCAGTAGCCTTCTTGGGCCATATTGTGTCAGATGATGGTATACAGGTAGATACGCAAAAGATAGAGGTAGTGAAAACATGGCCTAGACCTACAACTCCGACCGAGATACGTAGTTTCCTGAGGTTAGCCGGGTATTACATAAGGTTCGTGGAAGGATTTTCCACTTTAGCAGCACCTAAAACCAAATTGACGCAGAAGGAAACAGAATTCCGTTGGATTGAGCTATGTGAGCAGAGCTTTCAGGAACTGAAAGACAGATTGACATCGGCACCGGTGGTAGCGTTGCCAGAAGGAACAGAGGGTTATGCAGTCTATTGCGATGGTTTAGGTGTTGGGTTAGGATGTGTTTTGATGCAGCATGGTAAGGTGATTGCCTATGCCTCCAGGCAGCTGAAGAAGCATGAGAAGAACTACCTTACACATGACCTGGAGTTAGACGCGGTGATTCATGCCTTGAAAATATGGAGACACGACCTGTATGGCATCTATGTAGATATTTTCACTGATAACAAATCTGTAGTATATTTTCACCCAGAGAGAGTTGAATTTGCGACGGCGTCGCTAGTTTGAGCTATTAAAGGATTATGATGTGAATATTTTATATCACCCAAGAAGGGCCAGTGTTGTAGCAGATGCCCTTAGCCGCAAATCCATGGGAAGCCTGTAATATTTAAATCCCAAGCGGCAGGAATTGGCCCGAGAATTGCATTAGCTAGCCAGTTTAGCCATTCTTATAATAGAATCAGGAGACAATGGAGCGGTAATCCAGAATACCGCAGTGTTATAATTGGTTGTGGAAGTGAAACAACGGCAGTATGAAGATCCTAGCTTGGTTCAGCTCAGAAATAGGGAACAACGAGGGGAAGTGACAGATTTCCAGGTAACCGAGGACGGAGTTTTGAGATATAGGGATCGCCTCTGCGTTCCAGACATTGCAGGGGTTCACCGGAAAATTATGGGCGAGGTACACTATGCCCATTACTCTCTCCATCCAGGTTCGACAAAGATGTACCATGACATAAAAGAGATTTACTGGTGGTCGGGAATGAAAAAGGGGATAGCAGAATTCGTAGCTTAATGTTCCAATTGCAAACAGGTGAAAGCTGAACATCAGAAACCAGGCGGACTGACACAGGATATAGCCGTGCCTTTATGGAAATGGGAGGCATTTAATATGGATTTCGTGGTAGGATTACCTCGTACCAGGCATAAATATGATTCTATCTGGGTAATTGTTGACAGGTTGATAAAATCAGCTCACTTTCTGCCAGTAAGGGCTACCTTTTCAGCCGAAGATTATGCTGAGCTGTATATTAGAGAAATAGTCCGATTGCATGGTGTTTCGCTGTCAATTATCTCTGCCAGAGGGGCGCAGTTTACAGCTACATTTTGGCAATCTTTTCAGATGGGCCTGGGGACGCAGGTTAACCTGAGCACAGCCTTCCATCCTCAGACAGACGGGCCGACAGAACGTACCATCCAAACACTCGAGGATATGTTACGGGCATGTGTGTTAGATTTTGGAGGCAGCTGGGATTAACATCTACCGCTTATGGAATTTTCCTATATTAACAGTTATCATTCAGTGATTCAGATGGCGCCTTATGAAATGTTATATGGGCAGAAGTGCAGATCACCAGCTGGACAGTTTGAGGTAGGAGAATCAGCATTGATTGGGCCAGATATTATTCATCAGTCAGAAGAGAGCTCTGAGAAATCTTATGCTAATGTGCGACAAAGAAACCTAGAATTTAATGTGGGTGACTGGGTATTCCTGAAGGTTTCACCGATGAACAGTGTGATGAGATTTGGTAAGAAAGGCAAGATCAGCCCGAGGTTTATTGGGCCTTATCAGATTCGCCGAAGGATAGGCCAGGTGGCTTATGAATTGGATTTACCCCTAGAATTAGAATCCATTCACCTAGTTTTTCACGTATCAATGCTGAGGAAGTGTATAGGAGATCCCTCCCGGATTGTCCCAGTCAATGACGTCCAAATCACCAAGGAGTTAGCATATGAAGAAGCTCAAGTATCCATACTAGATTAGAAGATCTGCAGACTAAGAACTAAAGATGTTGCTTCTGTTAAAGTGTTATGGCAAAATAAGAACCGAGAGGAGATAACCTGGGAAGCAGAAGATGATATGAAAACCTGATATCCTCAGTTATTTTAGACCTAGTTAGATTATGTAGCCAGAGGTATGTTGTTATTGTTGTTTCATAAGTTGCGTTATATACATGTATATGTGGAGTAGTTGACTTCAGTCTATTGTGAAATGAATGCCATAGTCTTGTGTGGACTACCTATATTGGCCTTTTCTGCATTTCAGGGTTTTTGGATAGTCCATATTACAGGGGAGACTCTGTCGAAATTTTTCCAGAATAAGTAATTACAAGGGTAAGGTTCTTGCAAGTAGAAGTTAACATTCGAGGACGAATGTTCTTAAGGGGGGAAGGATGTTACACCTCGTAAGTTTCTAGCATTTAGTCGGCCTATTCGCATGTTGGTTGAGAGTTTTAGAGTTTCATACGTACGAGGAAAGGGCCCGGGGAAAGGCTGAACGAGTGCCAAGTCGGAATTTCACGAGAGGAGGCCAAATCAAGCTGTCAAGAGGAGAAAAGTGGCACGGAGCTGCTCCTCCGCGTTAGGCAACGTGGCAAGGAGCAGAATCAGCGTGTTAGGCAACGTGCCACGTTGCCTTGTCTGCTGCCTCAAGTATATAAGGGTTTCACACTTAGAAATGAGATTATAAATCATAAATCACGACCAGCAGCGAATAGGGATGAAGGAAAACATATAATTTTCATCTGATTACGCCGCTAAACGCCGTCCAAATAAAAATTAACTTCGAGTATCGAAGTATAAGGATGCATGGAGCATTTCTACGGAGTTAGTTTCATGAAATTCGCCCGGCGAATCGTCATCCCGCCGAGCCAAAGTTGTTTGAAATGCTCCAATCTAGTGTCAATATTATCCAGGCTTAAACTAAGCATTTCTCCCTTCTAGACTTTCAAGAAATAACGAGGTTTCGACCGTGTTCTGTTAAGTTGGAATATAGTTAATATTTATATATATAAAGTTTTCCTTTTTACTGAAATTAGTGTTAAAACTAGCCGTATCTTTCCAGTAACGCCATTTCAGTTGGGAAGAGCTATTGAATACTAATTGGAACTCGCCAGTTAATCGGTAAACAGCGAATGAGGTATGTTAAGAGATTTTCTTGCGGAAAGTTAGTTTCTTCAACATAGTAATCCAGTATGAATCCCAGTAACGCATGTTAGGAGTATGTTATCATGTTCAGTTGTTGTTGTCATTTGAGACTCACAAATTGTATTATTTTGGGCTGGATTATACCTGTAAGGCTTCCATGACCACCCTAGGGTTAATAGCTGTGTCACCGCCTGCCGAGGGCGAGGATACGTCGCTCTACGGAGCGGCATGCCGTTCGCATGGGACGAAGATGGGGATCCAGATCCTCATATTGCCATGGTTGGCCTTATACACACCCCCGCCGAGCATTTACGCCCGGGGTGTAGATATCAGGAGTCCTCCGAACTCAAATTCAGACACAGCTACAGTCAGGGGCCGAGCGAGCCCAGTTGCAGACTCAGGGGATCGGCAGGACGCTTATAGCTGGTAGTTGATTCAGTATGACCTGGATAGGGGTATATAGATTGAGGTGTACTCACTAGGGCTAATGGGGGCCAAGGTGGGTTGTTCTGTGCTCAATGTACCTTCCGGCTTTTTGGGGTAAGGTAAGGTTTATGTTTGCTTTAGTTACTGATAGTTAGATAGTAGGATGCCTCGTTTGTCAGGTATGACCCCTACCCTCCCTATCACAGTGATGTTTAGTCCTGATTTCACTACTTCAGTCATTTTCAGTTCGTTTCCTTTACTTCAGTTATTGTCAGTTCTATTTCCTTACTTTCAGTTATTTAAAGTTACTTCTTTACATACTCAGTACTTGTGGTACTGACACCCTCTTTTGGGGCACTGCATTACTTGCCTTCAGGTACACATAGACGAGGAGCAGGTCCCTCGTAGTTCCAGTCAGCCGTATAGAGCCATCAGCTCCTTTCTTTCAGAGCTAGTGTGATAGAGGTTTATTTCTTTTGTTTGTACAGTATGGGTAGGTCGGGGCCTTGTCCCGACCATCTTATTACTCCTAAGAGGCTTACAGATTGCATTACTTCCCTATTGTTAGATGATATCGGTCGTGTGGGGCCCATATGTGTTTTAGACTATGTGTATTGGCCGTTTGGGGCCCTATTTAGCTATTGATTGGTAGCCTTGTCGGTCATAGCTTAGTTTAGCATCAGCCTTTACTTTCCAGTTATAACTAGATATCATGGTGGCCTTGTCGGCCCGCATTGGACTCCCTATAATTGTTTGTCTCTGGTTAGTTGTTTGTTTTCATAGGTGGCTATAGGCCTTGTCGGTCGGGGGTTGTAGCCATTGTTTTCTTGATTCTAGAGTTAGAGTCATCCCTGCACCAGAGGTTCTTAGGCTCAATCATCTCAGTAGTTCAGGTCCTAGTAGGACACCAGGTGCCAGTCATGCCTCCTAAGGTGGGGCGTGACAGCGGGGCAGCGGGAGCGGGCCCTATCAGCTGGGATGAGTTCCACATGGCCTTTCTTGACAGGTTCTTCCCTTGGGAGATGAGGGAATTAAAAGCAACTGAGTTTGTTAACCTCAAGCAAGGAAAGATGACAGTGCTGGAATATTCGGTTGATTCACCCGGTTGTCAAAGTACGCCCCAGAGTTGGTGATGGATCATAGGGTGCGGGTGAGCCGATTTATTCATGGCGTTAGGGTTAAGGATGTGGAGTCCGAGACCCCGACTATTCAGTCAATTCCGGTGGTGTGCAAATACCTAGAGGTGTTTCCCGAGAATTTTCCAGTTGTTTCTCCAAAAAGGGAAATTGATTTCCGTATTAATCTATTGCCAGATACGCAGCCTAATTCTATCCCTCCTTACAGGATGGCTCCAGCCAAGCTAAAGGAATTGAAGAAGCAGTTGAAGGATCTGTTTGACAAGGGCTTCATTAGATCGAGCTAGTCCCCATGGGGTGCACCGGTCTTATTTGTTCGAAAGAAGGACGGTTCCCTTTGCATGTGTATTGACTACAGGCAGTTAAACAAGGTTACCGTCAAGAATAGGTACCCCATACCCAGGATTGATGATTTGTTTGACTAGCTTCAGGGTGCCAAGTGCTTCTCCAAGATTGACCTCAGGTCCGGGTATCACCATCTTAGAGTTCGGGAGAGTGACATCCCGAAGACCGCTTTCAAGACTCAGTATAGTCACTATGAATTTGTTGTTATGTCTTTTGGGATAACCAATACTCCTATAGCTTTTATGGACCTAATGAATAGGGTGTTCAAGTGATATTTGGATATGTTCGTGATTGTGTTCATCGACAACATTCTTATATACTCCCGGAGCGAGGAAGAGCATGCCACTCATTTTAGAATAGTGTTGCAAACCCTCAAGGATTGTCATCTGTATACAGAGTTTAGCAAGTGTGAAGTTTAGCTGAATTTAGTAGCATTTCTAGGTCACGTGGTATCAAGTGAAGGCATAAGGGTAGATTCCCCGAAGATAGAGGCGGTGATGAATTGGCCCAGACCGGTGAATCCTTAAGAAATCCATTGTTTCTTGGGCTTAGAAGGTTATTACAGAATGTTTGTGGAGGGTTTCTCATCTATTACATCACCTTTGACTAAGTTGACTCAGAAAAAGGTGAAATTCCAATGGTCGGATGCTTGTGAGAAAAGCTTGCAAGAGTTGAAGACCCGACTCACTTATTCACCATGTTGACATTACCCGAGGGTACCGATGGCTTTGTTGTTTATTGTGATGCTTGAGAGTCAGACTGGGATGTGTGTTGATGCAGTGTGGGAAGGTAATAGCATATTCCTCGAGACAGCTAAAGCTCTATGAAAAGAATTACTCCACCCATGATCTTGAGTTGGCCGCGGTGGTGTTTGCATTGAAGATATGGCAACATTAATTGTATGGGGTCCACGTGGATGTATTCACGGATCACAAGAGTTTGTAATATGAGTTCACACAGAAAGATCTAAATCTTCGGCAAAGGAGGTGGTTGGAGTTACTTAAGGACTATGACATGAGTGTCCTTTACTACCCTGGCAAGGCTAATGTGGTTGCGTATGGTCTTAGTAGGATCTCCATGGAAAGTGTTTCCCACGTGGATGAGGGAAGGAATGTTATACCACAAGAATTCAAGAATCAGACCCAGAAATGAATCGGAGAAAAACTGAAAAATGTTGCAGCAGTTGCAGAATGAGTCACCAAACTACTTGTGAGGAAACCCCATGAGTCGTCAAGTGACTCGTGGGAAGACCTGGAAGGATGAGGGACTCGAGGTCCCCATGGGTGATGTAACAACTTGTGGTCAAACACCAGGAATCATCATGTCAGTCATGGGGTTGTTCTAGAGGAAGATTAGAAAAATTGATCCAGTGCACTTGACGGGAAGTGGCAATGAGTCGTGGATGCTGGGGACGAGTCATCACGTCACTCATTAGGAGCCCTGGCATACAATTTATCAAGTGAATCTAACGAGCGAACCAACGGATCGTGAGCCCTAGCAACGAGTTATCGGGTCGTCCCTTAGGACCCCCTGACAGTTATTTTCAGCAATTTCAGTAAGGGCTTTTACATAATTCCTAAGTTCTAAGGGGCTCTATTACGTCGTTTTAAGCTCGTAATAGAGGGTTTTAAAGTAGAGAAAAACCCATCTTAGGCCATTACTTTCATGCATGCAAGGTTGGGGGTTTGAGGAGAAGAATTAAGGTGAATTCTCAAGGTTTCCAATCGGAATCTCAGCTGGGCAATTAGGAGGGATTAGAATTCTTCAATCCCAGGTATGTAAGGCTATAAGTGGGTGCTTCCTTCCACACCCATGCCCATTCCCTATCAAATTGTGATTGATTTGTAATGACCAAGTATGGGGTTTCATTCAATTGCATGATTCTTACATCTCTACTCATGGGTATGATTTAATTTAGGTGATATTGGTGATTTACTAAGCTTAGGCGGATTCTAACTTAATTTCTTTTACAAAATTGTCTTTCTAAAAAAATTAAATCTAAAACGTCCATGTGTGGATAGTTCATATAGAATGTGATGATGATGGAGTAGATGATGAAATGCATGTTTTCAACCTTACCCATGATTTTTGATGATGTTTTCAATGGAGATTAAATAGACCCAAGTATGGTAGAACTTTGGGTGATGCCAATGTGATGTTTTCAAATTGTGATTTCTTTACCGACATGAGCTTACCACATGGTTGAGATGAAATTTTCCTTTAACCCTTATTATGAATTCTAGCTTGTGGTATGTTTCAAAGTAAAGCTTTCTCTATGACGTAAATCCTTAATTGATATGTATATAATTGTCGAGCTTTGTTAAGGACAATATTAAGCTTCATTTCACATGATGTTGAGTCTAACTATGATTTTTATTCAAACCTTTGATGCAATGACATTGTTGAGCTTCATATTTAAATGATGTCTAGTGTATATGATTTCATAATGAGTTTTGAAAATAGACAATGTAGAGCGTCGTTTCATACGATGTTGATTTAAGGCATGATTTCATGTTGAGCTTTGTATTTATACAATGTAGACATTGCATGTTTGGGAGAAGAGTCTAGCACCAAGCTGGCTAAGGGTCGATAACCCTATTCCCCAGAACTACACGCCAACATAGGTTGATTCCATTATATTATTGGGACCTCCCTTGTGAGCTATCTCTGGCCTGATTGGCCCCTCTCAGCTTGATATCGATATCGTGGTAGCGTCCCTAGCCCTGTCAAGGTTTTGGATGCACTGCCCACTTGAGTTTAATAGTCGGGACCACGTAAGCTCTATCGTGATATGTCGGTTAAGTGACGAGTCTCCCACTGTCTATATCGTTCAAATTCGCATAACTATTACTCATGATAATTATCGTATGTATGCATGTTCAAGAAGAAAGGTTTGAATCTTTGTTTAGCTTTTAATATAAGTGTTATGTTTCAGCTTTGAGTCATTCGAGTCAATCATGATGTTCTAAAACTATGCATGGTCATGTTGTGATAAGAGTACAATTTTAGAATGATTACTTATAGCCTTCTATTTTCACTTAAAAGCTTATGATGTGTCATGAAATGTTTTAATGGATTTATTTAATTAAGCGGTTTTACTTACCTTACATACTCGGTACATTCCACGTACTGACCGCATACTTTCTACGTTGCGTCATTTCATGATGTAGGATCCGATTCTCAAGCCCTGCCCTGTTCGTAGTCGCTTATCAGAGTCAGTACCTACTTGGTTGGTGAGTCCTCATCTTTCGAGGACTAGACTTTCAGTTATCTTGGTTGTATTTTATGTTTCAGTATTGCTGAGCTAGTTCGGGGTATTGTCCATAAGTTCATCCATATTAGAGGCTTATCAGACTTAGACATGTTTTCAGCTTCAGATGTTCCTTCTGTTGTTATGTCAAGTTATACTTCCGCTGAGTTTATGATTATGTTTCTTCATGTTTATTGAATGAGTTAGTGAATGCTTATTCCATGGGTTGACTTCGGGTGTCTTGGGGTCCCTTGTACCGTGTCTACTTATACGCTCGGGTCGTGACAAAACTTGGTATCAGAGCTATAGGTTTGAAGTGTCCTAGGGAGCCTGAGAGCCGCATTAAGTAGAGTCTTTTTTCATGAGTGTGAAGCGCGCCACACTTATGACGAAGAGGCTACAAAACGTTGTAGGAAATGTTCCCCTCTTTCATGATCTATGTCATGCGGTGAAGAGTCTTTCAATCCCTCTAATTCGTGCTATTCACGATTGCAGAATCATGGCTCCTCGAAGGATGAATGGAAGGAGGAATGGAGACGGTGAAGGCACGAGGATGGCATGGGTCGTGGGCATCAGCAGGTCCCACCAGTTCAGGAGCCTCAAGCACCAGAGCCAGCCGCCCACACTGAGTTTCGGTCCGCTATCCAGATGCTTGCACAGGCCTTGACCGCTCAGGTATATCAGTAGGCTGTTGCACATGTTCCACAGTATGACACTACAGCGGCGGCTCGAGTCAAGGACTTCTTGAGGATGAACCCACCGGAGTTTCTTGGGTCCAAGGTAGATGAGGACCTACATGAGTTCGTGGATAAGGTTATCAAGATCACCCAGGTCATGGGGTTGAGTAGTGTTGAGTGCGCAGAGTTGGGCTCCTACTAGTTGAAGGGGGTTGCACAAATTTGGTTCCGCCAGTTGAAAGACAGCAGGGTTGCTGGAGCAGGTCCAGTCACTTGGGAAGAGTTCCATGTTGCATTCCTGGATCGGTTCTTCCCTCGGGAGATGAGGGAGCTAAAGGCAGCTGAGTTCGTAAATTTGAAGCAAGGGAGGATGATGATACTAGAGTATTCCCTTGAGTTCACCCGCCTATCGAAGTATGCTCCTGAGTTAGTGGCTGACCAGAGGGCGCAAGTAAGAAGGTTTGTGCATGGGATAGCAGGTTACTTGGATAGGGAATGCAGGATTGCTATGCTCCATCAGGATATGGACTTCCCTCGGATGGTGTTGTACGCCCAGCAGATGGAGGTGGCACACTCGAGAGAGAGAGAGAGAGGCCAAGAGGGCCAGGACTGAGGGCCGCAAATTCTCCCAGCAGAGGTCCGACAGTGGGCAGCTTCATTAGCCTTGAGTGTGCCATCTCGTCCTAGGCATGATCAGAGAGGGCGAGCATCAGGCTCGAGGGGTCAGAGAAGCACGCCCGAAGATTCAGGTGTTCAATCTTGTCGCAGATGTGGCCGAAGGCATGCAGTCCAGTGCTTGGAAGGTTCGGGTGCGTGTTTTAGGTGCGAACAACCCGGACACATGCTTAGAGTTTTTCCAGCAGTGAGACAGGATCAGGTTGGGAGTCGTGGCCCATCTTCTAGCTCAGGAACCCCACTCCCTCGCTTAGCACATCAAGGGGCATCTACCAGTGCAGTTGGCGATCAGCGCCAGAACAGATTCTATGCCCTAGCATCCCGTCAGGAGCAGGAGGTCTCCCCAGACGTGGTTACTGGTATGTTACGAGTCTTCCATGTTGATGTTTATGAATTGTTAGATCCAGGGGCCATTTTGTCCTTTGTCACGCCTTATTTAGTCAATAGCTTCGTCAATCCCGAAGTCTTGATAGAATCCTTCTCGGTTTCTACTCTAGTAGGTGACTCAGTTATAGCTAGACAGGTGTATAGAAATTTCCCAGGCTTGGTTCTCCATAAGGTCACCTCAGCAGATCTGATAGAGTTAGCCATGACCAATTTCGATGTTATTCTCAACATGCATTGGTTGTATGCTTGTTATGCTTCCATTAATTGCTGGACCCGGTCAGTAGAGTTCAGATTCCCCGGTGAGCCAGTCTTAGAATGGAAGGGTAGTCCAGCGGTGCCTATAGGTCACTTCATTTCCTACCTCAAGGCTAGAAAGATGATTTCTAAGGGTTGCATGTATCATTTGGTTGGGGCCAAGGATGTTGAGTCCGAGACCCCGACTATCCAGTCAGTTCCAGTAGTACGTGAGTATCCAGAGGTCTTTCCTGATGATTTGCCAAGTATTTCTCCCGAGCGGGAGATTGATTTCAGCATTAATCTTCTTCCCGATTACGCAGCCTATATCTATTCCTCCCTATAGGATGGCTCCAGCCGAGCTAAAAGAGTTGAAGGATCAATTAAAGGATTTTCTAGATAAGGGTTTCATTAGACTGAGCCAGTCTCTATTGGGCGCACCAGTATTATTTGTTCGGAAGAAAGATGGTTCCTTTCGTATGTGCATTGATTATCGATAGTTAAATAAAGTCACTGTCATGAACAAATATCCTTTAACCAGGATCGATTTTTGTTCGATCAGCTTCAGGGTGCTAAGTGTTTCTTGAAGATAGATCTCAGATCTGGGTATCATCACCTTAGAGTTAGGGAGAGTGATATCCCGAAGACGGCATTTAGAACATGATATGGTTATTATGAGTTTGTAGTTGTATACTTTGGACTAACGAATGCTCCTGCAGCTTTTATGGACATGATGAACAGAGTGTTCAAGCTATATTTGGACATGTTCGTGATCATGTTCATTGATGACATCTTTGTATACTCTTGGAGCGAGGAGGAGCATGCTCCTCACTTGAGTGTAATGCTCTAGACCCTCAAGGACAACCAACTTTATGCAAAGTTCAACAAGTGTGAGTTTTGGTTTGACTCTGTGGCATTCTTTGGCCATGTGGTGTCTAGCGAAGGAATAAAAGTAGACTCGCAGAAAATTGAGGCAGTGAAGAATTGGCCCAAACTGGTGAATTCTTCGGATATTCAGAGTTTCTTGGGCTTAGCTAGATACTATCGGAGGTTTGTGGAGGGTTTCTCATCCATTGCACGCCTTTAACTAAGTTGACTCAGAAGAAGATGAAGTTTCAGTGGTCGGAGGCTTGTGAGAAAAACTTCCAAGAGTTGAAGGCTCGACTTACTTCGGCACCAGTGTTGACCCTACCCGAGTGTAACGATGGTTTTGTGGTGTATTGTGATGCTTCCAGAGTTGTACTTGGATGTGTATTGATGCAGCATGGGAGGGTGATAACTTATGCCTCTCAATAGCTCAAGGTGCATGAAAAGAATTACCCCACCCACGATCTTTAATTGGTCGTGGTGGTGTTCTCATTGAAGATATGGCGGCATTACTTGTATGGGGTCTACGTGGATGTATTAACGGATCACAAGAGCTTCTTGCAATATGTTTTCACACAGAAAGATATAAATCTTCGGCAAAGGAGGTGGTTGGAGTTATTTGAGGATTATGACATGAGTGTCCTTTACCACTGGGGCAAGGATAATATGGTTGCGGATGCGCTTACAAGACTCTCAATGGGGAGTGTGTCCCATGTGGATGAGCGGAAGAAGGAATTGGAGAAAGAGGTATACGGGCTTGCAAGGTTGGGAGTTAGATTGATCGATTCGACTGATGGGGTGTGGTTGTGCATAACGGGTCGGAATCATCCTTGGTAGTTGATGTTAAATCTAGGCATGATGAGGATCCAATATTGAGGAAACTTAAGGAGGCGGTGCGGAGTTATAAAGTGGAGGTGTTCTCCCAAGGGGGAGATGATGTGCTACGATACCATGGTCGACTATATGTTCAGGACGTGGATAATTTGAGAGTTCGGATATTGCATGAGGCACATGGTACCAGATATTCTATTCATCCAGGATCCCCAAAAATGTATCGGGATTTACGAGTAATCTATTGGTGGGATGGTATAAAGAAGGATATTGCGGAGTTCATAGCAAAATGTCCAAACTGTCAGCAAGTGAAGGTCGAGCATCAAAGACTTGGAGGTGTACTTTAGGATATTTCCATCCCCACTTGGAAGTGGGAAGAAATCAATATGGACTTCATTAAAAGTCTATTGTGGTGGACAGGTTGACCAAGGCTGCACACTTCCTACTGGTAAAGACCACGGATTCAGAAGACAATTATGCTAAGTTGTATATCTGGGAGTTGGTTCGACTTCATGGAGTGCCCTTGTCTATTATTTTGGACCGAGGTACTCAGTTTACTTCTCAATTCTGGCATTCATTTCAGAAGGGGCTCGGGATCAGGTTAAGCTAAGCATGACTTTTCATCCTCAGATGGACAGCCAAGCAGAACAAACCATTCAGACTCTTGAGGATATGTTGAGGGCGTGTGTTATGGATTTTAAAGGTAGTTGGGATGATCATTTGCCCTTGATCGAGTTTTCTTATAATAATAGTTACCACTCTAGTATGAAGGTGCAGATCTCCCATCGGATGGTTCAAGGTTGGTGAGGCAGCTATGGTAGGACCGGATTCAGTTCATGCAGTGACGGTGAAGGTTCAATTGATAAGGGACCGGTTGAAAACCACTCAAAGTCGTTAGAAATCACATGCTGATGTGAGGAGAAGAGAATTGGAGTTTGATGTAGATAACTAGGTGCTTCTAAAGGTATCTCCCATGAAGGGAGTCATACGGTTTGGAAAGAAAGGTAAATTCAATCCCTGCTATGTTGGCCCCTACCGGGTTGTGAGAAGAGCTGGTAAGATGACGTGTGAGTTGGACTTGCCTTCAGAATTGGCTTCAGTTCATCCCGTGTTCCATGTATCGCTTTTGAAGAAGTGCTTGGGTGATCCAGTCTTGTTAGTTCCGGCAGACAACGTTGGGGTGAAAGACAACCTTAGTTATGAAGAAATTCCGGTTGAAATTTTGGATTGACAACTTCGAAGGCTTAGGAACAACGAGGTAGCTTCAGTTAAGGTTTTATGGAGGAATCGACATGTTGAAGGTGCTACGTAGGAGGCCGAAGCAGACATGATGGCTAGATACCCACATTTGTTCTCTACCGACTCAGTTCCGACTTGAGGTATCAGTTTTTGCCCTAATTCTCTAATCAGTTTCCATGTTCAGTTCATGTGCGCAAGTTTGAATTATGCTATGATAAATGTATGTGATGCCTGAATTTATATGTGGTTCTTTTCGGAGGTAGTTATTCTATGAAATTTTAGTTAAAATAATCTGTATTGGGGTATGATAATTGCTTTTTTCTACTTCCTGCTTGTTTTTATCAGTTGAGGATGAATGTTCCCAAGGGGGAGATATTGTTATACCCCAAGAATTCAAGAATCAGACACGAAAGTGAATCGGAGAAAAACTGAAAATATTGCAGCAGTTGCACAACGAGTCGCTAAACGACTCGTGAGGAGACTCCGCGAGTAGTTAGGTGACCCACGGGAAGGCCTGGAAGGATGAGGGACTCGAGGTCCCCACGGGCAATGTAACGACTCGTGGTCAGACACCATGAATCATCATGTTAGTCGTGGGATGGTTCTAGAGGAAGATTGGAAAAATTGATCCAGTGCACTTGACAGGAAGTGGAAACGAGTCGTGGATGTTGGGGATGAGTCGTCATGTCACTCGTTAAGAGCCCCGGTGTACCATTTATCCAGTGAACCTAATGAGCGAACTAATGGATCGTGAGCCTTGACAATGAGTCATCGGGTCGTCCGTTAGGACCCCCTGACAGTTATTTTGAGGGATTTCAGTAAGTGCTTTTCCGTAATTCCTAAGTTCTAAGGGCCTATACTACGTCATTTTAAGCTCGTAATAGAGAGTTTTTAACAGAGAAAAACCTATCTTAGGTCATTACCTTCATTCATGCAGGGTTAGGGATTTGAGGAGAAGAATCAAGGGGAATTCTCAAGGTTTCCAATTGGAATCTTAGCTGGGCAATTAGGAAGGAATAGAATTCTTCAATCCCAGGTACGTAAGGCTATGAGTGGGTGCTTCCTTCCACACCCATGCCCATTCCCTATCAAATTGTGATTGATTTGTAATGACCAAGTATGGGGTTTCATTCAATTGCATTATTCCTACATCTCTACTCATGGGTATGATTAAATTGAGTTGATATTGGTGATTTACTGAGCTTGGGCGGATTCTAACTTAATTTCTTTTACAAAATTGTCTTTCTAAAAAAGTTGAATCTAAAACGCCCATGTATGGATAGTTCATATAGAATGTGATGATGATGGAGTAGATGATGAAATGCATGTTTTCAACCTTACCTATGATTTTTGATGATGTTTTCAAAGGAGATTAAATAGATCCAAGTATGGTAGAACTTCCGGTGATGCCCATGTGTTTTCAAATTGTGATTTATTTCCCGACATGAGCTTACCACATGGTTGAGATGGAATTTCCTTTAACCCTTATTATGAATTCTAGCTTGTGGTATGTTTCAAAGTAAAGCCTTCTCTATGCGTAAATCTTTAATTGATATGTATATAATTGTCGAGCTTTGTTGAAGACAATGTTAAGCTTCATTTCACATGATGTTTAGTCTAACTATGATTTTTATTCAAAGATTTGTCGAAATGACATTGTTGAGCTTCATATTTATATGATGTCTAGTGTATGCATGATTTCATAATGAGCTGAGCTTCGTTTCATATGATGTTGATTTTAGGCATGATTTCATGTTGAGCTTCGTCACTAGATGATGTTGAGCCTCGTATTTATATGATGTAGAGCATTGCATGTTTGGGAGAAGAGTCTAGCACCAATCGGGCTAAGGGTCGATAACCTTATTCCCTAGAACTACGCACCAACATAGGTTGATTCTATTATATTATTGGGACCTCCCTTGTGAGCTATCCTCGGCCCAATTGGCCCCTCTCAGCTTGATATCGATATCATGGTAGCATCCCTAACCCTGGCAAGGTTTTGGACGGCTTTGCCCACTTGAGTGTAATAGTCGGAACCACGTTAGCTCTATCGTGGTATGTCGGTTAAGTGATGAGTCTTCAACTGTCTATATCGTTTGAATTTGCATAACCATTACTCATGATAATTATCGTATGTAAGCATGTTCAAGAAGCAAGGTTTGACTCTTTATTCAGCTTTTAATATAAGTGTTATGTTTCTGCTTTGAGTCATTCGAGTCAATAATGATTTTCTAAAACTATGCATGGTCATGTTATGATAAGAGTACGATTTCAGAATGATTATCGGGAGGCTCAGTACTTCAACTGAGATAATGAAAAATTATTTCACCTTTTTAGTTCTTTTTAGTTGGAACTTTAGGCGGTTCTCTTGTAGCCTTCTATTTTCACTTAAAAGCTCATGATGTGTCGTGAAATGTTTTAAAGGATTTATTGACTTAAGAGGTTTTACTTATCTTACATACTCGGTATATTCCACATACCGACTGCATACTTTCTATGCTGCATCATTTGATGATGCAGGATCCAGTTCTCAGGTCCAGCCCCGTTCGTAGTCGCTTATCAGAGTTAGTACCTGCTTGGTTGGTGAGTCCTCATCTTTCGAGGACTAGACTTTCAGTTATCTTGGTTGTATTTTCAGTTTCAGTATTGCTGAGCTAGTTGGGGGTATTGTCCCATCATCTCATCCATATTAGAGGCTTATCAAACTTAGACATGTTTTCAACTTCAGATGCTCATTCTATTGTTATGTCAAGTTATACTTCCGCTGAGTATATGATTATGTGCCATGGGTTGACTTGGGGTCTCTCGGGGTCCCTTGTCCCGTGTCTACGATCCGAGTCTACGCTCGGGGCGTGACAAGGAAGGAGTTGGTGAAGGATGTCCACTGACTTGCAAGACTGGGAGTTAGATTGATCGATGAGAACGATGGCGGTGTTGTGTTACATAATGGGTCAGAATCGTCCTTGGTAGTTGATGTCAAATCCAGGAAAGACGAGGATCCAATATGAGGAGTCAAACGGTGGAGGTCTTCTCCCAAGGGGGAGATGGTGCGCTATGATACAAGGGTCAATTATGTGTTCTGAACGTCGATAATTTAAGAGTCGGATATTGCATGAGGCACATGGTACCAGATATTCTATCCGTCCAGGATCCACAAAAATGAATCGGGATTTGTGAGAAATTTATCGGCGGATGGTATGAAGAAATAAATTGCAGAGTTTATAGCAAAGTGTCGAAACTATCAACAAGTGAAAGTCGACATCAAAGGCCAGGAGGCGTACTTTAGGATATCCGTATCCCCACTTGGAAGCGGGAAGATATTAATATGGATTTTATTACAGGCCTACCTCGTACTCGTCGAAACTATGACTCCATTTGGGTGGTGATAGACAGATTAACTAAGGTTGCACATTTCCTACCGGTCAAGACCACAGATTCAACGAAGGATTATGCTAAGTTGTATATTCGGGAGTTAGTTTGACTTCATGGAGTGCCCTTGTCGATTATTTCAGACTGAGGTACTCAGTTCACTTCTCAATTCTGGCATTCATTTCAAAAGGGACTTGCAACGCAAGTTAAGCTCAGTACAGCCTTCCATCCGCAAACAGATGGCCAGGTAGAACGAACCATTCATACCCTTGAGGATATGTTTAGGGCATGTGTGATGGATTTTAAAGGTAGTTGGGATGATCCTTTGCCCTTGATCGAGTTTGCTTATAATAACAATTACCACTTCAGTATCCAGATGGCACCGTTCGAGGCTCTTTTTGGGCGGAGGTGTAGATCTCCCATCGGATGGTTCGAGGTTGGTGAGGAAGCTATGATAGTCCCAGGTTCTGTTCATGAGGCGATGGTGAAGGTCCAGTTGATATGGGACCAGTTGAAAACCGCTCAGAGTCCTCTGAAATCGTATGCTGATGTGAGAAGAAGAGATTTGGAGTTTGGTATACACGATTTGGTATTTCTAAAGGTATCTCCCTTGAAGGGAGTCATGCGGTTTGGAAAGAAAGGTAAACTCAATCCCAGCTATATTGTCCCTACCGGATTGTGAGAAGAGTTGGTAAAGTGGCGCATGAGTTGGACTTGCCATCGGAGTTATCTTCAGTTCATCCCGTCTTTCATGTGTCACTTTTGAAGAAGTGCTTAGGTGATCCATCCTTGATAGTTCCGGTAGACAGCATTGGAGTGAAGGACAGCCTCAGTTATGAAGAAATCCTCGTTGGAATCTTGGATCGTCAAGTTTGAAGGCTGAGGAACAAAGTATTACGGAGGAATCAACATGTGGAGGGAGCTACGTGGGAAGCTGAAGCAGATATGATGGCTAAATACCCATATTTGTTCTCTACCGGGTCAGTTTCGACTTGAGGTATTTGCCCTATAACTCTATTTGGTTTTCATGTTCAGCTTATGTGGGCAAGTTTCTTTTATATGCATGAATGCATATGTGAAGCATGAGATCACTTCAGCTATGTGGTTTGATGTGGAGGTAGTCATTTTGTGAAAATTTCGGTTAAAATTATTAGTATATAGTTTTGATAAATTATATGTTTCTGTTTGCTGCTTGTTTCCTATATTCGAGGACGAATGTTCCCAAGGGGAAGATATTGTAATACCCTGGATAGGCCTAAGAATAGACCTGGGAGTTTAAAATTGAAAAGTGCAGGAAACTGGCAAAAATATCACAGAACGGACGACCCTACGACTAATGGTAGGATACCACGAGTCATCATATGCAGTTGTGGTTTGGGAAGTCAGGGAATCAGAGGAAACAACGGACGGTGTAACGACTCATTGTAAGGAACAACGAGTTGTTGTTACCAGTAGTTAGAAGGACTAAACTTAGGCTAAAGAGGAAGCAACGGGCCATCCCACGATCTATGGTGAGACACAACGACTCGTTGTTTCAAAATCGTTACTGGTTGGTTGAGGTTTCCAATGCATTCAATGGATGGAGACCACGACTTGTTGTATGCCACCACGAGTTATGGTGAGGCTCGTGGAAAAAGAGGTCAGATTTGGTCAAGGGCTGACGATGATCGATTCAATGACCCATGTGTTGTTGTGACGACTCGTCCTGTCGAGTCGTGGGAAGGATCTGAGACATGTCATTAGGCAGTGGACCCGACGACTCAATATCACGAGTCGTGGTGTGATGCCACGATCCGTTGGGTCGGTCGTTGGTCTGTTCGGGCCAGATTTCAGGGAAATTATTTTAAGGGTATTTTCGACCTTTCCTCATTTTTAGCCCCTAAACTACGTCGTTTTGGTTATTTTCTGAGTATGATAGAGGAGTTAAGTCCCCATTGCATGCCCATTCACATGCAAGAATTTTAGAGGGATTTTTGGGAGATTCAAGGCCTTCTTCGCCAATTTTTCTTTAAATTCTTGGTGGGTGTTCAAGAAACCTTAAGTTCATCCATTCCCAGGTATGTAGGGTTTTAAAATGGGTGGAATTCTTCCTCACCCATGCCTAATTTCGAGTTAATTTATGAATTCTCCTACTCAAATTCCATGAGGTTTTACCCAAAGCATGTAAATGTGATTTCTCCTTATAGGTATGTTTTAATTGAGCTTTTCTTATGGAAATATGAATGATGGACAGGTTTTACTATTATTTTCTTAAATTCATGTTTCAATCTTTTTAAATCTAAATTGCCCATTTATGAAAGTTCATGGAAATTAGGATTTATGATGAATATTCATTATTTTAAGTCTATTGATTATGGAAATGCATGAATCCAAGTTACCCATGTTATGAGTATATTTTGAAAGAAATGAGTATGATGAAGTATTGGTCAATGCCCACATGATGAAGAATGATTTATGATTTACAAAATGAATTCCATGAATTGTCGATTTATAATGTTTGCCGATATAAAGGAGCCTTGATTCTTGGCTAAGCATGTTTCAAAGGGGATCAATAATGATAAATGTTATATCTTAGCCAATGAATTCTATGCATGATGTTAATGATTTATGTATGAGCCTATATGCATGTTTTTGGGAGCCGTGTCTAGCACCGAGCAGCCTGGCGTTCAAATGACTACACCGGTGTCTCATAACCACATGCCACCGTGGGTTTGTAAAGGTTATGACGTATTGATAATGATCCCCTTCAATGTGATATCACGCCTTATGCCCGACCCTCGCCTGGCAAGCCAGGGTCGGCTCTGCCCACTTGAGTGAGATAGTGGGGCATCATGAATGGCTCTACCATGATGGTGTCGGTTATGACGAGTCCTCCCATTGTTCCACATGTTCTATGCATTGTTATATTTGTGTTATTGGCTAAAGTTATATTATGGTAAAACTATTTACGATTATGATAATGAACGATATTGAATGATTTGAAAGCCTTAAGCCTTATGATTATTATGAAGATTTTGATGTAAGCATGATATCCTTCTCCTATGTCTATTTATGAGTTTTACTTTACTTTTAAATATTTGTTTTACTTACCTTGCATACTCAGTACATTCCACGTACTGACCGCATACTTTCTATGTTGTATCATTTCATGATACAGGGTCCGGACCTCAGGCTCATCCTCATCCATAGTCCATCCCAGCTTTCAGTATTAGATTATTGGTGAGTCCTCATGTTCTGAGGGCCGTTTGATGGACTTCCATGTTGTTTATGTTTCAGTACTGGTCGGGTTAGTTGGGGATATTGTCCCATTAACCCATCTTACGTTTTAGAGGCTTTCGGACAAGTATGTAGTATTCGGTTGTGTAAACGTTGATATTTCTTGGTGCTATGTTATGATTACGTTTCTGCTCTATCTTTATGATTATCGTTCCGCTTACTTGAATGAGATTAGTTGTATGCATGAGCCATGGGTCGACTCGAGGTCCCTTGGGGTACCTTGTCCTGTGTCTACGATCCAGGTGTATGTTCGGGTCGTGACACATCTGGTTTGAAGTCAAGGATTCCAACCCTGACACCCAACTATCTAGTTAGTCCCCGTTATCAAAGAATTTCCTGATGTGTTCCTCGAAGATCTTCCCAAAGCCCCTCCTGAACGATAAATTGACTTCGGCTAAACCTTATTCAAGATACTCAGCCTATCTCCATCCTTCCTTATTGAATAGCTCCAGTTGAATTTAAGGAGTTGAAGGAGAAATTAAAAGATCTCCTAGATAAGGGTTTTATCAAACCTATCATCTCTCCCTAGGGTGCTCCAGTGTTATTCGTGTGAAAGAAATATGGTACTCTTAGAATGTGCATTGACTACCATCAGTTGAATAAGGTCATAGTCAAGAACAGATATCCCCTACCCAAAATTGATGACCTATTTTACCAACTTTAGGGGGCCAACTATTACTCCAAAATAGATCTCAGGTCGGGGTATCATCAGCTAAGAGTCAGATAGTGCGACATACTAAAAAGATCTTTCAGGACTCGGTATGGGCACTTCGAGTTCGTGGTTATGTCCTTCAGATTAACAAATACCCCTACAACCTTTATGGACCTAATAAACAGACTTCAAATAGTATCTAGATATGTTCTTTATCGTATTCATCGATGACATTTTAGTATACTCCAAAAATAAGGAAGAGCATGCTAATTACCTTAGGATAGTGCTTCAAACACTTAGAGACCGCTAGTTGTTCGCCAAGTTCAGCAAGTGCGAATTCTGGTTGAAGTCCATAACCTTCCTGGATCATGTGGTCTTGGGTAAGGGTATCAAGTTGATCCTCAAAAGATAGCTACAGTGAAAGACTGGCCCAGACCCACCTCTCCAATCGAAATCAGAAGATTCTTAGGTTTGGCCAGTTATTAGCGACGCTTTGTAGAGGGTTTCTCTTCCATGGCATCTCCTCTGACTAGATTGACTCAGAAGAAGGTGAAGCTCCAGTGGTCAGATGCGTGTAAGAAGAGTTTTCAGGAGTTAAAGACTCGACTCACTATTGCTCTAGTGTTGACCCTACTGGAAGGATAAAAAGGATTTGTAATATATTGGGGCGCTTCCAGAGTTGGACTCGGTTGCATTCTGATGCAGCGGGGTATAGTGATAGCCTACACCTCCAGACAGCTCAAAGTTCATGAGAAGAATTATCCCACTCATGACTTGGAGTTAGCAGCGATGGTGTTTTCCCTAAAAATATGGAGGCATTACCTATACGGGGCTCACGTTGATGTTTTCACTGACCACAAGAGCCTCCAGTACATATTCAATCAGAAGGACCTAAATCTTCGCCAGAAAAGAGGGTTGGAACTCTTGAAGGATTATGATATGAGCGATCTATATCACCCGAGCAAAGCCAATGTAGTGGATGATGCCCTAAGTAGAGTGTCTATGGGTAGCGTGGCTCATGTTGAAGAAGGCAAAAAGGAGTTGGCGAAGGATGTTCACAGGCTAGTTAGGTTAGGGGTGCAATTGGTTGACTTACCTGAGGGTAGAATGGTGATGCAAAGTGAGTCAGACTCTTCTTTGGTTGTGGAAGTTAAGTCCAAACAGGATGAAGATCCCATCCTTCTTAAACTCAAGGAAGCAGTTCTCAAAAAGGAGTTTGAGGCTTTCTCCAAAGGGGGAGATGGTGTGCTCCGTTATCAGGGCAGATTGTGCGTACCGGACGTCGTGACCTAAGACAACAAATATTGCCTGAAGCACACAGCTCGAGGCACTCTATCCACCCTGGTGCAATGAAAATGTACCGCGATTTGTGGGATATTTACTGGTGAAATGGCATGAAGAGAGATATTGCTGAATTTGTAGCCAAGTGCCCGAACTGCCAGCAAGCAAGGTAGAGCATCAAGGACCAGTAGGTACGAATCGAGATATCAGCATACCCACGTGGAAGTGAGGAAAAGAGAATTGGACTTTGTTGTGGACGGCTGGGTCTATCTAAAAATTTCACTCATGAAAGGAGTGATGAGGTTTGGGAAGAAGGGAAAGCTCAGTCCGAGTATGTGGGACCCAACAGAATTCTTAGGCGAATTGGCAAAGTAGCTTATGAGCTGGAGTTACCTTCAGAGTTGGCATTTGTGCACCCTATATTCCATGTGTCACTTTCAAAGAAACGTATCGAAGATCCAACTTTAGTGGTGCCATTGGACAGTGTAGAAATAAATGATGGTCTCTCATATGGGGAGGTTCCAGTTTAGATCCTTGACCGTCAGGTTTGTAAGCTACGGAACAAGGAGGTAGCTTCAGTCAAGGTCTTATGGAGAAATTAGCAGGCTGAGGGAGTTACTTGGGAGGCTAAAGCAGATATGATGGCCAGATACCCACACTTATTCTCTACCAGCTCTGTTATAGCTTGAGATAACAGCCTTGCTCTAGAAACCAATTTAGTTGTTAGGTGCAATTCATGTGTTTAAGTTTCCTTTATAATTTTGGATGTATGTATGAAAAGTGAATTCAATTCAGCTATGTATTTTGAAACAGGGGTAGTCATTCCATCAATTTTAATGTAAATGAGTAGTATGTGTATATTATGACGGTTATTCTCTGTTTTCCTGTGTGTTTACGAATATTCGAGAATAAATGTTCCCAAGGGGGAGATATTGTATTGCCCCAGAAACTCAAAGATTAGACTTGAAACTGAAAAATAAAAAATTTGCTGAAAATTGGAAAATCTGTCACCAAGCACAGGAAGGTTTGTTAAGTGACCCATTGGAGGTGCCCACGAGTCGTGGTGTGACTCGTGGGAGTGGCAGTTAGGAGATGAGAGGAGGAGGTAGTATACCTGATGGAAGGACCAAACAATTCGTGGTTGGACACCAGGACTTGTTAGGTGAGTCGTGGTCAGTTGGTGACTTATTGTTTAAGGTCGAGGAAGTGAGTTTAACGGACAGTGACCAGGAGTCGTGGTCACCAGTAACGACACGTGAGGTGGACCGTCATGAGTCCCAGGTGAAGCTTGGGACATTGTACTTGACGATTGATGTAACGACTCGTGAGTGGTAGTAATGAGTCGTTAGGTCCTTTGTGGTGACCCCGTCGACCAAATTTTGACTTTTAGCTCAGGGTTATTTTTATGATCTCCTACCTATTAATTCCCTAAACTACGTCGTTTTAGGTAAAATTTTAGAGATATTAGAGGGATTGAACAGTTTTCCCCCTCATTCCCCAAGTAAACTTTTAGAAAACAATCATAGTTTTCTCTCAAGAACTCTCAGGCCAGACGAGGGCTTTACACCCATTGCAGCAAATCCAAGCTTCCTTCTCCGAGATATTTTTAGTCAGGTATGTGGGAATTAAACAAGGAGATTTTACTTCCCTTGTGTCGCCTAAAACTCTTCATCAATTCACTATCAGTTCTGGCCTGGAATTTTCGATTGTGAAGATATTGCTATCAGACCTTGTTTTCTTGAGGAATATTATTCTATGCTTATTTTAAATTTTTTCCACCAGTTGTAATTCAAATGATGTCGATTCCGTTGAATGTAAATTTTATCCCTAACTCTTGAAAACAGAAACTAGAATCCTGCATAAGTATCGAATTCTCGAAAATTGCTTGAACTTTTCAGAGTTAGGGGTTTCTGTAATATTTGTATTAGTTAGAAACTTAGCCAACTCTATGTTATGACAATTTCAGTCAGAAAGTTTATATACTCAGAAATGTCATCCTAGACTCAGTTAGATTTTCAGCAACCTCCAGGTTGGCTAGAATAATGTCAACTGATCAGTTTGACTACAGAAATTCCCGAGGTGTCAATATCACTTCTCAGTTATCATAATCAAATCTAGAACTAAGTTTATTGGTCCACTAGGCGGTCATGACACTTAGACAAATAGCTTTGACTAGCCTTAGGACCCCAGTTAGATTACAGTTTGTTCTTAGACAGGTACAACGCTTCTAGATAAGCAACTCTGACCAATCTAGAACTCAGTTTTAGAATCTGGTCCGATAAGAAACTCAGGATACTTTTAGTTATATATCCCTAACTAGTCTTGGACCTCAGTTTTGAGCTATCAACTGAGTATTCAGTCAAGGATTATCCAGTGGGAGTAGGACTTAGCATTGAGCGGACCGGGGTTCCAGTGCACCCAGGTTCCCAGAACTACGTCGCAAACTTAGGTTACATTATTTATTGGCCTAATTGTCCCCAAACATTTGTGATCAGTTCATGCCTTTATACCCTAGCAAGGTATATTGGGTCCTACTGGTGGGGTGTATACATCGGACTCCATATTTAGCTCACGTGGTTACATGTCAGTTATAGACTCTCTCACTAGTCAGTTCAGTCTAGTTTAGTTCAGATCAGTATTCTAGACATACAACATGCTTTGATCATCAGATAGGGGCTTCTAGACCACCTCAGCATTTCAGTTATTCACTTTAGTAGTTGTAGTTGGTAATTGTATGTCTTTGAGTTCAGCATTTCTTTATTGTTCATTTCATTGTGTTATGTCTGTCTCACTTACTCAGTACATTGAAAGTACTAATGCATACTTTTATGTTGTATTGTTTTATGATACAGCTACAGGATCTCAGTCTCAGCTTCGTTAGCCGACTACTCATCGAAGACCTCAGCTTTGTTAGTTGGTGAATCCTCATCCTTCGAGGATGGTGGTTCATGTTTTCTGCTATACATTCATGCTTTCTATTAAGATTTGGGGTTAGTTAAGGGCTTGTCCTAGCAATTCATCAGACATAGTGGCTTTCATACACAGATTAGTATTTCATACTTGTAGCGTTGATTCAAAATGTTCTAATACTATGTATTAGTTTTATTTCCTTTAAATACTTATATTTTGTTACACCCTGTAAATGTTAAAGATTAGTAAGAGTACACATGGATTGGTGGCGAGTAAGAAGAGCTTGATGCATGTGGAAAAAGCCTCGGAAGCAAGGTCGGACGGGACTAGTGCGCACAGGGCCAGAGCGATGCGCAAGCCAGCAGTGCACTGGCCAGTGCGGGGTGCCAGGCCTACTGGCGCTTGGAGAGGCGTGGGGCGCCAGGACTTTTGCCTCAATGGGAGCTGTGATGCAGGGCAATTGTGGCACGATGGGGGGGGTGCACACCCCCCTACCACCACCCTATGGTGTATATATATAGTCCTAAGTTCAAGATTAAATCATTTTCCAAGTTATGTTTCGGCCAGAGAGGGTGTGAGACGAAGAATTCAAATAAAAATTGTCTGTTTATGCTATGAAACACCGCCCAAATTCAAATTAACTTTGGGTATCGGAGTTTAATCCCATAGGGAGCATTACTACAGAGTTAGTTTCATGAAATTCGCCCATAAAGTCGTAGCCCCGCCGAGCAAAAGTTGTTGGAATTGCTCAAAACTAATTTCTATAGATCACAGGATTACTTCTCCCTTCTGAACTCTTGGGAAATTATACGTTTTCGGCTGTGTTTCATTAAGTTGAAGTATAGTCAATATTAATATTGAAAGTTATCATTTTTGCCAAATTTAGTACTGAAACTAGCCTCATTCTCCCAATAATATGATTACAATTAGAAAGAGCTGTTGAATACGAACTGAAAATCGCCAGTTAATCAGGAATCAGCGATCAAGGTATGTTAAGGCAAATTCCGTCGGCAAGCTAGTTTCTTTAGCATTATAACTCAGTTTAAATCCCAGTAAGAGAACCAGAAGCATATCAATTGTGAGTAGCGGTCGTTATTAGCCGAGACCAGTATTATATATTTAGTTTGGGATTGACTACACCCTATATAGCCTTCCATGACCAATCCAGGGTTACTAGCTGTGTCGACGCCCACCAGGGGTGAGATGACATCACTCCACGGAGCGGTATGTCATCCGTGAGGGACGAAGATGGGGTCCCAGGTCCTAATACAGTCCATTTTATGGCTGGACTATTATATTTCATATCGGTACCACACCCTTGTCGAGCCTTGTGCCTAGGGTGCAGATATCACGAGTCCACTAGACTCAGACACAACTACAGTTAGGGGCCGAGCGGGCCCAGTTGTAGACCCAAGAAACTGGTAGGACGGCTATGGCTATTGGTTGACCCAGTGTGACCTTGCTAGGGGTATATAGATTTATGTGTACGCACCAAGGCTTATGGGGGCCCCAGGTGGTCTATTCTGTGCTGGTTGTACCTTCCGGCTTATGGGGGCTAGGTAAGGTTCTTGTTTGCATTAGTTACTGATAAGTTAGATAGTAGAAAGTTCAGTTATTCAGGTATTATATCTACCATTTCCTTTCAGTCATTTTCAGTTTCATTTCTCTTGTTTAGTCATTTACAATTATTGCCTTACATATTCAGTACATATTGTACTGACGCCCTTCCCCGGGGTGCTGAATTACTTCCCTGCAGGTGCGGATAGATGAGGAGTAGGTCCCTCTGCCTCCAGCCAGAGTTGTAAGAATAGTCGGCTCCTTTCCTCCGGAGCTTATGGATAGAAGGTTTACTTCCTTTGATTGTACAATTTTTGGGTAGGCGGGGGCCCTGTCCCGACCACTATACCACTCCTAGAGACTTGCAGATTATTTTAGATTCCTTGTGGTTAGCTTGCTATTGGTCATGTGGGGCCCTCATGTGTTTTATTTCGTGTGACGGCCGTGTGAGCCTTGATTTGTTGTATAGTTGCCTCGTCGGCTATAGAATAGTATATTTTCATGATTTATGTTTCAGCCAAAACTAGACTTCATGGTGGTCTTGTTGGCCCGCATAAGATTTCCTGTTATCACCTATTTCTGGTAAGCTATTTTCTTTTACAAGTGGCTATAAGGCCTTATCAGCTGGAGGTTATATTTATAGCCGAGATATAGCCCGTTGTTTTCTTGAATTAAGGAGTTATCCTGCATCAGGAGTGCACAGGCTTAGCTAGATCAGTTTCAGATCTTAGTAAGGCACCAGGTACCAGTCATGCCTCCCAAGGTGGGGCGTGACAAACTTGGTATCAGAGCAAGTCATATCCTAGGGAGTCTGCAAGCCGTGCTAAGTAAAGTCTTGTCTATAGATGTGTTGTGCACCATATTCCATAGATAGGAGGCTGTGAGGCATGATAGGATGGTTACTTTCCTTTTTTATCTAGTCGTGCTATAGAGTTGTATAGTATAGGGTTGAGTTCTCAAGCTTACCATATTCTTTTTGTCTACAGAGAATTGTCAGACTCACGACATACCACGACTGGCAGGAAGTTGGACGTTGCAGCAGGACAGGGCACTAGCTAAGTGCCCCAGTCTGAGTTAGCCCGATCTGATGGCGACAGGGAGACTCCATCTCGGTTTCCCCAGTAGTCCCTGCCCCGTCAGGAGCTGCCCGGAGCGGCAGATGTGTCGGCACCACCTTAAGTAGTCTCTATACCGATAGTATCAGATCTAGATGTTAGGCGTGTTGTTTTTATGATAGCTCAAATGATGGATGCACAGCGTCAGCCAGTGGCACCGGTGGTTGCAGAGCCTTTAGAAGGGCCTGGCGGTTTGAGGGTCCGAGAGTTTCTTGCACTGAGTCCTCCATAATATACAGGGACGGATCGAGATGAGGACCCTCAGGATTTTCTGGACCAGTTGCAGCATATTTTTAGGGTAATCATGCCACACCTGCAGAGTCGGTTGTGTTGGCGGTATTTCAGCTACAGCGCATTGCAGTATTATGGTACGAGAGTTGGGAAAGGTCCCGAGGTAGACATGTTCCCCCTCCTTCTTGGTCCAATTTTTCAGAGGCCTTCCTAGATCATTATTCGCCACGGGAAATTCGACAGGCCCGGGTTGATCAGTTTTTGCACCTAGAGTAGGACTCGATGAGTGTTCAGGAATATGCTATGAGATTTGACTCTTTGGCTCGATATGCACCAGCTTTTGTAGATACCATGCCAGCCAGGGTGCATCGATTTATTATGAGGCTGAATCCAGAATATGTGGAGACTTGTATTATGGCCACCCTACAAGAGGACATGGATATTTCCCATGTTAGGCATTTTCCAAGAGTATTGAGGGGATCAGGTAGCGACAGTGGGAGATAGAGAGGGCAAAATCAAGAGCAGCGCTGCAGGGCCAGACCAGTGATATGCAGGCAGAGTCCCAGGATGGACCCATACCATGACTATCAGACAGACCATGTAGACCCCCACCTCCACAGCAACAGCAGGGGAGTATATCTAGTTGTTGGGGGCGGTCAGGGCCCAATGAGAGCTCAAGGCCAGCAGGTTCGCAGCAGCAGAGAGGGTCAGAGCAGAGCAGATTGTACCACTTTTCTATCTACAGCCGACGTCACTCTGGGGCATTAAGGTATGGTTCCATGGCATGTTACGCGTGTGGACTAGAGGGTCATAGGATGAAGGACTGCCCAGCCAGAGGTTAGGGTGATTGGGACCGACAAGACAGATCTTCAGTAGGGTCACATGCCCTAGCATCTCCAGTAGGGCGTAGGCCCTTAGATCCAGCAGAAAGAGGCCGAGGGAGGTCAGGGGAATCTAGCTCTGCTACCAATCCAGATTGCACTTATGCCTTAACGGGGCGACAGGAGTCAGACTCGTTGCCGGATATGGTGACAGGTATGCTGGACATCTTCTCTCATTATGTGTATGCTTTGATAGACCCAGGCTCCACTTTGTCTTATGTTATACAATTAGTGACCCGAAAGTTTGGTATCACGAAATTGCTTCAACGACCTTTTTTCAGTGTCTACTCCCGTCGGTGACTCCATCATAGACAAGAGGGTCTACCGGGGGTGCATAGTAGAGATTGTTGGTCACCAGACTTTAGCAGATTTGGTAGAATTAAAAATGATTAACTTTGATGCGATTATGGGTATAGATTGGCTAGCGCCATGTTATGCCAATGTGGAATGTTGGAACAAAACTGATTGATTCCCCTTTCCAGGGGAGGTAGTACGGGAGTGGAAAGGTAATGCAGCCACGCAAAAAGGTAGGTTTATTTCTTATCTGCGGGCGAGGAAATTAATAACGAAGGGTTGTATCTATCATATTGTCAGGGTTTAGTATGTTCAAGCCGAGTCCCCGACTCTCCAGTCCATTTCAGTAGTCAATGAATTTCAGATGTATTTCTAGATGAACTTCCTGGTATTCCCCCAGAGAGATGATTTTGCAATTGATTTATTACCAAGTACTCAGCCTATATTCATCCCTCCGTATCGAATGGCTCCTGCTGAGCTCAGAGAATTGAAGGAACAGTTGAAATATTTGTTAGATAAGGGCTTCATCAGGCCGAGTACTTCATTATGGGGTGCGCCAGTCATATTTGTGAGAAAGAAGGACGACTCCCTATGCATGTGTATAGACTACCAGTAGCTGAATAAAGTCACCATCAAGAAAAAGTGCCTGCTTCCCAAGATAGATGATTTGTTTGATCAGTAATAGGGGGTGAAGTATTTCTCAAAAATTGATTTAAGGTCTGGATACCACCAGGTTCGAGTTCGGGAGAGAGATATCCCAAAAACGGCCTTTAGGACCAGGTATGGCCATTTTGAATTCTTAGTCATGTATTTCGGGTTGACGAATGCTCCTGCAGTGTTTATGGATCTGATGAACATCATCTTCCGGCCGTATCTAGATTTGTTTGTGATAGTATTCATTGATGACATCCTGGTGTATTCTCGTTCAAAAGCAGAGCATCGATATCATTTGTGAACAATACTCCAAATTTTCAGGGATCGCCATTTGTATGCAAAGTTTTCCAAATGTGAGTTTTGGTTAAACTCGGTAGCCTTCTTGGGTCATATTGTGTCGGATGCTGGCATTCAGGTAGACTCACCGGAGATTGAGCTTGTAAAGACATAGCCTAGGCCTACAACCCCAAATGAAGTACATAGTTTCCTGGGGTTACCCGGGTACTACAAAAGGTTTGTAGAAGGGTTTTCCACCTTAGCAGCAGCTCTAACCAAGTTAACGCAGAAAGCAGCTAAATTTCACTGGAATGAAGCATGTGAATAGAGTTTTTAGGAATTGAAAACCAGATTGACATCAGCACCAGTATTAGCTTTGCTATATAGATCAGAGGGTTATGTAGTGTACTGTGATGCTTCGGCCGTTGGGTTAGGATGTGTTCTGATTCAACATGGTAAGGTAATTGCTTATGGTTCAAGGCAGTTGAGGAAGCATGAGAAGAACTATCCCAATCATGACCTTGAATTGGCGGCAGTGATTCACACCATGAAAATCTGGAGGCATTACTTGTATGGGGTGCACGTGGACATCTTTACTGATCATAAGAGCCTCCAGTATATCTTTACACAAAAGGAGTTGAATCTGCGGCAGCATCGTTGGTTAGAATTACTGAAGGACTACGACGTGAATATTTTGTATCATCCAAGGAAGGCTAATATCATAGCAGATGCCCTAAGTCAAACATCCATGGGGAGTTTAGTATACCTGAGGCCAAAAAAGTGGGAGATGGCTCGAGATTTGCACCGGTTAGCCAGCTTAGCCGTTCGGGTAGTAGACTCGGGCAACAATGGGGTAGTGATTCAGAATGTAGCAGTTCCATCCCTAGTATTTGAAGTAACGGAACGATAGTATGAAGATCCTCATTTAGTACAGTTTAGAGATAAGGTACAACAAGGCAAAGTATTAACTTTTGAGGTAATCGGAGACGGGATCTTGAGATGTAGGGATCACCTTTCCATTCCAGATGTGGCAGGACTTCGCCATCAGATCATGACGGAGGTACATTACTCCCGTTATTCTTTGCACCCAGGTTCACCAAAGATGTATCACGACATAAAAGTGATTTCTTGGTGGTTGGGAATGAAAAAGAGTGTGCTAGAGTTTGTAGCGCAATGCCCTAATTGCCAACAGGTAAAAGCAAAACATCAAAAACTCGGTGGATTGACGCAAGAAATAGCAGTGCCTATGTTGAAATGGGAGGCAATTAATATGGATTTTGTGACAGGGTTACCCCGTACCAGGTGTGGATTTGATTCCATTTGGGTGATTGTTGATAGATTGACGAAATTAGCTCATTTTGTACCAGTCACGACCACTTCCTCAGCTGAGGATTATGCTGAGCTTTATATCAGGGAAATGTTTAGATTACATGGTGTACCAGTGTCTATCATTTCTGACAGAGGATCACGATTCACAGCTAAATTCTGGCAGTCCTTTCAAAAGGGCCTGGGGACGCAGGTTGACTTGAGTACGACCTTCAATCCTCAAACAGACGGGCAGGCAGAACGTACAATTCAGACGCTCGAGGATATGTTACGGGCATGAATGTGGACTTCAGGGGCAGCTAGGATGAACATTTACCCCTCATTGAGTTTGCTTATAATAACAGTTATCATTCAGCGATCCAGATGGCGCCTTATGAGGCTTTATATGGGCGAAAGTGCAGGTCCTAGTTGGTTGGTTCGAGGTTGGAGAATTAAAGTTAATTGGACTAGACATAATCCACCAGTCAGAAGATAAAGTGAAGCTTATTGGAGAACATCTACTAACAGCTCAGAGCCGCCAGAAATCCTATGCTGATACACGACATAGAATCTTGGAGTTCAATGTAGGTGACTGGGTATTTTTGAAAGTTTCAACGATGAAGGGCGTGATGAGATTTGGTAAAAAGGGAAAACTTAGCCCGAGGTTTAGAGGACCATATCAAATCCTCTGGAGGATAGGACAGGTGGCATACAAGCAAGATTTTCCTTCAGAATTAGAATCTGTCCACCTGATCTTTCATGTGTCAATGTTACGGAAGTGCATAGGAGATTCATCCCGAATTGTGCCTGTTGAGGATGTCCGGATTACTAAGGAGTTAGCCTATGAAGAAATTCCAGTGGCCATATTAGATCAGTAGGTTCGTAGGTTAAGGACTAAGGATGTTGCCTATGTTAAGGTATTATGGAGAAACAAGAATAGAGAAGAAATGACTTAGGAAGCTGAGGACGACATGAAATCTAGATACCCTCATTTGTTCCAGGCTTAGTCTAAATTATGCAGTTAAGGTAAAAAAAAGTCGATTTAGTTGTTTTTTTATGCTTTATGCTACATACATTGTTCAGTTGACTACAATTTTCGTGATGAAAGAGTTGTTGAGGTGTCAAATAAGATATCTGTATTGGACTTTTCTGCATTTCAGGATTTTTGGATAGTTCATATTACAAGAGAGACTCTGCCAAAAATTTTTTCCATAATAATAGTAAAAAGAGTTGAACTCCTGTAAGTTAAAGTTGACATTCAAGGATGAATGTTCCTAAGGGGGGAGGATGTTACACCCCGTAAATGTTAATGATTAGTAAGCGTACACGTGGATTGGTAACGAGTAATAAAAGCTTGACGTGTGTGAAAAAAGCCTCAGAAGTGGGGTCGGATGGGACCAGTACGCATAAGGCCAGCGCGAGCACAAGCCAATAGTGCACTAGCCAGCGCGGGGTGCCAGGTCTGCTGGCGCTTTGAGAGGCACAGGGCGTCAGGCCTAATGCCTCAATGGGAGATGCGACGCAGGGCAATTGTGGCACGATGGGGGGGCGCGCTGCACACCCCCCTTTCACCGCCCTATGGTATATATATAGTCCTACGTTCAAGATTCAATCATTTTCCAAATTATGTTTCGGCCAGAGAGGATGTGAGACGAAGAATTCAAGTAAAAATCATCCGTTTGAGCTACGAAACGCCGCCCAAATTCAAATTAACTTCGGGTATCAAAGTTTAAGCCTATAGGGAGCATTACTATGGAGTTAGTTTCGCGATTTTCGCCCGGCAAATCATAGCCCCGCTGAGCAAAAGTTGTCAAAGTTGCTCCAAACTAATTTCTATACGATCACAGGCTTCAGGTAAGTACTTCTCCCTTCTGAACTCTCGGGAAATTATACGTTTTCAGCTGTGTTTCATTAAGTTGAAGTATAGTCAATATTAATATTGAAAGTTATCATTTTTTCCAAGTTTAGTACTAAAACTCGCCTCATTCTCCCAGTCATACAATTACAATTGGAAAGAGCTGTTGAATACAAACTGAAACTCCTGAAACTCGCCAGTTAATCAGGAATTGGCGATCAAGGTATGTTACGGAAAATTCCTCTGGCAAGCTAGTTTCTTTAGTATTATAACTCAGTTTAAATCCCAGTAAGAGAACCATAAGCATATCAATTATGAGTATCGGTGTTATTAGCCGAGACCAGTATCCTATGTTTAGTTTGGGATTGACTACGCCCTGTATAGCCTTCCATGACCAAACCTAGGGTTACTAGCTGTATCGACGCCCGCCAGTGGCAAGATGACGTTGCTCCGCGGAGTGGTTTACCATCCACGACGGATAAGATGGGGTCCCAGGTCCTCATATAGCCCATTCCATGTTTGGACTATTATATGTTGTATTGGAACCACACCCCCGTCAAGCCTGGTCCTCGGGGTGCAGATATCAGGAGTCCAATGGACTCAAACACAGCTACAGTCAGGGACCGAGGGGGCGCAGTTGCAGACCCAGGGGACTGGTAGGATAGCTATAGCTATTGCTTGACTAGTGTGACCTTGCTAGGGGTATATATATTGAGGTGTACGCATCAGGGCTTATGGGGGCCCTAGGTTGGTTACACTGTGCTGGTTGTACCATCCGGCTTATGGGGGCCAGGTAAGGTTCTTGTTTGCATTAGTTACTAATAAGTTAGATAGTAGAAAGTTCAGCTATTTAGGTATTATCTTTACCCTTTCCTTTCAGTCATTCTCAGTTTCATTTCTCTTATTAAGTCATTTATAATTATTTCCTTACATATTCGGTACATATTATACTAACGCCCTTCCCGGAGAGCTGCATTACTTGCTTGCAGATGCGGATAGATGAGGGGCAGGTCCCTCTTAGCCTCCAGCCAGAGTTGTCAGAACAGTCGGCTCCTTTCCTCTGGAGCTTGTAGATAGAAGGCTTACTTCCTCTGATTGTACAGTTTTTGGGTAGGCGGGGGCCCTGTCCCGACCACTATACCACTCCTAGAGGCTTGCAAATTATTTCAGATTCCCTGTGGTTAGCTTGTTGTTAGCCGTGTGGGGCCCTCATGTGTTTTATTTCGTGTGAAGGTCGTGTGGGGCCTTGATTAGTTGTCATATTGTGGCCTCGTCGACTATAGAATAGTATAGTTGCATGATTTAAGTTTCAGCTATAACTAGACATCATGGTGATCTTTTTGGCCTGCATAGGATTCCCTGTTATCACCTATTTCTGGTTAGTTGTTTTCTTTTATAGGTGGCTATAAGGCCTTGTCGGCCGGAAGTTGTATTTATAACCGAGATATAGCCTGTTGTTTTCTTGAATTAAGGAGTTATCCTGCACCAGGAGTGCACAGGCTTACCTAGATCAGTTCAGATTCTAGTAGGGCACCAGGTGCTAGTCATGCCTCCCAAGGTGGGGCGTGACATATTTCTCGTTCAAATTTCTGTTGTATGTATTTATATTACTCAGAATACCAGTGTATTACCAGGGGTTGACTTGGGGTCACTTGTGACTTCAAGTACTGTGTTTTTTCCAGGGTGTAAACTTTGGGGCGTGACACTTAAGGAGTCATTGGTTGACACCACGACTCATTGGGACCCCTCATTGGTTCCACTACCTAGGACTAGAAGTCGCTGGACCTGGAAAAGGGGGTCACCATGATTCATTGGATAAACCAATGGGTCATTGGTTCCTCCCGTGGCCACTGGGCAAGGAAAACTGGAAGGCCAAGCAACGGGTGACACAATGACTCCATGGTTGAACCGACGTGTCGTCGTGTCCAGTCGTTAGGTTCACTGGAGGGATTTTTTTGAAAATGCCTAAGTTGAAACAATGGTGCTGACGACGACCCATTGGGGGAAACAACGAGTCGTTGTTTCCTCTTTTCTTCACTGGAAGTGGGATTTTAGAGACTTCACCCGACGACTCTCACAACGGGTCGTTGTTTCTGACAGCAACTCTCACAACGGGTCGTTGTTTCTGACAACGACTTGTTGGTTGAGTCGTGGGGTCCTAGGAAGGATTTCTGGGCTGGGGTAAACCACGACTGACAGGATGACTCATTGTTTCTCACAACGGGTCATTCCTTGTCTCGTTGGTTCTCAAGTGGCCAAGAACTTATGACCACAACTGACACAACGAGTCGTTGGAGCTGACCACAACTCGTTGTCTTAGTCGTTCTGAGAAATTTTTTTCTTATTTTTCTGCTTCATTTTTTCTAGAGATGTCTAAGTCTAGTCTAGTATAGAAATGTTTTGAGATATCACTAATATCCTCATAACTCTGAGTAGCTACCCTGTGACCCCTTAGTTAATACGAATTCAGAAATCAAATAATGTAAAACAAACAAAAAATTAGCTAAATCTCAATAAACAAATCCAAAAGAAGCTGAAACAAGAGCTGCAACTATCAATTTTTGTAGGATATTTAAATAAACTCAAAAATTGAGTGCAGAGAGAGACAAAGAGAGAGAAATAGAGAGAGATGGGAATGACAATTAAAGAGAATAAAATCGACATTTCATAAGGATTAACACTAATAAAGGTTGTTTCATCCATAAAATATCATTAAATGCACTCCAATAGTAAAATAAAAAATAGCATATATAAGGGGAAAAAAATAAACAATCACTTTAAAGAGTAATCCATGCAAAAATTTAATCTTCAATTAACAATCTATTTTGTTTCAAGAGTTTCATTAATTAATTAATCAAAATAAGCCCACATTATTTAATTGAAACTTAAAATCTTCACTTAAATATAGGAATGGCAAAAAGTGCAATGTGATGCGATTGTGGAGCAAATTCACATAAACTCGTGAGGATTTCAACTCCCTCCACCCCCACCCCCGCCCTGCACAAACCAGGGGCATTGAATTAAGGTTGGCAAAAAAGTTCTAAAATGTAAAAAAAAAGTGACACAAGTTTTAATCATTTAGTAGAGATGACAAATTTATAATTAGTGTTTAAAGATTTTTGACTACTTGTTGAATAATCCCCCCATCTTTTTATTTTTACACTTTGACCCAACTTATATAAAACCCTAATTACCTAAAAAGGAAAAAAAGCAGCCATATCAATGACCTGCTCTTCTTCTTCTTCAGTTGTTGCTGCTATTGTTGTTTCCCTTCCTCCTTTTTATCATCACCATCATCTTTTTATTCTTCTTCTTCTTCATCTACTTCTGCTTCTTCTTCGTCTTCTTCTTCTTCTTATTGAAGATTTGGTGTGACAAAAATTCACCGATTCACATATTTTGGAGCTAAATTTTATTATAATAGCACAAAAAATTATATTTGGTAAGTGCACAATATCATTTTGTGTATATTATTCATATGGGTAAAGTTTTATTTTTCCAACAGATTCAGTAGCAGTTACAATTGTTGCAACAACTGCGTAATCTGTTGTAAAAATGTTTTTATTTTTTTCACAACTAATAAAGAAGTTGCAACAATTATTGTACTTGCTGTACCAATTGAAGCAGTTGCTGCACCTTTTGTTGTTAGTTGTTGCAACAACAGAGTAGTCTATTGTAAAAGAAGCTTCTAATTTTTCCGCAATAATTTATAAAGAAGCTACAATAGTTGTTGCACTTGTTGCAACAAATGCAACAGTTATTGTACTTGCTACAAAAATTACAACAGTTGTTGCACCTTTTATTGTTAGTTGTTTCAACAACTGAGTAATTGCTCGGTGCTTTGGTAGGAGTTAAAAACCGACACGCAAGTGCACGTGGTCAAACAAGTAATAAAGTGGCTAAGTAAGCCAAGTATCGATCCAAGGAGACTCTGGATAAGTAAAATTGCTTAAGTATACTATATTCTAGTTTACTTCTAATTATGTTGACAACAATGTAACCAAAAGTTAAATAATTTTGTTTATAAACTATATACTAAAACTATTAACAAATATTTACTTGAATTGAAACTATGGATAAGAGCATGCCAAGGTTAAGAACAAGTAATGAATTCGATAGTAATCATAATTCGGTTATTCTTCTCTTCATGTTGCTAGCCAAGAACATTAGCCTAGAGATTAAAACTCTCGTATTTAATCTCACTTTAGAATCATAAACCATTCGTCTACATTTCTGTGATCAAATGCAATTTATGACCTAGCAATACAATTCCGGTTCCTAAATTGAGTAATACGGCTTTCAAGTATATTTCTATCAGGAAAGCACATCAAAACCCAATTTTCCCAAATCAAGTTAAGAACAATACCCTATTAATTCACAACTTTCCAATTTCTTGCTCTCTTGAGTGAAATTGGACTTTTTAGATGTACATTAATGTTGGCCACACTCTAATGCAGTAAGAACAAGAATTAATAGAACAACATGAAAGAAGAAGATGAAAAACCATATAATTCACAATCCAAATTCAATACACTTGTTCAAAACCTTAGTAAGGAAGAGAATTAGCCACTCATTTGTGGATTGATCATCCTCAAATGAGTGTAAATCATACGTACAATTGATTGAAAGAAGAAAGAAAGAGAGAAAAACCCTTAGCTTTTTCGTCCCTCAACTGCTCCTAACCCACGTCCTTGCTCCACCAAGTCTTCCTTATGAAAAATAAACCTAAGTGTGCTATTTATATCAGTAGGAATCTTTCCCGGATTAACAAGCAACGTGTCACGGAGTGCATCGCGGAGCACGGCCTCCGTGACACACTACGAACGCGGAGGCTCTCTGGAAAATCAACCGAAATCGGCCCAGGTAGCACCTTGCCGCGTTGGCAACGTGTCACGCTGCCTGGGCAGCGCGTTGTAGCCCCATGGTTGCAACAGTTATTGGACTTGCAGCAACAACTGCAATAGTTGTTACACTTACTGCAACAACTGCAACAGTTGTTGCGCATGCTTTAACAATTGCAGCTGCTGCTGCACCTTTTGTTATAGTTGTTGCATCAATTGATTAATCTGTTGTAAAAAAGGTTCTAATTTTTTTGCAACAACTTATAAAAAAGTTACAACAGTTGTTGCACTTACTGCAAAAATTACAACAATTGTTGTAATTACTGTAATAATTGTAGCAGTTGCTGCACCTTTTTGTTATTATCTGTTGTAAAGAAGCTTTTATTTTTTTGCAACAACTTATGAAAAAGTTGCAACGGTTGTTTCACTACAACAACAACTATAGTTGTTGTACTTACTGCAGTAATTGTAGCAGCTACTGCACCTTTTGTTTTTTAGTTGTTGCAATAATTCAGTAATTTGTTGTAAAAAGAACTTCTAATTTTTCCACAACAATTTGAAAAGAAATTGCAACAGTTGTTGTTCTTTTGTAATAATTGAAATAGTTTTTGAGCTTGCTGCAGCAACTGCAACAATAGCTGCATCTTTTGTTGGTAGTTGTTGCAACAACTGAGTAATCTACAGAAAAAAGAAGTTCTAAATTTTTCCAAAAACATATAATGAAGTTGCAATAGCTGTTGTATTTGCTGCAATAACTGCAACAATTCTTGTACTTGCTGCAAAAAGTGCAACAACTGATGTATCTTTTGATGTTATTTGTTGCAACAACTGAGTAATCTGTTGTAAAAATGCTGCTAATGTTTTTGCAAAAACTTACTCAGTTGCTGCTACAACCACAACAGTTGTTGCATTAGCTTCAACAGTTGCTGCAACCATTATAACAGTTGTTTTATTTCATCATAGTTATTTTTCTCCTGTAATGACTAATTTTTTTAATTTAACATGAAATATCTTCAGGTATCTTGAAGACCATTAATGGGGGACAAAATAACAATAAAAGTTGATTGTTATGGTAAATGGATCGAATCCAACAACCGTTATAGTTGGCGTTGGAAAGGTAGAGGCATGGTAGAGACGGTAGAGATGATTGTGAACATAGTTATCACATATAAAGATTTGGTAAATAAAATCATCACCAATTGCGAATTGAAGGATCTTGCCGGCACTTACATGCATAGCTGTGGGGAAAAGTACAGGGAGGATCCTTTTAGGATAAAAGATGAAGTTAGTTTGCGTATTTTTTTGGAAGATGAAGCTAGACCTATTTTGAGGGTATACACGATTGCAGGGTGGGTAGAGAACCAGAATTTATCTCAAAATCATTAGGATATGTTAAATAATGAATGTGATAGGGTGGATATAGATATTTCAAACAAATAAAGTGGTGGGGATGAACAGACTCCTACTCCTAAAGTTGCCAGCAATACACAGGGAACTACACAATCAACACAATCTAGCCAAGTTCAAGATGATGAAAAGGCTTTTTACAATGGAGTGCCATTCAAGAATAAGAAAGAACTAGATGTTGCACTAAAACTCTCTTTCATAAAGAAAGATTTGAGATTGAAAAAGGTGTTCTGTGTATTGTGTGAGATGTGCATATTCTGAGTGCAAGTGGTGGCTGAGATCGTCAAGCTTAAAAGTTCTGATAGGTTTCACATCAAAAAATAAGAAAAGTCGCACACATGTGGTTCACAACATCTTACGAGTCATAACCCACATGCCACAACAAAAGTCATTGGTGAATACTTCAAAGATAGGTTTCCCAAGGGTAGAGGCCCATCCATAAAAGATATGAGGAATTCATTCCTTGTAGATGTAATACTCTGGAAACCCTAAGATTAGACCTGGGGAGTTGAAACGAAGAAAAATAGGACTTTCTGCACCAGGTCATAGAAAGAGTCATCCTATGACCAGTGGGGTAGGCCACGAGTTGTGAAGTGACTCGTGGGGAAGGGTCTGAACTTGGTTGAAAAATTTGGAAATTGAGTCACCACGGGTGTGACCATGAGTTGTGGTCAACACCATGATTCGTTATGAGTGTCATGGTCAAGGGTTGGCTGAAGGTTGGAGAAATTCGGGCAGTGCACTTAATGGGACCCCGACTTATTTGGGGCACCACGAGTCATGGTGTTGCCAGTGGTGACCCCTAGGTGGTTTGTCGGTTGCGATGACTACTGGAGGTGACCAAAGTCGTGGTCACTGGTAACGAGTCATTAAATAGCCCGTGGTGACCCATGTAGGGGGAATTTTGGTTCAGTGGCAATGGGAGACTTCACGAGTCGTTAAGTCTCTTGATGGATCCTATAGTTAATTGTTGCCAGGTTGGGGAATCTGTAGAAATTTTCCAATTCATATCATGACTGGTCACCACGAGACGTCCTCAACCTCACGACTTGTGAGGTGTCTAATGTGGCGGTGAATTTACAGCACTTTTGATGCTTAAAACCAAGAAATTATGCACATTCTAGGTATGTTTATATGGGTATAAGGTATTTTATGCTTAATGTGCAGGAAAACAGGTCTGGAAGTGATTTTGATCGAATTAATGATAAAAACAACTGAAAGGTGACTATCAGGCACTTAACGAGTAGTTGGCAGGAGGCACAACCCGTCACTTGAGGCGTTGGCAGAAAGATGAAGTTTGGAAGATACAAGGCAGTGTACTTGACGAGTTGGAAGAATGACTCGTTACACATGGTAATGAGTCGTGAGGTCAACTGTTAGGCTTTGAAGATAAAAGTTCAACTAAGTATCCAGTGAGTTGACGATAGACATCACGAGTCGTCACCTGAAGTAACGGCTCATTGGCAGGCCACTGGAGCTATCCATGAAGTGCACTGTACTTTCTGAGGAAGTAGACCACGAGGGACCTAACAACTCATGCTAAGGAACAACGAGTCGTTAGGTGACCCGTTTCCAAGCCTGGGTACTTTGCTGAGGATGACTGATTGAAGCAAGGAACGGCTCGTCAAAGTGCTGAACGATCCGTCACCTAGCCCGTTGCAACTGCCGACTTGGTTTCCAGATTTATTTAGGAAAAGGATTTATTGGTATTATAAATATGCAGTTTTAGGTTTATTTTGGGAGACGATTTTGAGACGAATTTCTGGAAGGATTATTAGCCTATTTTTAGAGAGAATCTTGAACGATATTGTGAGGATATTCTTGAGAGAATTTTCATATAATTGTTCTTGATTCAAGACACGAAATCAACATTGGAATTTTATTCAATCTACTTGGTTTTTATTCTACAATACTTTGTAAGTTGCAATTATGATTTCTTCTATATTTTGTGATTGCAATAACACAAACATGAGTAGCTAAATCAATAAACTAGGTTTTTGGGAACCAAGATGAAATAACACACATAGGTAAAAATACCTAGTGATTCCTGAACGGGGTTTTATGCATGTATTGTTTTTCCGTTCGTTTTGATTGATTCTTGACGGTTGCAAATGTTAGGACTTGCCTTATTCTTACTTACCGTATCAAGGAAGTAAAGAATGGGAAAAGGATTAACAACGGAGATTTGAGACTACCAACCCTCATCTAATAGCTTGAACTTGTCCGAGTATAGCTAATCTGATATTAAGGGTAAGGGTCAACTAAAGAACACCCATATACAGACCAAGTTGCGTGGTGAAAATCATCTATATAGGGGACCAGCCACTTAGGTGAACCTAACTTACCAATATTTTATGTTAAACACCAGAATAGATTACTAGTGTATAAGCCTTGTGGTTATCAAATCTTGGTGAACACAATCCTAGTCTAGTTGTAAATTGAATACAAACCTAATTTGATACTAGCATTCATCAATTGTACTTTTGTTTATTATTCTATACATTTTCCCCCTTTGGAAATAAGTCAATCAATATTAATAGTTATTCGCATTAACCTAAGTTCTTAGCATATTCCCTGTTGGATCGACCTCACCTTTGTTGGGTTCTATATTTGACAATCGACCGCTTATATCTCAATTGCGAGGTGTACTTTGGGCGACATCAAATTTTGGCGTCGTTGTCGGGGAATACGACTAAGGATTTTGTTAATTGTGTTAACTTTACTATTGGTTCTTATTTCTTTGTTTTATTTTCCTTTTGTTGTTTTGGTTGCTTAACAGGTCTTAGGTTTGTGCATGCTCAACACTAGAAGTAAAGGATATCCCTTGATACCAATTGATCACGAACTTGAGATAACATTAAGAAACTTGAGGAGAATGGCCAACATACATGAGAAAGAAATTATGGACCAAGCCACAACAAAGATGTTGGCCGAAGAGCAAGCTTGGGCTAGAGATCGTGAGTTAGCGAGAGTTGCTTAAGAGCAACGTCTAGCTGCAGATTGATATCTCCGCACTGATATTTCTAGCTTAAAAAAAAGGTGGAGTCACATGCTGGGGCAATCAGGCAAATTGAGCAGCAGATGAGTCAGATGTCTGTTGCAGTGAATCAAAGGCAGAAAGGCACACTTCCCGCAATATTGTTCAAAATCCGAAAAATGATGGTCACTACAAGGCGATCACTACTAGGAGCGGGAAGGTCACAATTGATCCACCGAGGCCAGTTGTAGTTGAAGAGACAGAAAGGCCCATGTTGATAAATGATGATGATGTAGCGGATGTTGATAACCCAATTTTAGTTGGGGACTCAGATGTGAAAACTGCTCCAATTAGTGCAAAGGAGCAACGAGATGCCCATGGGAAGGAGAAGGTGGCGCAGCAAAAACTCACAAAACTTCTTAGACCTCCTCGTCCTTAATCCCAGCGCTTGAAGAAGAAAGCTGAAGATGGAAAATATCAGAAGTTTATCTCTATGCTCAAGCAGTTGTTGGTGAATATCCCATTGGTGGAGGCACTTGAGAAAATGCTCGGATATGCCAAATTTATGAAGGACCTCGTCACCAGAAAAAGAACTGTAAGTTTGAAACCTACTGATAATCTGCAGCACTGCGGTGCCATCACTACCAGGGTCCTAGCACAGAAAAAGGAAGACCCAAGTGCGTTTACTATACCTTGCACCTTGGGGAGATTGAGTTTTCAAGGGCACTTTATGACTTGGGAGCTAGCATAAATCTGATGCCGCTAGCAGTATTTTAAAAAGTTAGGCTTGGGAACCCCCACACCAACTTCGATGCGGCTACTGATGGCTGATCGAACAGTTAAAAAGCTGGTGGGGATTTTGTTTGATGCTCTAGTCAAAGTGGACAAGTTCATATTCCTAGCAGACTTCATGATTCTGGACTGTGAAGTCAATATAGAGGTCCCCATTATTTTGGGGTGACCATTCCTTGCAACAGGTAGGGCCCTAGTTGATGTGGAAGCAGGGCAGCTGAAATTTCGGTTGAACAAAGAAGAGGTTACCTTCAACATTAGCTGAACCATGAAATAGCCCAAGGAATTCAGCATAATTTCAGCATTGGAGGATGGAAAAGTGTCACTTGACGAATTCGGAGTAGTCAAGTAACTTGCGTCATGCCACAACGTTAAATCAGGCGCTGCATAGGAGGCAACCCATGGAGGTATTTTGAGTGAAGTCTGAGTAACTCAAGTGACTTGCGTGGTGCCGCGACGTTAAATCAAGTGCTGCATGGGAGGCAACCCATGGAGGTTTTTTGGTGAAGTCTGAGTAGCCAAACCACCTACGTCGTGCCGCGACGTTAAATCAAGCGCTTCTTGGGAGGCAACCCAAGTTGTAAATGTAATGAAAAGTTAGTGTTAATGTTTGTTGATTGGTGCCGGTGAATAAGATGGAAAATCTAAAGTTGGAACCAAAAACTGGAACTTCAGTTCTGGTGCAGAAAAATCACAGAACGAGTCATCATCTGACTTGACGACTCGTTTAGCCAGTCGTGAAGAGAACTGCAGAAAACAGGGGAGCAACGGGTGACTTCACGATTCATTTCTCCAAGGAACGAGTCGTTTAGTCCCCCGTCAAGTACACTGGATCAAAGTTTAAACTTAAAGAAAATGGGTGATAATGGTTCTCTCAACGAATCGTTGGGAAACCAAACGAGCCGTTAAGTGACCCATCCTGAAGCTACAACAGGACAAGGACCACAACTCACGAAATGACTCGTTAGGTAACACCACGAGTCGTTACGTGAGTTGTTAGGTCCCAGGTAAGTTAACATTAACCCGACCCATGACTGCAATTGGGAAAATTTCTTTTATTAAAATCAATTACCCGATCCCATTCAATTACTCCCTATTAAAAACACAAACATATTAAAGCTTCAAATTTATTCTTCTCTTCTTCTTCTCCTTCTTCACGCATAACCATCCAAAAACACCATTGAAATCACTTCACCACTGCACGCACATTCATTGAAGCACAAGCACAACTGTTATTGCACTCCATCTCTGATAAATTGCATTGTAAGTAATCTTCCCCACACAAACACTTTGAATAATTTTTGTATTCAATCAAGAAATTTCGAAGACCCATGAATGAGGGAGCTTGAATGATTCTTCAATTTACATTATGATTATATGTTCCTGGTGATATAAAAAAAACCCTAGGAAGTATAAAACATTAATTTTCGATCATGTAGTCACCTGGGTTGATTTTTAAATTGAATTTTTGCACCTGTGAAATTGATTTGGAATGAGGATGAAGATGAACTGGGACTCTTGAGCATGAGCCACATCATGAGTCATTGGGTCACCAAACAACTCATCATGTAGCTTGTGCTGAGTGGGAAAATAAACTACTGAGGTAGTGCTGAGCTTGGTCATCGGCTCAAAGAATGCCCCTCTGCAGGACGGGGGAGATCACAATCCACTACTTCAGCAACTCCAACAGGCCCACCAGCTCAACAGGCCAACACTTCTGGTATGGATGGCGCCAGTGCCAAAATCGTTTTTATGCTTTGTCCTCTCGTCAGGATTAGGAGAGCTCATCTGATGTGGTCACAGGTATGTTACACCTTTTTCACCTAGACGTATATGCCCTACTAGATCCAGGAGCCACCCTTTCGTTTGTGACACCCTATGTAGCAATCCAATTTGATATTAGTCCAAAGGTCCTCTCAAAACCATTCTTAGTCTCCACCCTAGTTGGTGAGTCAGTTAGAGCCAACCAGGAGTGGAGAAACTACCCAGTCTCAGTCTTCAATGTCACGACCCGAATGTAGAGCCCAATCGTAACACGGGATAAGGAACCCCAAGAGGCGCCCAAGTCGACCCATAGCATAAGCATACATCTAACTTCATTCACTTTAAGCGGAAGACTGAGCATAATACATAATGGAAAGGTAAACATAATATAGCATATCATAACGTTCTGAAATACTAGACATACACATAAGCTGAGTACTACATACTATTTGAAAACCTCTAGTGTATAAGATAGGTTGATGGGACAACATTCCCAACTAACCTGGCCAAAAACTAAAACAATGAACATCAAACATATCTAATCAAACAGCCCTCGAAACATGAGGATTCACCAATAGAGCTAAAAGCAAACTTAGAGATAGACTAAGGATGAGGATGAGCCTGAGAGCCGAGTCCTATATCATGAAATGATACAACGTGAAAGTATGTTGTCAGTATGTGGAATGTACTGAGTATGCAAGGTAAGTAAAATGGATATTTAAAGTATGTAAAAACTCATAAGTACATCAAAAGAGTAGGACATCATGCTCATATCGTAAATATCGTAGCATAACATAACATAAGGCTCAAGGTTTTCGAAACATTCATAATCATAATCATGAGAGAAAAACTATGTTGAACATAACTTGAGCCGATATACGTAACCATAAACATGCATAAATCATGAGGAACAGTGGGACATTCTTTTAAAACGACATATCCCATATGAGCACACATGAAGCCCGACTTGTAACCTAGTCGGCAGGGTGTCCATACCTTGCCAAGGGTAGAACCATGAAAGTGTGATATCACCATTAAAAGGGCCATTTGGGCCAGGGACAGTCACAAGGGAGGTCCTAACATACCTACAGTTGCACGTAGTTTATGAGATCCAGGGCAGAACTTAGGCCCCGAACCTACTCGGTGTTCAATACTACTCCCAAAAAATATATAGTGCTCATAGTATAATATGCATGAATTTATGGACTAGTTAAATCATGAAAATCATAAACATACTTGTACATACGTGAACTAGTCATGACATAAAGCCCGCGAGTCGGCCGAAACATAATTCATAAATCATAGGTTTTATGCATACTTGTAGATCATACATATAACTTGTAAATCATCAAATCATGATGGGTAAATAAATAAATCAATATTTAAAAACATAGATCATGGTGGATTTGTAAATATCAACAATTGAAGTCTAGATCATAAATCGATTCATCACAGATCATGCATAATTAGACTTAATTAAGTAGAAATCGAAATCAATAAATTTATAAGAAAAAATAATTGTAAAATATGATCAAAGTCCATAAAATATGATGTAAATCACAAATCATAATAACCCATTAGAAAATCATTAGATTTTCACAAAATTGAAATTCAAAACCCCATGAGATTTTTCATAGATTTTCATAAGTTAATGGAGAATGGGCATGGGTGTGAACGAAAACACCCATTCGTAACCCTACATTCCTGGGTAAGATCAGATTTCAAAGTTCTTGAATTCCCAATGGAGGATTGATAGGGAAGATCTTGAAACTTGGCTTGGCTTCTCTAAAATCTTCTTAATATACATGCATGGGAATGACTTATGCAAGGGGAGCTTAATCTATCTTATCATACCCAGAAAATACATAAAACAGCGTAGTTTAGGTCCCTCAAGGATAAAAAGGTCAAAAATATCCTTAATGAAAATTCCCTAAAAAATAGTTCTGGGTGAACCAACAGGCGATCCCACGAGTCATTGCATGATACCACGACACGTGGTATCGAGTCGTTGGATCCACTTCCTAAATTCATACTTTCAAATTCTTCCCACGACTCGACAAAATGAGTCGTTGCTTCAAATGACGGGTTGTTAGATTGACTACTGTCAGCTCCTTGAAAATCCTTAACTTCCCTTACCACGAGCCTCACCACGACTCGTTGTTGCTTCCAATGAGTCGTGGTATCCATCCATTATATCCACTGGAAAATTTGGCAACCCAAACCACGACTGGTGACCACAGGTCTTCACTTCTCAGCACGAGTCGTTGGATGACCTGTGGTATCCCTAACTGCCAAGGTCCAGTCTCTCCCACTATTGCTAACAACGACCCATGGTTTCAAACCACGAGTCATTACATCATCCGTCCTAAGACATTTTTCCCAGTTTTTCAGCCAACTTAAAATCTCGATCCCGGGTCTAATCTTAGGCACCTTCGGGGTATTATAATATCTTCCCTTGGGAACATTCGTCCTCGAATGTAGGAAACAAGTATAAAAAAACAAAGACATGCAATCTTTACACCCAAATACTATCATTTAAACCGAAAACTAACAGAGTGACTATCTTCAGTTCGCACCACATAGCTGAATCGATTTCATGATTCATATACACATCTATATACCTACAAGAAATATAAACATATGAACTGAACATTAAAACTAAATGGAGTTATAGGGAAAAATTGATACCTCAAGTCAGAAATGAGCTGATAGAGAATAAGTGTGGGTATATTTAGCCATCATATCCGCTTCGGCTTCCCACGTAGCTCCTTCAACATGTTGATTCCTCCATAATACTTTAACTGAAGCTACTTCTTTGTTCCTTAGCCTCCGAACCTGACGATCTAATATTTTCTTCGAAACCTCCTCATAGCTAAGGCTATCTTTCACCCCAATGCTGTCCACTGGGACTACTGGAGCTGGATCTCCCAAACATTTCTTCAAAAGTGATATATGAAACACAGGATGCACGGAAGATAACTCTGAGGGTAGTTCCAACTCATACGCTACCTTAACAACTCTTCTCATAATCCGGTAGGGACCAATATAGCAGGGACTGAGTTTTTCTTTCTTTCCGAACTGCATCACTCCCTTCACGGGAGATACCTTCAGGAATACCCGATCGTCCACATCGAACACCAACTCTCTCCTCCTCACGTTAGCATAGGACTTTTTATGACTCTGAGCGGTTTTCAGCCTGTCCCTTATCAACTGAACCTTCACCATAGCCTCATGAATCGAATCTAGTCCCATCATGGCTGCCTCACCAACCTCAAACCATCCGATGGGCTATCTACATCTCCGCCCATAAAGAGTTTTGAACGGTGCCATCTGAATGGTAGAGTGGTAGCTGTTATTGTAAGCAAACTCAATTAGGGGCAAGTGATGATCCCAACTACCTTTGAAGTCCATCACACATTCCCTCAACATGTCTTCAAGAGTCTGGATTGTCCATTCCGCTTGACCATCTGTTTGCTGATAAAATGTTATGCTAAGCTTAACCTGAGTACCAAGTCCTTTTTGGAATGACCTCCAAAACTGAGAGGTAAATTGAGTGCCTCGGTCTGAAATGATGGAAAAGGGCACTCCTTGCAATCGAACCAACTCCCGAATATATAGTTTGGCGTAATCCTCCACCGAGTGAGTGGTTTTCACCGGTAGAAAATGTGCAGCCTTAGTCAACTTGTCTACACAACCCAAATAGAGTCATACTGTCGACAAGTACGAGGTAGCCCTATTATAAAATCCATGTTAATCTCTTCCCACTTCCAAGTGGGAATGCTAATATTCTGAAGCACTCCTCCCGACCTTTGATGCTCAACCTTTACTTACTGAAAGTTTAGGCACTTGGCTACGAATTCTGCAATATCCTTTTTCATGCCATTCCACCAATATATATACCGTAAGTGATGATACATCTTAGTGTCACTTGGATGGATGGAATACCTGGATCTATGGGCTTCATGCAATATCTGGCTCCTCAAATTATCAATATCTGGAACACATAGGCGACCCTGGTACCGAAGCACACCATCTCCCTCTTGGGAGAAGATCTCCACCTTCTCACTTCGAATGACTTCCTTCACATCTTGTTTAGCTTTCACATCAGTCACCAAGGATGAGTAGGATCCGCTTTGAACAACAACACTGCCCTCGGTAGAGTCAACCAACCTAACTCTTAACCTTGCGAGATGATGCACATCTTTCACCAGCTCTTTCTTCCCTTCATCCACATGGGACACACTCTCCATAAAGAGCCTACTAAGTGCATCCGCCACCACATTAGCCTTACCCGTATGGTAAAGAACACTCATATCGTAAACTTTGAGTAGCTCTAACCACCTCCTTTGCTGTAGGTTGTGGTCTTTTTATGTCAACACATACTGTAAGCTCTTGTGGTCTATAAACACAACCACATGGACCACATACGAGTAATGTTGCCATATCTTCAATGTGAATACCACTATGGCCAATTCTAGATCTTGGGTTGGGTAATTCTTCTCATGGATATTTAACTGTCTAGAGGCATATGCTAACACTTTCCCTCGCTGCATCAATACACATTCGAGTCTGATTCTCGAAGAATCACAATACACTACAAAACCATCTATACCCTTGGGTAGGGTTAACACCGGTGCAGTAGTAAGTCGAGTCTTCAACTCTTGGAAGCTCTTCTTACAAGCCTCTGACCATTGAAACTTTACCTTTTTTGAGTCAACTTGGTCAAAGATACTGCAATGGATGAAAAATCCTCAACAAATCTCCGATAATAGCCAGCTAAACCCAAGAAAATCTGAATATCCGAAGGATTCACCAGTCTATGCCAATTCTTCACCGCCTCGATTTTATGAGAATCTACCTTTATGCCTTCACTTGATACCACGTGACAAAAAATACTACCGAGTTCAACCAAAACTAGCATTTGCTGAACTTGGCATACAACTGGCAATCCTTAAGGGTCTGAAGCACTATTCTCAAATGAGTGGCATGCTCCTCCTCGCTCTGAGAGTATATGAGGATGTCATCAATGAACACGATCATGAACATATCCAAATATGGCTTGAACACCCTATTTATCAGGTCCATAAAAGCTACAGGAGAATTTGTTAGTCAAAAAGACATAACTATAAACTCATAATGACCATACCGCATCCTGAAGGCTGTCTTCGGAATCTCACACTCCCGAACTATGAGCTGATGATACCCGGACCTGAGGTCTATCTTTGAGAAACACTTGGCACCCTGAAGTTGGTCAAACAAATCATTGATCCTGGGAAGAAGGTACCTGTTCTTGATGGTGACTTTATTCAATTGTCGATAATCGATGCACATCCAAAGCAAACAATCCTTCTTTCGAACAAATAAGACTGGTGCACCCCATGGAGACTTACTCGGTCTAATGAAACCCTTATCTAAAAGATCCTTCAACTCCTTTATATTGGTTGGATCCATTCTATAAGGAGGGATAGCGATAGGTTGCGTGTCAGGTAAGAGGTCAATAGCAAACTCAATTTCCCTCTCGGGAGGAATACTTGGTAAATCGTCTGGGAATACCTCTGGATACTCATGCACCACCAGAACTGACTGGATAGTCAGGTCTCGGACTCAACATCCTTAACCCTGACTAGATGATACATACAACCCTTAGAAATCATATTCCTGGCCTTAAGATAGGAAATGAAATGACCTACAAGTACCGTCGAACTACCTTTCCACTCCTAAACTGACTCACCCGGAAAACGGAAGTCCATTACATGGGTTCTACAATTAAAAGAAGCATAACACGCATACAACCAATCCATGCCAAGAATAATATCAAAGTCACTCATGGCTAACTCTACAAGGTTTGCATAGGTGACTTTTATGCAATATAGTGACCGAGCATCCCCTGTACACCCACCCAGCTACAACCAAATCACCCACAGGAGTAGAAACTGAAAATGGTTCTGATAGAGTCTTGGGACTAACTCCAAAGCTACTAGCAATATAAGGAGTCATAAAAGACAAAGTAGCCCCCAGATCTAACAAAGCATAAACATTAATGTGAAAAACTCGCAACATACGAATAATCACATCCGGAAATACCTCTTGCTCCTGGCGGTGTGCTAAAGCGTAGAACTTGTTTTGGCGTTGACTACCGGATGAACTGGTCGAGGCACCTTGCTGGGGGGGGGGGGCGTGCTGCTGGAGCGGCTGAACTGGCTACTAGCATACGGGCTCCGTCGCCCCCCGATCTGGATGTAGGGCAAACCCTGAGTCTGTGTTTGAATTTTCCACACCTGAAACAAGCATACATGCCAACTAGGCACCTCCCTGAGTGATTCTTGCCGCACTTCGCATAAGCTGAAAAAGTGCGCTCTATCTGCATGCCACCCCGGCCTCTCGAATCTAGAACCTTGTTCCTCCGATCCCCTTAGAATCTAGACGGTGTACTAGCCGATGATGGTGCTAGAGCAATAGTCCTGTGCTGAGACTACTGACATTATCCACCCCCTGATCTGGCCTGAGAAGTCCCATAACTGTCAGTCCTGGCCCTCTTGGCCTCTCTCTGGCTCCGATACACCGACTCCATCTGCTGAGAATGCAAAAAAATGTGGGAAATTCTATATATCAATGCGACATGGTGATCCTACAGTCCTTATCTAGGTAGTCCACCACTCCATGTACAAATTAGCTTACTCTAACCCTCTGGTCTGCCACCAACTCTGGCGCGAACTTGGATAGACGGGTGAACTCTAAAGCGTACTCTTGAACTAACATGTCACCCTACTTCAAGTTAACAAAATCAACTGCCTTAAACTCCCTCATCTCCCGAGGGAAGAACCGATCCAAGAATGCTGCGTGGAACTCTTCCTAATCTATAGGGCCTGCTCTTACTGCCCTAGCATCTCTCCACTACTTGAACCATATATGTGCCACTCCTTTTAGCTGATAGGAGGGAAAATCAACATAATCTCCATTGGTCACCCCCATAACCTGGGTGACCTTTAGAATCTCCTCGATAAAATCGTGCGGATCTTCATCCACCTTAGACCCAAGGAACTCTGGAGGGTACATCCTCAAGAAATCTCTAACTTGAGCCGTGGCTGCATTGCCATTCTGTGGGATATGCGCAACAGCCTGTTTGTTGACCTGAGCGATCAATGCCTGCGCCAACATCTGGAAGGCCACCCGAAAGTCTCTAGTGGGTAATTGGCTCTGGTGGTTGGGGCTCTTGAATAGGTGGGGTTTACGCCCATGACCATTGCCATCTTCATGGCTTTCACCGTTCCTATTTCTTCTTCCGTTCATTCTGCTGGAAGCCATAGTTCTACAATTGTGAATAGCACGAATTAGAAGGATAGAAAGACTTCATCACACGACATGGATCACGAAAGAAGGGAACATTTCCTAAACATCTCATAGCCTCTTCATCATAAGTGTGGCATGCTTCACAGCCATGAAAAAGACTCTACTTAACACTGCTTTCAGACACCTGAGGACACTTCCAACCTATTGCTCTGATACCAAGTTTATCACGACCCAAATATAGACCTGGATCATAACACGGGATAAGGAACCCCTAGAGGACCCTAGTCGACTCATGGAATAAGCATACATCTAGCTTCATTCACTTTAAGTGGAAGACTGAGCATAAAACATAACGGAAATGTAAACATAATATGGCATATCATAACATTCTAAGTACTAGACATACACATAAGCTGAATACTACATACTTTTGAAAACCTCTATTGTATAAGATGGGTTGATGGGACAACATCTCCAACTAATCCAGCCAAAACCTAAAACAATGAACATCATACATATCTAATCAAACGTCCCTCAAAACATGAGGAATCACCAATAGAGCTGAAAACAAACTCAGGGATGGACTAAGGATGAGGATGAGCCTGAAAGCCATGTCCTGTATCATACAACATAAAAGTATGCGGTCAGTATGTGGAATGTATCGCGTATGAAAGGTAAGGAAAATGGACATTTAAAGTATGTAAAAACTCATAAGAATATTATAAGAGTAGGACATCATGCTCATATCATAACTATCATAACATAACATAAGGCTCAAGGTTTTTGAAATAATCATAATACATTTATAATCATAATAATGAAAGAAAAACTATATTGAAAATAACTTGAGCCAATATACGTAATCATAAACATGCATAAATCATGAGGAATAGTGGGAGATTCTTTTAAGCGACATACACCATATGAGCACACATGAAGCCCGACTTGTAACCCTAGTTGGGAGGGTTTCTGTACCTTGCCAAGGGTAGGAACATGAAAGTGTATATCACCATGAAAAGGGCTATTTGGCCCAGGGACAGTCACAAGGGAGGTTCCATCATACCTACTGTGGCACGTAGTTTATGAGATTCGGGGCAGAACCTAGGCCCCGAGCCTACTTGGTGTTCAATACTACTCCCAAAACATATATAGTTCTCATAGTATAATATGCATGAATTCATAGACTAGTTAAATCATGAAAATCATAAATATACTCGTACATATGTTAACTAGCCATGACATAAGGCCCTCGAGTTGGCCAAAACATAATTCATAAATCATAGGTTTCATGCATACTTGTAGATCATACACATAACTTGTAAATCATCGAATCATAATAACCCATTAGTAAATCATTAGATATTCACAAAATTAAATTCAAAACCCCATGAGATTTTTGATAGGTTTTCATAAGTTAATGGAGAATGGGCATGGGTGTCAATAGAAACACCCATTCATAACCCTACATACTTGGGTAAGATCAAATTTCAAAGTTCTTGAATGCCCAATGGAGGATTGATAGGGAAGAGCTTGAAACTATGCTTGGCTTCTCTAAAATCTTCTTAAGTTTCATGCATGGGAATGGATTATGCAAAGAGGGCCTAACCTATCTTATCATGCCCAGATAAATACATAAAATGACGTAGTTTAGGGTCATAGAGCATAGAAAGGTCGAAAATACCCTTAATGAAAATTCCCTGAAAACATTTCTGGGTGAACCAACGGGCGATCCCACGAGTCATTGCATGATACCATGACTCGTGGTATCGAGACATTGGATCCACTGCCTTAATTCATGCTTTCAAATTCTTCTCAAGACTTGACAGGATGAGTCGTTGCTTCAAATGATGGGTCATTAGATTGACCATTGTCAGCTCCTTGAAAATATTGAACTTACCTTACATGAGCCTCACCATGACTCGTGGTTGCTTCAAATGAGTCATGGTATCCATCTGTTATATCCACTAGAAAATGTGGGAACCCAAACCACGACTGGTGACCACGGGTCGTCACTTCTCACCACGAGTCATTGGATGACCCGTGGTATCCCCAACTGCTAAGGTCTAGTCTCTCCCACGACTGTTAACAACGACCCATGGTTCCCAACCACGAGTCATCACATCATCTATCCTGAGACATTTTCCTAATTTTTTCAGCCAACTTCAAATCTTGATCCCGGGTCTAATCTTAGGCACCTTCGGGGTATTACATTCAATAAGGTCATTCTAGCTGATCTGGTAGAGTTGGAAATGGTTGACTTTGACCTTATTCTTTTCATGGATTTGTTACACTCCGATTAAGCCTCGGCCAACTACAGATTTAGGGTCGTCAGGTTTCAGTTCCCTAATGAGCCATTTTTAGAGTAGACGAGAAGTAGTTCAGCACCTAAGGGTCGGTTTTATTTGCTACGTTAAGGCAAAAAAGCTTATTTCCAAAGGGTGTACTTATCATCTAGTTCCAACTATCTAGTCAGTTCCAGTTGTTAGCGAGTTCCCTGACGTGTTTCCCGAAGATCTTTTCGGAGTCCCTCCTGAGCTGAAAATAGACTTCGGCATAGACCTTATTCCAGACACTCAGCCCATCTTATCCCTCCTTACAGAAGGGCTCCAACTGAGCTTAAGTAGTTGAAGGAGAAGCTAAAGGAGCTTTTTGATAAAGGTTTTATCAGACCCAGTATCTCTCTTTGGGGTGCTCCAGTATATTCGTGCGAAAGAAGGACGATACCCTTAGAATGTGCACCGATTACCGTTAGTTAAACAAGGTCACAATAAAGAACAGGTATCCCCTACCCAGGATTGACGACTTGTTCGATCAGCTTCAGAAAGCCAGTTGTTTCTCCAAGATAGATCTCAGGTCGGGGTATCATCAGCTTAGAGTAAGAGAATGTGACATATAGAAAATAGCTTTCAATACTCGGTATGGTCAGTACGAATTTATGGTTATGTCCTTCGGACTAGCTAATGCCCCCGCAACTTTTATGGACCTGATGAATAGAGTCTTCAAGCAGTATCTAGATATGTTCGTCATTGTATTTATCCACGATATTCTAGTATACTCCATAAATGAGGAAGAGCATGCTAATCACTTAAGGATAGTGCTCCAGACACTCAGAGATCGCTAGTTGTTTGCCAAGTTTAGCAAATGCAAATTTTGGTTGAAGTCCATGATTTTCCTTGATCACGTGGTCTTACGTAAGGGTATTCAGGTGGATCCTCAAAAGATAGTTGTGGTGAAAGATTGGCTCAGACCTATCTCCCCAATCAAAATAAGAAGTTTCTTGGGTCTAGCCGGTCATTACCGACGTTTTGTGTAAGTTGTTTCCTCCATTGCTAAGTTGACTAAAAAATGGGTGAAATTTCAATGGTCAGATGCGTGTGAGAAGAGTTTCGAGGAGTTGAAGACTTGGCTAACTACCTTTCCAATCTTGACCTTACTGAAAGGAATAGATGGTTTTATAGTGTATTTCGATGCTTCTAGAGTTGGACTCGATTGCATTATGATGTAGCGGGGTAAGGTGATAGCTTACACCTCCATACAGCTCAAGATTCATGAGAAGAACTATCCGACTCATGACTTGGAGTTGGAAGTGGTGGCGTTTGCATTAAAAATATGGAGGCACTATTTTTACGGGGCTCACGTGGATGGTTTCACCAATCCAAGAGCCTTTAGTATGTGTTCAGTAAGAAAGATCTAAATCTTCATCAGAGAAAGTGGTTGGAGCTATTGAAGGACTATGACATGAGCGTGCTATATCACCCGGGAAAAGCCAATGTGGTGGTTGATGCCCTAAGCAAGATGTCTATGGGGAGCATGGCTCATGCTGAAGAGCACAAAAAGGAACTGGCAAAGGATATCCACAGATTAGCTTGGTTGGGAGTACAGTTGTTTGATACCGCCGAGGGTGGAGTAGTGGTGCAGAGTGGATCATATTCCTCATTGGTAGTTGAAGTTAAGTCAAGGCAGGATGAAGATACCATATTTCTTAAATTGAAGTAGTCGGTTCTCAGAAAAGAAGTGGAGTCTTTATCCCAAGGGGGAGATGGTGTACTCCGTTACCAGGGTAGGTTGTGCATACCAGATGTGGGGGATTTAAGAATACAAATACTAGTTGAAGCACATAGTTCGAGATATTCCATCCACCTAGGTGCTACTAAAATGTACCATGATTTGCGAGATATTTACTGGTGGAACAGCAAGAAGAAAGACATTGTAGAATTTTTAGCTAAGTGCCCGAACTACCAACAAGTCAAAGTTGAGCACCAGAGACTGGGAGGTAACCCAGTATATCAGCATACCCACATGGAAGTGGAAAGAAGTAAATATGGATTTTATTATGGGCCTACCTCGGACTCGTCAGCAGCATGATTCAATTGGGTGATAGTAGACCGGATGACTAAGTCATCACACTTCCTCTCAGTTAAAACAACAAACTCAGCTGAGAACTATGCTAGGCTTTATATTCAGGAGTTGGTCAGACATCATGGGGTGCCATTGTCCATTATTTCAGATAGAGGTACCCAGTTCACCTCTCATTTCTGGAAGTCCTTTCAAAATGGACTTGGTACCCAGGTCAAGCTCAGCATAGCTTATCACTCGCAGACAGATGGACAAGCCGAGCGGACTATACAAACTTTAGAAAATATCCTAAGAGCGTGTGTGATCGATTTCAAGGGCAATTGGGATGATCACCTACCTCTCATTGAGTTTGCGTATAATAACAACTACACTCCAGTATCCAGATGGCCCCGTTTGAGACTTTGTATGGTAGGACGTGTAGATCTCCTATTGGGTGGATTGAGGTTGGTGAAGCTACTCTAATTAGGCCAGATTCAGTTCATGAAGCTATGCAGAAAGTACAACTCATTTGAGAAAGATTGAAAATAGCTTAGAGCCGTCAGAAATCTTATGCTGATGTGAGGTGAAGAGAATTAGAATTTGTAGTGGATGACTGGGTTTATCTAAAAATTTCACCCATGAAATGGGTGATGAGATTTGGGAAGAAAGGAAAACTCAGTCCAAGGTATGTGGGATCCTACAGAATTCTGAGAAGAATTGGCAAGGTAGCCTATGAGCTGGAGTTACCTTAAGAGTTATCATTTGTTCGCCCAGTGTTCCATGTGTCACTATTTAAGAAGTGCATCGGTGAGCCAACTTCAATGGTGCCACTAGAAAGCGTGGGAATGAAAGGTAATCTCTCTTACGAAAAGGTCCCAGTTCAGATCCTTGACCGTTAGGTTCGTAAGTTGAGAAACAAAGTAGCTTTAGTCAAAGTCTTGTGGAGAAATCAATGTATTGAAGGAGCTACGTGGGAAGCCGAGATAGATATGATGACTAGATACCCACACTTATTCCCTTTCATCTTAGTTTTAGTTTAAGGTATCAATTTTCTCCCTAAAAACTCTATTCAGTTACATGTTCAATCCATGTGCCCCAGTTTCTTTCATGTTAATGAATGTGTGTATGATTCTTGAATTCAGTTCAGTCATGTAGTTCAGTTCGGAGGTAGTCATTACGTTAGTTTTCATCTTTTCATGATTAGTATTTGAGTGTAACGATGGTAGATCTCTGATTTTCTATGTGTTCTTCCACATTCGAGGACGAATTTTCCTAAGGGGGAGATGTTATAATCCCCCGGAAACCCTAATATCAGACCCGAGAGTTAAAAAGGAGAAAAATGGGACTTTCTGCATTAGGTCACAGAACGAGCCATCCTGTGACTCGTGGGGTAGGACACGAGTCGTGAAGTGACTCATTGGGAAGGGTACATACTTGGTTGAAAAATTGGAAAATTGAGTGACCACGGGTGTGTCCACGAGCCGTGGTCAACACCATGAGTTATTATGAGAGTCGTGTTCAAGGGTTTGCTGAAGGTTGGAGAAATTTGGGCAGGGCACTTAATGGGTCCCACCATCGCTTATTTGGGGCACCACAAGTTGTGGTGTTGCCTGTAGGACCCCCAGGTGGTTTCTCAGCAGTGATGACTAGGGGAGGTGACCACGAGTCGTGGTCACTGGTAATAAGTTGTTAAGTAGCCCGTGGTGACCCCTGAAGGGGGAATTCTGGTTCAACGGTTTAGTAACAAGTCTCTTGATGACTTGTGTAGTCAGTTGTTGCCAGGTTTGGGAATCCGTAGAAATTTTCCAGTGCATATCACAATTGGTCACCACGAGATGTCCCCGACCTCACAACTTGTGGGCTGTCTCGTGGGGATTGCAAGGTCCCTTTTCCTACAAATTTCCTAGGGAGTTTTACATAATTTCCTAACCTCCTAAACTCTAAACCACATCCTTTTGGATTTTAGTCAGAGGTTTTAGAGGGTGTAACAACGGTTTATTTAATTTCACGCATCCCCTCAAAAAATTTTAAAATGTAAAATCTCTCTCAGAAAGACTTAGTGCAGAAGCTAGGGCAATCAAACTCTCCTCAGATTTTTAAGAGATTCTCTCAGGGATTTCCATCACCAGGTATGTGGGAATTCAACAAGGGAATAGTTCTTCCCTTGTGTCCCCAAAAATCTCCTCTATCTTCTCTATCAGTTATAGCCTTGTAGTTCGAAACGTGAAAGGTTTTCAGACATATTTGTTTGTGGATTCAGAGGGAATATTTCTCATAATTTTAGATTTCCTATTTTTCCCTATTCCTAGAAATTGTGAAAGATTGCAGTTATTAGTTCAGCCCTAGTCACAGCTCAGTAGAAATTAGAAACTTGTGGGTTGAACTAAATTTCCCTATAGCGTGGTTCCATCAGTTTTGGGATGCACATATATTTAATTTATGTTAAACTCTCAGTCAAAATCATGTCAGTCTAGTCTCAATCAAATTTTTAGCAACCTCAGTGTTCTCCAGAAAAATGTTAGCTGATCAGTTTGACTATAGCTAATCCTTGAGGTGTCCGTGATATCTCCCAATTATCAATATTAGATTCAGTATCAGATTTTCGTGGTTCTTTAGGTGGTTATGACATTTCCAAATAAGAAGCTCTGACCAGCCTTAGAATCGCAGTTTCAGATTACAATTTGTTCTTTAGATGGTTACGACGCTTCCAGATAAGAAGCTCTGATCAGTCTTAGAACCCAGTTACAGAATTCGATCCGACAAAATTCTCAGGATGCTTCCAGATAGGTATTCCTGACTTAGTCTTGGGCCCTAGTTTTGAGCTATCAACTCAGTAGTCAGTCTAGGACTATCCCGTGGAGTAGGACTTAGCACCGAGTGGACTTGGGTTCTAAAGCACCCGGGTTCCCAAAACTACATTGCCACCGTAGGATATATTTTATTGGCCTAATGGCCCCAGACTTGTGATCACTCAGTTCATGCCTTTATACCTTGGAACGTATATGGGGTCCTACTGATGGGGTGTATACATCGAACTCCACGTCTATCTCGCGTGGTTATATGTTGGTTAGAGACTCTTCCACTAGTCAGCTCAGTTCAGTCTTAGATTAGTCAGTTCAGATCAGTTTAGTACAGTATCTTCAGATCAGTATCTCAGATTTGGGGCATGTTTTTGACCATCAGACAGGGTCATTTTGACCATCTCAGTATATCACAGTTAATCAGTTTCAGTATGTTTAGTTGGTCAGTGTGTGTCTTTCCAGTTCAGATATTTTATTCCTTGTGTATGGATTCTCTTACTTAGTCAGTACATTCAAAGTACTAACACATACCTTTTTATGTTGTATCATTTTATGATACAGCTGCAGGATCTCAGTCTCAGCCTTGTTAGAAGATCACTTTTAGAAGTTCCAGCTGCATTATTGGTGAGTCCTCATCTTTCAAGGACAAGGCTTAGTACTTTTCAGTTATATTTAGAGTTAGCTGGGGACCTATCCTAGCAACTCATCAGTTAGATGGCTTTCAGACACAGATAGAGCTTTCATATTTTCAGTTTTGCTTCTAGTTGTATAAAACTTATGATTTAGTTCTCTTTCATAAATTGTTTTTTTTTATTATTCAATTCTTCCGCTATGTTTTTACTCAAAATGCTAGTGTTATTATAGACCGTGGGTTGACTTGGGGTTACTTGTGACTCCAAGTACCGTGTCTCGTCCAGGGTATAGACTTGGGGGTGTGAGAGTAAAGTTGGGCTACAAGGTCAGTTATTGGAAGGTTTGGAAGCGCACTGAGATTGCAAAGTCTTTGATAAGAGTGACATACGAGCATGGGTATGTAGTGCTTGATGCATATCACTATATGCTTAGGATCATAAATTCGAGAAGTAAGACAACATTGAAGGTTGATGAAAATGGTAAGTTCAAATATTTTTTGTGGCCTATGGAGCTTGTTTTCTTAGTTTTGTATACATGAAAAAAGTCCTAGCTATTGATGGGACATTTTTGAAGAGTAAGCACGGTAAAGTGTTGGTGTCTGTAGTTGCACAGGATGCAGAAAAACATGGTTTTCCTGTGGCATTCTGTGTAGTAGAATGACACCTCCTACAAATATATTTTTGAACAAATGAGCAGTTTTGTAAATGATACACCAGAGTTGTGCATAATTTCTGACAGGCATCCAAGTATTAGAAAGGCGATTTCAATTGTCTTTCCTTCAGCGCATTATGATTGTTGCATGAGGCACCTTGGGGAAAATATTTGAACAAGATTTCACAATGGAAAAGTCGTCTACCATTTATGTGAAGCAACAAAAGCGTATCAGGTAGATGTTTTTAATGATCACTTCAATCAATAAGGGATATGGTTCCTGGGGTCGACGAATATCTTGAACGTGTTGGACTTAACAGATGGAACAGGGCATTCTTTCTGGGGAATAGGTAAACCTTATTGTATTAGTTGTTGTTTTTACATATTAATTAAATTAAATTTCTTATTATTAAAAATTTTAGTTATTTATTTTTTACAGGTATAATATTATGACAACAAATATTGCTGAGTCGGTTAACGCAATGTTTTTGGATGAGAGAGAATTTCCAATTACTGCCCTTTTTGATGAAATAAATAAGAGGTTTGCGACAAAATTTCATCAAAGGAGTATGGAGATCCTTGATGCTCCAACCATCTTTGTTCCATCAATAGATGCAATGTCACAACCCGAACATAGGCCCGAACTGAGACATGGGATAAGGTACTCCGAGGGACTCCAAGTCGACCCATGACATGAACATAACATCTAACTAAATCATAAAAATGGTAGATCGACATGATAAACTTAGTGGAAGTCTGAAATAAGCATAACGTCAAAACTACACACGAATCTGAAGCTGATTACATTCTATATTTGAAAAGCCTCTAATACTAATGAGTTGATGGGACAAGACCTCAACTAATTCTCTAAGTACGACACTGAATACATAAAGAAAACTGATAAAGCATGGTCCTCGGGGGATAAGGACTCACCAACAGATGTGGGATGCTAAATCTGAAAGGCTGGCTATGGACGAGGCTGAGTCTGAGTATCGGGGCCTATATCATGAAATGATACAGCATAGAGTACGCGATCAATATGTGAAATGTATCGAGTATGCAGGATAAGTAAAACCGCTCAAATAAGTAAAATCATTTAAAACATTCATAATATAAAAAATGAACAAGACAAGAATATGAGAGTAGGGCTTGCATGTTATTTTCTAAAATCATGATCTCAACATAACATAACATCACAACTGAATCGATTGACCCAAAGTTGAAATCTGATAATTATAAGTAAAACTGAACATTGGGACAAACCTGCTTTAGAACATTTATATCATGAGTGATAAACATGCATAAGTGAAATCATGAGGAACAATGGGAGACTTGTCATATAACTAACATATCATGATAGAGCTTACGTGGTCCAAACTATCACACTTAAGTGGGTAGAGCCGTCCAAAGCCTTGCCAGGGCTAAGGACGATACCATGATATCGATATCAAGCTCATGGCCCAATTGGGAGAGGGGATAGCTCGCAATGGAGGTGCCAAAATATATATAATATGAATCAACCTACGTTGGTGCATACTTCTGAGGCATATGAAATTATGCATATGAGAAACTTTAACTCAAATCATACCAAAAGCTGAAAAATAATTGGGAGTGTTCGCTCCAAAACCATGTGGTAAGCATAACTCGGGATACCATAAATCACACTTGAACATGTGGGCATTGACCAATACTTTAACATGCTTTAAAATACTTAATTTACATAGAAAAAATTATTATAAAAATGGGTAGCTTGAAGACATGCTTTTCATCATAATCATACATTCATCACAAATCTCATTTTTCATGAACTTCTCATCAATGGGCTTTTTAATTCATAAAACTTGAAACATGATTTTAATTTGAAAAAAATATAAAACTTGTCCATGAATCATAATTCAATGGTAGAAACATATTTAAATCATACCCATGTAGAGAATTAGGAATTTCAAGCATTGGGTTAAAACCCCATAGATTTGACATAGGAAAATCATGATTTAGAGAGGGATTGGGCACGAGTGTGAAAGGATTCACCCATTCATAACCCTACATTCCTCATTATAGATGATTCTTACACTTACTTGCATTCCCAAGATGGAATTGAAGAGAACCTTAAAGGATTTGCCTTGACCACCTCTCTAGACCATCACTCATCCATGCATGGATGAGAATAGCCTAAAATGAACTAAACTCTCTTAAAATTCACCACTCATAACTTAAAATGATGTATTTAAGGCCTTAAGATCTTAGGAATTATGGAAAAACCCTTACAAAATTCATACAAAATAACTGACATTCAGTCCCCATGAGGGACATGATGACTCGTCACCTCTGGCCAAGACTCATGGCATCGTCCGTCAAGTACACCTCTTATCAAGTCATCTGGGCTCGTCACAGGTGACTTCACGATTCGTTACTAGTGACCACGCCTCGTGGTAACCACTCGTCACATCTACTGCCTGAGATTGTTATTTTGCTTTACCATACTGCTCATGACCCTCCCCACGAATCATGGTGACTGACCACAACTCGTAGGGTCCTTCCGTTAGGTACACTGCCTTCTTCCTTTTCCTTCTCAATCATCACTTCCCATGACTGGCATAATGAGTTGTGGGGCCTGACCACGACTCTTGGTCTCATCCATGGGGATCCAAATTCCCAAATTTCAACTCATCTCCTAAGCCTCACCACGAGTCACATCAAGACTCTTGGGCTTCTCTCAAGAGTCACCTCTTGACTCGTTCTATGTACTAATTCCAGTTTTAAACTTTTCTCCATTTCAATTCCCGCGTCTGATCTTTGGGCTTTCGGGTTATAACAATATAAACCTATATTGGCACGTAGTTCTGAGGCATAGGGTGATCGACCCTTAGCCTACTAAGTGCTAGACACTACTCCCAGAAACATGCATATGCTCTCCATTATTTTTCAATGAAGCTTACCATCGTCTATTAACGAAGCTCAATAATCAAATACATAAAAAATTTGAAATCATATATAAGGAGCTCTTCGCTCCAAAAACATGTGGTAAGCTTAATTCATAAATTCATACATCATACTTGAACATATGGGCATTGCCCGATACTTTAACATGCTTGAAAATACATAATTCACTTGAAAACATGATAATAAATATGGGTAACTTGAAAACATGCTTTTCATCATAAATATCTCATCATACTTGAACATTCATCATAAGTCTCAATTTTCATGAACTTCTCATAATTTGGCATTTTAATTTCTAAAGCTTGAAACATGATTTTAATTGAAAAAAACGTAAAACTTTCCCATGAATCATAATTAAATAATAGAAACATCATTAAATCATACCCATGTAGTAAAATTAGGAATTTCATGCATTGGGTTAAAACCCCATAGAATCAACATATGAATTTTCATGATTTAGAGAGGGATTGGGCATGGGTGTAAACGGATTCACCCATTCATAACCCTACATACCTGGGGAAGATATGATTTTACCACTCCTTGATTGCCCAATGAAAGATTTAAGGAAAAGGAACTTGATTACCTCTCTAGCTCTCTAACTTTTCATGCATGAGTAAGAATGGCCTAAAATGAACTTACCCCTCTTAAAACTCATCATTCATAGCTTAAAACGACATACTTTAGGCTTTATGATCATAGGAATTACGGAAAAGCCCTTACCAAATTCCCAAAAAATAACTGACTGTCAATTCCCACGAGGGATTGGATGACTCGTTACCCAAGACCACGACTCATGGCATCAGTCATCGAGTGCATTGTCCAATAGTACATCTAGGGCTCGTCACAGGGGACCTCACGAGTCGTTACTGGTGACCACGACTCGTGGTCACCACCCACCCTCCTCACTCCCCAAATTTCAAATCATATCTAACCGGCCAACCATGGCTCATCCCACGAATCGTGGTGACCAACCACAACTCATGGTGACCATTCATAGTGTACACTGCCAAGTTTCCTTCATTTTCCCTTAACCCTTGCCTACGACTGAACGAGTCATGGTGACTGCCCACGACTCATGGTCAAGTCTGTGGGGACTTGCAAAACCTAAAATTTTAACTCACACCCTGAGCCTCACCAGGAGTCTCCTCATGACTCCTGGTCTACCCACGAGTCACAAAATGACTTGTTCTGTGACCTGGTGCCAGATTTCCATTTTTCTTTGTTCAACTCCTAGGTCTGATCTTTGGGCTTTCGGGGTATAACAATATCTCCCCCTTGGGAATATTTGTCCTCGAATGTTGGAAACCATACAGAAAAGCAGAGAAATGCAATCATCATACTCAAATACTGATCATTTAAGCTAAAAACTGACGGAATGACTAACTCCGATACAAACTACATGGCTGAACTGAATTCATGAATCATATACACATCCACATACATGAAAGAAACTGAGGCACAAGAACTGAACATAAAAACTAAATAGAGTACTAGGGCAAAAACTGATACCTCAAGTTGGAACTGAGCCGGTAGATAATAAATGCAGGTATCTAGCCATCATGTCCGCCTCGTCTTCCCTCGTAGCTCCATCCACGTGTTGATTCCTCCATAAAATTTTAAATGAAGCTACTTCCTTGTTTCTTAGCCTTCGAACCTGACGATCTAGTATTTTGACTGGAACGTCTTTATAATTGAGGCTCTCTTTCACACCGACACTGTCCACTGGGACAACTAGAGCTAGATCGCCCAAACACTTCTTTAAGAGCGATACATGAAACACAGGATGCAACAGAAGCTAATTCAGAGAGCAACTCTAATTCATATGCCACCTTGCCAACTCATTTCACAATCTGGTAGGGGCAACATAACGAGGACTGAGTTTTCCTTTCTTTCCAAACCTCATCACCCCCTTAATGGGAGACACCTTTAGAAACACCCAATCATCCACTTCGAACTCAAGTTCTCTCCTCCTCACATCGGCATAGGACTTTTGGCAACTTTGAGCTGTTTTCAACCTGTCCCCGTATGAGCTGAACCTTCTCCATAACCTCATGGACCGAATCTAGTCCTATCACTGAAGCTTCACCATCTTTGAACCAGCCAATAGGCGATCTACATCTTCGCCCATAGAGAGCCTCAAACGGGGCCATCTGGATACTGGAATGGTAGCTGTTATTGTATGCAAACTCGATAAGAGACAAATGATCATCCCAACTACCTTTGAAGTCGATCACACATGCTCTCAACATGTCCTCGAGAGTCTTAATTGTTCATTCCGCTTGACCATCTGTTTGCAGGTGAAATGTTGTACTGAGCTTAACCTGAGTGCCAAGTCCTTTTTGAAACGACCTCTAAAACTGATAGTAAATTGAGTACCCTTGTCTGATATGATGGACAAGGGCACTCCATGCATCTGAACTAGCTCCCAGATGTATTATTTAGCATAATCCTCCCCAAAGTCGGACCGGTAGAAAATGAGCAGCTTTGATCAACCTGTCTACGACAACCCAAATGGAGTCATATTACCGACGAGTGCGGGGAAACCCTGTGATGAAGTCGATATTGATTTCTTCCTACTTCCAAGTAGGAATACTGATATCCTAAAGCACACCTCCTAGTTTTTTATGCTCAACTTTCACTTGCTAACAGTGTTGGAACTTAGCTACAAATTCTGCGATGTCTTTCTTCATGCCATTCCACCAATAGACTTCCCGTAAGTCATGGTACATCTTGGTGGCACCTGGATGGATTGAATACTTGGAACCGTGAGCCTCTTGAAACATCTGATTTCTCAAATCATCAACGTTCAGAACACACAAGTGACCCTAGTACTGAATCACACCATCTTCCCCTTTGGAGAAGACCTCTACCTTTTGATTTTGAACGGCTTCCTTTAACTTTACCAAAATGGGATCCTCGTCTTGTCTAGCTTTTACATCAGTCACCAAGGATGATTCTGATCTACTCTGAAAAATAACACCACCATCGGTCAAGTCCACCAACCGAACTCCCAACCTTGTAAGTCGATGCACATCCTTCACCAGCTCCTTTCTCCCCTCATCAACATGGAACACACTCTCTATAGAGAGTCTACTAAGTGCGTCTGCTACTACATTGGGGAGTCTACTAAGTGCGTTTGCTACTACATTTGCCTTGCCTGGATGGTAAAGGACACTCATGTCATAATCCTTAAGTAGCTCCAACCACCTCATTTCCCGTAGATTGAGGTCCTTCTGGGTAAACACATATTGTAGACTCTTATGGTCCATAAAAACATCTACATGGACCCCATACAAATAGTGTCTCCATATTTTCAAGGCGAATACTAACGCTGCCAACTCTAGATAATGAGTCAGGTAGTTCATTTAATGCACTTTCAGTTATTTAGAAGCGTAGGCTATAACTCTTCCATGCTGCATCAATACACACCCAATTTCGATCCTCAATGATTACAATACACCGCAAACCCATCGGTACCTTCCGGTAGAGTTAACACAGGTGCTGAGGTAAGTCGAGTCTTCAACTCCTGAAAGCTTCTCTCACAAGCATCCGACCATTGGAATTTCACTTTCTTTTAGGTCAATATGGTCAATGGCGCTGCAATAGATGAAAATCCCTCAACAAATCTTTGATATTTCCCGGCTAAACCTAAGAAACTCCTAATATCTAAAGGATTCACTGGTCTAGGCCAATTCTTCACCGCTTCTATTTTCTGAGAATCCACCCTTATGCCCTCACTTGATACCACATGGCCGAAAAACACCACTGAGTACAACAAATACTCGCACTTGTAGAATTAAGCATATAATTAGCGATCCTAGAGAGTCTATAACTATCACAACCTGAACCGAGGCTCGCGTCGCAACACAGGACAAGGAGCCCCGAGAGACTCCAAGTCAACCCATGGCATGAACATACTCCAACTCAATTACTAAAACTGAAGAATCAACATAATAAACTTAGCAGAAGTCTGAAATAAACATAACATCATAATACACAATTTGAAGTTGAATACATGTTTTTGGTCTGAAAAGCCTCTAAACAGATGAGTTGATGGGACAAGATCCCTACTAACTCGATAAAGTTGAAAACTGAAAATACATAGAGAAATATGAATAAGCATGGTCCGCGAGAGATGAGGACTCACCAACAAACATAAGATCCTATCTCAGAAGACTACTATGAACGGGGTTGAGTTTGAGTGTCGAGTCTTGTATCATGAAACGATACAACATGGAGTATGCGGTTAGTATCTGGAATGTACTGAGTATGCAAGGTAAGTAAAACCTCTCAAATAAGTAAAATCATTTAAGAACATGCATAATGTAAAACATAAAAAATAAGAATCTGAGAGTAGGGCTTGCATGCATTCTTTTTTAAATCATGGTCTCATCATATCATAACATAACATCATAACTGAATCAATTGACTCAAAGCTGAAATCTGATAGTAATGAGTAAAACTGAATATTGAGTCAAACCTGCTTTAGAACATATATAGATATATAAATCTTATGAATGACGAACATGCATAACTGAAATCATGAGGAACAATGGGAGATTCGTTTTTTAACCAACATACCATGATAGAGCCTATGTGGTACCAACTATCACACTCAAGTGGGAAGAGCCATCCAAAGCCTTCCAGGACTAGGGACGATACCATGATATCAATATAAAGCTCATGGATCAATAGGCCAGGGGATAGCTCACAAGGGAGGTCCCAAAGTAATATATATAAGTATAAACCTATGTTGGCGCATAGTTTTGAGGCATAGTTTCACGATTTGAACGTACACCCGGATAGTAGACACGAACAAGGGACCCCGAGAGACCCCAAGTCGACCCATGGCACATGCATACAACTAATCTCAGTCAAATAAGTGGAATGATAATAAAAAACATAGTGGAAACCTAATTATAGAATAACATAAGGAAATATTGGACATATACATAGCTGAGTATTACATACTTGTCTGAAAGCCTCTAAAACATAAGATGGGTTGATGGGACAGAATCCCAACTAACCCGACCAATACTGAAAAATAAATAACTTGAAAGTCTGTCAAACGGCCCTCAGAACATGAGGACTCACCAATAAGCTGAAAATGTAAGCTGAGATGGACTAAGGGTGAGGATGAGCCTGAGATCCTGAACTTGCATCATGAAATGATACAGCATAGAAAGTATGCGGTCAGTACGTGGAATGTACCGAGTATGCAGGGAAAGTAAAACAGACATTTTAGAGTGAATAAAACTCATAAATAAATATAAGACAAGGACATCATGCTTACATCAAAATCTTCGTAACAAAACATAAGGCTCAAGACTATCAAATCATTCATAATCATTCAATTCATAATCGTAAGTAAACTTTATCAAAACATAACTTGAGCCAATAACATAAACATAACAATGCATAAAACATGCAGAACAATGGGAGGACTCGTCATAACCGACACCATCATGGTAGAGCCTTTCATGATGCCCCAACTATCTCACCCAAGTGGGCAGAGCCGACCCCGGCTTGCCAGGCGAGGGTCGTGCATTAGGCGTGATATCACATTTGAGGGGATCATCATCATTACAATATATCATTAGAAACCCATAGTGGCACGTGGTTATGAGACACCGGTGTAGTCCTTTGATGTCGGGTGTTCGGCTTGTGGTGACTACACGCAAGTGCACGTGATCGAACAAGTAGTAAAGTGGCTTAAGTAAAGCCAAGTATCGATCCCATAGGGACTGAGCTACGGTACTAATTAACTTAAGTGTTAATGAACTATATCTTTAAGAATGCAAACAACCAAATAAATAATATTTTGAGAGTTTGAGTTTACTAATTAATAAGAATCTAAGGAAAAATTATAAAGTAAGTCTGAACAATAGTAATGAGCAAGCTGAGGTTAAAATGAACATGCAGGGAATTAATTTATCAATACAATTCAGTTAATCTTTCCTTCGGTTGCTAGTCAAGAATCATTGCCTATGGATTGGAACTTTCGACTCCTATCCAACTTAAGAATCATGAGCCTTAATCTACATTTCTGTGATAAAAGAATTTCATGTTCTAGTCATACATTCCCGATTCCTCAATTGACTAATATGACTTTCAGATATATTTCTATTCTGAATGTAAATCAATTTTCAATTTTCCAAACTAAGAAGAGATCATATCCTACCAATTCACATCTTTCCAATTTCTTTCCTTTTCAAAATCAAAATTGGATTTTTTAGATATAAATTAACATTGGCCAAACATTGATGCAGTAAGAACAAGAATTGATAGAACAACCATTGAAGAAAAGATGAAAACTGAAATGATCAACAATTACATTCCACTACAATTCTTAACCTCAGCAAGAAGTGAATTTAGCCACTCATTTGTTGATTAAACATCATCAAATAAGTATAATTCATACAAACAATTGAGATAAAAGAGGAAGAGATAGAGAAGAACCCTAGAATTTTCGTCTCCTCAACTGCCTGTAACCCACGTTCTTGCTCAACCAAGTCACAATGTTTAAAATAAAACCTAAGTGTGCTATTTATACTGTTGAGAATTTTTCCTGAAATAACAAGCAACGTGGCACGGAGTGTATCGCGGAGCACTCCCTCCGTGCCACGGAGGTATCGCGGACCCTCACTAGAATTCGGCTCCTCAGCAATTTCACCTCAGCGTGCCACGGCCTACATCGCAGAGCCTAGCCAACGTGACACGGTGCTATCGCGCACCTACACTGGAAATTGATGTCCTAGTTAATTGTACTCAACGTGACACGGAGTGCATCGCGTAGCACTGCCTCCGTGTCATGGAGGTAATGCAAACCTCCACTGGGAATTGCCAAATTTAATTCACCCAAGGCAGAATGCCTCCACGATGGCAGCGTGACACGGCTCCATCACGGAGCCCTTATTTTTGCTGCTCTTCCTTGTCCTTTTTCCCTCCTTGTTTCCAAGTCCATTCCCGATTTTACCAACATGTATCTTAGCTTCCCAAAATTCCATTTTACCTGCAAAACAACACTAATCATGTTGGTTTGTATAAATTCACAATTAACTACAAATCACATGAGAATGTACACAATCACAATAGACAAACAAGTCGAAATGAAGCATTTGAGTATCACTTGGGCATGCAATTCTTCTCAAGATCACTTACCCCACGCTTAAAACCCTTTTCGTCCGCAAACAATATTCTCACATCTCATGCAATTGACACTCACGCATAGCTACTTTGGCTCAACAATTCAAGCTACGGCTATACCAATTATTTAATATAGCAAATCATCAAGAAAACATTCATGGTCTCATCAATACAATGAATTACATCACATTAAGATCTCCTAAGCTCAAGAATCAATTCTCGATCTTGGCAAACCCGTGCAAATCAACTGATCAAGACATCCGACTCGAAATTAATATCTCGTCAAGCATGTGCCCTCACAACACAAGAGAAATACCCCATTTGCTATCATATGATTTCCAAAGCACTACATGTTGGGGTATATGAATACAATTTCGCTCTCTCTCCCAAAGAATTCACATGCATCATGTCATGAACCATAGGCTTGCCTCTAGTGTATTGCTCCACTAATATAAGGACGAGTGATGTAAGATCATGTAGGACTTAACGGTTTGTAATGTAAGCTAAGGAACTAGCAAATACTAGACTAACCAATAAAAGCAACTAGCTTCCATAAGCGCTTTTCAATACATCCCACCATCATTACGGCCATTTTTTTTCCTTCATTCTCCCATTCTTGGAGAAATTTTTTCTTTGTTTTTGTTCCCATTTCTTTAAGCACACTTGACTTACTAGCAAAGATTAGTTATACATCTTTATTTTATTTAATTTCAGCAAGTGCACCTTTGACATTTTCATTAACTTTCACCACTTCCGCTTTTCCTTCTTTTTCACAATTCTCACTCCTTTACACTATGGGAAAATTATTTTTTCTTGAGCGCTTAACAGTTTTGAATCAAATTCACGGCTAATGAAAAGAAGGGATTAAGCTTGGTTTGTACCTCTTCAAAGAAAGAAAAAAAATAGGCTAAAGGCTCAATGGGGCTAACTAGGATGTACATTCAAGGTAGGTATGATAATGGAGAAACTTTTGATTTAATTAAAGAAATGTCTACATCCTTTCCCACAATACACATCTTTCATTTCGTTTAGTACACACACCAGGCAAGTTCTAGACACTTCACAATAGCATGGAATAATCGAAACCTCACCTCACACTCATTGCACATGCTCAACTCAAGACATATTCACAAACTCTTCAATCAGCTAATTACAAGAATTCACTATTAAGCCTCGATCACACCGAATTGAACTCTTTGGCCTAGGTATCTCAACATGTTTACACATTTGCATGCTTTCATACGAATCACCTTTGCATCTTAATATCATGTACAACACATAACAAGAATTCTGAACCATGAAGTAGTGACACGTTTGGGAAACAAACAAAAGAAAGAAAATAAAGAAAGAAAAAACTACTCCTATCGACTACATTTCCCTTAAGACGGTCGTCATCCATCCATCATAGGAAACAGTCACTATCTATGACTCCGGTTCAATAGGACTATTCTCAGTAAAAGCACCAAAAACAAAGGCCGAGAAACCCAACATAAAAGAAATTTAACAAAAAATTTTAAAAATTTTGATAGAAAACAAAAATATTTACACAAGAACCAACCAACAACAGCTCAACACAGCACACAAAGTCATAGGGTCACATTTTTCATAGGCACAACAACACAAAACATAAACATAAAAAAAATGAAGAAGCTGGTGCCTAACTACTCCCACCCCACACTTAAACCGAACATTATCCCCAGTGTTCACATAATTTCAACATATCACAAAGGTGGGTGGTGAAACTCCCTAATCAATCGAAGTATTCAAATTCTTCATCAGGTGTCGTTGCCTCGTCTCCCATATCAGAATCGCCCCTGCTGTCCTCGTATGACTCAATATCTGAGTCCTCACGGTGTGTCTCCTCATCAGTGGGGACATCATCATCTACAGGCTCTACAAATGCGGGCCCCACTCTATATAGAGCTCGGGCATTCTCACCGAATGGGTAATCCAGCTCGAGCTGCCACAACTCATCCTCTGTTGCCGGCCTCCCGCCAATGCGCAGCTGCAACATCTACATCTCGTACATGCGGGCCATATACTGGTCATCCCGAGCATGTCGCTCGGCTAGTGTGAGCACTGGCCCATGAGTAGTGTCAGGTGCCTTGGTTTTGGTGACATCCAAGGCATGCCTTTCAATTTGTGGGATTTAATCCAGGGCCTCTTCCTCGATATCATGGCCCCTCAGAAACGTGGTAAGCAAACCACCAAACCCATATTTGTACCCTTGATGCAGTCGGGCTTTCTTCATGGCAGAGATGATCACCACCCCAACATTTATTTCAAGCCCCTTCATCAAGGCATACACCAAGCAGACTCGGTCCCGGGTGACATCTATCATGTGCACCCCCGGGATTAAGCATGAGCACATAATTTTCAGCCAGATCCTAGCTTCCCTGTTCATCTACGAGTAGGGAAACGTCTGGTGGTAGCCCCTCTCCTTGTGCCTGCTCCACCTTGCTGTCGAACGGGCTCCACATAGAGTGCATCTGATGTCTGCATAAGGTGGAGTGATGTTCAGCTGCCAGAGGACATGGGCGTCTGTGTCCCGCGCCCCCAATATAACATTCAAGTGACGGGGCTCAAAAGTGACAACCTGCCCCCTGATTTTGACGGTGTGACTGCGGAGGGTCGAGTTCCAGTTGGCATATAACTCCCGAATGAGATGGAGATTGCACTCCCTGGGCTCTTCGAAGATGAAGTTAAGCCCAGCGGTGTCAATCCGGTGTACAATCCGCGGGAATTCCTGTGCCAGCGGTTCCCGTGCTATATGCTCTTCCGGGAAGTATTTGATTTCTTTGTGTTTTGCATACCACTTCTTCCCTTCATCAGTCACCCATCAGGTTCCTTATTGTCGGTGTTGGCCTCGCGGAACCGCTGATGCTGCTGGAACTGCTGTTCCCAATAGTATTCTTTTTCTGCCGGCGCTCGATGTGGATGTGCCCTTCCTTTTGTCTTGTCTGCCTGACATTGTTCCTGCACATTTAACATACAATGCCAATGTTATTCAAATCATAACTAGCTACAACTAAGGTTGGGTTTAATTGGATCACCCCACACTTAGTCTTTAGCCGCACTCCAAACAATTTGACAAGACATTTATGCTTTCCCAATATTTAACATTCAACATGCTTAGTGCCTTCATATAAGTCGATTGAACAATTAGTATGTACTACTCAGACTTCGTACAATGAATAAAAGTATTACCATCGATTCCATTACATCATCATAACACTTAGCCAAATTTTTGTTCTCAAAAACCTATGCAATTCACCAATTTCATTCTCCCGAAAATCCCTTATCTACTTAGCATATTAAACATTAATCACAACATAATTCAATTCACCCAACATGCACAACCCAATTTTGTTCAACATTTCAAACAATTTTAGTCTTCTTCATATTCAATTTCCAACCCTAGCCACCAATTTCGCAAAAATTCAATAACATATGCATTCGTCGAGTTCTTATACTCACAAAGATACTATGAACATCAATCAATCATAACTTAAATGAATTCAGGCTTAATTCTCACTTAGGGCAAGGTTCAATCACTACACATGTTCAAGAATTGAAAATTCAAGAAAAAATGAGGTAAAGTTCAAGATCATACCTTTAATCTGATAAAATTGAAGAAAAGTTGAAGAAAATGGTGCCTAGGTACGTGTCGTGTTGGGGGAGAAGGGAATTTGGGGTGTTGGTTGCGGAGGGAAGGGAAAATACAGAAAGAAATGAGGAAAATCGGGGTTTTAAAGTGATATTTCACGCAGGTTACCCGGCAACCCGGTGTGACCCGACGCGAAATAACACTCAACGTGTCACGGAGGGTAACGCGGAGCACCCCCTCCGTGAAAAGGAGCCATCGCGCCAGTGTTCTGGATTTTTAAAAAAATCCGGAACACTCTTCAACGTGTCACGGACGGTAACGCGAAGCACCTCCTCCATGACACGGAGCCATCGCGTAGGCTCACTGTAATGTGCCAATTTTTAATTTTCTCATCTCGATTTTTTTTTCCTTTGCACTTCTTTGCATTTTTGCCCTCCGTTCCACCTGAAAATCATTTCACCAAAAGAAATTGGTTAGAATTCATAGGTTTCAATGCAAAAATATTTTTTTTTATTTTTTATTTTTTCTCTTTTTTTGTTTGTTTTTTTTCTCAAATATTTCTACACATCTATTACAACAATTTCACGAGTTACCTCCCATGCAGCGCCTGATTTACCGTCGCGCATCGACGTCATTCATTGCTCAATCATCCTCTAGAGTGATGGACGTCTTCTCTCGAATAACGTCCTCACCCCAATAATGATTACATCGCTGCCCATTTACTAAGAACGTGGCACTTCTATCTTCTTGCCACAACTCCACTGCCCCGTGCGGGGTCATTCTTACCACCTCAAACGGCCCTGACCATTTGGACCGCGATTTTCCTGGAAAAAGCCTCAATCTTGAATTGAATAGCAATACTTTCGGCCCTGGCTCAAAGATCCGATGCACCATATGCTTATCGTGCCACCTCTTTGTTTGTTCTTTGTAGCCCTTGGCACTTTCATAGGCATGCCAACGAAACTCATCATGTTCGCTGAGTTGCATCAGCCTCTTCTTCGCCGCTAACTCTAGATCCATGTTCAATTTCCTCACGGCCCAGAAAGCTCGGTGTTCTAGCTCCACAGGCAGATGACACGCCTTTCCATACACCAATCTGTATGGAGAAGTCCCAATTGGTGTCTTGTACGCAGTTCTATAAGCCCACAACGCGTCATCGAGTGTTCTTGACCAATCACTACATTGTGCATTCACTGTCTTCTGTGGAATCTGCTTTACTTCTCTGTTCGACACCTCCACTTGCCCACTAGTTTGGGGATGATATGTTGTTGCTACCTTGTGGCACACCCATACTTAGCTAGCAAATTCTTGAAACTTGCATTTACAAAATGAGCCCCTCCATCACTGATAATGGCTCGGGGTGTCCCGAACCTGGTGAAAATGTGCTTTTTCACAAATTTTTTTACCACCTTGTTGTCATTCCTGGGGAAAGCTGTTGCTTCAACCCACTTTGATACATAATCAACGACTACTAAAATGTAACGATTACCAAATGTCGGTGGGAACGGGCCAATGAAATCTATACCCCATACATCAAAGATCTCCACTGCTAATATCTGCCGCAGTGGCATCTCCTGCCTTCTACCAATTGAGCCTATTCTTTGAAATCTATCGCACATTTTTAAGTATTCCATAGAGTCTCTAAACAGTGTAGGCCAAAAGAAACCTGACTGTAGCACCTTGTGCGCTGTCCGCTCGCCTCCGTGGAGCCCTCCATACAATGAAGACTGACAACTCCTCAATTCTTCTGCAATCTGGCTCTCCAGGATGCATCTTCTCATCACCTGATCCGGTCCCTGCTTAAACAAGTACAACTCATACCAAATATAATACCTGCAATCATGTCTCAACTTCTTTCTCTGCTGAGCCATAGCCTCATGTGGATAGACTCCACTCACTAGCAAATTCACAATGTCTGCATACCAAGGGATTTCAGCTTCCCTTATTTCCAAGCACTTCTCATCCGAGAACTCTTCTTTGATGTTGTCACCTTCCTTCACATGCGACCGGCTTTCCAATCGCGATAGGTGATCTGCCACTTGATTCTCGCTCCCCTTTCTGTCCCGAATCTCTAGGTCAAACTCTTGTAACAACAAGATCCATATGATCAGCCTGGGCTTTGCATCCTTCTTGTTAAACAACTACTGAATCGCTGCATGATCGGTATACACCACTACTCTAGAACCCACCAAGTAGGACCTAAATTTATCAAATGCGAACACCAATGCTAGCATCTCCTTTTCAGTGACTGTATAATTGGCTTGGGTTGCGTCAAGTGTTTTGCTTGCATAATAAATGGAATGAAACATTCTATTCCTCCGCTGCCCCAATACAGCTCCCACAGCCACATCGCTTGCATCACACATTAATTCAAATGGTTGTTCCCAATATGGAGAAATGAGAATAGGTGCTTCTATCAACTTCTGTTTCAACTCCTCGAATGCTTTAACACAATCCTCATCAAACTCGAAATTCACCTCTTTTTCTAGCAACCTGCATATTGGTATAGAAATTTTAGAGAAGTTCTTGATGAACCGTCTGTAGAACCCTGCATGTTCGAGAAAACTACGAACACCCTTCACTGACACAGGTGGTGGTAGCTTTTCAATAACCTCGATCTTTGCACGATCGACTTCCAATCCCTTGCAAGACACTTTATGGCCAAGGACGATACCCTCCTTGACTAAGAAATGACATTTCTCCCAGTTGAGTACAAGGTTGGATTCTTCACAACGAGCTAGCACCCTGTCAAGATTCTGCAAACAAGTAGCAAACGAATTACAAAAAACAGAAATATCATCCATAAATACCTCAACGAAATCTTCCACCATATCGTGGAAGATCGCTATCATGCATCTCTGGAATGTGGCGGGTGCATTGCATAAACCAAATGGCATCCGCCTGAAAGCATATGTCCCATAAGAACATGTGAAAGTAGTCTTCTCCTGGCCCTCCGGTGCTATGGCTATTTGATTATAGCCAGAATACCCATCAAGGAAACAGTAATATTCTTGACCTGCCAATCTGTCCAATATCGGATCAATAAACGGGATAGGATAGTGATCTTTTCTTGTGGCCTCATTGAGCTTTCTGTAGTCCATGCAAATCTGCCAGCCTGTGATTGTGCGTGTAGGGATCAGCTCATTTTTCTCATTGGTGACCACGGTCATCCCTCCTTTCTTTGGGACACACTGAATGGGGCTGACCCATTCGCTGTCTGAAATAGGATAGACCACACCTGCATCAAGCCACTTAATCACTTCCTTCCTAACCACATCCTTCATCATCGGATTCAACCTACGCTGATGTTGTACAGTTGGCTTTGCTCCTTCCTCCATGAAAATTCTGTGTGTGCAAAAAGCTGGATTGATACCCCGAATATCTAACATTTGCCAGCCCATTGCTTTCTTCCTCCTCTTGAGCACCACCAATGCATCCTTTACCTGTGCCTCCATCGATTCTGAGGAGATGATGACTGGCAAGGTGTCATCTTCCCCTAGAAAGACATATTTCAAATGTGGAGGCAATGTTCTCAACTCCAGTTTTGGTGCTTCCTCAATAGATGGTTTTGGCAATGGTTCCAGGGACCTCATCAATGGCTGAAAATCTTGCTTCCTGAGATACCATCTTGATTCATTTAGCATTTGCACCATCTCATAAGTATCTCTATCTCCAAAATGATCGGAGCTCATCAACGCTCTCTCCAATGGATCTCGAGAATCAACAATCTGAAGAATTTCTTCTTGGTTTAGCACATTGATTGCTGAAAGCTCCTCATAGATGGTCGGAAGCTTCATGACCTTATACACATCAAATACCTCCACTTTGTTATGCGCTCGCATGGTTAGCTGGCCTGTAGCTACATCAATCAAAGCTCTCCCGGTTGCCAAGAAAGGACATCCCAAAATAAATGGGACTTCCGCATCCGGCTCAAAATCTAAGACAATAAAATCCACCGGGAAGATGAGGGAGCCCACTTGCACCAGCACGTCCTTCACAATGCCATATGGTCTGGACAAAGAACGGTCTGCTAGCTGCAAGATCACTGTAGTTGGTCTAGGACTGCCCAACCCCAACTTCTTGAACACCGATGTCGGCATCAAGTTTATGCTCACTCCCAAATCACATAATCCGCGAGCTCGAATTTGAATTGTAAAGCTCCTAGGGTCCTTGAACTTTGTTGGCAACCAGTTCTGAATCCGAGAAGTGCACTCCTCAGTAAGCGCCACCGTAGCATACTCCGTCAACATGCTTTTGTTGGCTACGATGTCCTTGATATACTTTGCATATTTAGGCACTCCCTGCAAAACATCAACCAAAGGTAAATTAATGTGTACCTGTTTAAGCACCTCCATGAACTTTTTAAAACAAGCTTCCTCCTTGTGTTTCTTTAATCTCTGAGGGAACGGGGGTGGTGGTCTTGCTGCCTCGGCTGCCTTCTCCTTCCCCCTCTCATCATCATGTTCCCTATCTTTTTCCACTGCTCCTGATTGCTGAGGTGATCTTTCTGGTTCCACCTCCTTGAGTTGTACTCCACTCCTTGTGGTCACTACATTGACCGACTTGGGATTCGGGTCAGTGTCACTCGGTAGTCCTCCTCTGGGCCTGGTGTTTTGAGCTCCATCTATTGTCAAAAATGGTACTCCAATGCCTTTGTAGCTAACTGCTGGTTTTTTAAGTCTGTCGCTAATTTCACATAATTGTCCGGCTGGTTTGGTAGGGGTTAAAAACCGACACGCAAGTGCACGTGGTCAAACAAGTAATAAAGTGGCTAAGTAAGCCAAGTATCGAACCAAGGAGACTCTGGATAAGTAAAACTGCTTAACTATACTATATTCTAGCTTTACTTCTAATTATGCTGACAACAACGTAACCAAAAGTTAAATAATTTTTGTTTATAAATTATATACTAAAACTATCAACAACTATTTACTGTGAATTGAAACTATGGATATGAGCATGTCAAGGTTAAGAACAAGTAATGAACTTGATTATCATCATAATTCGGTTATTCTTCTCTTCTAGTTGCTAGCCAAGAACATTAGCCAAGAGATTAAAACTCTCGTATTTAATTCTCACTTAAGAATCATAAACCATTCGTCTACATTTCTGTGATCAAATGCAATTTATGACCTAGCAATACAATTCCGGTTCCTAAATTGACTAATACGGCTTTCAAGTATATTTCTATCAGGAAAGCACATCAAAACCCAATTTTCCCAAATCAAGTTAAGAACAATACCCTATTAATTCACAACTTTCCAATTTCTTGCTCTCTCGAGTGAAATTGGACTTTTTAGATGTACATTAATGTCGGCCACACACTAATGCAGTAGAAACAAGAATTAATAGAACAACATAGAAGAAGAAGATGAAAAACCATACAATTCAATAATCAAAATTCATCACCATTGTTCATAACCTCAGCAAGGAAGAGAATTAGCCACTAATTTGTGGATTAATCATCCTAAAACAAGTGTTAATCATACAAACAATTGATTGAAAGAAGAAAGGAAGAGAGAAAATCCCTTAGCTTTTTCGTCCCTCAACTGCCTCTAACCCACGTCCTTGCTCCACCAAGTCTGAATTATGAAAAATGAACTTAAGTGTTCTATTTATACTAGTGGGAATTTTTCCCGGATTAACAAGCAACGTGTCACGGAGGCCAACGGGGAGCACTGCCTCCGTGACACGGCGTGGACGCGGACCCTCACTGGAAATCCAGGGTCCGGGAATATAGCCTCAACGTGGCATGGAGGCCAACGCGGAGGCTTATCTCCGTGCCACGGAGCTGTCGCGTGGCTTCACTGGAAATTGCCAATTAAATCACCCTCCAGGCAGTGTGCCTCCGCGATGGTAGCGTGGCACGGCTCCATCGCGGAGCCCCTTTACATTGCGCATTCCAATGTCTTTTCCGTGCTCGCATCCAAGTCCAACTCCGATATTGTTCCAACATGCATTTTGCTCCTCTAAATCATATTTTACCTACAAAACAATGCTAATCATGTTGGTTAGTATAAATCCACATTTTATTACCAATTACATGAAAATGTATACACATTGCATAACAAACAAGGCAAAAATGATACGTTTGAGTATCACTTGGGCATATAAATCTACCCAAGATCGCTTACCCCACACTTAAATCCTTGTTCGTCCTCGAACAACACATACACAACTCATGCAAATTACATCCCAACCTTCGCCACTATGGTGCGACAATTTACGCTACGGTCATACCGATCATTCAATATTGTAAATCATCAAGAAAACATGCATGGTCTTAACAATGTAATGACCTTTAATACATCAAGACATCCTAGCCTTCAAGAATCGACTCTTGATATCGGCAAACTCATGCAAATCAGCTAATCAAGATATCCGACATGAAAATCAATCTTTCATCAAACATGTGCCCTCACAACTCAAGAGAATCTTCCCCTTTATGTTCATGCAACACACAAACATTCAAGTAGGGGCATATAAAAATTAATTTCACTCTCTCTCCCAAAAGAATTCACATGCATCATGTCATGACCCATAGGCTTTCCCTTAGTGTATTACTCCACTAATATAAGGAAATGCAATGTAAGATCAAATAGGACTTTAATGGGTTGTAATGGAAGCTATGGAACTAGTATATATTGGATTAGCCAATAATAGTCACTAGCATCCTTAAGCGCCTTTTCAACACATTCCCATCAACTCATGGACATTGTTTCTCTCTTTTCTTTTTCCATCATCCCCTTCATGTTGGTTTACTTTCGTACTGCCCATTTCATCAAACACACTTGACCCAATACAAAGGGTTTTCATGTACCCTCAATATCATTTAATTATGATGAGTGCACCCTCCACCTTTTTCTTTTCTTTCCTCACTCTGCTTTTCTTTTTCTTTTCACCCTTCTCACTCTTTGACACTTTGGGAAAAATTTTTCTTTTCTTCTTAAGCGCTTAAGAGTTTTGTATAGACTTTACGGCTCATGAAAAGAAAGAATAAAGCTTAGTTTATACATTTTTGGACAAAAGAAGGAAATAATCGGCTAAAGGCTCAACGGGCTGACTAGGGTATACGGTCACATAAAAATGAGAGTATGACACGAAAAAAATAGAAACTCTCGGTTAAAAACAAAGAAATGCCTACATCCTTTCTAACACTACACCTCCTTCATTTCGTTTTGTACACACACCAGGCAAGTTCTAGACACTTCACAATAGCATGGAGTAACAATACCTCACTTCACACTTCATGCACATGCTCGATTCAAGATGCATTCACAGACTCTTTAATTAGCCAATTACATGAATTCAAAACTAAGCCTCAATCACACCGAATCGAATTCTACAGCCTAGGTAACTCAACATATTTACAAAATTGCATACTTTCAAACGAATCACTTTTACATTTTGAACATCAGTTACAACACGCAACCAAAATTTCACAACCAGATAGTAACTACATGTTCAGTGATGCAATCCACCAAAAGAAAAAAACTTAAAATAAATTAAATCACTACTCCTACCGACTACATTTCCCTTAAGACGGTCGTCATCCATCCATCATAGGGAACGGTCACTAACTATGACATCGGTTCAATGGGACTATTCTCGGTAAAAGAACCGAAAACAAACTCCGAGAAACCCAAAAATAAAAATAAAAATTGAAAAATTTTTCCAAAACATCGATCATTTCGATGGAAAAATATTTACAAAAGATTTTAATATGTACAAAATATTTTCGCAAAATTTTGAAAATTATCGATCATTTCGATAGAGAAAATTTTTTTTACAAAATTTACAAAATTTACACTGGCAACCACAACCTTTCACAACACACATCATTTACCACAAAAATATATACTGATACAACACAAATCAGTTCACAACCACAGGGAAACATAAAAAACATACATGCAAAACAAAGGAAGAACATACAGCAGATTAGCCCAGGTCCCAGCACCTAGCTACTCCCCACCCCACACTTAAATCGAACACTGTCCCCAGTGTTCACAAAAATTAAAAAGCACAAAAATTTCGGGTGGTGGAACTCCCTGATCAGTCGAAATATTCGACTTCTTCATCCGGTGCTGCTGCCTCATCGGCCATGTCCCAGTCTCCTCCCTCGTCGTCATCGGACTCCACATCGGAGTCCTCCCGACGTGTCTCCTCGTCCGTGGGGACATCATCGTCAGTAGGCTCAACGAAGGCTGGTCCCACTCGGCAAAAAGCTCTGGCGTTCTCGCCAAATGGGTAATCCAGCTCCAGCTGCCATAATTCATCCTCTGTGGCTGGTCTCCCACCAATCCGAAGCTGAAGCATCTGCATACCAAACATCCGTGCCATGTACTGATCGTCACGAGCATGTCGCTCGCCCAATGTCAGCACTGGCCCGTGTGTGGTGTCGGGCGCCTTGGTTTTGGTCACATCCAGGGCCCTCCGCTCCAACTGCAGGATGTAGTCCAAAGCCTCTTCCTCAACGTCGAGGCCCCGGAGAAAGGTGGTGATGAGTCCGCCGAACCCATACCTGTGGCCCTGGTGCAGTCGGGCTCTCTTCATGGCGGATATGATAACCGCCCCATAATTAATCTCCAGCCCTTTCGTAAGGGCATACACCAGGCAGACACGGTCCCGGGTCACATCCGTCATGTGAACCCCCGGGATCAAGCATGAACACACTATTTTCAGCCATATTCTGGCCTCCCTGTTCATCTGTGAATAAGGCAGAGTCTGGTGGTAACCCCTCTCCTTATGTCTGCTCCATCGGGCTGTGGACCGAGCCCCACACAAAGTGCGTCTGATATCGGCGTATGGTGGGGTGATGTTCAGCTGGCGAAGAACGTGGGCGTCTGTGTCCCGCGCTCCAACGATGGCATTTAATTGCTGGGGTTCCAGAGTGACAATATGCCCTCTGATTTTTATTGTGTGGCTTCTGATGGCCGGGTTCCAATTTGCATAGAACTCCCGGACTAAATGTAGGTTGCACTCCTTGGGCTCCTGAAATATGAAGCTGACCCCAGCTGCCTCGATTCTCTGCACAATACAGGGGAACTCCTGTGCGAGTGGTTCCCGTGCAATATGCTCCTCAGGGAAGTACTTATTCTCCTTATGTTTAGCGTACCACTTCTTCCCTTCATCGGTCACCCACCTCGTTCCGTATTGGCGGCGCTGGCCGCGCGGAACAGCTGGTGCAGCTGGGACTGCAGTGCCCAATCTCATGCGTTCTCTCCCGGTGCCTGAAGTAGAAGCACCTTTACCCTTATCCAGCCCACTCGCCATTGTACCTGTCAACATAGATAAACAAGCACAATGTCAAGCTAAATACATGTTAACTTCGGCTAAGGTCGGGTTAAACTAAGTTTACCCCACACTTAGTCCTTAGCTACTTTTACGATACTACGGCAAGGATTACTTTATTTACACTAAAACAAACAACTATACAATTTATTGCTTAGTGCGTTTACAAAAATATTCGACAGTATAACTTTTAGGGTACTACTCAGACTTCATACAGCTAATCCCAATCCTACTATCGCTAGCAATTCAACCATCGCACTTAGCAACGAAAACAACAAACAAAAACAACGACAAAAATTCTATATACATACGAATCCAAATAATCAAACCAATTTGAACAATTGTCACCTTTTCCCCAAAACAGAGAATTCGTCATCTATTACCTTCAAACAATATTTACAATGACTTATCTCAATTCACAAACACACCCTGGCATATAATTCACCAATTTAGCAAGTTACCCAATTCGATTTCAACAACCCAAGCCCTATAAATCAATTTTACAATAACATTCGAATCATTCACGCAATCGACAAGTTCAAACGCTAATTACAACATTCCGAACATTTATCAATCAAAGAATAATTCAATTTCATGCTAAATTGCTAATTAGGGTGATATATCTCACCTCACATGCTCAAATTCGACTAAAATCGCCAGAAACTTGAGAGAAATGAGGAAAACATACCTTTACGTTGAATAACCGAAGAAACTTGACAAATTGTTTGCTTAGTAGCGTGGCACGTTGGTTGGGAGAGGGAACTTAGGTGTTTGGTCGCGGAGAAGAGAGAAAATGAGGGGAAAAGGGGTTTTTCGGGGTTTAAAATGAAGAAAAACACGCGGGTCACCCGGCAACCCAGTGTGACCCGGCACTAAATATAGGGCAACGTGTCACGGAGGGTAACGCGGAGCCCTTCCTCCGTGGCACGGAGCCAACGCCCCAGTGCACTGTCTCTTCATTTTATTCATTTTTTCATACCTTGCCTTTTCCTTCCCGATTCCATGCATATTTTTCTCCGGTTGACCTGAAAATCACCTTACTAAACAAAATTGGTTAGATTAATAGATTTCACTAACTAAAATGAAAAATACTAACTAAAACGAAAATTCTATACTAACTCAAGAAAAAGAAAAATTAAAATAAAAACTATTTACACTTTACTGAACAAAAGAAAAGAAAAGAAAATTATTTTTCACGGGTTGCCTCCCGTGCAGCGCCTGGTTTACCGTCGCGGCTCAACGTCCTTTATGCTCAATTATCTACTAGGGTGATGGACGATTTTTCACGATCATTGTCCTCCCCCCAGTAGTGCTCAACCTTATTAGGTGGTCTTCCTATCAACTCTCGGGATTCACTCATTTGATTAGCCTTCCCATGATCAATCACATTGATCATCGAGAGTTCCTCATTTACCATCGGGAGCTTGGGTGCTTTGTACACATCGAACACTTCTACCTTGTCATGTGCTCGCATTGTAAGTTGACCCGCAGCTACGTCAATTAATGCTTTTCCGGTTGCCAAAAATGGTCATCCCAAAATAAATGGGACTTCAGCATCTGGTTCAAAATCCAGAACAATAAAGTCGACCGGAAAAATAAGGGAGCCCACTTGCACAAGCACATCCTCAACAATACCATCTGGCCTAGCTAAGGATCTGTCTGCTACCTGCAAGATTACGGTTGTAGGTCTAGGACTCCCTATACCTAACTTCCTGAATACCGAAGATGGCATCAGATTTATGCTCGCCCCCAAGTCACCTAATCCACGAGCTCGGATACTCTGCCCAATAGTCAGCTGGATAGTAAAACTTCCAGGGTCTTTTAGCTTCGTAGGCAGTCTATTTAGGATCCAGGAAGTGCATTCCTCCGTCAAAGCTACCGTGGCATACTCAGTCAGACGACTTTTGTTGGCCACGATGTCTTTAATATATCTGGCATATTTTGGCACTCCCTGCAAGACATCAACAAGAGGTAAATTAACATGTACCTGTTTAAGCACCTCCATAAATTTCTTGAAACACGCCTCCTCCTTGTGTTTCTTGAGTCGTTGAGGGAACGGGGGTGGAGGCCTTTCTGATTCAGCTTCTTTGGTCTTCCCCTTATCAGAACTTTGTTCCTCCTCAACATCTGCTGCTCCTGACTTTTGAGGAGGTCTTTCCGGTTCCACCTCCTTCAACTGCAAACCACTCCTCGTGGTCACTGCATTCACCTGCTTCGGATTAGGATCCGTGTCGCTAGGCAGTCCTCCTCTGGGTATTGTGTTTTGGGCACTAGCAAATTGCCCAAATTGATACGCAAGAGCCTTGGTCGCTAATTGATTATTCTTCACTTCGGCTGCCAATTTAACATAGTCAGCCTGCAATTGCGCCTGATTAGCGATCATGGTCTTGAACATCTCCTCAATGGTAGGTGATGGTGGTGGAGGAGGGGCATTGTGATTTCTGAATTGGGATTGGTAGTTCTGTTGCCCTCCTTGATTCCTGTACATACCTTGACCCGAACTTTAGCCTTGTTGGTTGTTGCTACCCCACGAAAAATTTGGATGGTTCCTCCAATTTGAGTTGTAGCCACTACCAAACTGCTGCTGATTTCTTTGTGCATTGCCCACAAAGTTAACCGAATCTGGGTTTGCTCCACAGCACTCAGCTGAGTTCTCACTGCTACCACACACTTCACAGCACATTTGCTGGACCGCATTGACTGAAGCTGAAGGCTGGTTCAAGTTCATATTGCTGAAGTGGTTGTTTAACTGATTCTGCAAGGCAGCTATCTGTGCAGCGATAGCTGTAAATCCATCCACTTCAAGCACTCCTGCTGCTTTCTTTGCTCCACCTCGAGATGAATCTGCATTCCATTCTGGATTGCCCTGTGAAATTCGGTTGAGCAAAGTGTACAGCTCCTCATAAGTCTTTTCCAGCGCTTGCCCTCCAGCTGCTGAGTCTAACAAAATTTTAGTATGGGGTTCCAAACCCTCAATAAATGTGTGTACCAACACCTCATTGGACTGATGATGATGAGGAAAGTCCCGCAACATGGATTTAAATCTTTCCCAGGCTTGATACAAATTTTCTTCCTCCCTCTGTTTGAAACTTAGAATTTGACTTCTAAGTCTGGCTGTTTTACCAGAGGGAAAAAATCTTATCAAAAACTTCCATGCAAGATCATCCCACGTTGATATAGAATTTGGTGGTTCAACTTTTAACCACCTCTTGGCTTCACCAAGTAAGGAAAACGGAAATAGGGTGAGCCGAACATAATCAGGTGACACTCCAGCGGGTATATAAGTGTCACTTATCTCCAAAAAATTCTGGAGATGTTGTTGTGGGTCTTCATGAGGGAGACCGGTAAATTGCCCGCTTGTGTGCAAATGTTGCACCATGTTCTGCTTTAATTCAAATCTCCCTCCAGGCTCTGGTTTGCGGATACTAGAATGTACATTGTTGGCATGTGGGATTGCCACCTCGCGAACCGGCCTTGCTGCTGCTTCGTCGGGCACTAACACTGCCCTAACAACCGGTGGATTTTGTTGCTCCATAATAGACTGTCTGAGCAACTGCAGCTTCTTTTGTAGAGCTTCTCTGCGTTTACTATGAAATTCACGTTCAGGCTCTAAGTAAGATTCCACCAGCTCCTTGTCCTTTGCCAGTGTTCACAGAAATCAAGTCTGCAAAATACAGGCTAAGACCAAGTTGTCAACACTTAAGAAAATAAAACAAAAATACAGTAAATTTAAACTTAACACAATTTCACCAATTGCCTAGTCTCCCCGGCAACGGCGCCAAAAACTTGTCCGGCTGGTTCGGTAGGGGTTAAAAACCGACACGCAAGTGCACGTGGTCAAACAAGTAATAAAGTGGCTAAGTAAGCCAAGTATCGAACCAAGGAGACTCTGGATAAGTAAAACTGCTTAACTATACTATATTCTAGCTTTACTTCTAATTATGCTGACAACAACGTAACCAAAAGTTAAATAATTTTTGTTTATAAATTATATACTAAAACTATCAACAACTATTTACTATGAATTGAAACTATGGATATGAGCATGCCAAGGTTAAGAACAAGTAATGAACTTGATTATCATCATAATTCGGTTATTCTTCTCTTCTAGTTGCTAGCCAAGAACATTAGCCAAGAGATTAAAACTCTCGTATATAATCTGACTTAAGAATCATAAACCATTCGTCTACATTTCTGTGATCAAATGCAATTTATGACCTAGCAATACAATTCCGGTTCCTAAATTGACTAATACGACTTTCAAGTATATTTCTATCAGGAAAGCACATCAAAACCCAATTTTCCCAAATCAAGTTAAGAACAATACCCTATTAATTCACAACTTTCCAATTTCTTGCTCTCTCGAGTGAAATTGGACTTTTTAGATGTACATTAATGTTGGCCACATACTAATGCAGTAGAAACAAGAATTAATAGAACAACATAGAAGAAGAAGATGAAAAACCATACAATTCAATAATCAAAATTCATCACCATTGTTCATAACCTCAGTAAGGAAGAGAATTAGCCACTCATTTGTGGATTAATCATCCTAAAACAAGTGTTAATCATACAAACAATTGATTGAAAGAAGAAAGGAAGAGAGAAAATCCCTTAGCTTTTTCGTCCCTCAACTGCCTCTAACCCACGTCCTTGCTCCACCAAGTCTGAATTATGAAAAATGAACTTAAGTGTTCTATTTATACTAGTGGGAATTTTTCCCGGAATAACAAGCAACGTGTCACGGAGGCCAACGCGGAGCACTGCCTCCGTGACACGGCGTGGACGCGGACCCTCACTGGAAATCCAGGGTCCGGGAATATAGCCTCAACGTGGCACGGAGGCCAACGCGGAGGCTTATCTCCGTGCCACGGAGCTGTCGCGAGGCTTCACTGGAAATTGCCAATTAAATCACCCTCCAGGCAGTGTGCCTCCGCGATGGTAGTGTGGCACGGCTCCATCACGGAGCCCCTTTACATTGCGCATTCCAATGTCTTTTCCGTGCTCGCATCCAAGTCCAACTCCGATATTGTTCCAACATGCATTTTTGCTCCTCTAAATCATATTTTACCTACAAAACAATGCTAATCATGTTGGTTAGTATAAATCCACATTTTATTACCAATTACATGAAAATGTATACACATTGCATAACAAACAAGGCGAAAATGATACGTTTGAGTATCACTTGGGCATATAAATCTGCCCAAGATCAATAATCAACCTGCATTTGAGCTTGGTTAGCTATCATTGTTTTAAACATTTCCTCAATGCTGAAGGGTGGTGAAGGAGGTGCATTGTTTCCTCTGTATTGAGACTGATAATTCTGCTGCCCCCCTTAATTTCTCTGCGCACCCTGATTCAAACTCTTCCCTTGATGGTTGTTACTACCCCAAGAGAAATTTGGATGATTCCTCCAATTTGAGTTGTAATTATTGCCATACTGCTGGTGATTATTTCTCTGGATGTTCTCAACAAAGTTCACTGAATCTGGATTTGCACCACAACACTCAACTGAGTGTTGATTACTACCGCATACTTCACACCAAACCTGCTACACTACATTAACTGGGGCTTGTGGTTGATTCAAGCTCATACTGTTGAAGTGGGCGTTGAGTTGATTTTGCAACGCAACTATCTGTAAAGCGATAGCTGTAAAACCATCCACCTCACAGACTCCTACCACTTTCCTTATTCCTCCTCTTGAAGAGTCCGTATTCCACTCTTGATTTCCCTGTGAAATACGATTTAACAAAGTATAAAGCTCCTCATAAGTCTTTTCTAATTCCTATCCCCCAGCTGCTGAGTCTAGCAAAATTTTTCTATGTGGCTCCAAACCCTCTATGAAAGTATGCACCAACACATCGTTGGACTGGTGATGGTGAGGACAATCCCTTAACAATGATTTGAACCTTTCCCAAGATTGATACAGATTCTCACCCTCTCTTTGTTTAAAACTTAGAATCTGACTTCTAAGTCTTGTTGTTTTCCCGGATGGAAAAAATCTTATCAAAAACTTTCTTGCAAGATCATCCCAAGTGGTGATAGAGTTAGGTGGTTCAGCTTTCAACCACCTCTTTGCTTCCCCCAATAATGAAAATTGGAATAATGTAAGCCTCACGTAGTAGGATGATACTCCAGCGAGAATGTAAGTATCACTTGTCTCCAAAAAGTTTTGGAGATGTTGTTTTGGATCTTCATGAGGGAGACCTGTGAATGCCCGCTGGTGTGCAACAATTGCACCATGTTCTGTTTAAGCTCAAATCTCCCTCCTGGCTCTGGTCTTCGTATACTAGATGTATCATTGTTAGCATGTGGGATTGCCACTTCGCGAACCGGCCGTGCTGCCATTTCCTTGGGCACTAGAACTGCCCTCACAAGTGGTGGATTTTGTTGTTGCTCCATAATTGCCCGTCTTAGCAACTGTAGCTTTTTCTCTAGAGCTTCCCTTCTTTGACGATGAAATTGTCTTTCCGGCTCTATGTATAATCCACCAACTCCCTATCCCTTGCCAGTGTTCAACAGAATTCAATATCCGCAAGAGAAAGGCTAAGATCAAGTTGTCAGCACTTATATAGAATTTGTAAACTAACACTAAGAAAATAATTTTCCAATTGCCAGTCCCCGGCAACGGCACCAAAAAGTTGTTCGGCTTGTGGTGACTACACGCAAGTGCACGTGGTCGAACAAGTAGTAAAGTGGCTTAAGTAACGCCAAGTATCAATCCCACAGGGACTGAGCTACGGTACTAATTAACTTAAGTGTTAATGAACTATATCTTTAAGAATGCAAACAACCAAATAAATAATATTTTGAGAGTTTGAGTTTACTAATTAATAAGAATCTAAGGAAAAATTATAAAGTGAGTCTGAACAATAGTAATGAGCAAGATGAGGTTAAAACGAACATGCAGGGAATTAATTTATCAATACAATTCAGTTAATCTTTCCTTCGGTTGCTAGTCAAGAATCATTGCCTATGGATTGGAACCTTCGACTCCTATCCAACTTAAGAATCATGAGCCTTAATCTACATTTCTGTGATAAAAGAATTTCATGTTCTAGCCATACATTCCCGATTCCTTAATTGACTAATATGACTTTCAGATATATTTCTATTCTGAATGTAAATCAATTTTCAATTTTCCAAACTAAGAAGAGATCATATCCTACCAATTCACATCTTTCCAATTCCTTTCCTTTTCAAAATCAAAATTGGATGTTTTAGATATAAATTAACATTGTCCAAACGTTGATGCAGTAAGAACAAGAATTGATAGAACAGCCATTGAAGAAAAGATGAAAACTGAAATGATCAACAATTACATTCCACTACAATTTTTCTTAACCTCAGCAAGAAGTGAATTTAGCCACTCATTTGTGGATTAAACATCATCAAATAAGTATAATTCATACAAACAATTGAGATAAAAGAGAAAGAGATAGAGAAGAATCCCAGAATTTTCATCCCCTCAACTGCCTGTAACCCACGTTCTTGCTGAACCAAGTCAGAATGTTTAAAATAAAACCTAAGTGTGCTATTTATACTGTCGAGAATTTTTCCTGGAATAACAAGCAACATGGCACGGAGTGTATCGTGGAGCACTCCCTCCATGCCACGGAGGTATTGCAGACCCTCACTGGAATTCGGCTCCTCAGCAATTTCCCCTCAGCGTGCCACGACCCGTATTGCGGAGCCTGGCCAACGTGCCACAGTGCTATCGCGCACCTACACTGGAAATTGATGTCCCAGGTAATTGTACTCAACGTGACATGGAGTGCATCGTGTAGCACTGCCTCCGTGTCACGGAGGTAACATGAACCTCCACTGGAAATTGCTAAATTTAATTCACCCGAGGCAGAATGCCTCCGTGATGGCAGCGTGACACGGCTCCATCGTGGAGCCCTTATTTTTGCTGCTCTTCCTTGTCCTTTTCCCCTCCTTGTTTCCAAGTCCATCCCCGATTTTACCAACATGTATCTTAGCTTCCCAAAATTCCATTTTACCTGCAAAACAATAATAATCATGTTGGTTAGTATAAATTCACATTTAACTACAAATAACATGAGAATGTACACAACAACGATAGACAAACAAGTCGAAATGAAGCATTTGAGTATCACTTGGGCATGCAATTCTGCCCAAGATCATCGGGCTGGTCGGTGCTACACACAGCTCCCAAAAACATGCATATAGGCCCATACGTAAATCAATAACATTACACATTAAATTTATTTGCTGAAATATAACATTTATCATCATTGATCCCCTTTAAGCATGCTTAACAAAGAATCAAAGGCCCTTTTTTTAATCCGCCAACATTGTAAATTGATAAATCAAGTAATTTTATTCATAAATCATAAATCATTCTTCGACATGTGGGCATTGCCCAATACTTCATCATATTCAATTCTTTCAAAATATGCTCATAAACATGGGTAACTTGAAATCATGCATTTCCATCATCAATAAACTCAAAATATTGAATATTCATCATCAATTATAACTTTCATGAACTTTCATCAATGGAAAATTTAGATTTAAAAAGCTTGAAAGATGATTTTAAAGAAAATAATATAAAACCTGCCCATTATTTATAATTTAATAACTAAAACTCAATTAAATCATACCCATAAAGAGAAATTACATTTTTATGCAATTGGGTTATAGAACTTGAATAAGAGGATTCATGATTTAAATTGAAATTCAAGCATGGGTGAGGAAGAATTTCACCCATTCTAAAATCCTACATACCTGGAAATGGATTGATACGAAGTTCCTTGAATACCCACAAAGAAATAGATGGAAACTTGGGGAAGAAGACCTTGAATCTCCCAAAAATATCTCTAAGATTTTGCATTAGAATGGGCATGCATAAAGGACTTAACTCATATTATCACACTCAAAAAAATATCCAAAACGACGTAGTTTTAGGGTCTTAAAATATAGAAAAGTCGAAAATGCCCCTTAAAATTCTTTCCTGAAAACTGTTCCGGACGGACCAATGACCGACCCAACCGGTCGTTGCAACATACCACGACTCGTTGGGTCCACTACATTATATCATATCTCAGATCTTTCAAATGACTCGTCAGGATGAGTCATTACTTCAAACAACGAGTCGTTGGATCGATCGTCGTCAACTCCTTGACCAAATCTAACTTTCCTTTCCACGAGCCTCACCACGACTCATGGTGGCATCCAACGAGTAATGGTATCCATCTATTGAATGCATTGAAATCCTCAACCCTCAAACAATGACTAGAAATAACGGGTCGTTGCCTCTCACAACGAATCGTGGGATGCCCCATTGTTTCCCCCTCAGCCTAAGTCCAGTCCTTCCACAACTTGTTGTTCCTAACAATGAGTCGTTACACCGTCCATTGTCTCCACTGTTTCCCTAAACTTCCCAAACCATTACAGCTTACGACGACTCATGGTATCCAACCATTAGTCATTGGGTCACCCGTCCTGTGATGTTTTTCCAGTTTTCTGCACTTTTTAAATTCAACTCCCGAGTCTATTCTTAGGCCTCTCCGGGGTACTACAATATATTCCCCTTGGAAACATTCTACTTGAATGTAGGAAACAAGCAGCAAACAGAAACATAAAATTTATCATAGCCATATACTAATCATTTTAACCGAAATTTTCATGGAATGACTACCTCAAAATAAAACCACATAGCTAACTAATCTTATACTTCACATACACATTCATACACATAAAATATAACTTGCACACATGAACTGAATACAAAAACTAGATCGAGTCATAGGACAAAACTCATACCTCAAGTCGGAATCGAGCCGGTAGAGAACAAATGTGGGTATCTAGCCATCACATTCACTTCGGCTTCCAACATAGCTCCCTCAACATGATGATTTCTCCATAATACTTTAACTGAAGCTACTTCTTTGTTCCTTAGCTTACGGACTTGACGATCTAAGATTTTCACTGAAATTTCTTCATAGCTGAGGCTATCCTTTACACCAACGCTGTCTACCGGGTCTACTAAAGCTGGATCACCCAAGCACTTTTTCAAGAGCGATACATGAAACACGGGATGAACTGAAGCTAACTCTGAAGGAAAGTCCAACTCATACGCCACCTTACGACCTCTCCTCATAACCCGGTAAGGATCAACATATCGGGCACTGAGTTTCCCCTTTTTCCCAAACCGCATGACCCCCTTCATGGGAGATACATTTAGAAATACCCAGTCATCCACATCAAACTCCAAGTCTCTTCTCCTCACATTAGCATATGATTTCTGACGACTTTGAAAGGTTTTCAACTGATCCCTTATCAACTGGACCTTTACCTTGGCCTCATGTACCGCATCGGGTCCTATCATGGCTGCCTCACCAACGTCAAACCATCCGATGGGTGATCTACACCTTCGCCCATAAAGAGCCTCGAATGGTGCCATCTGGATACTAGAGTGATAACTATTATTATAGGCAAACTCGATCAAGGGCAAATGGTCATCCCAACTTCCTTTGAAATCCATAACACATGCCCTCAACATATCCTTGAGGGTTTGAATCATTCGCTCTTCCTGGTCTTTTGTTTGCGGATGGAAGGCTGTACTAAGTTTAACATGCATCCCAAGTCCTTTTTTAAAAGAACGCCAGAATTGAGAGGTAAACTGAGTACCTCGGTCTGAAATAATAGACAACGGCACTCCATGAAGTCGAACCAACTCCCGAATATACAACATAGCATAATCATCTGCTGAATCTATTGTCTTTATCGGTAGGAAATGTGCAGCCTTAGTTAACCTGTCTACCACCACCCAAATGGAGTCATAGTGTCGGCGAGTACGAGGTAGGCCTGTAATGAAATCCATGTTAATTTCTTCCCACTTCCAAGTGGGGATGCTGATATCCTGAAGTACGCCTCCCGGCCATTGATGTTCGACCTTCAGTTGTTGACAGTTTGGACACTTGGCTACAAACTCCGCAATATCCTTCTTCATACCATCCCACTAATAGATTTCCCGCAAGTCCCGATACATCTTGGTAGATCCTGGGTGAATGGAATACTGGTGCCATGTGCCTCGTGCAATATCCGAACCCTCAAATTATCAATGTCCAGGACACATAGCCGACCTTGACATCGTAGAAAACCATGTCCCCCTTGGGAGAAAACCTCCACCATTTGACCCCGCACTACTTCCTTCAGCTTCCTCAAAGTTGGATCCTCATCTTGCTTAGACTTGACATCAACCACCAAGGATGATTCTAACCCATTTGCACGACAACGCCGCCATTGGTTGTGTCGATCAATCTAACCCCCAACCTTGCAAGTCAATGGACATATCTCACCAACTCTTTCTTTACTTCATCCACATGGGACACACTCTCCATAGAGAGCCTACTAAGCGCATCCGCAACCACATTAGCCTTTCCCGGGTGATAGAGGACACTTATGTCGTAGTCGTTTAGTAACTCCAACCACCTCCTTTGCCGAAGATTTAGGTCTTTCTAAGTGAACACATACTGCAAGCTCTTGTGATCCATAAATACATCCATGTAGACCCCATACAAGTAATGCTGTCATATCTTCAATGCAAACACCACCGTGGCCAACTCAAGATCGTGGGTCCGGTAATTCTTTTCATGAACTTTCAGCAGTCTCGAGGAATATGCTATTATCTTACCATGTTGCATCAACAGACATCCCAGTTCAAGTCTCGAAGCATCGCAATACACTAAAAATACATCAATGCCCTCGGGTAAAGTCAACACTGGTGCTGACATTAGTCGGGTCTTAAACTCTTAGAAGCTCTTCTCACAAGCTTCCGTCCATTGGAACATCACATGTTTCTGAGTCAACCTAGTCAATGGCACTCTAATTGATGAAAATCCCTCAACAAATATTCGGTAGTATCCTACTAAGCCCAAGAAACTCTGACTTTCTAAAGGATTCACCGGTCTGGGCCAATTCTTCACCCCCTTGATCTTATGGGTATCTACCCTTATGCCTTCGCTTGATATCACATGACCCAGAAATGCCACCGAGTTTAGCCAAAACTCACACTTGCTAAACTTTGCATACAGCTGACGATCCTTGAGGGTTTGCAGCACTATCCTCAAATGAGTGGCATGCTCCTCCTCGCTCTTGGAGTAGATAAGAATGTCATCGATGAACACGATCACGAACATATCCAGATATTGTTTGATCACTTTGTTCATCAGGTCCATAAAAGCTGTTGGAGCATTGGTTAGTCCAAAAGACATAATTACAAACTCATAGTGGCCATACCAGGTTCTGAAGGCTGTCTTTGGAATGTCACACTCCCGAACTCTGAGCTGGTGATATTCAGACCTGAGGTCTATCTTTGAGAAACACCTGGCACCCTGAAGCTGGTCAAATAAATCATCAATCCAGGGCAAGGGGTACCTGTTCTTGATGGTAACCTTATTAAGATGTTTCGAAGGGATCCATCCTTCTTTCGAACAAACAGAGCCAATGCACCCATGGGGACTTGCTCGGTCTAATGAAACCCTTTTCCAACAGGTCCTTCAACTGTTCTTTTAATTCTTTTAGCTCGGCTGGAGCCATCCTGTATGGAGGAATAGACATAGGCTGCATATCTGGTAATAGATCAATACTGAAATCAATTTCCTTTTCCAAAAAAACACCTGGCAAATTATCGGGAAACACCTCTGGATATTCGCACACCACAGGAACTGATTCAATTGTCGTGGTCTCGGACTCTAAATCCTTAACCCTAACTAGGTGGTGCATGCAACCTTTAGAGATTGTCTTCCTTGACTTAAGATAGGTAATAAACTGACCTGCTGGTACCGTCGAACTACCCTTCCACTCCAAAACTGACTTACCCGAAAAACAAAATTCCCCTGTACGGGTCCTACAATTAATTGAAGCATAACATGCAAACAACCAATCCATTCCTAGAATAATGTGAAAGTCAGTCATGGCTAACTCTACAAGGTCTGCGGAGGTAACCTTATGCAACACAGTGACTGGGCATCCTCTATATACTCGTCTAGCTATGACCGAATAACCAACAGGGGTTGAAACTGAAAATGGTTCTAACAAGATCTCAAGACTAACTCCAAGGCTACTAGCAATGTAAAGAGTCACGAAAGACAATGTAGCTCCTGAATCTAGCAAGGCATAAACAAAAATATGAGAGACATGTAACATACCAGTGACCACGTTTGGCCAAGCCTCTTGATCCTGGCGCGAGGCAAGGGCATAGAATCAATTTTGGCGCTGTCTGCCACCCTCACTAGTCGATGCTCCCTGCGGAGTGGAATGGGCTAGAGCTGCTGCTGTCCTAGTGGTCTGTGCACAACCCTTATCATTGCCCTGTCTAGCATATGGACAAACTCGGCGCATGTGCCCAGATCTACTATAGCCATAGCAGATATCTGAACCAATCAAGCACTCCCCAGCATGACTCTTATCGCACTTCCCGCAGGTTGGAGAGGTATAATCTAACTGGGTTTCCCTATGGTCCCTCGACCCTGACGCCTTGCTCCTCTGATCACCCCTGGTTCTAGATGGAACACTAGATGATGATGGTGCTGGGGCTAGTGATTTCTGTTGAAACTGTGGATGGTAACCACCGCCAAACCTCTGATGCAAAAACCCACAGCTATCCGTCTGAACCCTCTTTGCCTCCCTTTCCCTCGCATGAGTCGCCTCCATCTACTGGGTGTACAACACTATGCGAGGAAAGTCCATATCTTGGTGAAGCATGGCAGTTCTACAATCCTTGTCTAAATAACCAGCCACACCATGAACGAATTGGCTCACCCACGTCCTCTGATCCATCACTAACTCTGGGGCATATTTCGACAAACGAGTGAACTCAAGCAAATACTCTAGCACTGTCATATTTCCTTACTTGAGGCTCACAAACTCAGCTGCCTTCAACTCCCTCATCTCCCGAGGGAAGAACCTGTCGAGAAAGACCATGTAGAACTCATCCCAGCTGATAGGGCCCGCTCCCGCTGCCCTGCTGTCCTTCCATGAGCGACCTCTTTTAGCTGATAAGAGGCCAAGGGTTGATCCTCAAGATGTCTCTAATCCGAGATGTCACTGCATTGCCATTCTGTGGGACCTGCGCAACAGCTTGATGGTTGACCTGAGAGGTCAAGGCCTGCGCCAACATTTGAATAGTCGCACAAAACTTAGCATGGGCAGCTAGATCTGGTGCTTGGGACTCCTGAACAGGTGGGGCTTGCCGATGCCCATGGTTATTGCCACCCTCGTGGCCTTCATCATTTCCATTCCTCCTTCCATTCGTTCTTCTAGGAGCCATAATTCTACAATCGCAAATAGCACGAATTAGAAGGATGGAAAGGCTTTTCATCACACGACATAGAACATGAAAGAAGGGAACATTTCCTAAACGTCTAGTAGCTTCTTCGTCATAGGCGTGATGCGCTTCACACCCATGAAAAAGACTCTACTTAACGCGGCTTTCAGACACCCTAGGACACTCCAAAACTATTGCTCTGATACCATGTTTGTCACGACCCGTACGTACACCCGGATCATAGACATGGGTTAAGGGATCACGAGAGACCCCAAGTCGACCCATGGCACATGCATATAACTAATCTCAATCAAATAAGCAGAATGATAATAAAAAAAAACATAGCGGAAATGTAATTATAGCATAACATCAGGAAATACTGGGCATATACATAACTGAGTACTACATACTTGTCAGAAAGCCTCTAATACATAAGAGGATTGATGGGAAAACATCCCCAACTAACCCAACCAATACTAAAACATAAATAACATGAAAGTCTGTCAAATAGCCCACGGAACATGAGGACTCACCAATAAGCTGAAAGTGTAAGCTATGATGGACTAAGGGTGAGGATGAGCCTGAGATCCGGACCTTGTAGCATGAAATGATATAGCAAAGAAAGTATGCAGTCAGTACGTGGAATGTAACGAGTATGCAGGGTAAGTAAACGGACATTTTAGAGTAAATAAAACTCATAAAAAATATAAGAGAAGGACATCATGCTTACATCAAAATCTTCGTAATAAAACATAAGGCTCAAGACTTTCAAATCATTCATAATCATTCATTTTCATAATCATAAGTAAATTTTATCAAAACATAACTTGAGCCAATAACATAAATATAACGATGCATAAAACGTGTGGAACAATGGGAGGACTCGTCATAACTGACACCATCATGGTAGAGCCTTTCATGATGCCCCAACTATCTCACTTAAGTGGGCAGAGCCGACCCTGACTTTCCAGGCGAAGGTCATGCATTAGGCGTGATATCACATTTGAGGGGATCATCATCATTACAATATATCATTAGAAGCCCATAGTGGCACGTGGTTATGAGACATCGGCGTAGTCCTTTGAATGTCGGGCTGCTCGGTGCTAGACACAGCTCCCAAAAACATGCATATAGGCCCATATGTAAATCAATAACATCATGCATTAAATTCATTGGCTAAAATATAACATTTATCATCATTGATCCCCTTTAAACATGCTTAGCCAAGAATCAAAGGCCCTTTTTTTAATCGGCCAACATTGTAAATTGATAAATCAAGTAATTTTATTCATAAATCATAAATCATTCTTCAACATGTGGGAATTGTCCAATACTTCATCATATTCAATTCTTTCAAAATATGCTCATAAACATGGGTAACTTTAAATCATGCTTTTCCATCACCAATAAACTCAAAATATCGAATATTCATCATAAATCATAACTTTCATGAACTTTCATCAATGGGAAATTTAGATTTAAAAAGCTTGAAACAAGATTTTTAAGAAAATAATATAAAACCTTCCCATCATTTATAATTCAATAAATAAAACTCAATTAAATCATACCCATAAAGAGAAATCACATTTTCATGCAATTGGCTAAAACCCCATAGAACTTCAATAGGAGGATTCATGATTTGAATAAAAATTTGGGCAATGGTGAGGAAGAATTTTACCCATTCTAAATCCCTACATACCTGGAAATGCATTGATGTGAAGTTCCTTGAATACCCACAAAGAAATGGATGGAAACTTGAGGAAGACGACCTTTAATCTCCCTAAAATCTCTCTAAGATATTGTATAAGAATGGGCATGCATAAAGGACTTAACTTATCTTATCACACTCAGAAAAATATCCAAAACGATGTAGTTTTAGGGTCTTAAAATGTGGAAAAGTCAAAAATGCCCTTAAAATTATTTCCCAGAAAATTGTTCCAGACGGACCAACGACCGACCCAACGGGTCGTTGCAACATACCATGACTTGTGATATCAAGTCGTTGGGCCCACTGCATCATTACTTTAAACAACGAGTCGTTTGATCGACCGTCGTCAACTCCTTGACCAAATCTGACTTTCCTTTCCACGAGCCTCACAACAACTCGTGGTGGCATCCAACGAGTCGTGGTCTCTATCCGTTGAACGAACTGAAATCCTTAACCCTCAAACAACGACTAGAAACAAGGGGTCCTTGCCTCTCACAATGAATCATGGGATGCCCCGTTGCATCCCCCTCAGCCTAAGTCCAGTCCTTCCAATGACTGGTAACAATGACTCATTTTTCCTGACAACGAGTCGTTACACCATCCATTGTCTCCACTACTTCCCTGAACTTCCCAAACCACGACAGCTTACGACGACTCGTGGTATCCAACCACGAATCGTTGGGTCACCCGTGATGTGATGTTTTTGCCAGTTTTCTACACTTTTCAAATTCAACTCCCAGGTCTATTATTAGGCCTCTCTGGGGTATTACACATAGGGTGATCGACCTTTAGCCTACTCGGTGCTAGACACTACTCCAAAAAACAAGTATATGCTCTCCAACATTTTTGAATGAAGCTCAATATCGTCTATTGAGGAAGCTCAATAATCAAATACATCTCAAATGTAAACCTATACATACGAGAAACTTCAACTCAAACCATAACACAAGCTGAAAAATAATTGGGAGTCTTCGCTCCAAACCCATGTGGTAAGCTTAATTTGGGAAATCATCAATCATACTTGAACATGTGGGCATTGCCCAATACTTTAACATGCTTGAAAATACTCAATTCACATAAAAAACATGATTATAAACATGGGTAGCTTGAAAACATGCTTTTCATCATAATCATACATTCATCACAAATCTCATCTTTCCTAAACTTCTCATCAATGGGATTTTTAATTCATATAACTTGAAACATGAATTTAATTTGAAAACAATATAACACTTGCCCAAGAATCATAATTCAATAGTAGAAACATATATAAATCATACCTATGTAGAATATTAGGAATTCAAGCATTGGGTTAAAATCCCTTAGATTTGACATAGGAAATTCATGATTTAGAGAGGGATTGGGCATAGGTGTGAAAGGATTCACCCATTCATAACCTTACATACCCGACTATAGCTGATTCTTACACTTACTTGAATGCCCAAGAAGGAATTGAAGAGAACCTTGAAGGATTTTCCCTGATCACCTCTCTAGACTATCACTCTTGCATGCATGGATGAGAATTGCCTAAAATGAACTTAACCCTCTTAAAAGTCATCATTCCTAACTTAATACGATGTAGTTTAGGCCTTAGGATATTAGGAATTACGGAAAAACCCTTACAAAATTCGCAGAAAATAACTGTCAGTTTGTCCCCAGGAGGGACATGACGACTCATCACCTCTGGCCATGACCCGTGGCATCGTCCGTCAAGTACACTGCTTATCAAGTCATTTGGGCTCGTCACGGGTGAATTCACAATTCATTACTGGTGACCAGGAATCGTGGTCACCACACATCACATACACTGCCTAGGATTTTTATTTTTCTTCACCATGCTACTCATTACCTTCCCCACGAATCGTTGTGACGGACCACGACTCGCGAGGTCCTTCTGTTAGGCACACTGCCTTCTTCCTTTTTCTTCTCAATCATCACTTCCCACGACTAACCTAACGAGTCGTGGGGCCTGACCACTGTTCGTGGTCTAATCCGTGGGGATCCAAATTCCCAAATTTCAACTCATCTCCCGAGCCTCACTACTAGTCACATCACGACTCTTCGTCTTCTTTCATGGGTCACCTCAAGACCCGTTTTGGGTCCTAATGCCAGTTTTAAACTTTTCTCTGTTTCAACTCCCGAGTCTGATCTTTGGGTTTTCGGGGTATAACAATATCTCCCCCTTGGGATCTTTCGTCCTCGAATGTTTGAAAACTTACAGAAAAGCAAAGAAATGCAATTATCATATTCAAATACTGATCATTTAAGCTGAAAACTGACGAAATGACTATCTCCGATTCAAACGACATAGCGGAGCTAAATTCATGAATCACACATACATCCATACACATAAAAGAAACTTTGGAACATGAATTGAACATGAAAATTAAAAACAATTTTACAATAATAACTGATACCTCAAGCTGTAACTGAGCGGGAAGAGAATAAATATGGGTATCTAGTGATCATGTCTACTTTAGCTTCATATGTAGCTCCTTCAACGTGCTGATTCCTCCATAAAACTTTAACTGAAGCTATTTCCTTGTTTCTTAGCTTTCAAACCTGACGATCCAGTATTTTCACTAGAACTTCCTCATAACTAAGGCTGTCTTTCACACCAACACTGTCCACCGGGACAACTAGAGCTGGATCACCTAAACACCTCTTTAAGAGCGACACATGGAAAACAGGATGCATGGAAGCTAATTCTAAGGGCAATCCAATTCATATGCCACCTTGACAACCCATTTCACAATTTAGTAAGGGCTAATATAACGAGGGCTAATTTTCCTTTCTTTCCAAACCGCATCACTCCCCTCATGGGAGACACCTTCAGAAACACCCAATCATCCACCTTGAATTCTAATTCCCTCCTCACATCGACATTGGACTTTTGGCGACTTTGATCTATTTCAACCAATCCGTATGAGTTGAACTTTCTCCTTAGACTCATGAACCAAATCTGGTCCTATCATTGTAGCTTCACCAACTTCGAACCAACCAATGGGCGATCTACATCTCCACCCATAGAGAGCCTCAAATAGAGCCATCTGAATACTGGAATAGCAGTAGTTATTGTATGCAAACTCGATAAGAGGAACATGAGCATCCAACTACCCTTGAAGTCAATCACGCATGCTCTCAACACGTCTTAAAGATTTTGAACTGCCCGCTCTGCTTGACCATCCATTTGCAGGTGAAATGCTGTGTTGAGCTTAACCTGAGTACCAAGTCCTTTTTGAAACGAACTCCAAAACTAGGAGGTAAATTGAGTACCTCTGTCTGATATAATGGACAAGGGAACTCCATGCAATAGAACTAGCTCCCGGATATATAGTTTGGTATAGTCCTCCACTGAATCCATGGTTTTGACCGGTAGAAAATGAGCGGCCTTGGTCAACCTGTCTAACACAACCCAAATGGAGTCATTATCGATGAGCGCGATGCAACCCTTTGATGATGTTCATGTTGATTTCTTCCCATTTTCAAGTAGGAATACTGATATCCTGAAACACACCTCCCGGTCTCTGATGCTCGACCTTCACTTGCTGATAGTTTGGACACTTAGCTACAAACTCCGTGATGTCCTTCTTCATGCCATTCCGCCGATAGACTTCCCGTAAGTCACGGTACTTCTTGGTGGCACTGGATGGAATGAATACTTGGATCTATGAGCCTCATGCAATATCCGATTCCTCAAATCATCAACATTCAGAACATATAAGTGACCCTAGTATCGAAGCACACTATTTCCCCTTTTGGAGAAGACCTCTACTTCTGATTTTGAACCGCTTCCTTTGACTTTACCAAAATAGGGTCCTCATCTTGTCTAGCTTTTACATCAGTCTCCAATGATGATTTTGATCCGTTCTGAACAACTATACTGCCATTGGTCGAGTCAACCAACCTAATCCCTAACCTTGCGAGTCAATGAACATCCTTCACCAGCTCCTTCTTCCCCTCACTCACATGAGACACACTGTCCATAGAGAGTTTACTAAGTGCGTCTGCTACTACATTGGCCTTACCCAGATAGTAAAGGACACTATATCATAGTCCTTGAGTAGCTCCAACCACCTTCTTTACCGAAGATTGAGATCCTTCTGTGTAAACACATATTCTAAACTCTTATGGTCCGTAAACACATCCATATGAACCCCATAAAAATAATGTCGCCATATCTTCAATGCGAATACCACCACAGCCAATTCAAGGTCATAGGTATGGTAATTCTTCTCATGAACTTTAAATATCTGGAGGCATATGCTATAACCTTCCTGTGCTGCATCAACACACACCCAGGTCCGATCCTTGAAGCATCACAATACACCACAAACTCATTGGTACCCTCGGGTAGGGTCAACACCGGTGCTGAGGTAAGTCGAGCCTTCAACTCCTGAAAGCTCCTCTCACAAGCCTCTGACCATTGGAATTTCACCTTCTTCTGGGTTAATTTGGTCAAAGGTGTTACAATGGATGAGAAACCTTTCACGAATCTTTGATAGTAGCTAGCTAAACCTAAGAAGCTCCGAATGTCTGAAGGATTCACCGGTCTAGGCCAATTCTTCACCGCTTTAATTTTCTGAGAGTCCATCTTTATGCCTTCGCTTGATACCACATGTGCCCAAAAATGCCACTAAGTTCAACCAAAACTCACACTTGCTGAATTTGACATATAATTGGCGATCCTTGAGAGTCTGCATCACTACTATCAAATGAGTGGCATGCTCCTCCTCGCTCCAAGAGTATATCAGTATGTCATCAATAAACACAATCACGAACATGTCCAACTATGTCTTGAACACCTTATTCATCAAGTCCATAAAAGCTGTAGGAGCATATGTTAGTACAAAAGACATAACTACAAACTCATAATGACCATACCGCATCCTGAAGGTTGTCTTTGGGATATCGCGCTCCTGAACTCTAAGCTGATGGAACCCGGATTTGAGATCTATCTTCGAGAAGCACTTGGCACCCTAAAGTTGGTCAAATAAATCATCAATCCTAGGTAGAAGATACTTGTTTTTGATGGTGACTTTGTTCAATTGCCAATAATCAATGCACATACGAAGGGAACCATCTTTCTTTCAGACAAAACTTGCTTGGTCTAATGAAACCCTTATCTAACAGGTCCTTCAATTTCTCCTTCAACTCCTTTAGCTCAGCTGGAGTCATTCTGTAAGGAGGAATAGATATAGGTTGCGTGTTGGGAAGAAGGTCAATACCATAATCAATCTCCCGCTCAGGAGGGTTTCCCGGTAGATCATTAGGAAAGACCTCTGGATACTCACATACTACTGGGACAGACTGGATAGTCGGGGTCCCAGACATCGCCTCCTTAACCTTAACTAGGTGGCACACACAACCTTTTGGAGATCGTCTTTCAGGCCTTGAGATAGGAAATGAAACGACCTACCGGAATAGCTGAACTACCCTTCCATTCTAAGACTAGCTCACTCAGAAATCTGAACTCTACTACCCGGGTTCTACATTTAACTTAGGCATAACATGCAAATAACCAATCCATGCCGATGATAACGTCAAAATTGGTCATGGCTAACTCTATCAAATCTGTTGAGGTGACTTTTTGGAGGACTGAGATCAGACAACTTCTGTACACCTGTCTAGCTACAACTGACTCACCTACTGGAGTAGAAACTGAGAAGGGTTCTGACGAGACTTCAGGACCGTCTCTGAAGCTACTGGCCACATAAGGTGTCATAAAATACAAGATAGCCCCCGGATCTAACAAAGCATATACATCAAGATGGAAAACTTGTAACATACCAGTGACTACATCTGGGGAGACCTCCTGGTCCTAGCGGGATGCTAAGGCATAGAATTTGTTTTGGTGCTGACCTCCATCTGTGCTGGTAGATTCCCCCTAATGTGTTAAGCGTGCAGGTGAGATTGCCGATCTAAAAGCTGGGCCTCGACCCCCATCATGATCCTGTATCTCTACTGGGCAATCTCTGAGCATGTGTTAGGGTTTCCCACACCCGTAGAAAGCACCTGAACCTGCCAAGCACTAGCCCGTGTGCCCCCGATTATATTTGTGGCAAACTAGAATACTAGAATCTACAGGCCTGCTACTCTGACCCCTCGAGCCTGATGCTCTCCCGCTCTGATCGTTCTTAGTCCTGGATGGCACACTTAATGCTGAAGATGTTGGGGCTGAAGATCTCTAGTGGGTCTGCTGTCGATACCTGCCACCTAACCTCGGTTGTGAGAATCTGTGACTATTAGTCCTGGCCCTCTTGGCCTCCCTCTCTCTCATCTATGTCACCTCCATCTGCTGGGCGTATAAGACTATATGAGGGAAATCCATATCCTGATGGAGAATAGCGGTCCTACAATGCTTGTCCAAATAGCCCGTCACACCATGAAGAAATCTGCTCACCCGCGCCCCCTGATCAGCCACTAACTCTGGGGAGTACTTAGATAGGCGAGTGAACTCAAGGGCATACTCCTGCACTGTCATCCTCCCTTGCTTGAGGTTCACGAACTCGACTTCCTTCAGCTCCCGCATCTCACAAGGGAAGAACCGATCTAAGAATGCAACATGGAATTCCTCCCAAGTGACAGGACCTGCCCCAGTTGCCCTACTATCTTTCCATTGACGGAACCAGATGTGTGCGAACCCTTTTAGCTGGTATGAGGCCGACTCTGCACATTTAACCCCATTCACCCCCATGACCTGGGTGATCTTCACAATCTCATCAATGAACTCATGCGGGTCCTCCTCTACCTTTGACCTAAGGAACTCTGGCGGGTTCATTCTCAAGAAATCCCTGACTCAAGTGGACGCCGCATTTCCATTTTGCGGTAATGCCTGCTAATTGACCTTAGCAGTCAAGGCCTGCATGAGCATCTAAATAGCTGCCCAAAACTCAGCGTGGGCAAAGGCTCCAGTGCATGGTGCTCCTAGACTGGTACGGCCTACTGGTGCCCGTTTCTGTTGCCATCCTAGTGGCCTTCTCCATTCCTCTTCCTCCTACCATTTACATTACAGGGAGCCACGATTCTACAATCGCGAATAGCACGAATTAGAAGGAAAAGGATGAATTTCATCGCACGACATAGATCATGAAAGAAGGGAATATTTCCTAAACGTCTCGTAGCCTCTTCATCATAAGTGTGGCGCGTTTCACACCCATGAAAAGGACTCTACTCAACGCGGCTTTCACACACCCTAGGACACTTCAAACCTATGCCTCTGATACCAAGTTTGTCACGACCCGAACCTAGGCCCAGGTTGCAACACGGGACATGAGACACGAGAGACTCCAAGTCAACCAATGGCATGAACATACATCCAAATAAATTACTAAAACAGAAGAATCAACATAATAAACTAAGCAGAAGTCTGAAATAAACATAACATTAAAATACACAATCTGAAGCTGAATATATCTTTTTCATCAGAAAAACCTCTAAACATGATGAGTTCATATGATAAGACCCCAACTAACTCGATAAAGCTGGAAACTGAAAATACATAGAGAAATCTGAATAAGCATGGTCCTTGGGAGATGAAGACTCACCAACAAGCGTAAGATGCTATCTCTGAAGCCTGGTTATGAATGGGGTTGAGTCTGAGTGTCGGGTCCTGTATCATGAAATGATACAACATGAAGTATGTGGTCAGTACATGGAACATATCGAGTATGAAAGGTAAATAAAATTGCTCAAATAAGTAAAATCATTTAAGAACATGCAAATGTAAAACATAAACAATAAGAATCTGAGAGTAGGGCTTGCATGCATTCTTTCTAAAATCATGGTCTCATCATAACATAACATAACATCATAACTGAATTGATTAACTCAAAGCTGAAATATGATAGCAATGAGTAAAACAGAACATTGAGTCAAACCTTCTTTAGAACATATATAGATATATAAATCTCATGAATGATGAACATGCATAACTTAAATCATCAGAAACAATGGGAGATTCATCTTTTAACAGACATACCATGATAGAGCTTACATGGTCCCAACTATCACACTCAAGTGGGAAGATCCATCCAAAGCCTTGCCGGGGTTAGGGACGATACGATGATATCGATATCAAGCTCGTGGCCCAATAGGGATGGGAATAGCTCACATGGGAGGTCTCAAAGTAATATATATATAAGTATAAACTAAGTTGGCGCGTAGTTTTGAGGCATAAGGTGATTGATCCTTAGCCTACTCGGTGCTAGACAATACTCCCAAAAACATGCATATGCTCTCCATCATTTTTCAATGAAGCTCAATATCGTCTATTGATGAAGCTCAATAATCAAATACATCTCAAATCTGAAATTATGCATATGAGAATCTTTAACTCAAATCATACCAGAAGCTGAAAAATAATTGGGAGTGTTCGCTCCAAAATCATGTGGTAAGCTTAATTTGGGAAATATTAAATCATACTTTAACATGTGGGCATTGACCAATACTTTAACATGCTTTAAAATACTCAATTCACATAGAAAAAATGATTATAAAAATGGGTAGCTTGAAAACATGCTTTTCATCATAATATCTCATCATAATCATACATTTATCACAAATCTCCTTTTTCATGAACTTCTCATCAATGGGCTTTTTAATTCATAAAACTTGAAACATGATTTTAATTTGAAAACAAGATAAAACTTGTCCATGAATCATAATTTAATAGTAGAAACATATTTAAATCATACCCATGTAGAGAATTAGGAATTTCAAGCATTGGGTTAAAACCCCATAGATTTGACATAGGAAATTCATGATTTAGAGAGGGATTGGGCACGAGTGTGAAAGGATTCACCCATTCATAACCCTACATATCTCATTATAGCTGATTCTTACACTTACTTGAATGCCCTAGAAGGAATTGAAGAGAACCTTGAAGGATTTGCCTTGATCACTTCTCTAGACTATCACTCATCCATGCATGGATGAGAATAGCTTAAAATGAACTTAACCCTCTTAAAATTCATCACTCATAACTTAAAATGATGTATTTAAGGACTTAGGATCTTAGGAATTATGGAAAAACCCTTACAAAATTCATAGAAAATAACTAACATTCAGTCCCCACAAGGGACATGACGACTCGTCACCTCTGGGCCAAGACTCGTGGCATCGTCCGTCAAGTACACCTCTTATCAAGTCATCTGGGCTCGTCACAGGTGACTTCATGATTCGTTACTGTGACCACGACTCGTGGTCACCACTCGTCACATATACAGCCTGGGATTGTTATTTTGCTTTACCATACTGCTCATGACCCTCCCCACGAATCGTGGTGACTGACCACGACTCGTACGGTCCTTCCGTTAGGTACATTGCCTTCTTCCTTTTCCTTCTCAATCATCACTTCCCATGACTGGCATAATGAGTCGTCGGGCGTGAACACGACTCTTGGTCTCATCCGTGAGTATCCAAATTCCCAAATTTTAACTCATCTCCTAAGCCTCACCACGAGTCACATCAAGACTCTTGGGCTTCTCTCACGAGTCACCTCATGACTCGTTCTATGTACTAACGCCAGTTTTAAACTTTTCTCTGTTTCAACTCCCACGTTTGATCTTTGGCTTCCGTGTTATAACAATATAAACCTATATTGGCGCGTAGTTCTAAGGCATAGGGTGATCGACCCTTAGCCTACTAAGTGATAGACACTACTCCCATAAACATGTATATGCTCTCCATCATTTTTCAACAAAGCTTACCATCGTCTATTAACGAAGTTCAATAATCAAATACATATAAAATCTGAAATCATATATGAGGAGCTCTTGCTCAAATCATACTACAAGATGAATATAAATGGGAGTCTTCTCTCCAAAACCATGTGGGAAGCTTAATTCATAAATTCATACATCATACTTGAACATATGGGCATTTTCCTATACTTTAACATTCTTGAAAATACATAATTCACTTGATAACATGATCATAAACATGGGTAGCTTGAAAACATGCTTTTCATCATAAATATCTCATCATACTTACATTCATCATAAGTCTCAACTTTCATGAACTTCTCATAATTGGGCATTTTAATTTCTAAATTTTGAAACATAATTTTATTTGAAAACAATGTAAAACTTGCCCATGAATCATAATTCCTTAATAGAAACATCTTTAAATCATACCCATGTAGTAAAATTAGGAATTTCATGCATTGGGTCAAAACCCTATAGAATCAACATATGAATTTTCATGATTTAGAGAGGGATTGGGCATAGGTGTGAACGGATTCACCCATTCATAACCCTACATACCTGGGGAAGATTTGATTTTACCACTCTGTGATTGCCCAATGAACGATTGAAGGAAAACTTGAAGGAAAAGGAACTTGATCACCTCTCTAGATCTCTAACTTTGCATGCATAAGTTAGAATGGTCTAAAATGAACTTACCCCTCTTAAAACCCATCATTCATAGCTTGAAACAATGTAGTTTAGGCCTTAGGATCATAGAAATTACGAAAAATCCCTTACTAAATTCACAGAAAATAACTAACTGTCAGTCCCCACGAGGGATTGGACGACTCATTACCTAAGACCATGACTCGTGGCATCAGTTGTCGAGTGCACTATCCAATAGTTCATCTGGGGCTCGTCACGAGGGACCTCACGAGTTGTTACTGGTGACCACGACTCGCGGTCATCACTGTAATACCCCGTGAAGGCCTAAGAATAGACCCAGGAGTTTAATTTGAAAAGTGCAAGAAACTGGCAAAAACATCATAGAATGGACCACAGAACGACTCATGGTATCAAACCACGCGTTGTTGTATGCTGTCGTTGGTTGTGGTCATTGTTGGAGGGCAAGAATTTCCAGTGTGGGTGGTGGGTTGAGACCACGACTTGTTGGATAGAACCACGAGTCGTGGTGAGGCTCATGGTAGAGGGGTTCAGTTTTTGTGATGATCAAACAACGGATGGTATAATGAGTCATTGGTTGAAGGCACGGGTCGTCATGTCGACCCGTCATTTGGATCTGAGACTAGGTCATTCAGCATCCCATTCAACGAGGTACACGAAGGGTCTTTGGTGTTTCCCATGACCTATTGGTACCACTTGTGGGTTCCATCCGGCCAGTTTTCAAAGCAGGTTCATTAAGGGTATTTTTGATTTTTTCACGATATAAGGCCCTAAACTACGTCGTTTTGTCTTGGGAAAGCTGGGTTTTTAAGAGAATGACCTATTATAAACTTCCATTCATGCTTGCAAGAACTTTGGGAGGTGATTCAAGGGGAGATTTCAAGCTTTTCACCTCAATTCTTTCAATTTCACTCTTGGGCTTTTAAGGAGGGTTAGGAGTTGATAATCCGAGGTATGTAAGGTCATCAATGGGTGGATCCTTTCACACCCATGCTCCTACTCAAGGTTTTCACTTATAAATTATCATAAAAATCATGGGGTTTTGTATTTGATTTGTACAAAATTAAATGATTTAATTATGGGTCTTGTGATTTTGAAATCCTATCATAATCTACTGATTTTGATCATTTTTTGAGAGTTAAATTGAGTAAAATATTGTTGATTTTGAATTTCTAAACAATTAAGCTTGATTATGCATACCCTATAATGAATCGATTTATGATCCATTGGTGTTTTTGATAAGCCCAGCATGAATTATGAATTTATTTATGAATTTATTATGTTATCTATTGAACCTATGAATTTCAAGCTATATGCATGATCTACAAGTATTTTATTAAGCATGAATTATGTTTTTGGCCGACTGATTGGCCTCAAGTCATGGCTAGTTCACATATGTTCAAGAATGTTTATGATTATCATGATTTGACTAGCCCATAAACTCATGTATATATTATTATGAACACTATATATGTTTTGGGAGTAGTATGAAACACCGAGTAGGTTCAGGGCTCATGTTAAGCCCTGGATCTCATGAACTACGTGCCACCGTAGGTATTTGGGACCCTTTCATGTTTGTCCCTGGAACAAATGGCCCTTTTCATGTGTGATCATACCCTTCATGGTTCCTACCCTTGGCAAGGTACGAACACCTTCCCGACTAGGGTTACAAGTCAGGCTTCATGTGTGCTCATATGGGGTATGTCGCTTAAGAGGATCTCCCACTGTTCCTCATAGTTTATGCATGTTTATGATTATGAATGTTGGCTCAAGTTATGTTAAGTAAGGCTCTTCTATTATGATTATGACTATGTTTACATTACAAAAGTTTCAAAAACCTTGAGTCTTATGTTATATTACAATAATTATGTTATGAGCATGTTGTCCTACTCTTATGATCATTTATGAGTTTCATACATGTTTTAAATGTCCATTTTACTTACCTTGCATACTCAATACATTCCACGTACTGACCACATACTTTCTATGTTGTATCGTCTCATGATACAGGTCCCAGTTCTTAGGCGCATCCTCATCCGTAGATAGATTCGGACTTGCTATCTGCATATTTGGTGAGTCCTCATGTTCTGAGGGCTATATGTTCACACTCTATGTTATTCCTTCAGTTTCTGGATGTCAGATTAGTTGGGGAGTTGTCCCATCAATCCACCTTTCATGTTTAGAGGCTTATCAGATTAAAAGTTGTATTCCACTATATTGTACAAGTATTGTACTATTTTCCCTCATGTTATGTTATGATTACATTCTCTATGTTAAGCCTTCCGCTCATGTGATTGAATTAGATGTATGCTCATGCCATGTGTGGACTTGGGGTCTCTTGGGGCTCCTTGTCCCATGTCTACGATCCGGGTGTATGTTTGGGTCGTGACAATCACCCATCCTCCTCACTGCCAAAATATCAAATCATATCCAATCGGCTAAACACAACTCATCCCATAAATCATGGTGACTGACCACGACTTGTGGTGACTATCTATAGGGTACACTGCCATGTTTTCTTCAGTTTCCCCTAACCCTTGCCAATGACTGACTCAACAAGTCGTGGTGACTGACCACGACTAGCGGTCAGTTCTGTGGGGACTTCCAAAACCCAAAATTTCAACTCACACCATGAACCTCACCACGAGTCTCCTCAGGACTCGTGGTCTATCGTTCTATGACCTGGTGCCAGATTTTCAGTTTTCTCTATTTCAACTCCCAGGTCTGATCTTTGGGCTTTCGAGGTATAACAAGAAACCATAGCAAAAAATGGAAAAAAGTTATTGTTCCATCAAATTGCCAACTACAAGTATGTTGTCACCGGTCCCGATCGAGTTGCAATCTACTTGCTTTGCAAATCTTGTACTTGTAGAGTGTTTGACCTAGATTAAATACCTTATCCACATGTTATGACAGCGCTCCTCATCCAATATGGTGAAGACTATGGGAGGTGAATTTATAAGTACTCCTCTTCATATTATAAGGTAGAGACGTACCTTATTGCATACTTGGAGGAAATTAATCCTGTGCCATATGAAGAATCTTGGGAAGTTCTTATGGAGATTTTAGAGAGAGAAATACCTCCTTCGTTTGTTGAGCCGGGAAAACTAAGAAGAAGGAAGATGAAGTTGAGGGCATCAATTGGGGAATCATTTTTGATAAAGAAAAATAAATACTCCATATGCAAAAGCGTTCAGCACAAAAGAACCACATACACAAAGTGAACTATTACATAGGAATAGATTTGATCTTACTTGTAATACCAAAACTTATTCTTATTGTTATTTGGGTACTTGGTTCAGATTCTCATAAACTTGATGTGAATTTTTAACAAGTTACACTGGTTTGATCTATTACAACTACTTTTGCACTTGCTGGACAATTTCAAACAAGTAACCAATCTGATACAATAACTCATAAACTTGCTGTGAATTTTTATACAAGTTGTTTGACAGGTGCCAATAACTGTTTCACTTGATGGACAATTTCAAACAAGTAATCTAATAAGTTGCACAACTCATAAACTTGTTGTGATTTTAAAAAAAGTTGTTTGACAGGTGCCAACAACTATTGCACTTGCTGGACAATTTCAAACAAGTAACCTAATATGTTGCACAACTCATAAACTTGTTGTGAATTTTCAAACAAGTTGCTTGACAGGTGCCAACAACTGTTGCACTTGTTGGACAATTTCAAACAAGTAACCTAATATGTTGCACAACTCATAAACTTGCTGTGAATTTTCAACCAAGTTGTTTAACAAGTGCTAACAACTGTTGTACTTGCTGGAGAATTTCAAACAAGTAACCTAATCTGTTGCAGCAACTCATAAACTTGCTGTGAATTTTCAAACAAGTGGCCAGATCTGTTGCAGCAACTATTGCACTTGTTGGACAATTTCAAAAAAGTAACCTAATCTGTTGTAGAAACTCATAAACTTGTTGTGAATTTTCAAAAAAGTTGTTTGACAGGTTCCAACAACTGTTACACTTGCTGGATAATTTCAAACAAATAACCTAATCTTTTGCGGCAACTCATAAACTTGTTGAGAATTTTCAAACAAGTTGTTTGACAGGTGCCAACAACTATTGCACTTGCTGGACAATTTCAAATAAGTAACTTAATCTGTTGCAGCAACTCATAAACTTGCTTTGAATTTTCAAACAATTTGTTTAACAAGTGCCAACAACTGTTGCACTTTCTGGATAATTTCAAACAAGTAACCTAATCTGTTACAGCAACTCATAAACTTGTTGTGAATTTTAAAACAAGTGGCCTGATCTGTTGCAGCAACTGTTGCACTTGCTGGACAAATTAAAACAAGTAACCTAATCTGCTACAACAACTCATAAACTTGCTGTGAATTTTCAAACAAGTTGTTTGGCTTATGGGCCTAGCAAAAGAAAAATTGGGATAGGATTCTATAGGATCTCCCCCCCTTCAAAATCGGACGTGAAAGTTTCCTTTCATCCGCAGGTGCCAACAACTGTTGCACTTGTTGGACAATTTCAAACAAGTAACATAATCTGTTGCAGCAACTCATAGACTTGCTGTAAATTTTGAAACAAGTTATTTGACAAGTGCCAACAACTTTTGCACATGCTGGACAATTTCAAATAAGTAAGCTAATCTGTTGCAGCAACTCATAAACCTATTGCGAATTTTCAAACAAGTAGCCTGATCTGTTGCAGCAACTATTGCACTTGCTGGACAATTTAAAACAAGTAACCCAATTGTTGCAGCAACTCATTAACTTGCTGTAAATTTTCAAACAAGTTGTTTGACAGGTGCCAACAACTATTGCACTTGTTGGAAAATTTCAAACAAGTAACCTAATCTGTTGCAGCAACTCATAAACTTGCTGTGAATTTTCAAACAAGTTGTTTAACATGTGCCAACAACTGTTACACTTGCTGGACAATTTAAAACAAGTAACTTAATCTGTTGCAGCAACTCATAAACTTGTTGTGAATTTTCAAATAAGTTGTTTGACATGTGCCAATAACTGTTGCACTTGCTGGACTTTTTCAGGAAAGTAACCTAATTTATTGCAACAACTCATAAACTTATTGTGAATTTTCAAACAACTATTGTAATTTGATCATGAATTGCATGGATCAATCATATTTATTTTAAATATAGTGAATTAAATATATTTAAGGATTCAAATCTAGATCTAATAGTATTCTCTAACAATGACATAGTAATTTTATCATAATAGATGATCGATTGAGCAATTGTATACGTAATCAACTTTGATCAAGCAATTATATCATGAATTGCATGGATCATTCATATTTGTTGTTAAATATAGTGAATTAAATGCATTTTAAGGATTTAAAGCTAGTTTAATAGTATTCTTTAACAATGACATAGTATAATTTGATCATAATAGACGATCGATCGAGCAATTTTATGCATAATCAACTTTAATCGAGTAATTTGATCATGAATTGCGTGGATTAACCATATTTATTGTTGAATATAGTGAATTAAAGGTATTTTAAGGATTTAAAGCTAGATTTAACAGTGAATTGAGTGAAAATATTAGCGTAACATCTAAAAATCTATTCCAACAACTAATAGACTTGTTGGACTTGTTTTAGCAAGTATCATGACTTGTTGCAACAAGTTATGTACTTGTTGAGAATTTTCAAACAACTTAATCCACTTGCTGCAATAATTGTTTTACTATATGACTTAATTGCTGGAATTTTCCAACAAGTAACATGACTTGTTTGAACAAGTTATTTAGTTGTTTGGAAATCTCAGCAAGTAAAATAAGTTGTTGCAATAAGTTATGTACTTGTTGAAAATTTTCAAACAGATTAACCAACATGCTGCAAAACAGTTTTACCATATGACTTAATTGCTGGGATTTTCCAACAAGTAACACGATTTGTTTGAAAAAGTTATTTAGTTGTTGAGAAATCTAAGAAAGTAAAATAAGTTGTTGCAACAAGTTATGTACTTGTTGATAATGTTCAAACAACTCAACCAACTTGCTGCAATAACTGTTTTACCACATGACTTAATTGCTGGAATTTTCCAACAAGTAACACGGCTTGTTTGAACAAGTTATTTACTTTTTGGGAAATCTCATCAAGTAAACTAAGTTGTTGCAACAAGTTATGTACTTGTTGAGAATTTTCAAACAACTTAACCTACTTGCTGGAACAACTATTTTACCGTATGACTTAATTGCTGAGATTTTCCAACAAGTAACACAACTTGTTTGAACAAGTTATTTAGTTGTTGGGAAATCTTAGCAAGTAAACTAAATTGTTGAAACAAGTTATATACTTATTGAGAATTTTCAAATAACTTAACCAACTTGCTGCAACAACTGTTTTACCATATGTCTTAATTGTTGGGATTTTCCAACAAGTAAGACGACTTGTTTGAACAAGTTATTTACTTGTTGGGAAATCTCAGCAAGTAAATTAAGTTTTGGCAACAATTTATGTACTTCTTGAGAATTTTCAAACAACTTAACCAACTTGCTGCAACAACTGTTTTACCATATGACCTAATTGCTGAAATTTTCCAACAAGTAACACGACTTGTTTGAATAAGTTATTTACTCGTTGGGAAATCTCAGCAAGTAAACTAAGTTGTTGCAACAAGTTATATATTTGTTGAGTAATTTTTAAACAACATAACTAAGTTGCTGTAACGACTGTTTTACCATATGACTTAATTGCTGGGATTTTCCAACAAGTAACACGACTTGTTTGAACAAGTTATTTAGTATTTGGAAATCTAAGCAAGTAAACTAAGTTGTTGCAACAAGTTATGTACTTGTTGAGAATTTTCAAAAAACTTAACCAACTTGTTGCAACAACTGTTTTACTACATGACTTAATTGCTGGGATTTTCCAACAAGTAACATGACTTGTTTGAACAAGTTATTTAGTTGTTGGGAAATCTCAGCAAGTAAAATAAGTTGTTGCAACAAGTTATGTACTTGTTGAGAATTTTCAAACAACTTAACCAACTTGCTGCAACAACAGTTTTACCATATGACTTAATTGCTGGGATTTTCCAACAAGTAACACGACTTGTTTGAAGAAGTTATTTAGTTGTTGGGAAATCTCAGCAAGTAAATTAAGTTTTTTGCAACAAGTTATGTACTTGTTGAGAATTTTCAAACAACTTTCCAGCAATTAATATAACTTGTTGTGGATTATTAAAATACAAAAAATACAAAATATACTGAATATTAAAATACATACATTCACATAACTTCAAATAAATGATGTTCGGCTCACCTTAGGACAAGTTGTTCGACAACAAAACTTAAACATAAACAGGAACTTTAAAATATCCAACAAATTGTTCAACAAACTTTTCAACTAAAGACAATCAGCTCGTCAACCACTTTACGACACTAACTCCTTATCAACTACCCCCACAACCCATCTCCACCGCATCCGCTCAACAATATTGTCGCGTAGGAAATGCATCAAAGTGTTGGTAATTAGTTGCTCAATGAAGGCAAGTGAATAAGGACTGTTGATGAGTTGGTAATTTACCAGCTCATTAGGCTCTAAAATTCTAGTATTTGCTTAGTTCTTGAGCTGATTATCTGGATTTTATTCCGTTTTTACTTTTATTGTGTACAGATGACTAAATATGAAAACCAAGAGCAAAAATAGAGCAAAAATAAGGGAGTGAGAGCAAATTGGAAATCCACAAATGAAAATCTGTTAAACGTTGGCCAAAGGCCGAACATCACTGCCTCTAAGGATTAATGCCACTGGCAGTTCGCGAATTTCCAGCAGTGATTCGCCTGTCCAGTTGTTGAAGGACACCCAAAGTTTTGGAAAATAGCTTGAAAATCTGGCGGTTCACGGATTGGCATCGGCAAAATGCGGGGTGAACCGCCGATGTTCATTGGAATTGAGTAAGGGCCCAAAAAATATACCCGGAAGTTCATGGATTGGAACTGGCGAACCGTCGGTGTCTCCGCCAATTACAGAATGGTGCTCAGGGGTATAATCATCCAACATGGGAAAAAAGATAAAAAGTGCCCTACTTTTCAGGATATAAATAGAAGATAAAGTACTTTTGTACTGAGAGATGTAGAAGGAGAGATAGAAATAGAGATATTGAGAGAGAGCAAAGCATATATCACATCACTGTTTCCCTTTATAGGAGAAGAACATTCTCTTATCTGAGATAGGGAGATTCTGATTGAAAATTTTGGAAAAGTACTCTGCTCTATTTCTTCTTTGTAATAGTAAGTTTAAGCTATTATTGGAAATTATCTTGTGAAATTGATTTTTCTACTATTGCTATTATATTCAATTAAGCTATTGATGAATATGTTTCTTAATTTCTTAATTATGAGTAGCTAAATTATTAACTAGAGGTGTGAGATGATGAATACTTAATTAGATTCGGTATTGCTAAAATCATCTTCATATTGCTCAAATAAGTGTAAATCTATTAGATTCTCTTCAATCTATAAAGGAAGATCCATTGATTATGATATGGGTCTATTTATTCTTGCTTGATTGTTGTTTGTAAAAGAATAATTAAGTATTGGAAGAGAATTTAATAGTGAGTACGGATAAGAGAATGTGGAATTGGGCTAGAAATAGCTGAATTTGCATTCTCATTCCTTATTAATAGCTAATAGCTAAAAATTAGTGCAGTTGCTAATCTGAATCAAATCGGGTCGAGCTAAATCGTGACTAGAGGTTTGAAAAAACTCTAGTAAGAGGTAATTAGAAGGCTGAAAAGCTGTAATTACCCACTTCCCGAGACTATTTTGCACTTGTTGAACTCATAAGATGACTTGGCATGTCCTGATCTATTTAGTATATCATCTACACTGCACCTCTAGTCTTTCACACTCTTGTTGACAACTTAGCTGATCTTGGTATTTTATTTCACTAAATAACCCAATACAATTCTCTACAAATTTTAATCCCCCCATTTTATTTGTTTTTATATTGAATCTACATGGTGCAAGGTAATGTCAATTTCTCAATCGATACTTGTAACTATCATTCCCTAGTCCTAGTGGGATTCGACCTCGACACTTGTTGGGTTTCTTGTTTTCATAATTCAGTTGTGTATATTCTTTGCATGAAGGATATATTTTGGGCGTTATCAAAAGTGGCGCCGTTGCCGGGGACTAGCGCTTGATATTCTCGTGTTGATTGTTAAGTTGATATATTTTTACATCGTAGCTACTTGACGTGAGTTTGTTGTGTTGTTAGGGTCTCATAACCACATGAGTCGTCACTCCCAAGTAGGGGATAGCTCAGTGGAAGGTAACATGGAAGACGATGAAGATAATCTGATGATTTTGAAAATTGCAGGAGCCATTCGCCTACCACCAATAGTGGAGAATGCAGTATATCATGTCACAAGCACCATGCTACACTTGTTGCAAATAAAGGTGCTCTTTGGCAGAAAACCAAGCGAGGACACGAATCAACATTTGAGAAACTTCTTGGATATATGCCAGCATTTCAATATTACAAATATCAGTTAAGAGTCAATCAGGTTAAGACTCTTTCCTTTTTCACTGATAGGGGAGGCAACAATCTGGCTAGAGGAACTTCCTGTGGAATGTATGACTTCTTGGCACTGAGGCCTTCCTGGACCATTTTTTCCCTCTATTGAAGATGCTTCAGCTGAGGGATGATATTAAAAATTTTAGGCAAGAACAGGGAGAGCCTTTGCACAAGGCATGGTTAATTTTTAAAAAGAAGGTTGCTCTTTGCCCAAATCATGGACTGCTGGATGGAGTGCTTCTATAAAGCTTCTACAGGGCCCTTGATTCAATCAACAAGTTCGTGGCCAACAACCTAGCTGGTGGTTCTATTATGGATCAAACATATGGGTTGGCCAAAGCCATTCTAGACAGAATGACAAAGACCAATAGGGCTTGGCACACGAGAAAAACAAATGTGTCCACTCATGAGTTCAGCTCAAGTGCATTGGCGGCTGAGTTGAGAAAAAGGGATGAAGCTCAGGATGAGAATCTTGCCAAGATGATGATCCAATTAGAATTGATGACAAAACACGTGATGGGAGAAGGGCCCAAGGAGGTAAATGTTGTGACAATGCAAGGTCCCTTACAATATGAGGGAGAGTCGTCACCACCAAGATATGAAGAAGAATGCCAATACATGGGCAACCAAATAGGAGGTCCTCGACCTGGATTCCGAGGAGCAAACCAAGGCCCATGGCGCCCAAGGGATGACAACCAAGGTTGGAGAAATTGTGAGCCACAGGGATGGCCTGAAAGAAATGAAAGGTGCAGTAATAGGGAGCCAAATCAAGAGGGTGATCTCTATCACCGGAGTTCGAATCCATATGTTCCCCCTCCAAAAGTTAGGAATTCCCACAATAAGCTGGGAGTGAGTGATGTGGGTAACTCGAAAATTGAAGAAATGCTATCTAGAGTTCTAAATAAAGTGGAGTTGACCAAGAGCGGGGTGAAAGAATTAAGAGGGGAGGTGTCTAACCTTTCCCAAACAATGATTTCACATTCAGCCTCCATCAAGCATTTGGAGGCCTAAATGAATCACTTATCAGCTCAAATCAACCCCCGGATGAAGGGAACATTACCTAGTGACAAAATTACGAATCCCAAGAAAGATGGTCAATGCATGGATATTGTCCCTAGGAGTGGCAAGGTGATTGGAGATGCCCGATGAGGCCTAGTGAGGTTGATAACCCGAAATTAATAAAGAAGATGAATTTGACAAAGCGTCAATGACTCCAAGGAATAAGGAAAAGATTGACGAGGAAGGAGATGGAAAGGATGATTAAATCCTCTCCCATACTGATAATGATGAGGTCAGCATGAAGGCCCCGATTGATGACAAGGTTGACTCAAGAATCTCACCTCCATAATGGTTGGCTAAGAAAAAGAAGGATGACCAGTTCAAAAAGTTTGATGACATGTTTAGCAACTTGTCCATAAATATACTGTTAGTGGATGCTCTACTCCAAATTACAAGTGATGCAAAGTTTATTAAAGAATTGCTGAAGAAGAAAAAGGTGGTTGATGCAGGAAATGGGGAGAAAATGCACCATTGTAGTGCAGTAATATTGAGTGATCTTGCCCCCAAACGGGAGAACCCAAGAGCTTTCACAATCCCCTGTAAAATTGGGATATATGTGTTTAAAAAAGCTCTATGTGATTTGGGTGCCAACATAAATTTAATGCCCTTGCTCATTTCAAGATATTGGGACTCGAAAGCACAAAGCCAACGTCAATGAGGCTGCTTATGGAAGATAGGTCCATAAAAAGACTGGTGGGCGTGTTAGAAGATGTGTTGGTAAGAGTGAACAAGTTTATTCCACCTACTGATTTTGTTATTTTGAATTGTGAAATGGATGTAGAGGTTCCCATTATTTTGGGAAGACCATTGTTAGCTATAGGGAGAGTCGTGGTGAATGTGGAGCTTGGGGAGCTAAAATTTTGAGTTGGAAGTGAGGAAGTCACCTTCAAGGTGTATCCATCAGCTGAAACGGCCCCTGAATGCAAGGTGGTTGGAGTGTGGAAAAATGAAGAAGAGGACAAGGTATTGGAGCTGAAGGAGACGGAGTTGGATGATGACCCGTCGAAAAAAAGAGCTGGTGAAAAAGGATCCACGTCGTACCACGGCGTTAACTATGGCGCTTATTGGGAGGCAACCTAAGTGTTTAGTTAATTGTTTAATGTCTTTGTTGTTTTTGTTTTTGTAGGAGCTATGAAGTGAGTAACAAAGGGAGAAACAAACCATAAAGAGAGGAATGACGCTTGTCACGCCCCACCTTGGGGGGTATGACTGGTACCTGGTGCCCTATTGGGACCTGAACTGCTAGACTGTTGAGCCTAAGAACTTCTAGTGCCTGGCTGGCTCTAACTCTGGATTCAAGAAAATAACGGGCTATATAACGGTTGTAAATACAGCCTCCGGCCAACTAGTCCTATAGCCACCTGTAAACAAACAACAGCTAACAAGAGCAATAGTAGTATGAAGGAACCTATGTGGGACGACAAGACCACCATGTTGTCTAGTTATCTCTAAATCAAGAAAACAGGTGCTAAACCGCTATGTGATCGACAAGGTCACCACTACCAACTGAGAAAGGCCCCACACGACCATCATAACAAGCTAAAACGTACACACTGCCTCACACGACCGGTATAACAAACCACAGGGTATATAGAATCTGCAAGCTTCTAAGAATACTGATAAGATGGTCGGGACAGGGTCCCGGCCTACCCATACTGTACAACAAAAGAACAGAAATAAACCTCTAGCTGTCTAGCTCCGGATGACAGGAGCTGATGACTCAATGTGCTGTCTGGAATTACGAGGTATCGGCTCCTCATCTGTGAATACCTGCAGGCAAGTAATGCAACGCCCAAAATAGGCGTCAGTACCACTGGTACGTAGTATGTAAAGCAAACTGAGCATAACTGAATATAAGCAATAATACTAATAGTTCTGATTAGCATAAAGTATCTGAAACTGTCTGGGCTGTCGGGATATGAAATAAGCTTATCTGTACTGAAGGTAAGGTAGAAGCATACCTGTTGACGTGGCGACCTGCTATCTATCAGCTAATGAATAACATGTATATACATATATAACATACAAGGACCTATACCATCCCCCATAAGCCGGAAGGTTCCAACCAACACACAATGTATATACCCCTACCAGGGTCAAAACCATCCAAAAGTAAATCACTCCACTCGCCTAATAACTACGAGCACCTCCACCGGCCCCTTAGGTATGCAGCTTGGGCTCTCTGGGCCCCTGACTATAACTGTATCTGAGTCCGGAGGACTCTTGTAACTGTAAATTGTAATCTGTGTTTGTATCTGTATCTATAATCTACCCCCTGGGCGCAAGCGCTCGACAGGGTAAGCTATAATGCTATGCTGATCAGCCTGATATGGGGAATGTTGCATCCCATCTTCATCCTACTGCAGACGGCATGCCACTCCTTGGAGTGACGTATCCTCACCCTCTAGCGGGCGAGTCGACACAACTATTAACCCTGGGGTGGCAAGGAAGCTCTAAGGGTGCCCTCATAGCACAAACAGGTCTCAACAAACAATAATCACGTATGGCAAGCATGTTCGATCTGAAAATACTATTCGTATTCTGATTTCTTATTCTGAACTCTTTTCTGCATTAAACTGATTCTCATACTGAGCTATACTGTATCTGAAATATTATCTGACTATCTGATATTGCTTTACTAACTTTTATTCTGAATACAACGTAATAACATAAAACATGCTTGCTGGATTCATGCTGGACTCAATTCTCGACTTCTGAATTCTTTCTTCTAGAATTCACGCTATTTGCTAACTTGCTGAAGGAAAAAGCTTTACATACCTTTGTTTCTGATTTCCCGACTAACTAGCATAATTTGGTCAATATTCCGCTATTTCTCACAACTACATCCATATATATACCAATTAGGACTAAATACATTAATATTCTGGAAGAAAATATCACTTTTAATATATATATAGCCCAAATTTTGACTTATCGAAAAACGGTCGAAAACTCGCTATTTCTCAGAATTCCAGAAGGGAGAAATGCTTACTTTAGGGATAGGAGTATATTGACACTAATTTGGAGCAATTCTACTTACTTTAGCTCGGTAGCACGACGATTCGCAGCCGAATTTTGAGAAACTAAACCTGTAGGAATGCTCCTTGCTGCCTAATACCTCGCTACCCAAGGTGATATCGAGTTTGCACTGCGTATAACGGCGTAATCGGAAGGAATTTGGTAAGTTTTGTTCGTGTCTCCATCTCTCTGGCTTTGCCCTCTGTTTCTTACTGGAAATTATAAGAAATTTCACTTAAAACCGAAGTTTGGAGGCTTTTATACTTTGGGCTGCACCTCACCTCCGTGACATATTGGCCATCGCGGAGGTGAGCCTCCATGACACGCTGGCCATAGCGGAGGTGAGCCTCATTGACACTCTGGCCATCGCGGAGGAGGTCTACCAGCCTCCTCTTGTGATGGTTCGACGTGTCGCTTATTCGGTCTTTCCCCGGACCTTTTCCTAGCATGTATGGCATTCTAAAACTCTTAACCAACATGTGAATAGGCCATCTACATGTCGATAATTTATTGGGTGTAACATCCCTGAACTGGCGAGTCGCCGATCCAGAAGCACGAACCACCGATAAAGGCGAGTAAAAAACAGAAGGCTAGGGTTTGGATCGAAGTATCGGTGAACCCACTGGAAAACCACCGAATCACAACCGTGGACCGCTGGTGGGTTGCCGATGTAAGAAAGAGTACCTAAAGCTCAGGCACATAGGCGGCGGGTAACCGGAGGATCGCCGATTCCATCTGTGAACCGCCAGTTGAGAAACAGATAACTGGGCACAAAATACATGGAAAAGGAAAATTAAAGTGGCGGAACGCTGGTGTGATTCGGCGAATCGCTGATGAAGCGCCGGTGGAGGTATAAGTTTATTTCAAACTGGAATTTAAAGAGCAAACCTACAAAATCTCAAATACCTGATAAGCCGCCCTATTATGCAAATGTTCCCCTAGTTCCCCTTTTTCCACCATTTTTTCCATTCCATTTTTGTCTCTCCATTACCCAACATTTCCACTTTCCCATATTTTTCTCTTTTCAATCTTTCCACTTTCCCACCTTTACATCTCCCCACTTCCCACCTACACACACACATTAAACTCTCCACCTTCCCCTCGACCGATCAAATTTCCACCTTTCACCTATAAAACCCTCTCCATATTTCACTAACACACTCACTTCACTCACATTTCCTTCCTCTACTACATATATATCAAAGTGACATTGTAAGATTTAGCTAAGATTTTGAAGGTCAAGTGTGCAAGCAATCCTGCACTTTTGTAAAAGTTTTCTTTCCCTTGTCTTAATTTTCTCGTTGGTGCTTAATTCTTTAGGAGTAATACTTTGTTTCCCCTCCTTATTGAACTCATCAATATGCTATGGTTGTTGAATGGATTGGGGAATATGTGTTTATGTGTGTGAAATTTTTAAAAGGGTGAATTCTGAGTAACCCAATTGAATAAAATGCAACATTTTGTTTGATGATAGACCGGGTGATGCCATTCTTAAGGGATAAACATCATGAGATTGTGTTTAAATGGAGTAGTGGTTATTTTATCATGCTGTGTGTGAGTGTGTGTTAATGGATGCCTGTGATCTGGTAAGTTCAAAATTAGGGACGATGGGGTCCGGCGTTTCGCCAATCGGATTCGGCGAATCGCGAATGGAACACTGGCTCACTATGAAAATTGTCTTCAAGACACTGAGTGGATCCCGCGTTAAATCGGTGGTTTATTAATCTAGACCGGGGATTTTCCACTTAACCACTGATACATCCCTCACTTGCCCAGTTTTCTGTGAAGCATCAGTGGGCAAATGGCGGTCCGTGAAATTACTCCTGTGAACTGCATGTCCTTCACTGGTGTTATTGTTTCTTTAAATGTTTGTTTGGTTTCCCTTGTTTCTAAGTTCCCCCTTAGATTAGTTTTGATTATTTTAATTTTCTCTTCAAATAGCTGTCACTAATATCATTCATGCAGAAAAACAAACCATGTGTTCATCAAGGAACACAATAAAAGGAAAGGCCCTTGCCTCATCTTGTAGCAAGGGAAAGGGAAAAGAAAAGGTCACTCCACTGCGTGCTAACACCAAGGAAGCAATAATCTTTCGCGTCCCTAACATGCAAGAGCACTATGTCATTTGTCAAGGCCGAATCACCATGGAGAAGCAGTTTCACTTGGTGGGGTTGAGAGGTGATTTTTCAAACATCACCGAGCAATTTACAAAAAGGGAATGGTATGCATTTGCCAACCCTCTCCGACCTTACTACCCCAGCTTGGTAATGGAATTCTATGCCTCATATCATGCCCTACAAGAGAGCATGCTACACAGGGGAAAAGGGGATGATTTCCCATGTTTTCCATCAGTTATGATCTGGGGAGTGGAAGTTGACATAACCCCGGCTGCCATAAATTACCTGTTCTGGGAGGATGAGATTGACTTAGGTACGAAGTATATGGCCCAGGTAGCTGATATGAAGAATCAGTTCTCTTGGGTAGCTCGCATCATCAATGTTGACAATCCTCTCTAGGCCTCAATGGGTGGTAAAATCTCTCGCCACGATTTGAAGTTTGAGGCCAAATTGTTGTTGGACTTTATTTGTGCTCGGATCATCCCTTCTAAAAATTAGCAAAAGGTTAGCCTTGAAATTTCCATCTATATTTCCTTCATCATGATGGGAGTCCCTATTAACTTCGGGGAAATCGTTGCTCAGCAAATGAAGAAAAGGCTCGACAGTCCAGCACTTCAATGCACTACGCCGTCTTGATTTACTAGCTTTGCTCAGTAGCTGGAGTTCCTCTGTTCCCTCATCAAACTCATTCCACGGTTCTAGGAGTGATAGACATTAATTGATAGAGAGATGCTGAGGCACCGACAATGAAAAGAAAGAGACTGCAGGCCTTTGGAGTGTAAGGATCCCTCTCCCATGGGTCAGACCAACCACCACACACCCCAGAGTCAAATATTCCCCAGCTAGAAATGTTAGGCCAAGCATCAAGTGACATGCCTCAATGGGGAGCATCTCCCTGTTATACCCCGGGAACCCAAGAATCAGATCCGAGAGTCAAAACGGAGAGAACCTGAAAATTTACACCAGGTCACAGGACGGTTCATGAGGTGGCTCGTTAGGTGGGACCACTAGTCAGGAAGAGATTTGTGGTCAGGATGGTCTTGGCAGAGTTTTCGGAGGCCACGAGGGTCACCACAAGTCATGGTCAGACCTCATGACTCGTGAGGTCACCCGTGGCGAGGATGGAATACATGGCTAGGGGTTTGAGGCAGTAGAAACCATGGGTGGTGACCACGAGTTGTGGTCAGCCACCATGATTTGTGGGGTCCCTCGTGGGGTCCCTTGAGCTTTCTTGGGCAGTAGACATCATGGATCCCAGCCACAAGTCATGCCCCATGGCGACGACTCGTGAGGTCCCTCGTGGGGACTGCCAACCAGGAATTTTTGCGTTTTTAGCAAGGATGTTTTCATAATTCCTAAATTTCTAAGGCCTAAACTACGTCATTTTAAGGTCTGAGTGGGGTCTTTTAAGGGGGTTATGTTCATGTTAAGCCTCATTCACGCATGCAAGAGTTTAGGGAGGAGAATAGAAGGTGATTCAAGGTGTTGTTCCTCAATTCCTCTAAATTCCATCTTGGGCTAGCTAGGGAAGTTAAGAACCAGATAATTCCAGGTATGTAAGCTCATCAATGAGTGAATCCTTCCACACCCACGCTCCTACTTTATGATTTTATTTTAAATTTATCAAACACTCATTGGGTTCTGTATTTGATTTGTATAAAATCTAATGATTTAACTATGGGTTTTGTGATTTTGAAATATTATCATAATCTATGGATTTTGATTATCTTTTAAGATTTAAATTGATTATAATGATATTGATTTTGATTTTTGAAACAATTAAGCTTAATTATGCATGCCTCATGATGAATCGATGTATGACCTATTATCCCATCGATGTTCTTACGAGCCTAGTATGAATTATGTTTTAAATTATGAATTCATTATGTTACCCATTATGATTTTTATGAAATTCAAGTTATATGCATGATCTACGGGTATGTATGAATCTTATTATTCATGAATTATATTTTTGGCCGACTCACGGACCTCATGTCATGGCTAGATCACATATGTTCAAGCATGTTATGATTATCATGATTTAACTAGCCCATGAATGATCTTGGGCAAATTTATATGCCCAGGTGATACTCAAATGTGGAATTTTAGCCTTGTTTATCTATCAATGTGTATACATTCTCATGTAATTCGTAATAAAATGTGAATTTATACTAACCAACATGATTAGCATTGTTTTGCAGGTAAAATGTAATTTTGGGAAGCTTAAATGCATGTTGGAAGATATCGGGGTTGGACTCGGATGCGAGCAAGGGACAAGGCATTGGAAAGCATAAAATAAAGGGGCTCCGTGATGGAGCCGTGTCACGCTGCCATCGCGGAGGCCTTCTTCCTGGATAGGGAATTCTTGCCCAATTTCCAGAGAGGGTACGCGATAGGTCCGTGGCACGGTGGCCTGGCTCCGCGTTGCACGTCGTGCCACGTTGGGCCTTATTTCCTGGACCCCCAGTTCCAGTGAAGGTCCACGTCGGTAGCATGTCACGGAGGCAGTGCTCCGCGATGCACTCCGTGACACGTTGCTTGTTATTCCGGCAAAAATTCCCACTAGTATAAATAGAACACTTAGGTTCATTTTTCAATATTCTGACTTGGTGGAGCAAGAACGTGGGTTACAGGCAGTTGAGGGGACGAAATTATCAGGGTTTTTCTCTCTTTCTTTCTTCTTGTATTCAATTGCTTGTATGTTTAACACTCATTTAACGATGTTTAATCCACAAATGAGTGGCTAATTCATCTTCTTGCTGAGGTTAAGAACACTTGTAATGAAATGTGATTATTGATTCTTTGGTTTTTCATCTTTTTTTCCATGGTTGTTCTATTGATTCTTGTTCTTACTGCATTAATGTGTGGCCTACGTTAATGTATATCTAAAAAGTCCGGTTTCACTCGAGAGAGCAAGAAATTGGAAAGTTGTGAGTTAATAGGATATGATCCTTTCTTAGTTTGGGAAAATTGAGAATTGATTTACCTTCAGGATAGAAATATACCTGAAAGTCGTATTAGTCAATTTAGGAATCGGTTTTGTATGGCTAGAACATGAATTGCCTTTAATCACAGAAATGTAGGTGGATGGTTCATGATTCTTAAGTGGGGTTAAATACAAGAGTTTTAATCCCTTGGCAATAATTCTTGACTAGCAACCGGAGGAAAAGGCTAACCAAATTATATCGACAATTAATTTCATTACATGTTCGTTTAACCTCAGCATGCTCACATTCATAGTTCAGACTCACATTAGATAATTGTTTTAGACTTAGCATAATTATTAGAAATCAAAATATCAAACTCTTGGTTACACTGTTCTCTGCATTTTTAGAATTGAAATATAGTACACTTGAGCAGATTGCACTTCATCCCAGTCCCTGTGGGATCGATACTTGGCTTACTTAAGCCACTTTACTACTTGTTCGACCACGTGCACTTGCGTGTAGCTTTACACCCAAAGAAAAAGCACCAAACAATGAACTCATGCATGTATTATTATGAGCACTATATATGTTTTGGGAGTAGTATCGAACACCGAGTAGGTTCGGGGCTTAGGTTAAGCCCTAGATCTCATGAACTACGTTCCATCGTAGGTACCTTTCATGTTAGTCTCTGGACCAAATGTCCCTCTTCATGGTGATATCACACTTTCATGGTTCTACCCTTGGCAAGGTATGAACACCCTCCCCACTAGGGTTACAAGTCAGGCTTCATGTGTGCTCATATGGGGTGTGTCGGTTAAGAGAATCTCCCACTGTTCCTCATAATTTATGCATGTTACAATTATATATGTTGGCTCAAGTCATTTTAATTAAATCTCTTCTATTATGATTATGATTATGTTATGATACGAATATTTTGAAAACATTGAGCCATATGATGTGTTATTATGATTTATGATACGAGCATGCTGCCCTACTCTTATGATCATTTATGAATTTCATACATGTTTTAACTGTTTGTTTTACCTACCTTGCATACTCAGTACATTCCACGTACTGACCGCATACTTTCTATGTTGTATCGTCTTATGATACAGGTCCAGTTCTCAGGCTTGTCCTCACCCGTAGATAGATTCGGATTTTCTCTTAGCGCACATGGTGAGTCCTCATGTTCTGAGGGATACATGTTCACATTCTATGTTATTCCTTTCAGTTTTTTGATGTTGGATTAGTTTGGGAGTTGTCCCCTCAATCCGCCTTTCATGTTTAGAGGCTTATCAGACTACAAGTTGTATTCCGCCGTATTGTATAAGTCTTGTACTAATTTTTCCTTATGCTATGCTATGATTACATTCTTTATGTTAAGTCTTATGCTCATGTGATTCAATTAGATGTATTCTTATGTCATGGGTCGATTTGGGGTCTCTCGGGGCTCCTTGTCCCATGTCTATGATCTAAGTGTACGTTTGGGCCATAACAAACTTGGTATCAGAGCCATAGGTTTATGTGTTCTAGGGAGTCTGAAAGCCGCGTTAAGTAGAGTCTTTTTCATGGCTGTGAAGCGCGCCACACTTATGACGAAGAGTCTACTAGGCGTTTAGGAAATGTTCCTTCTTTCATGATCTATGTCGTGTGATGAAAGTCCTTTACTCCTCTAATTTGTGTTATTTGCATTTGCAGAATTATGCCTCCACGTCGAGTAAATGCCAAGAGAAATGGAAATGGAAATGATCATGAGGGTGCCCATGATAGTGAGCATCAGCTAGCTCCACCCATTCATGAGGAGAACGTACCAGAGCTAGCTGCCCATGCTGAGTTTAGGACAGCGATTTAGATGTTGGCACAGGCCATGACTGCCCAGGTCCAGAATCAGATAGTGGCGCATCTCCCTCAGAATGGGAATGCAGCGGCAGCTAGGGTGAGGGATTTCTTGATGATGAGCCCTCCGGAGTTCACGGGGTCAAAGGTGGATGAGGATCCACATGATTTCATGGAGGAGATTCTGAAAATCACCCAAGTTATGGGGGTGAACAATGGGGAATGCATTGACATGACCTCCTATCAGCTAAAGGGGGTAGCACATATATGGTTTAAACAATAGAGAGATTCCAGGACGGCAGGTGTAGGCCCGATAGGTTGGGATGAGTTTCACACTGCATTCATGGATCGGTTCTTCCCTCAGGAGATGAGGGAGCTCAAGGCGGCCGAGTTTGTGAATCTGAAGCAGGGTAACATGTCTATCCAGGAGTATGCATTAGAATTCACCCGGTTATCAAAATATGCTCTAGAGTTGGTGGTGGATCAGTGGGCTCGGGTGAGCCACTTTGTGCATGGGGTAGCAGATTACTTGGACAAGGATTGCTGGATCGCCATGCTTCACTGGGACATTGATTTTCCCCGTATTGTATTGCATTATTGTTTCAGTCTACAAGAGGCATAGAGAGGCCAAGAGGGCGAGGACCGATAGCTATTGGGTTTCTCAGGTTAGGTCAGGGGGTGGACCCCGTCAGTAGACCCATCATAGGTCCATTGGTCCAGCTTCATCATCGGCTAGCACGCCATCTAGGTTCAGGGGAGACTAGAGGAGTACATGCAGGTGGAGCGCACTTTTCCAGTTTGAGTGAAGTGTAGCAAGAATCATCCTGGAAGGTGCCTGGTCAGCACAGATGCTTGTTTCGGGTGTGGCAAACCCGGACACAAGATTAGAGATTGCCCTGCAACCCGTTCTACCACTCCAGTAGCACAACCCCCTCAACAGGGTGCCTCCACTAGTTTTGCAGGTGGTTAGCGCCAAAATAGATTTAATGCCCTAGTTCCTCGCCAAGAGCAGGAGGCTTCGCCAAATATGGTCACGGGTATGTTGCAAGTCTTCCATACTAATTCTTATGCTTTGTTAGATCAAGGAGCTACTTTTTCTTTTGTGACCCCTTGTATTGCTAGTAGTTTTGAAGTAGTCCTGAAATTTTATCAGAACCGTTCTTCGTATCTACTCCAGCCAGTGAATCGGTGGTAGCTAGGTGGGTGTATAGGGGTTGCCCCATTACGGTGTTGCATAAGGTTACCTCCGTGGACTTAGTAGAATTGGACATGACTGACTTTGACATCATTTTGGGTATGGATTGGTTGTCTTCATGTTATGCTTCGATTAATTGTAGGACCCATGCGGTGGAATTCCCGTTTCCAGGTGAGTCAGTTTTGGAATGGAAGGGTAGTTCAGCTGTATCAGTCGGTCGATTTATTTCCTACCTTAAGGCCAGGAATATGATCTCTAAGGGTTTCATGTACTACCTAGTTAGGGTTAAGGATGTACAGTCCAAGACCCTGACTATTCAGCCAGTTCCCGTGGTGTGTGAGTATCTAGAGGTTTTCCCTAATGATTTTCCAAGTGTTCCTCTGGACAGGGAAATTGATTTTGGTATTGATCTATTGCCCGATACGCAGCCTCTCTCCATTCCTCCTTGCAGGATGTCTCTAGTTGAGCTAAAAGAGTTAAAAGAACAGTTAAAGGACTTGTTGGATAAGGGTTTCATTAGACCGAGCAAGTCTCCATGGGGTGCACCTATTCTCTTTGTTCGAAAGAAGGATGGATCACTTTAGATGTTTATTGATTATCGGCAGTTGAATAAGGTCACTGTCAAGAACAGGTACCCTTTCCCAGGATTGATGATTTATTTGACCGGCTCTAGTGTGCCAGGTGTTTCTCGAAGATAGATCTCAGGTGTGGATATCATCAGCTCAGAGTTCAGGAGTGTGATATCCCAAAGACAGCCGTCAAAACTTGGTATGGCCATTATGAGTTTGTAATTATATCATTTAGACTAACCAATGCTCCTGTAGCTTTTATGGACTTGATGAATAGAGTGTTCAAGCAATATCTAGACATGTTCATTATCATGTTCATCGATGATATTCTTATATACTCCCAGAGCGAGGAGGAGAATGCCACTCATCTGAGGATAGTGCTACAGACTCTTAAGAATCGTGTATGCAAAGTTTAGCAAGGGTGAATTTTGGTTGAACTCAGTAGTATTTTTGGGCCATGTAGTATCAGGAAAGGGCATAAAGGTAGATTCTCAAAAAATCGAGGCGGTGAAGAATTGGCCTAGACAGGTGAGTCCTTCAAAAATTCAAAGTTTCTTGGGCCTGGCAGGCTACTATCGGAGATTTGTGGAGGGTTTTTCATCTATTGCCGCACCATTGGCTAAGTTGACTCAGAAAAAGATAAAGTTCCAATGGTCGGAGGCTTGTGAGAAAAGCTTCTAGGAATTGAAGACCCGGGTCACCTTAGCACCAATGTTGAATTTACCTGAGGGCATGGATGGCTTTGTTGTGTATTTTGATGCTTCGAGAGTCGGACTGGGATGCATGTTGATGCAGCAAGGGAAGGTAATAGCATATTCCTCTTGACAGTTAAAGGTTCATGAAAAGAATTACCTGACCCATGATCTCTAGTTGGCCGCGGTGGTGTTTGTATTGAAGATATGGCGGCATTACTTGTACGGGGTCCACGTGGATGTACTCATGGATCACAAGAGCTTTCAATATGTGTTCACGTAGAAGGATCTTAACCTACAGCAAAGGAGGTGGTTGGAGTTACTAAAGGACTATGATATGAGCATTCTTTACCACCAAGGCAAGGCTAATGTGGTTATAGATGCACTTAGTAGGCTCTGTATGGAGAGTTTGTCCCACGTGGATGATGGAAAGAAGGAGTTGGTGAAAAATTATCCACCGACTTGCAAGGTTGGGAGTTAGATTGATCGACTCGACCGATGGCGGTGTTGTTGTGTAGAATGGGTCAGAATAATCCTTAATGGTAGATGTCAAATATAAGCAAGATGAGGATCCGATTTTGAGAAAGCTGAAGGAAGCGGTGCGGAGTCAAAAGGTGGAGGTTTTCTCCCAAGCGGGAGATGGTGTTCTATGATATCAAGGTCGGCTTTGTGTTTCGGATGTTGATAATTTGAGAGTTCGGATATTGCATGAGGCACACGGTACTAGATACACTATCCATCCGGGATCCACGAAGATGTATCGGGACTTGCGAGAGGTCTATTGGTGGGATGGTATGAAGAAGGATATTGCAGAATTTGTAACCAAATTTCCAAACTGTCAGCAAGTGAAAGTCGAGCATCAAAGGCCGAGAGGTGTACTTCAGGATATCAGCATTCCCACATGGAAGTGGGAAGAGATTAACATGGACTTCATTATAAGCCTACCTCGTACTCGATGACACTATGATTCCATTTGGGTAGTGGTAGACAGGTTAACCAATGTTGAACACTTTCTACCGGTCAAGACCACATATTCAGCGGATGATTATGCCAAGTTGTATATTTGGGAGTTGGTTCGACTTCATGGAGTGTCCTTGTCTATTATTTCAGACCGAGGTACTCAGTTTACCTCCCAGTTCTGGCGGTCTTTTCAGAAGCGACTTGGGACTCAAGTCAGGCTTAGTACGACCTTTCATCCGCAAACAGATGGCCAGGCCAAGCGAACAATCTAGACTCTTGAGGACACATTGAGGGAATGTGTTATGGATTTTAAAGGTAGTTGGGATGATCATTAAACCTTAAGCAAGTTTCTTATAATAAAAGCTATCATTACAGTATCCAAAAGGCACCGTTCGAGGCTCTCTATGGGCGAAGGTGTAGATCTCCCATCGGATGGTTTAAGGTTGGTGAGGTAGCTATGATAGGACCTGATTCGGTTCATGAGGCCATGTTTAAGGTCCAGTTGATAAGGGACCGGTTAAAAACTGCTCAGATTTGTCAGAAATCGTATGCTGATATGAGGAGAAGGGATCTGGAGTTTGATGTGGATGACTAGGTATTTCTGTCACGACCTGGACGTACACCCGGATCGTTGACACGGGCAAAGGACCCCAAGAGACGCCAAGTAGACCTATGGAACAAGCATGCATCTAATCTTAATCAAATAAGCGGAATACTTAGCATATCTGTTACATCCCGCACATTCGAGGACATCAGAACAGGTTACATCCCGACTCGAATTTTTCATGCCTCCATATTTATGAAACTTTTTCAACTGTGATATCTGTTAAATTTTTATTTATTTATAATCCCTCATAATTCGAGTTCAGAAATAAAAAGTTATGCGCATTTTACCACGAGCCTATGCAAAATCCGAATAAATAATATGTCATGGGCCCCACCCCAATATAATGGATGAAGCCAAATTGAGCATACACCTCCACACCCACGTGGAAGGGGGAGAAGTTGGTGCAGAAGTGATCCCATTACCCATCCATAGTAATGATCACTTACTAGTTAATAATAATAAAAAAATCAACCCACTTCCTATATATATATATATATATAATGTCCACACATAGAATAGTATAATTTCCTATTCTATTTATTTTAGTAGCAAGGATGTGCATGATGTTGCACACCTGAGAACGCCCAGATACAGATAAAGAAGGGTTTGAAGTAAATTTTCATCTGATTACACCGTCAAACATAGTCCAAACTCAAATTAACTTCGGGTACCGAAGTATAAAGCTGCAGAGAGCAATCCAACGGAGTTGGTTTCGTGAAATTTGGCCGGCAAAACGTCGTGCTACCGAGGTAAAGTAAATAGAATTGCTTTAAATTAGTACCAATGTGTTCCTAGCCTTACAGTGAGCATTTATCCCTTCTGGACTATCGAGAAATAACGAGTTTTCGACTATTTTTTGATAAGTCGAAGCTTAGGATAAATATATATCAAAAGTGATAATTTCTCCCGGATATTAATGTATTTAGTTCTAAATGACATGTATATGAATGTAGTTAGGAGAAACAGCAGAAGTACCGACAGAAATCACATCGGTCAGTCGGGTACTCAAAAACCAAGTATGTAAAGCTATTCTTTCGGCAAGCCAGGAAGTACAGTCTAGAAAATAAATAGAATAAAGGCTATTAACAGATACCCAGCGTACAGGAACAATTTCAGTACAATTTCCAGCAAGCATGCTAGTATATCATTACGTATCATGCGATAATCAGAATAACGTATAGTCAGATGATTTTAGATAGTAATGTTGTATCCGCTAGTAGCTCAGCATGTTCTTACGTAATACCCAGAATGGAAGTTGTAAAAGCAGTATAATGAATTAGCAAGATTACAGATAGTATGTATTACATTTGTTGAGACTGTATCCGGTAATAGATGGCACATTTTGTATTATTGAGCTATATCCAGTTACAGATGGAATGTTCTATGTTATTGAGTTATATCCAAATATAATAAAATCAGTAATCAGATACAGAAATAGCTCCAGACACCGATATAGCTCCAGATATAGCTCCAGAAACAAATATGGCTCTAGAAACTGATATAGCTTCAGATCACGGATAACAATAATCAGATAAACAGATAAAGGTCATGTAGCAGTTAGCCCAGCAATTAGAACAGTGTAAAATGGAATATAGCATCAGTTGTTTAATACGGACTGGCCTTGAAATAAAAGAAGAGAATATGATTAGTATTTTTCATTTGAGCATGCTTGCTGTGTATGTGTTTTGCATGTTGAGACTTGTTATGGCATGTGGGCATCCTTTAGCATCCCTGCCGCCCTTGTGTTATAGCTGTATCGATACCAGATTTAGATACCGCCCCCAGCTGGGCGATGCCTTCCGCCTAGAGGACGATGATGGCTGACCACCATAATAATACGGTCCAGATTACCCTGCTTGCAGGGGTCGTTCAGTTCGCTCTGAGCAGAGCCAGATTACCCTGTTTACAGGGGCAGACTACTCTTTGTGCACTTGTGGCCGGGGGCAGTTTCAGATACAGATTTTTATAAAATTACATTATTGCGTGCTTGCACCCAGGGGCAGTTTCAGTCACAGATACAACAGCAGATTACCCCGTTGAGCACTTGCGCCCAGAGGCAGGAGTTTTCGGACTCAGACACAGTTCATTGTTAGAGGCCAAGGCCTGAGCTACGTACCCAAGGGGATCGGTAGGAGGAGCTCACAGTTATCAGATGAGTGGAGTGACTTATTTTTGGTTGGTTTAGACCCGGGTAGGGGTAAATAGATTGTTCTGTTGGTTGGCACCTTCCAGCTTACGGGGGTCGGTCAGGTATTGTGTGTATTTATATGTATATCTATATGTGCTATTGGATACTGATAGACAGTCACGTCGTCAGGTACGCCCAGTTTAGTTACAGGACAGGTAAACTCTCCCCAGTTATCCTCAGCCAGATAGACTCAGCTACTTCCTGTCATTTTATTGTTGTTACCCATTTCAGTTGTATATTTCAGTTTGCTTTACATGCTCAGTACCTGTGGTACTGACGCCCGTGGGGGCGCTGCATTGCTTGCTTGCAGGTACACATAGACGAGGGGTCGATCCCTCGTGATCCAGTCACCAGAGTTATCAGCTCCTATCCTCCGGAGCTAGACAGTCGGAGGTTGTTCCTATTTCCTTTTTGATTACAGTTTGGGTAGGTCGGGGCCCTGTCCCGACCATTCCATTATTACTTCCTAGAGGCTTGCAGTCTGATGTTTCCCTGTGGTAGTGGAGCCGGTCGTGTAGGGTCGTGCATATATATATATATGTGTTTGGTTGTTGATGTTGGCCGCGTGGGGCCTTCTTCTGGTTATAGTTAGTGACCTTATCGGTCACAAATGTGAATAGCATTTGCTTCGAATTATAGTGTCATTGTTCTGGTTAGCTGTTGTGCATTGCAGGTGGCTATAGGCCTAATCGGCCGGGGGCTGTATTTACAGCCGCTATATAGCCGGTTCGTTTCTTGAAATAGCGCCAGAGTCAGCCAAAGCACATGATGTGCTCAGGCTGGATAGTTTAGCAGCCCAGAGTCTAGCAGGCACTAGGTGCCCTTCATACTCCCCAAGGTGGGGTGTGACAATATCATTATAGCAGAAATGTAATCATAGTGTAACACCCGGAAGTACTAGACATATACATAAGCTGAGTTCTACATCCTGTATGAAAGCCTCTACTACATAAGATGGGTTGATGGGACAACATCCCCAACTAACCCGACCAATACAGAGACATAAATAACATGAAAGTCTGTCAAACAGCCCTCGGAACATGAGGACCCACCAATAAGCTGAAAGCGAGAGCTAAGATGAACTAAGGATGAGCTTGAACCTGAGATCCGGACCTTGTATCATAAAATGATACATCATAAAAAGTATGCGGTCAGTACGTGGAATATATAGAGCATGCAAGGTAAGTAAAATGTACGTTTAAAAGGAAATAAAACTCATAAATAATCATAGAAGAAGGACATCATGCTTATATCATAAATTCCGCAAGAAAACATAAGGCTCAAGACTTTCAAATCATTCATAAATCATTCATTATCATAAGCATAAGTAAACTTTATCAAAACATAACTTGAGCCGATAACATAAACATAATAATTCATCAAACATGCGGAACAATGGGAGGACTCGTCATAACCGACACCATCATGGTAAAGCCTTTCATGATGCCCCAACTATCTCACTCAAGTGGGCAGAGCCGATCCTGGCTTGCCAGGCGAGGGTCGTGCATTATGCATGATATCACATTTGAGGGGATCATTATCAATACAATATATCATTAGAAACCCACGGTGACACGTAGTTAAGAGACACCAGCGTAGTCCTTTGAACGTCGGGCTGCTCGGTGCAAGACATGGCTCCAAAAAATATGCATATAGACTCATACATAAATCAATAACATTATGCATTAAAAATTAATTGGCTAAAATATAACATTTATCATTATTGATCCCCTTTAAAAACATGTTTAGCCAAGAATCAAAGGCCCTTTTTATCGGCCAATATCATAAATAGATAAATCATGTAATTTGTTTCATAAATCGTAAATCATTCTTCAACATGTGGGCATTGCCCAATACTTTGACATACTCAATTCTTTCAAAAATATTCTCATAAACATGGGTAACTTGAAATCATACTTTTCCATCATGAATAAACTCAAAATATTGAGAATTCATCATAACTCATAACTTTCATGAACTCTCATCAATGGGCATTTTAGATATATAAAAGCTTGAAACATATTTTCAAGAAAATAATAAAAAACCTTCCTATCATTCATAATTCAACAATCAAAACTCAATTAAATCAAACTCATAAATAGAAATCACATTTTCAGGTATTTGGGTAAAAGCCCATGGAATCAAAAAGGAGAGTTCATGATTAAATTCGAAATTTGAGCATGGGTGTGGAAGAAATCACCTATTCTAAACCCTACATACCTGAGGTAGACTGATTTTACTCTCCCTTGAAAGCCCACAAAGAAATTGATGGAAACCTTGGAGAAGAAGACCTTCAATCTCCCTAAAACCTCTCTAAAAACTCTTGCATGGGAATGGGTATGCATTAGGGACTTAACCCATCTTATCATACTCAGAAAAAAACACAAAATGTCGTAGTTTAGGGCCTCAAAGCATGGAAAAGTCAAACATTCCCTTAATAAAACTTCCCCGAAAAATTGGTCTGGAAGGACCAATGACCGATCCACGGGCCATTGCATAATACCATGACTCGTGGTACCGAGTCGTTGAGTCCACTACTTCACTTCATGCTTCAGGTTCTTCCCACGACTCAACAGGACGAGTCGTTGTTTCAATCGACGGGTCGTTGGATCGACCGTTGTCAGCTCCTTGGAAATTCTAAACTTCCCTTACCACGAACCTCACCACGACTCGTGGTTGCCTCCAACGAGTCATGGTCTCCATCCGTTATATGCACTGGAAATTCATTTCCCCCTACCAAGACTTCAAACAATGGGTCGTTGTAACTAACGACGGGCCATTGGATGACCCGTTACTTCCCAAACTTTCTCAGGTCAATGCCTCCCATGGGTAAAAACAACAACTCGTTGTTTCAAGCAATGAGTCGTCACTTCGCTCGTTACATCCACTGCCACCCGAACCATTGAAACCATGACTGGATCCAACGGACCGTTGGTTGGACCCACGATCCATTGGGTCATCCATCCTGTGGTGTACCTTCAAGTTTTCTGCAGTTTTAACTTCCAAACTCCCGGGTCTATTCTTAGGCCTTCCCGGGGTAGTACAATATCTCCCCCCTTGTGAACATTATTCCTCGAATGTAGGAAACAAGAAGCAACAGAAACATACAATTCACCATATTCAATACTAATCATTTTAACCCAAAAAATAATAGAATGACTACCTCCAAAAAGATCCACATAGATGCACCGAATTCAAACCTCACATACATTCATCATAACATAAATCAAACTTGTGCATATGGACAGAATCATGAAAACTAAATAGAGTCATAGGGAAAAACTAATACCCCAAGTCGGAACTGAGCTGGTAGAGAACAAATGTGGGAATCTAGCCATCATATCCGCTTAAGCTTTCCACGCATCTCCTTCAACATGCTGATTCCTCCATAATACTTTGACTAAAGCCACTTCCTTGATCCTTAGCCTGTGGACCTGCCGATCTAATATTTCCACCGGAACTCCCTCATAGCTAAGACTGTCTTTTACACCGATGTTGTCCACCGGGACAACTAAAGCTGGATCTCTCAAATACTTCTTTGAAAGAAATACATAAAACACAGGATGTACAGAAGATAACTCTGAGGACAACTCCAACTCATATGCCACCTTACCAACCCATTTCACTACCCTGTAGGGACCAACAGAACGAGGGCTGAGTTTTTCCTTCTTTCTAAACATCATCACTCCCTTCATGGGAAATACTATCAAAACACCTAATCGTCAACCTCAAACTCAAGATCCCTCCTTCTCACATCCACATAAGACTTTTGTTGACTAGGAGCTATTTTCAATCCTTCCCTTATTATCTGAGCCTCCTCCATAGCTTCATGAACTGAATTTGGCTTTATCATTGCCGCCATACCAATCTCGAACCATCCGATGGACGATCTTAATCTCTTCCTGTAAAGAGCCTCAAACGGAGCCATCCCAATGCTGGCATGGTAACGATTATTGTCAGCAAACTCAATAAGAGGCCATGATCATCCCAACTTCCTTGTTATTTAAGTACCCTATCCCCCCCTTTGGAACAACCTCTACCTTCTGATCTTAACGACCATCTTCGACCTTACTAAGATACGATCCTCACCTTACCTAGCTTTGCGCCTGGTCATCAAGAAAATTTCTGATCCATCTTGAACCATGACACCATACCTCATGCTTAGAATCATTCTAAACACACAAAACGTTCAATTACAACCGAAGATTATCCAAAATCCTCCGAACACAACCCAAATATGCAATTCAGCCATAAAACACATTCCAGACCTGTTGGAATCATCAACCACCAATACCAGGTTGTTTTATCAAAAGTCGACAATGGTCAAACTCAACCTCCTTAAAGCTTTTAACTTAACCAAAAAGTTCAAATTACTCCCGAATCACCTCAGGACCCACGCAACTATCCAACTAATTCATAAATCACCATCCAGTACTGATAGAACTTTCAGAACCCAAATTCGAGCTTGTTAACCTGAAATGTTGATGTTGGTCAAACCTCTCAAACTTCAGACCTCCCAAAAACCTAGAATCGTATCCAATCTTCATTGGATTATCTTGAAATTTGTGTCATCCATACCCGCAAGTCATAAGTAGCAAAACATAGATACGGAAAGGTTCAAACTAGGGAAACGGGTCAAAATCATGAGATGACCATGTGGGTTTTTGCACTTCTAGGTTTTGGCTAATCGTTGCACTCTCTAAACTTCTACATGCCTGGAACCTATAGCAGGGGTAGGGCGATATCCTAGACATATACATCTTAACTTTCATTTATGTCGTGGGGAACACCCACAGAGCCTAGAGTAAGGAAATTATGAGCACAAATTATTCAAGGAATCCAAGCTGGGCATGTACCTGATATATACGATTCTCATGAGCCGATAAGGCAGATCTTAAGAACTGAGTTTATAAAGCTGAGCATACTAAGGGATATGAACTTACATACGCAACGAGGATTATGATAGGAAGCTGAATTTATGGAGTCATGGAGTAATGTTGGAATCGCTGACTGACGGGGTTGCCCATCATCTTAGAGTTCTGAACTTAAGCATGGGTTGAGCATAACATCGGGCGACATATGAGAAAAACATCTAGATGGGAATGGGTTGACTATCCCTAAGTACCATCTCTAGAACTTCATTGCTAAAACTTAAGACTCAACATGATCCTTCACTTACCATCTCTCTTAGATTAGAGCTATCATTCTAAGGCTCTAGGACCCTTTGTTAAAGTTGCACTAATATCACTAGCTCCAGAATACTCATTCACCTCCAGAGCTATTGCAGAATATTTCATACTCTTAGCCATTTCCTACCTCCTACAAAAAAATCTCATACTAAGGTGCACATAGGAATCCCGTACCTTGTACAGTAGGCTCTCGGAACTAGAGATCATGGTAGGGTCAATGGAAAAGATTATAACATACCTGAGATGTAAATCTGAGGTCAACCACCACTCGCTCTTGACACCTTGTTCTGTTGAGGTGGGCGACTTCCTAGAAATGATGGAGAGGGATTCAGAGCATGACCTTTCCGGCTATCTCGCTTGGCTGCAGTGCAATCCTTGTGTTTATGACTGAGTTGGCCCCAATAAAAGCACACATCTAAACCTACTAAGCATTGTCCTCGGTAGTGCTTCCCGCAATGCCCGAAAGTTGGATAAGTAATCTCCCTCAACCGAGGCTTGTATCCCCGAGCTTGGGCTTGAGACTTCTGACGGACTTGATAGTGACTCCCCCTTCTCGACCCTTATTGGGACCCCTCAAGGTCTCCGGCCCTGGGCCTCTTGTTCTCCCTCCTGCCCCCGATATACTTCCCAATCACACTCGAGTTACCAATCTCCGATGGGCTCTCTTTTATGAGTCCTTGAGTCCCAATAGCTGTTGCTTCTTTGATAGGGTTCATCGGTGCGACAGCCCGCTGGCCAGGTTGGGTAATCATAGCTTGCATCAACACTCTAAGAGCGGCTCTAAGCTCCGCATCAGTAACTTGTATGAAATCCATCGGAGTTGGTGGTGCTTGCTGACTTCCATCATTTTTTTGAGAAGACATGTTTCTACACATGCGTATAGCACGAGTTAGAGGAATGGAGAGAGTTAAACTCATGGCACGAGATCGAATCATGAAAGAAGGGAACATTTCCTAAACGTCTGGTAGCCTCTTCGTCATAAGTGCGACGCGCTTTACACCCATGAAAAGGACTCTACTTAACGCAACTTTTAGACACCCTAGGAAACTTCAATCCTATTGCTCTAATACCAAGTTTGTCATGACCCGGACGTACACCCGGATCATAGACACGGGACAAGGGACCCTGAGAGACCCCAAGTCGACCCATGGCATAAGCATGCATCTAATCTTAATCAAATAAGCGGAATACTTAGCATATCATCATAGCAGAAACGTAATCATAGTGTAACACCTGGAAGTAACAGATATATACATAAGCTGAGTTCTACATCCCGTCTGAAAGCCTCTACTACATAAGATGGGTCGATAGGACAACATCCCCAACTAACCCGACCGACACAAAGACACAAATAAAATGAAAGTATGTCAAACGGCCCTCGGAACATGAGGACTCACTAATAAGCTGAGAGCGAGAGCAGAGATGATCTAAGGATGAAGTTGAAACTGAGATCCGAACCCTGTATCATAAAATGATACAACATAGAAAGTATGCGGTCAGTACATGGAATGTATCAAGTATGCAAGGTAAGTAAAACGGACGTTTAAAAGGAAATAAAACTCATAAATAATCATAGGAGAAGGACATCATGCTTATATCATAAATTCCATAAGAAAACATAAGGCTCAAGACTTTCAAATCATTCATAGATCATTCATTATCATAAGCATAAGTAAACTTTATCAAAACATAACTTGAGCCAATAACATAAACAGAATAATGCATGAAACATGCGGAACAATGGAGGACTCGTCATAACCGACATCATCATGGTAGAGCCTTTCATGATACCCCAACTATCTCACTCAAGTGGGCAGAGCCGACCCTGGCGAGCCAGGCGAGGGTCGTGCATTAGGTGTGATATCACATTTGAGGGAATCATTATCAATATAATATATCATTAGAAACCCATGGTGACACGTGGTTATGAGACATCGGCGTAGTCCTTTGAACGCCGGGTTGCTCGGTGCTAGACGCGGCACCAAAAAACATGCATATAGACTCATACATAAATCAATAACGCCATACATTAAAAATTCATTGGCTAAAATATAACATTTATCATCATTGATCCCCTTTAAAAACATTCTTAGACATGAATCAAAGGCCCTTTTTATCGACCAATATCATAAATCGATAAATCATGTAATTCGTTTCATAAATCGTAAATCCAATAGAGAAATCACATTTTCATGCATTTGGGTAAAACCCCATGGAATCGAATAGGAGGATTCATGATTAAATTCGAAATTTGGGCATGGGTGTGGAAGAAATCAGCTATTCTAAACCCTACATACCTGAGGTAGACTGATTTTACTCTCCCTTGAAAGCCCACAAAGAAATTGATGGAAACCTTGGAGAAGAAGACCTTGAATCTCCCTAAAACCTCTCTAAAAACTCTTGCATGGGAATGGGTATGCATTAGGGACTTAACCCATCTTATCATACCCAAAAAAATACACAACACGTCATTGTTTAGGGCCTCAAAGCATGGAAAGGTAGAAAATTCCCTTAATAAAACTTCCCTGAAACACTGGTCTGGACGAACCAACAACCGATCCCATGGGCCGTCGCATAATACCACGACTCGTGGTACCGAGTCGTTAAGTCCACTGCTTCACTTCATGCTTCAAGTTCTTCTCATGAATTGATAGGATGAGTCGTTGTTTAAGTCAATGGGTCATTTGATCAACCATTGTTAGCTCCTTGAAAATTCTGAACTCCCCTTACCACAAGCCTCCCCACGACTCGTGGTTGCCTCAAACGAGTCGTGGTCCCATCCGTTATATGCACTGGAAATTCATTTCCCCCTAGCACAACTTCTAACAACGGGTCCTTGTAACTAATGATGGGTCGTTTAATGACCCTTTACTTCCAAAACATTCTCAGGTCAATTCCTCCCACGGGTACAAACAATGACTCATTGTTTCAAGCAACGAGTCATCACTTCACTCGTTACATCCGCTGCCACCCGAATCCTTGAAACCACTACTTGCTCCAACGGAGCATTGGTTGGACCCACGATCCGTTGGGTCGTCCGTATTGTGGTGTTACTTCCAGTTTTCTACAGTTTTAACTTCCAAACTCCCAGGTCTATTCTTAGGCCTTCCCGGGGTATTACAATTTCTAAAGGTATTGTCCGGTGGTTTGCTATAGGGTTAAAAACCGACACGCAAGTGCACGTGGTCAAACAAGTAATAAAGTGGCTAAGTAAGCCAAGTATCGAACCAAGGAGACTCTGGATAAGTAAAATTGCTCAAGTATACTATATTCTATCTTACTTCTAAATATGCTGACAACAACGTAACCAAAAGTTAAATAATTTTTGTTTATAAATTATATACTAAAACTATTAACAAATATTTACTTTGAATTGAAACTATGGATATGAGCATGCAAAGGTTAAGAACAAGTAATGAACTTGATTATAATCATAATTTGGTTATTCTTCTCTTCTAGTTGCTAGCCAAGAACATTAGCCTAGAGATTAAAACTCTCGTATTTAATCTCACTTAAGAATCATAAACCATCCGTCTACATTTCTGTGATCAAATGCAATTTATGACCTAGCAATACAATTCCGGTTCCTAAATTGACTAATACGGCTTTCAAGTATATTTCTATCAGGAAAGCACATCAAAACCCAATTTTCCCAAATCAAGTTAAGAACAATACCCTATTAATTCACAACTTTCCAATTTCGTGCTCTCTCGAGTGAAATTGGACTTTTTAGATGTACATTAATGTCGGCCACACACTAATGCAGTAGAAACAAGAATTAATAGAACAACATAGAAGAAGATGATGAAAAACCATACAATTCAATAATCAAAATTCATCACCATTGTTCATAACCTCAGCAAGGAAGAGAATTAGCCACTCATTTGTGGATTAATCATCCTAAAACAAGTGTTAATCATACAAACAATTGATTGAAAGAAGAAAGAAAGAGAGAAAAACCCTTAGCTTTTTCGTCCCTCAACTGCCTGTAACCCACGTCCTTGCTCCACCAAGTCTGAATTAATTAAAAATAAGCCTAAGTGTTCTATTTATACTAGTGGGAATTTTTCCCGTAAAAACAAGCAACGTGTCACGGAGGCCAACGCGGAGCACTGCCTCCGTGACACGGCGTGGACGCGGACCCTCACTGGAAATCTGGGGTCCGGGAATATAGCCTCAACGTGGCACGGCATGCAACGCGGTGGCTTGCCTCCGTGTCATGGAGCTGTCGCGAGGCTCCACTGGAAATTGACAATTAAATCACCCTCCAGGCAGTGTGCCTCCGCGATGGTAGCGTGGCACGGCTCCATCGCGGAGCCCCTTTACATTGTGCAGTCCAATGTCTTTTTCGTGCTCGCGTCCAAGTCCAACTCCGATATTGTTCCAACATGCATTTTAGCTCCTCAAAATCATGTTTTACCTACAAAACAATGCTAATCATGTTGGTTAGTATAAATTCACATTTTATTACCAATTACATGAAAATGTATACATATTGCACAATAAACAAGACGAAAATGACAAGTTTGAGTATCACTTGGGCATATAAATCTGCCCAAGATCACTTACCCCACACTTAAATCCTTGTTCGTCCTCGAACAACATATACACAATTCATGCAAATTACATCCCAACCTTCGCCACTATGGTGCGACAATTTGAGCTACGGTCATACCGATCATTCAATATTGTAAATCATCAAGAAAACATGCATGGTCTTAACAATGCAATGAGCTTTAATACATCAAGACTTCCTAGACTTTAAGAATCGACCCTCGATATCGGCAAACTCATGCAAATCAGCTAATCAAGATATCCGACACAAAAATCAATCTTTCATCAAGCATGTGCCCTCACAACTCAAGAGAATCTTCCCCTTTATGTTCATGCGACACACAAACATTCAAGTAGGGGCATGTAGAAATTAATTTCACTCTCTCTCCCAAAAGAATTCACATGCATCATGTCATGACCCATAGGCTTGCCCTTAGTGTATTACTCCACTAATATAAGGAAATGCAATGTAAGATCACGTAGCACTTTAATGGGTTGTAATGGAGGCTATGGAACTAGTATGTATTGGATTAGCCAATAATAGTCACTAGCATCCTTAAGCGCCTTTTCAACACATTCCCATCAACTCATGAACATTGTTTCTCTCTTTTCTTTTTTCATCATCCCATTCATGCTGGTTTACTTTCGTATGGCCCATTTCATCAAACACACTTGACATGACACAAAGGTTTTTCATGCACCTTCATTATCATTTCATTATAACAAGTGCCTCTTCAACCTTTTCTTTTCTTTCCTCACTCTGCTTTTCTTTTTCTTTCCACTATTCTCACTCTTTGACACTTTGGGAAAATTTTTTTTGTTCTTCTTAAGCGCTTAAGAGTTTTGTATAGACTTTACGGCTAATGAAAAGAAAAAATTAAACTTAGTTTATACAATTTTGGACAAAAGAAAGAAATAATCGGCTAAAGGCTCAACGGGCTGACTAGGGTATACAATCACATAAAAAGGTAGTGTATGACAAGAAAAAAAATAGTAACTCTCGGTTAAAACAAAGAAATGCCTACATCCTTTCCAACACTACACCTCCTTTATTTCATTTTGTACACACATCAGGCAAGTTCTAGACACTTCACAATAGCATGGAATAACAACACCTCACTTCACACTTCATGCACATGCTCGATTCAAGATGCATTCACAGACTCTTTAATTAGCCAATTACATGAATTCAAAAATTAAGCCTCAATCACACTGAATCGAATTCTACAGCCAAGGTAACTCAACATATTTACAAAATTGCATGCTTTCAAATGAATCACTTTTACATTTCGAATATCAGTTACAACACACAACCATAATTTCACAACCATATAGTAACTACAGGTTCCGTGATGCAATCCACCAAAGAAAAACTAAGAATAAATTAAAATCACTACTCCTACCGACTACATTTCCCTTAAGACGGTCGTCATCCATCCATCATAGGGAACGGTCACTAACTATGACATCGGTTCAATGGGACTATTCTCGGTAAAAGAACCAAAAACAAACTCTGAGAAACCCAAAAATAAAAATCGAAAATTTTTTGCAAAACATCGATCATTTCGATGGAAAAATATTTACAAAATATTTTAATATGTACAAAATATTTTCGCACAATTTTAAAAATATCGATCATTTCGATAGAGAAAAAAACATAAGGGAATATTTACAAAAATATTTACAGACTTAGCTGGCAAACCACAACATTTCACAACACACATCATCAATTACAACAAATATATACAGATACAAACCAGTTTGCACTTCACAAACACAGGGAAACTTAAACATACAAAACAAACAGAGGAAAGAACATACAAGCAAACCAGCCTAGCCCTAGCACCTAATTACTCCCCACCCCACACTTAAATCGAACACTGTCCCCAGTGTTCACAAAAATTCAAATCACAAAATTTTGGGTGGTGGAACTCCCTGATCAGTCGAAATATTCGACTTCTTCATCCGGTGCTGCTGCCTCATCGCCCATGTCCGAGTCACCTTCGTCGTCGTCATCGGACTCCACATCGGAGTCCTCACGACGTGTCTCCTCGTCCGTGGGGACATCATCGTCAGTGGGCTCTACAAATGCTGGCCCTACCCAGCACAAAGCTCTGGCGTTTTTGCCAAATGGGTAATTCAGCTCCAGCTGCCATAATTCATCCTCCGTGGCTGGTCTCCCACCAATCTGAAGCTGAAGCATTTGCATACCAAACATTCGTTCCATGTACTGATCGTCACGAGCATATCGCTCGCCAAGTGTCAGCACTGGCCCATGTGTGGTGTCAGGGGCCTTAGTTTTGGTCACATCAAGGGCCCTCCGCTCCAACTGCAGGATGTAGTCCAAAGCCTCTTCCTCGACGTTGAGGCCCCGGAGGAAGGTGGTGATAAGTCCTCCGAACCCATACCTGTGGCCCTAGTGTAGTCGGCCTCTCTTCATGGCGGATATGATGACCGCCCCAACATTAATCTCTAGCCCTTTCATCAGGGCATACACCAGGCACACACGGTCCCGGGTCACATCCGTCATGTGCACCCCCGGTATCAGGCACGAACAAACTATTTTTAGCCAAATTCTTGCCTCCCTGTTTATTTGAGAATACGGCAGAGTCTGGTGGTAACCCCTCTCCTTATGTCTGCTTCATCTGGCTGTGGATCGAGCCCCACACAAAGTGCGTCTAATATCGGCATATGGTGGGGTGATATTCAGCTGGCGAAGAACGTGGGCGTCTGTGTCCCGCGCTCCAATGATGGCATTTAATTACTGGGGTTCCAGAGTGACAATCTGCCCTCTGATCTTTATTGTGTGGCTTCTGATTGTCGGGTTCCAATTTGCATAGAACTCCCGGACTAGATGTAAGTTGCACTCCTTAGGATCCTGAAATATGAAGCTGAGCCCAGCTGCCTCAATCCTCTGCACAATACGGGGGAACTCCTGTGCTAGTGGTTCCCGTGCAATATGCTCCTCAGGGAAGTATTTATTTTCCTTGTGTTTAGTGTACCACTTCTTCCCTTCATCGGTTACCCACCTCGTTCCGTACTGGCGGCGTTGGCCGCGCGGAACAGCTGGTGCAGCTGGGACTGCTGTGCCCAGTCTAAGTCGTTTTCTCCCGGTGCCTGAAGTAGAAGCACCTTTACCCTTATCCTGCCTACTTGCCATTGTACCTGTCAATACAAATAAACAAGCACCATGTCAAGCTAAATGCATATTAGCTTCGGCTAAGGTCGGGTTAAACTAAGTTTACCCCACACTTAGTCCTTAGCTACGGTTACGATACTACGGCAAGGATCACTTTATTTACACCTAAAACAAACATCTATACAATTTATGCTTAGTGCGTTCACCAAAAAAATTTTGACAGTATAACTTTAGCGTACTACTCAGACTTCATACAGCTAATCCCAATCCTACCATCGCTATCAATTCAACCTTCGCACTTAGCAACGAAAACAACAAAACAAAAAACAACAACCAAAATTCTATATACACATGAATCTTGTAACCAACCAATTCGAACACTTTTCACATTTTTCCCAAAAACCCAAGAATTCGTCGTCTATTACATTCACACAATATTTACAACGACTTATTCTCAATGTACAAGCACACCCCGACATATAATTCACACATTTACCAAGTTACCCAATTCGATTTCAACAACCCAAGCCCTATAATTGAATTTCACAATCGAATTCGAATCATTCACGCAATCGACAAGTTCAAACGCATATTACAACATCTAGAACATTTATCAATCAAAGAATAAATCAATTTCATGCTAAATTACGACTTAGGGTGATATATCTCACCTCCCATGCTCAAATTCGACTAAAATCGACAAAAACTTGAGAGAGAAGAGGAAAACATACCTTTAAGTTGAATAATCGAAGAAACTCGACAATTTCTTTGCTTACTACCTTGGCACGTTGGTTGGGAGAGGGAAATATGGGTGTTTGGTCGCGGAGAAGAGAGACAATGAGGAAAAGGGGCCTAAAATCGGGGTTTAAAATGAAGGGAATACGCGGGTCACCCGGCAAACCGGTGTGACCCGTCACAAAATATAGGGCAACGTGTCACGGAGGGTAACGCGGAGCCCCTCCTCCGTGACACGGAGCTATCGCGATGGTCCTCTGGAATTTTTTTTTTAAAAAATCCAGATTTAACCTCAACGTGTCACGGAGTGTAACGCGGTGGTCCACCTCCGTGACATGGAGCCATCGCCCCAGTGCACTGTCTCTTCATTTTATTCATTTTTTCATACCTTGCCTTTTCCTTCCCGATTCCATGCACATTTCTCCGGTTGACCTGAAAATCACCTTACTAAACAAAATTGGTTAGATTAATAGATTTCCCTAACTAAAATGAAAAATACTAACTAAAACGAAAAATTTGTACTAAATCAAGAAAAAGAAAAATTAAAATAAAAACTATTTACACTTTACTAAACAAAAGAAAAAAAAATATTTTTCACGGGTTGCCTCCCGTGCAACGCCTGGTTTACCATCGCGGCTCGACGTCCTTTATGCTCAATTATCCACTAGGGTGATGGACAATTTTTTACGATCATTGTCCTCCCCCAGTAGTGCTCACCTTTATCTGGTGGTCTTCCCATCAACTCTCGGGAATCACTCATGTGCTTAGCATTCCCATGATCAATTACATTGATCACCGAGAGTTCTTCATTTACCATTGGGAGCTTGGGTGCTTTGTACACATCGAACACCTCTACCTTGTCATGTGCTCGCATTGTAAGTTGACCCGCAGCCACGTCAATTAATGCTTTTCCGGTTGCCAAGAAGGGTCGTCCCAAAATAAATGGGACTTCATCATCTGGTTCAAAATCCAAAACAATAAAATCAATCGAAAAAATGAGGGATCCCACTTGCACAAGCACATCCTCAATAATTCCATCTGGCATAGCTAAGGATCTGTCTGCTAACTGCAAGATTACGGTTGTAGGTCTAGGGCTCCCCAGACCTAACTTTCTGAATACCGAAGATGGCATCAGATTTATGCTCGCCCCCAAGTCGCACAATCCACGAGCTCGGATACTCTGTCCAATTGTAAGCTGGATAGTAAAACTTCCAGGGTCTTTTAGCTTCGTAGGCAGTCTATTTTGGATCCGGGAAATGCATTCCTCCATCAAATCTACCGTGGCATACTCAGTCAGACGACTTTTGTTGGCCACGATGTCTTTAATATATTTGGCATATTTTGGCACTCCCTGCAAGACATCAACAAGAGGTAAATTAACATGTACCTATTTAAGCACCTCCATAAATTTCTTGAAACACGCCTCCTCCTTGTGTTTCTTGAGTCGTTGAGGGAACGGGGGTGGAGGCCTTTCTGATTCTGCTTCTTTGGTCTTCCCCCTATCCGAACTTTGTTCTTCCTCAACATCTGCTGCTCCTGACTTTTGAGGTGGTCTCTCTGGTTCCACCTCCTTTAGCTGCAAACCACTCCTTGTGGTCACCGTATTTACCTGCTTCGGATTAGGATCCGTGTCGCTAGGCAGTCCTCCTCTGGGCCTTGTGTTTTGGGCACTAGCAAATTTCCCAAATTGATACTCAAGAGCCTTGGTCGCTAATTGATTATTCTTCACTTCGGCTGCCAATTTAACATAGTCAGCCTGCAATTGCGCCTGATTAGCGATCATGGTCTTGAATATTTCTTCAATGGTAGGTGATGGTGGTGGAGGAGGGGCATTGTTATTTCTGAATTGAGATTGGTAGTTCTGTTGCCCTCCTTGATTCCTGTGCATACCCTGACCCGAACTTTGGCCTTGTTGGTTGTTGCTACCCTACGAAAAATTTGGATGGTTCCTCCAATTTGAGTTGTAGCCGCTACCAAACTGCTGCTGATTTCTCTGTGCATTGCCCACAAAGTTAACCGAATCTGGGTTTGCTCCATAGCACTCACTGCCCTCACAACTGGTGGATTTTGTTGCTCCATAATAGTCTATCTGAGCAACTGCAGCTTCTTTTGTAGAGCTTCTCTGCGTTTACTATGAAATTCACGTTCAGGCTCTATATAAGATTCCACCAGCTCCTTGTCCTTTGCAAGTGTTCACAGAAATCAAGTCTGCAAAATACAGGCTAAGACCAAGTTGTCAACACTTAAGAAAATAAAACAAAATACAGTAAATTTACACTTAACACAATTTCACCAATTGCCTAGTCTCCCCGGCAACGGCGCCAAAAACTTGTCCGGTGGTTTGCTATAGGGTTAAAAACCGACACGCAAGTGCACGTGGTCAAACAAGTAATAAAGTGGCTAAGTAAGCCAAGTATCGAACCAAGGAGACTCTGGATAAGTAAAATTGCTCAAGTATACTATATTCTATCTTACTTCTAAATATGCTGACAACAACGTAACCAAAAGTTAAATAATTTTTGTTTATAAATTATATACTAAAACTATTAACAAATATTTACTTTGAATTGAAACTATGGATATGAGCATGCAAAGGTTAAGAACAAGTAATGAACTTGATTATAATCATAATTTGGTTATTCTTCTCTTCTAGTTGCTAGCCAAGAACATTAGCCTAGAGATTAAAACTCTCGTATTTAATCTCACTTAAGAATCATAAACCATCCGTCTACATTTCTGTGATCAAATGCAATTTATGACCTAGCAATACAATTCCGGTTCCTAAATTGACTAATACGGCTTTCAAGTATATTTCTATCAGGAAAGCACATCAAAACCCAATTTTCCCAAATCAAGTTAAGAACAATACCCTATTAATTCACAACTTTCCAATTTCGTGCTCTCTCGAGTGAAATTGGACTTTTTAGATGTACATTAATGTCGGCCACACACTAATGCAGTAGAAACAAGAATTAATAGAACAACATAGAAGAAGAAGATGAAAAACCATACAATTCAATAATCAAAATTCATCACCATTGTTCATAACCTCAGCAAGGTAGAGAATTATCCACTCATTTGTGGATTAATCATCCTAAAACAAGTGTTAATCATACAAACAATTGATTGAAAGAAGAAAGAAAGAGAGAAAAACCCTTAGCTTTTTCGTCCCTCAACTGCCTGTAACCCACGTCCTTGCTCCACCAAGTCTGAATTAATTAAAAATAAGCCTAAGTGTTCTATTTATACTAGTGGGAATTTTTCCCGTAAAAACAAGCAACGTGTCACGGAGGCCAACGCGGAGCACTGCCTCCGTGACACGGCGTGGACGCGGACCCTCACTGGAAATCTGGGGTCCGGGAATATAGCCTCAACGTGGCACGGCATGCAACGCGGTGGGTTGCCTCCGTGCCACGGAGCTGTCGCGAGGCTCCACTGGAAATTGACAATTAAATCACCCTCCAGGCAGTGTGCCTCTGCGATGGTAGCGTGGCACGGCTCCATCGCGGAGCCCCTTTACATTGTGCAGTCCAATGTCTTTTTCATGCTCGCATCCAAGTCCAACTCCGATATTGTTCCAACATGCATTTTAGCTCCTCAAAATCATGTTTTACCTACAAAACAATGCTAATCATGTTGGTTAGTATAAATTCACATTTTATTACCAATTACATGAAAATGTATACACATTGCACAATAAACAAGACGAAAATGACAAGTTTGAGTATCACTTGGGCATATAAATCTGCCCAAGATCAAGTATCTCCCATAAAGGGAGTCATGCGGTTTGGAAAGAAAGGAAACTTAGTCCTTTCCATGTTGGTCCCTACTGGATTGTGAGGAGAGTTGGTAAGGTGGCGTATGAGTTGGACTTGCCCTTGGAGTTATCTTCAGTTCATCCTATGTTTCATGTGTCACTTTTGAAAAAGTGTTTGGGTGATCCAGCTTTAGTAGTCTCGGTGGACAGCGTTGGTATAAGGACAGCCTCAGATATGAAGAAGTACCCGCGAAAATATTAGATTGTCATCCATAAGATAAGGAACAAAGAAGTAGCTTCAGTTAAAGTATTATGGATAAATCAGCATGTTGAGGGAGCTTTGTGGGAAACCGAAGCAGATATGATGGCTAGATACCCTCATTTGTTCCCTACCGGCTCAGTTTCAGTTTGAGGTATCAGTTGCCCTAAACCTCTAATTAGTTTTCATGTTCAGTTCATGTTTACAAGTTTGTTTTATAATATGGTATATGTTTGTGGTGTCTGAATTCAGTTAAGCCATGTAGTTCTTTTCGGAGGTAGTCGTTATGTCAGTTTTTGGCTTAAATGATCAGTATTTCTATATGGTGATAGATGGTTTCTGAGTTTTCTGGATGTTTCTAACATTCAAGGATAAATGTTCCCAAGGGGGAGATATTGTTATACCCCGGGACCCCAAGGATCAGACTCGGGAGTCAAAACAAAGAAAAATTGGAAATTCACACCAGGTCATAGGACAGTTCCTGAGGTGGCTCGTTAGGTGGGACCATGAGTCGTGAAGTTACTCGTGGTTAGGATGGGCTTGGCAGAGTTTTGGGAGGCCATGGAGTTGACCACCAGTCGTGGTCAGACCTCACAACTCGCGAGGTCACCCGTGGCGAGGATGCAATGCATGGCTAAGGGTTTGAGGTAGTAGGGACCACGGGTGGTGACCACGAGTCGTGGTCAGCCACCACGATTTGTGGGGTCCCCTAAGCTTTCTTGGGCAGTAGACATCACGGATTCCCGCCACAAGTCATGCCCTATGGCAATAACTCATGAGGCCCCTCGTGGGGACTGGCAATCAGGAATTTCTGCATTTTTAGTAAGGGTTTTTTTGTAATTCCTAAATTCCTAAGGCCTAAACTATGTCGTTTTAAGGTATGAATGGGGTCTTTTAAGGGGGTTAAGTTCATGTTAAGCGTCATTCATGCATGCAAGAGTTTAGGAAGGAGAATACAAGGTGATTCAAGGTGTTGTTCCTCAATTCCTCTAAATTCCATCTTAGGCTAGCTAAGGAAGTTAAGAACCAGATAATCCTAGGTATGTAAGGTCATCAATGGGTGAATCCTTCCACACCCACGCTCCTACTCTATGATTTTATTTTAAATTTATCAAAAACTCATGGGGTTTTGTATTTGATTTGTATAAAATCTAATGATTTAATTATGGGTTTTGTGATTTTGAAATATTATCATAATCTATGGATTTTGATTATCTTTTGAGATTTAAATCGATTATAATTATATTAATTTTTATTTTCGAAACAATTAAGCTTAATTATGCATGCCCCATGACGAATCGATTTATGACCTATTATCCCATCGAAGTTCTTACGAGCCCAGCATGAATTATGTTTTAAATTATGAATTTATTGTGTTACCCATTATGATTTTTATGAAATTCAAGTTATATGCATGATCTACGGGTATGTATGAATCTTATTATTCATGAATTATGTTTTTGACCGACTCACGGGCCTCATGTCATGGCTAGATCACATATGTTCAAGCATGTTTATGGTTATCATGATTTAACTAACCATGAACTCACACATGTATTATTATGAGCACTATATATGTTTTACGTGTAATATTGAACACCGAGTAGGTTCAGGGTCAGGTTAAGCCCCAGATCTCATGAACTACGTGCCACCGTAGGTACCCTTTCATGTTAGTCCCTAGACCAAATGGCCCTCTTCATGATGATATCACACTTTCATGGTTTTACCCTTGGAAAGGTATGAACACCCTCCCAACTAGGGTTACAAGTCGGGCTTCATGTGTGCTCATGTGGGGTATGTCGGTTAATAGAATCTCCCACTGTTCCTTATGATTTATGCATGTTATGATTATGTATGTTGTCTCAAGTCATGTTATGTAAATCTCTTATAAATATGATTATGATTATGTTATGATACGAATGTTTTGAAAACCTTGAGCCATATGATATGTTATTGTGATTTACGATACAAGCATGCTGCCCTACTCTTATGATCATTTATGAATTTCACACATGTTTTAAATTTCCATTTTACCTTCCTTGCATACTCAGTACATTACACGTACTGACCACATACTTTCTATGTTGTATCGTCTCATGACACAAGTCCTAGTTCTCAGGATCATCCTCACCCGTAGATATTTTCAGATTTTCTCTCAGCGCACTTGGTGAGTCCTCATGTTTCGAGGGGTACATATTCACATTCTATGTTATTCCTTTCAGTTTCTGGATGTTGGATTATTTGGGGAGTTCTCCCACCAATCCGCCTTTCATGTTTAGAGGCTTATCAGACTACAAGTTGTATTCCAACACATTGTATAAGTCTTGCACTGATTTTCCCTTATGCTATGTTAAGATTATGTTCTTTATGTTAATTCTTCCGCTCATGTGATTGAATTAGATGTATGCTCACGCCATGGATCGACATGGGGTCTCTCAGGGCTCCTTGTCCCGTGTCTAGAATTCGGGTGTACGTTTGGGTCGAGACACTCCACCTCTGTAATCTTCTCAACCAAGTGGTCTCCATAGACTTGTGGAGATGAAAACTCACACAAAAGACAACTCCAATGATTGGCTAAGAGCTTCCATGCACTCATTGCCAAAACAATCAAAAAGGAGCTCAAGTCATTGTACGAGAATGTCTCCAAGCTTTGCAAGAGGGTAGATACAGTAGAAGGGGCAGTCACTTCACTCTAGACTAAGGAACAAGAGTGGAAAAATTGTACTTCGACAGAAGTGCTGGATATGAGCGCCTTGGATGCTGCAATGGTTGTTCCTTTCTCCGTTCGGGGTCTAATTGATGATCTTTTTGAAGGACTGGGAGATGCTTTTTCTAGGCTAGGTGAAGCCAGCAGCTGTGATACAGGCGAGGTAGATGCTGATGATGAAGAAGAGTGACCCACTCAGGGAGTTTCTTGTCCCTTTCCCTTTTGCATATTTACATTGGGAATAATGTATTCTCTTAAGTGGGGGAGGGATGAGCGCAGTTGATAATGGCGCAAGAGGTGGATGTTTTTGTTGATGTTCTTATGTTCTTGTTTGAATTTGATTAAGTCATGTCTTTGTCGAGCTATCATTTTATTTTGATGATTGATGATTGCCCTTATTCGGCATGTCTTGTTTTAAAAATGAATGAAATGAATGACTTGGTTGGGATTTTATGGTTGATGGTTAGTGTTCCTTTTTCACCATTGTAAATAGTAGTGTAGTAGTTACAACTCTGAGGGTTTTCTTTTGACCACAGTTCTTTTCCGAGGAGCATTCTTTTGTTTGTATTTTTTTAGTTGTTGAACCGGGTTGGTATTTTTCGATGATAGATTGAGTGGTGACATTCTTAAGGGAAAATGTCATGTCGTTTTGAGTCGTTTGTGAAGTTGTTTTGAGAGGCGCCATCGAAAAAAAATATTGTTGAAATGGAATTTTTAAAAAAAAAGGCATGAAAAGGAAGATAATGAGCCAGTGTTGACAGTGTAGCATAGCATTTCTTGTCATGCGTTGTAAATTCTTTGCTTGATTTATGATGTTTGCCTGCTTTGATGTCCTAATTTGATATCTTGTATGGAAAATGACTCTTGTAGACCTTTTAAGGGTGATGCCTTGTGTAGTAAGGAAATTGTTGATGAATCTCATGCATTACATCTTGTCTAGAACTTGCCCCAAATATGATTCAAGGTGAAATCCTAGATGTAGTTGCGCCAAGAACATGAGTTTAGGCTTTTCTTCGTCTAGTCACTTTACCCATATGCCCTCCATGAGCATTGATCCTTGTTAGCCAATGCTGAGCCTTAAACCCTTTCTTTAGCAACCACATTACACGATTTAAGACCATTCTTAATACCTTTCTTTGGCACCCATTCTCCCTAAATGCTAGTGATAAGATAAGTGATGAAATGAGGCTTAAAGCCTAAGAAAGAGGGAGGAAGAAAAAAATGAAAAATAAAGTAAAAGCCTAAGTTTGGGGGTGTGCAAAAAAAAAGGGGAGAAGATAAGAATTCCAGTGTGAGGGGAGCACCACATTGTGTTAAAATGCACCAAAGGATAAATCAAAAATAAAAAGACAATTTGTGTGAACCAGTGTTTCCTCTTAAGGTGATAAGGCTAGTTGTGAACGCCAAAGGGGTTATAAGGAGTGTTTTTAAAGAAATGAAAGTTACAAACAAGGAAAGAAGTAAAACAAGGTGAAGTGAGTGGAAGGAGTTGACGTAAGGTATGTTCACAAAAAGAATTAGGGAGGATCTCGTCACTATACCCAAATTTTTATCCTACCCTTACCCCAAGCTTGCATCATAACCCGCAAGCCCTAAATGATTCGAAATGAAGCTACTCTACATTAGTGGTGAATTACATAAGGGGCAAGCGTATAGGTCAAGTGTATGCATGAAGATTTCTTTTGGGAGAGTGAGTGTGAGTGTCTCTTCCAAACAATCCCTTGTGTGCATTCAAATTATCACATGATGAAAAGAATAGGGATTCTTATTTTGGTGAGAGGCATCACTCCTTTTTGGGGCACAAAAGCATTCAGAGTTAATGTGGGAATAGGGCACAAGGAGTGTAAACTCCAAGGCAAGCTTTGAATATGCACTGATTATAACTTGAGATGCTATGTGTGTTTCATGGTTGAGTAATGCCCTCGTTTTACTAAATGAATCCTTTCATAAGCTTTGATTGGTGGAAAGTGGTAGCCTGTTTGAAAAATCTTCATCGTTTTGGTCTCTTGGGGTATTTTCTTCTCTTTTTTCAGTGAGCGTAGTGAGCATATTTTTGGTTTGTCATAGTTCAGGTGATTAGCGAGGTATAATTGTGAATAGAGGTGGCATATTTCTCAATGAATGAGTATTATATTACTTGAGGACAAGCAATGATTTATGTTTAAGGGTTTGATGAGTTGGTAATTTACCAACTCATTAGGCTCTAAAACTTGAGTTTTTGCTTAGTTCTAGAGTTGATTTTCTGGATTTTATGCCCTTTTTTGCTTTTGTTGTGTGCAGATGAATAAATGTGAAGAAAAGAGCAAAGATGAAGCAAAAACAAGGGAGTGAGGTAAATCAGCGATCCACGGATGAAAACCGGTGAAACGCCGACCAAAGGCCAAATATCACTGCCCCTGAGGATTAATGCCATCGGAAGTTCGTGAATTGCCAGCGGCGGTTCGCGAATTGCCAGCAGTGATTCTCCTGTCCAGTCGCTGAAGGACACTTGAAGTTCTAGAAAATAGCTTGAAGATCTAGCGGTTCACGTATTGGCATCGGCGAAATGCCGGGTGAACCACCAATGTTCACTGGAATTGAGTAAGGGCCTAACAAAGATAACCCGGTGGTTCACGGATTGGAACTGGCAAACCGCCGGTGTTTCTGCCGATTCCAGAATGGTGCTCAGGGGTATAATAATCCAACACAGGAAAAGAGATAAACAGTTCCCTACTTTTCAGGATATAAATAGAAGATAAAGTACTTTGTATTGAGAGATGCAGAAGAAGAGATAGAAATAGAGCGACTAAGAGAGAGCAAAACATATATCACATTGTTGTTTCCCTTTTTAGGAGAAGAACATTCTCTTAACTGAGATAGGGAGATTTTGATTGAAAACTTTGGACAAAGTACTCAGCTCTATTTCTTCTTTGTAATAGTAAGTTTCAGCTATTGTTGAAAATTATCTTGTGAAATTAATTTTTATACTCTTGCTATTAAATTCAATGAAGCTATTGATGAATGTGTTTCTGAATTTCTTAATTATGAGTAGCTAAATCATTAACTAGAGGCGTGTGATGATGAATACTTAATTAGATTGGATATTGCTAGAGTCATCTTCATATCGCTCAAATAAGTGTAAATCTATTAGATTATCTTCAATCTATAAAGGAAGATCCATTGATTATGATATAGGTCTATTTATTCTTGCTTGATTGTTGCTTGTAAAAGAATAATTAAGTATTGGAAGAGAATTTAATAGTGGGTATGGATAAGAGATTGTGGAATTGGGCTAGCAATAGCTGAAATTGCATTCTCATTCCTTATTAGTAGCTAATACCTAGAAATTAGTGCAATTATTAATCCAAATCAAATCGGGTTAAGCTAAATCATGACTAGAGGCTTGACAAAACTCTAGTAAGAGGTAATTAGAAGGCTGAAAAGCTGTAATTACCCACTTTCCAAGATTATTTACACTTGTTGAACTCATAAGATGACCTGACATGTCCCGATCTAGTTAGTATTTTATCTACACCGCACCTCTAGTATTTCACACTCTTGTTGAAAACTTAGATGATCTTGCTGTTTTATTTCACTAAATCACCCAATACAATTCTCTGCAAATTTTAATCCTCCCAATTTTATTTGTTTTTTTATTGAATCTACATGATGCAAGCTAACGTCAATTTCTCAACCGACACTTGTAACTATCATTCCCTAGTCCTCGTGGGATTCGACCCCGACACTCGTCGGGTTACTTGTTTTGATACTTCAGTCGTGTATATTGTTTGCATGAAGGATATATATTGGACATTATTAACTCCATGCTGCCCTAGTTTCATTCTTGGGAAGATCCTTCTTTCGTTCATAGATCCACTCTTTGTTGAGAAACTTGGGCGGCAAGTAATCAAACATTCCACTCTGTTTCAAGAACCTAGGCCATAATTCCATCACTGGCTTAATGTGTTGGAAGAACTCATCTTCTGGGCAGCAAGGAATGTTCCACTCACAAAACATTTATCACTACATCATTGATCATGAATTGAAGAATGATAAAATGTTTCTTTTTGAGGGTCATCACAGTGAATATTCTTTTTCCCTAAGCCATGGGACACCTCCTGGGTAGGGCCTGACATCTTTACCGTAATCAAGAAAATAGTCAGCGAAATTATGTTCATCAAGACTTTGTTTCAACTGGATAGCACCTGGCGTTAGACTCTCCTCACTCAACTTGTTGTACACATCTTTCATGAAGTTGTAGAAGTTAAGATCTAGGATTATGTCTGTGGGATTATAGTGGTTGGGGTAGTCTATATGTCTATTACGCATTGGACATAATATTTCATCTATATACTACAAATAAAAAAAAGATAGTCAGTTACTTTTTGCAGAAACTCAATAAAATTACTGCAACAGGTGCAGTAGTTGTTGCATCCATTGCAGCAGCTCAATAAATATATTGCAGCAAATGCAACAACTGTTGCATCTGTTGCAGCAAATTCATTGAGTTGCTGCAACAACAATTGCAACAGTTGTTGCATTTGCTACAGAAGCTTAATAAAATGAAATAATTGCTGAATTCAATATAAATAGAAGTTGTAGAAACTTACCCAGTCCTACCACCACCTATCCATGTTAGTCATGCACTCAAAGTCTTGATAATTAAATTCATGCATTGTGTACAGGATCTTGGTTGATTTCTTGAGCTTGATCATCTGCTGAATTTTCTTTTTCTTCTTAATATCTGCATACTTGTAAAGATTTACTGGTAGTCTCTCCGTTGGCTGATCATTCGTCATCTTCGGTGTACCAGCAGCCTTTTTATTTGCACTTACCAGTGCCTTAGAAATTTGATTTCTCCTCCTTTTCACACCAACATGAGTAAAAGGCTCTAATATTCTTGAAGAAGGGTAGATACCCCTCTTGGATATCAACTTGTTTATGGAAGCCTCTGTCACTCCTTTTGCTTCTGTTAAAGCCTCAATCTTTGAAAGAAACACATTCATATTTTCATTGTATTTGAGGTACTCACTAGCACAAGAAGGCACCTTTAAGGTACCATTAGCTGAACATCTACCCAATATATATGGAGTATCTTCTTGATGTCGAACTTCCAACCACCGGAGTATATCTTCCACCAGCACCACCAACATCAAGTGGAGTATATTCACCACCACAACTATGATGATCATCATCTACTCTTGTTACATCACCGGCTGCATAACTTGCCACAACTTCATTAATTTCTTTGGAAGCAACATTATCCTTTTCCGCCCCGGACAAATCCCTTCTGATGGCGTCATTCCGATCGAATTTCCCTTTAACTTATCAATATTTTGGTCCGCACAAGATTCCAAGGGCTCAAACATACTATGCAATTCCATCTCCAACTCTTATTTTGTAGGAACAATCCATGGGTGCACAATCTATGTGTCAAAAACAGACATATTAATATAATGAAAAAAAAAGAAAAACAACTAATAAAATGCAACAACTGCTTAGTTGCTCAAACAATTTTCTACATGTAGAATTTATTACAACAACATTAAATCTTGTTCTTAAAAATTAAATCTAGGAAGAACTTGTGATAACCTAAAACATTAGCCCCTTGGAGCTTATTGTTCATCAAGTGCTCCCCTAAGAACAAACTACGTGTTCGGCAATTGGTAAACTTGGAGATAAATTGGCTTTCTATTGGCAGCTGCTGATTCATTAGGTTTGTATTGAACATTGATGAACTAGCAACTTCCCATTGAAAGTCAGTTTATTTTCAAGCAAGTTTCTCATAAATAAACTGATTTCAATAGGAACCTTCTAGTTCATCAATGTTTAATAACAAACTAATGAATCAGCAGATGATGATAGAAAGCCAACTTATCTCTAAGTTTACCAATCGTCAAATATGTAATTTGTCCTCAGGGGAGCACTTGATGCTAAAGACGAATCCAAGAGACTTCAAAATTAATTGAACACAAGTCACCACCCAACAACTATTAACCTATTTTAACATGTCAAGCCCTGAGTCTACACCCTGGACAGGACACGGTCCTTGGAGTCACAAGTAACCCAAGTCAACCCCTGGTCTATCATACACTGGTATTCTAAGTAAAACATGCATAGATAAAGCTTTGAAATAATAACATAAATCATTTTAAAAAGGTAAAACTGAAACATAAAGTTTAAAACATCTGAACGATCTGAAAGTGTAAAATCAAGTCTGTGTCTGAAAGCCATCCTACTGAGTAGTTGCTGGGACAAGCCCCCAGCTAACTTTAAGTCTAACTTAAACTAAATAGTGACTAAAAGAAAGAAATACTTCCCTCGGATGATGAGGACTCACACCTCAACTGCTGGGTGCAGAATCTGAACTGCGACGTCTAGCTGTACTGAGCTGAGAACCTGTAGCTATATCATGAAATGATACAGCATAAAAGTATGTGTCAGTACTTTGAATGTACTGAGTAAGTGAGAGAACCATGAATAGCACGATAGAACTGGTAACTGAACTGATACGACATAATATGACCAACTGAAATTCTGAAAACTGATACAACCAATAATAAACTGAAATGATCAAAAGTGACCCCGACTGATGGTCATAAACATGTCCAAAGTTTGAAATACTGAGTCTAAAATACTGCACTGAACTGAGGAATCTGATAGTAAACTATACGGAATAGTGGGAGAGGCTATAGCCAACATATAACCACGTGAGCTAGACGTGGAGTCCGATGTATACACCTCACCGGTAGGACCCAATATACCTTGCCAGGGTATAAAGGCATGGACTGTGAGAATCACTATCAAAGGGGGGCCATGAGGCCAAGTAAATATATAACCTGTGGTGGCAACGTAGTTTTGCAACCTGGCTGCGCTGGAACCCCGCCCCTTTCGGTGTTAAGTCCTACTCCCACTGGATAATTCTATTACTACTACTACTGACAAGCAGATAGCTCAATACTGGGGTCCAAGACTATCTTGACCCAGGGATACTGTCAAAGAGTTCCCTGAGCATCTTATATGACTAGATTTGGAAAATGAATTCTAAGACTAGTTAGAGTTGCTTATCTGAAAGCGTCGTAACCGTCTAGAGAATAAATTGATAATTGAACTGGGGTCCGGGGGCTGGTCAGAGCTATAACTAGAATGTCATTACCGCCTAATGGACGAAATAACTAAAATTTGAGTCTGAGTCTTATAACTGAGAGGCACTAATGACACCTCGGGAAAAGACTATAGTCAAACTGATCAGCTGACATTGCTGACTAACACTGAAACATTTTAATACTATGACTGAAATTGAACGGACATTCCTAAGTGATACTTAGTAAATAAATTTCTAAATGAGACTGAGTTTCTGATACATACAAATACTATAGGAATTTCCTAACTTTGAAGGATTTTAGAGCATGACTCAATAATCCAACAAACACACAGGATTCAAGTTTCTGCTCTAAAGTTAAGCTAAAATCTTACTTTATTGGAATAGGCATCATTTTAGTCACAAACTGGTGGTTAACTATAACGCACATAAATTTGAATTCCACAAGAATTAATCAAGAACCATAACAATATCTTAAATTTCATAATTTCAGTGTTAGAACTGTAAGTTAACTAAGAGAGGGTTCTAGGGGACGCAAGGGGAGACAATTTCCTTGCTGAATTCCCACCTATTTGCAGAAGAAACCCTGGTGAAAACCCCTGAGAAGAACTGAGAAGAAAATTAACCCTTGCTCCTGCTATGTGCTTTCTTTCAGAGTTTCTATGCACTGTTCTTGAGGGAATTGAGAGGAATGAAGGGAAAGGGTCATTCTAATCATTTTAATTCTTTCCTATATGATCCCAAAATGACATGGTTTCAAGTTAAAAAGGCTGGGAAAGTACAAAAATACCCCTGGCAGAAAGAACTGAAAATTTCCGAACTGTGAACAATGGATCTCAAGACGGACTATTAGTTGAAACAACGACCCATTGAAAGCTGTTGTTGGTTCTGGTTTCTGAAGCCAAGCCTACTGGACTGAAATCATGGGAAAATCCAATGGTCCGTTGGGAGAATCTATGAGATGTTGGTTCCTGTCGTTGTCTGGAAGAGGGAAACTCGAGCCCTAGACAACGAGTGATACCACGACTCGCTGTTAGCAACGAGTTGTTGAACCCACACGTTATCAACACTGCCGAAGTCTAGGTCCTGAAAATGGGTGGAGAGGACGGTCCATTGGTGTCAACAACAAGCCGTGGATTCCACTCGTTGATTCCTAGCATTAAACCAACCCACACTGGAAGTCTAACGACGGCTGCCTATAATGGGTCATTGGAACTACCAACGGCTCGTTGGTTGGCTCATTGTTTCTGGGAGAAGAATATGTTGAGAAAACCATGATCCTTTACAATCGGTCGTTGGTTCTACCAACGGTCCGTTGTCTGGGTCATCTAAGACAGAAAAATTTTTGGTTTCCTGTGGTTTTTCATGCAACGTTGGAATTTGGTCTAGAAAAGTTTTAGGTTGTTACAATATCTCCCCCTTGGGATCATTCATCCCTGAATGAAGACCAAAATTAGGGAAAGAGCTGAGATTTCTAAAATTAAGGCTATGACTGATTTCTGGAGGAGTAACTGACTCCGGACTGACTTAACCGTACTAACAGAGCTGATGCAACTAGAATGCATGTAGAAAATCTAAATAAGGTTTATGAGTACAGAGCTGATGCAACTAGAATGCACGTAGAAAATCTAAATAAGTTTGATGAGTACAGAACTGAGTAGAGTACTGAGAAGGGATCTAATACCTGATTCTAGGTCTGAATTGATGGGAAAAAGTAAGGGTAATTGGCCATCATGTCTGCTTCTGCTTCCCATGTGGCTCCCTTAACTTGCTGATTTCTCCAAAGCACCTTGACTGAAGCTATCTCCTTATTCCTCAGCTTACGAACCTAACGGTCAAGGATATGGACTGGTACCTCCTCATATGTGAGACTATCCTTTATCTCCACAATGTCCAATGGCACTACTGAAGTTGGATCACCGATTCACTTCTTCAGAAGTGACACATGGAAAACCGGGTGTACCGTTGCTAGTTTTGAAGGTAATTCTAGCTCATAGGCTACCTTATCGATCCGTCTCAAAATCTTATAGGGTCCCACATATCGCGGACTGAGCTTTCCCTTTTCCCAAATCTCATCACCCCTTTCATGGGTGAAATCTTCAGGTATACCCAGTTGTCAACTGCAAACTCCAACTCTCTTCTCTGCACGTCGGCATAAGATTTTTGACGGCTATGAGCTATTTTCAACCTTTCCCGAATTAGCTGAACTTTCTACATTGCCTCATGCACTGGATTTAGCCCTATCAAGGTAGCTTCACCAACTTCAAACTACCCTATAGGCGATCTACACCTTCTACCATACAATGCTTCAATTGGAGCCATCTAGATGCTGGAATGGTAGCTGTTGTTGTACGCGAACTTGACAAAAGGCAAATGGTCATCCCAATTACCTTTAAAATCGATTGCGCACACCCTTAAAATATCTTTTAGGGTCTGAATGGTCTGCTCAGCTTGACCATCAATCTGCGGGTGAAAGGTTGTGCTGAGCTCGACCTGGGTACCTAGTCCTTTCTGAAAAAACATCTGAAGTGAGAGGTGAATTAGGTACCTCTGCCTGAGATAATGGATAAGGGAACACCATGAAGTCTAACTAGCTCCAAAATATAAATTCTAGCATAATCCTCGGCTGAGTTTGTGGTTTTGACTGGGAGGAATTGAGCTAGCTTAGTCATCCTATCTACAACTATCCAGATCGAGTCATGTTGTCGCTGAGTCCGGGGTAGACATGTAATGAAGTCATATTTATTTCTTCCCACTTCCAAGTGGGTATATTGATATCTTAAGTCACGCTTCCAGGTCTCTGGTGTTCTACCTTGACTTGCTGGCAGTTCGGACAAATTCAGCGATATCCCTTTTCATGTCATTCCACTAGTAAATATCCCGCAAATTGCAGTACATTTTAGTCGCACCAGGGTGAATGGAGTATCTCGAGCTGTGCACCTCGTCCAGTATCTTCTGTCTCAACTTACCAACTTCCGGTACACACACCTGCCTTAGTAATGGAGCACCGCATCTCCCCCCTTGGGATAAAGCTTCTACCTCTTTTCTGATGTCTTCTTCCTTAAGCTTAAGTAAAATGGGATCCTCACCCTGTCTAGATTTGACTTCTACTACCAAGGATAAATCTAACTTGCTTTGCATTACCACGCCACGTTCAGCTAAATCCACCAACTGCACCCCTAATTGGGCTAGCCTATGAACTTCTTTCACTGACTCCCTCTTGCCTTCCTCAATGTGAGGTTCACTTCCCATAGATCATCTACTTAGGGCGTCAGCTACCACATTGGCCTTGCCTGGATAGTACAACACACTCATGTTGTATTCCTTTAGGATCTCCAACCACCGTCTCTGACGCAGGTTTAGGTCCTTCTGGCTGAACACATACTGAAGGCTCTTGTGATTTGTGAACACATCTACGTGAGCCCTGTACAAGTAGTATCTCAACATTTTTAACGCGAACACCACCGCTGCTAGCTCCAAGTCTTGAGTCAGATAGTTCTTCTCATGGACTTTGAGTTGTCTGGACGCATAGGCTATCACTTTGCCCCGCTGCATCAAAACGCAATCAAATCCAACACTGGAGGCATCACAATATACAACAAACCCATCTTTCCCTTCCGGTAGGGTCAAAACTGGAGCGGTAGTGAGTCAAGTCTTTAACTCCTAAAAACTCTTCTCACACTCATCCAACCATTGGAATTTCACCTTCTTCTGGGTTAACTTGGTCAGAGGGTATGCTATGGAGGAGAAACCTTCCACAAACCATCGGTAATAGCCTGCTAAGCCTAGGAAACTCCTGATTTCGGTAGGAGAGGTAGAACTGGGCCAATCCTTCACTACTGCTATTTTATGGGGATCTACTTGTATCCCCTCACCTGAGACCACATGACCCAACAAAGTCACAAACTTTAACAAGAATTCACACTTGCAGAACTTGGAGAATAACTGGCGATTTCTGAGGGTCTGTAATGCTAACCTTAGGTGATGGGAATGCTCTTCTTCATTTTTGGAGTACACTAGAATGTCATCGATAAATACAATGACGAACATATCCAGGTATTGCTTGAAGACACTATTTAATCAAATCCATGAATGCTGTTGGGGTATTTGTTAACCCAAAGGACATTACCACAAACTTGTAGTGACCATACCGAGTTCTGTGTGCTATTTTCGGTACGTCGCACACTCTAACCCTTAGCTGATGGTACCCTGACCTGAGATCAATCTTGGAGAAACAGATGGCTCCCTGAAGTTGGTCAAATAGATTGTCAATTCTTGGTAGGGGGTACTTGTTCTTAGCTGTGACCTTGTTTAGCTGATGATAATCTATGCATATTTTGAGGGTACCGTCTTTCATACGTACGAATAGCACTGGAGCACCCTAGGGAGAGATGTTGGGTCTGATAAAACCCTTATCAAGAAGATCCTTTAACTTCTCCTTCAACTCCTTAAGCTCAGCTGGAGCCATTCTGTAAGGATGGATGGAAATGGGTTGAGTGTTTGGGAGGAGATCTATTCTGAAGTCTATCTCCCGTTGAGGGGGAACTCCGGGAAGATCTTTAGGAAATACATTTGGGAACTCTCTGACAACTATAACTGACTGTATGGTCGGTGTCTCAGAGTTGAAATCCTTGACCCGAACCAGATGATATTGACATCCTTTGGAAATGAGTTTCTAGGCCTTAAGAAAGGAAATAAACCTACCCTTAAGCGTTGAACTGTTTCCTGACCATTCTAACACTGGTTCATTCGGAAACTGGAACTTGAAAACTCTAGTTCTGCAATCAACTGAGGCATAGCAGGAGTGTAACCAATCCATGCTGAGAATAAGATCGAAGTAGACCATGTCTAGCTCTACGAGATCAGCTAGAATTACTTTATTCGGGACTGAGACTGGGCAGTTTCTATGCACCCTGCTGGCTCTAACTGACTCGCCAACTGGGGTAGAGACTGAGAATGTTTCTGAGAGGACCTATGGACTTATATTGAACTAAACTGCTATATACGGGTCACGAATGAAAGAGTAGCTCCTAGATCTAAGAAGGCATATACGTCTAGATGAAAAGACGTAACATACTAGTAACTACGTCAGGTGATCTTTCCTGATCCTAACGAGAAGATAGAGCGTAGAAACGATTCTGGCGCTGACCGCCATCTGTACCTAATGAGATGGCCTGCTAGAGCTGCTGAGGTAGTGGATTGTGATCTCCCTCGCCCTGTTGACGGGCACTCTCTGAGTCGGTGCCCAAGCTGTCCACATCCAAAACAGCCCTCTCTGCTCTGTAGACACTCTCCAGGATGATTCTTGCCGCACTTGGGGCAAGCTGGATACCTGTTCCCTGTACTGTGGGCTTGAGACTAAGTGCCAGATGACCTACCCCTCCGATCCTAGCGGGACCGAAAGGTTAGGGCGTTGGCTGAGCTAGGTGCTGGGGCCCTCTGTTGTTGCTACTGTTCTTGCTGCTGTTGTGGGCGGCTACCACCCCCAGATCTCTGGTGGCCAAAATCTAAATGACCAGTTCTTTTCTGCTTGTTCTTACGCTCCACATCTTTCAACTTATCTGCCTCAATCTGTTGGGCATAAACAATTAGGCTAGAGTGGTCCATGTCCTTGATCAGCATCGCAGTCCTGCACTCCTTGAGGACCAGATTAGATACGCCATTAACGAACTTCAGCATGCGATCCCTTGGTTCGGCCACCATCTATGGAGCATACTTTGATAACCTGGTAAACTAAGAAGCATACTCCTCCATTGTACGGTTGCCTTGTCGCAAGTTCATAAACTCTGCCATCTTAGCCTCCCTTAGCTCTTGGGGGAAAAACCTATCCAGGAAAGCTATGCGGAATTCTTCCCACTCCACAGGTCCTGCTTCTGCTGGCCGCCGCTCCTTCTACTACTCATACCAAACTTGGGCTACCCCTTTAAGCTAGTAGGCAGCCAGGTCAACGCTCTCGGAGGAGCTGACACCCATAATGTGGGTAATCTTCCTGACCTCATCTACAAACTCTTGAGGGTCCTCCCCCTTTTTTGTTCCGTGAAAATTTGGAGGATTCATCCAGGTAAAATCTCGTACCCGAGTAGCTACTACGGACCCATTTGTGGCTACAAGAACCACTGCTGATTCACCTTATTGGTCACGGTTTGAGCCAGTAACTGAACGGCCGCTCTAAACTCTACTTTAGAAATCGAATCATCTTGAGGAGCTGCCAGGGCTGGTGGGGCAGGTCTATTGGCATTTCTGGCCCTACTTTCATTACCCGTCTGGGAGGCATAGTTCACTGAAATGAAATAGAGCACGAATTAGAAGAAAATTTCTGGAATTAAACTTTAATGCACGATAAGGAATATGAACAAAAGGGAGTTTTTCCTAATAACATCTCGTAGCCTCCTCGTCATAAGTGTAGCGCGCTTCACACTGATGAAAAGGACTCTACTCGATGCGGCTTTCAGACATTCTAACTATACTCTAAACCTGGGGCTCTAATACCAAGTTTGTCACGCCCCGAGTCTACACCCTGGACGGTACACGGTCCTTGGAGTCACAGGTAATCCCAAGTCAACCCCTGGTCTATATACACTGGTATGCTGAGTAAAGCATGCATAGCAGTAGCTTTGAAATAATAACATAAAACATTTTAGAAAGCTAAAATTGAAACAAAAGGTTTAAAACATCTGAACGATCTAAAAGTCTGAAATGAAGTCTGTGTATGAAAGCCATCCAACTGAGTAGTTTCTGGGACAAGCCCCCAGCTAACTCTAAGTCTAACTGAAACTAAATAATTACTAAAAGAAATAAATAATTCCCTCAGATGATGAGGACTCACACCTCAACTGCTGGGCGGAGAATCTAACCTAAGGCATCTAGCGGTGCTGAGTCTGAGAACTTGCAGCTGTATCATGAAATGATACAGTATAAAAGTATGTGTCAGTACTTTGAATGTACTAAGTAAGTGAGAGAACCATGAATAGAATGATAGAACTGGTAACTAAACTGATACGACATGATATGAACAACTAAAATGCTGAAAACTGATACAACTAATAATAATTTGAAATGGTCAAAAGTGACCCTGGCTGATGGTCATAAACATGTCCTAAGTCTGAAACACTGAGTCTGAAATACTTCACTAAACTGATCTGTATTGAGGAATTTTATAGTAAACTGTACTGAATAGTTGGAGAGGCTATAACCGACATATAACTACGTGAGCTAGACGTGGAGTCCGATGTATACACCCCACTGGTAGGACCCAATATACCTTATCAGGGAATAAAGGCATGGAATGTGAGAAACACTGTCAAAGGGGGGCATGAGGCCAAGTAAATATATAACCTACGGTGGCAACGTAGTTTTGGAACTTGGGTGCGCTGGAACCCCGACCGTTTCGATGCTAAGTCCTACTCCCACTGGATAATTCTATTACTACTACTACTGACAAGCAGATAACTCGATACTGGGGTCCAAGACTATACAGACCTAAGGATACTGTCAGAGAGTTCCCTGAGCGTGTTATAGGACCAGATTTGGAAATGAGTTCTAAGACTGCTTAGAGTTGCTTATCTGAAAGCGTCGTAACTGTCTAGAGAACAAACTGATAACTAAATTGGGGTCCAGGGGCCGGTTAGAGCTATATTTGAAATTTCACGACCTCCTAATGGACCAAATAATTGGAATCTGAGTCCGAGTCTGATAACTGAGAGGCACCACTGACACCTCGAGAAAATACTATAGTCAAACTGATCAGCTGACATTGCTGTCTAACTCTGAAACATTTTAAAACTGTGACTGAAACCAAACTGACATTCCTAAGTGATACTGAGTAAATAAATTTCTAAATGAGATTGAGTTTCTGATACATACAAATACTATAGGAATTTCCTAACTTTGAAGGATTTTAGAGCATGACTCAATAATCCAACAAACACAAAGGATTCTATTTTCTGCTCCAAAGTTAGGCTAAAAATATTACTTGACTAGAATAGTCATCATTTTAGTCACAAACTGGTGGAAATTAACTATAATGAACATAAATTTGAATTCCACAAGTATTAATCAAGAACCATAACAATATCTTAGATTTCATAATTTCAGGGTTAGAACTGAAAGTTAACTGAGAGAGGGTTCTGGGGGACGCAAAGGGAGAACAATCTCCTCACTGAATTCCCACCTACCTGCACAAGAACCCTAGTGAAAATCCCTGACAAGAACTGAGAAGAAAATTAACCCTTGCTCCTGCTCTGTGCTTTCTGTCAGAGTTTCTACGCACTGTTCTTGAGGGAGTTGAGACGAATGAAGGGAAAGGGTCACTCTAATCCCTTTAATTCTCTCCTATACGAACCCAAAACGGCATGGTTTCAAGTTAAAAAGGTTGGGAAAGTATAAAAATACCCCTGGAAGGAAAAACTAAAAACTGCCCGACCTTGAACAATGGATCTCAGGACAGACCGCTGGTTCAAACAACGGCCGGTTGAAAGGTGTTGTTGGTTTTGGTTTCTAAAGCTGGGCGTTCTGGACTAAACTCATGGGAAGATCCAACGGTCCGTTGGGAGAACCCGATGAGCTGTTGGTTCCTGTCATGGTCTGGAAGAGGGAAACTCGATCCCTAAGACAATGAGTGATACAATAACTCGTTGTTAGCAACAATGGGTTTTTGAACCCACTCATTGTCAACACTGCCGAAGTCTAGATCCTGACGACAAGTGGAGAGGATGATCCGTTGGTGTTAACAACAAGCCACAGATTCCACTCATTGATTTCTAGCATAAACCTGACCCACATTGGAAGTCAAACGACGGTTGCCTACAACGGGTATTTGGAAGTACCAATGGCTCATTGGTCAATTCATTGTTTCTGGGAGAAGAATATACTGAGCAAATCACGACCCCTAACAATCGGCCGTTGGTTCTACCAATGGTCCATTGACTGGGTCGTCTGAGACAAAACAATTTCTGGTTTCCTGTGGTTTTTCATGCAAAGTCGGGATTTGTCCTAGAAAAGTTTTGGTGTATTTCATAACAGCTAACCAATTTGATAGGCAAGGTCCAACTAGTACAACAGTTGTTGCAATAGACTAAGAGTTGTTGTGGTAGCAGATTAAGAGTTGTTGTTGCAACAAGTCCACATATAGAAGTTATTGCAACAAAATTAGACCTTTTTAATAGAAACTAAATCTAGAAAGAACTTGTGATAACCTAAAATAGTAGCCACTTGGAGCTTTTTTTTTCATTCAGGACTGTCTAAGGATAAATTTGCGAGTTCCACTGATCTGCAACTTGAAAACAAACTGACTTTCAATTGGGAGCTGGTGATTCATTAGTATCTTATTGAACATTGATGAACCAACAACTACCTATCAAAAGTTGGTTCACATCCGAGCAGGTTGCTCAGAATTAAACCAACTTTCAATAGGAACCTGTTGGCACATTAATGCTCAATAAAAAACAAATGAATCAATAGCTCCGGATTGAAAGTCAGCTCATTTTCGAGTTGGCCGATCAGTCGCCCGCTGAATTTGTCCTTGGGAGAGTCCTGAATGCTAAAAGAGAATCCAAATGACTTTTAAAATTGACTAAACACAAGTTCAACAACTTCACCTCTTGTCTGAATAAATCAAACAACTGAGTGAGTTGTTGCAGCAACTGCAACAGTTATTTGAAAAAATCAAACAATTGTTGGAGTTGTTGCAACAAGTCCACATATAAAAATTATTGCAACAAAATCAGATCTTGTTCATAGAAACTAGATCTAGAAGAAACTTGTGATAATCCAAAATAGTAGCCACTTGAAGCTTTTTTTTCATTCAGGAGTGTCCAAGGATAAATTTGCGCATTCGAATGATTCGCCAACTTGTAAACAAACTGACTTTCAATTGGGATATGGTGATTCATTAGTATCTTATTGAACATTGATGAACAAACAGCTACCTATCAAAAGTCGGTTCATAGCCGAGTAGGTTGCTAAGAACTAAACTGACTTTCAATAGGAACCTACTAGCTCATCAATGTTCAATAAAGAAACTAACGAATCAACAGCTCCCAATCGAAAGTCAGCTCATTTTCAAGTTGGCCGATCATTCAAATGCTAAATTTGTCCTTGGGAGAGTCCTGACTGCTAAAAATGAATCAAAATGACTTCTAAAATTGATTAAACAAAATTTCAACAACTTCACCTCTTTTCTGAATAAATCAAACAACTGAGTGACTTGTTGCAGCCACTGCAATAGTTGTTTGACAAAATCAAACAGTTATTGGAGTTGTTGCAACAAGTCTAGCAACCACTTGATTTTATTTCAACAACTGAGGATTCAGCTCATATGATAGAATCAGAAAATTGAGTGAGTTGTTACAGCAACTTCAGCTCATATTTGAACAAATCAAAAAACTAAGTAAGTTGTTGCAGCAACTTCAACAGTTGTTTGACAAAACCAAGTAGTTGCTGGAGTTGTTGCAACAAGTGCAGCAACTGCTTGATTTTATTTCAACAACTGAAGAAGCTGTTGCAGCAACTTCAGCTATTTTTTGACAAAATCAAATAACTGAGTGAGTTGTTGCAGCAACTTCAACAGTTGTTTGACAAAATCAAATATTTGTTGGAGTTGTTTCAATAATTCCAGCAACTACTTGAATTTTTTCAACAACTGAGGAAGCTATTGCAGCAACTTCAGCTCTTGTTTAACTAAATTAAACAACTACTAAAGTTACAACAATAGATTCTAAGGGTATATCATTGTGTAATGAAGCTCACCAAGTCTCTAGAGGGGGTAAATAGATCAACACCAACTGCTTTGTTTTTCTTCATAGCCAGCCATCTGAGGATCCGCGGAGAAGAAACATCTTCTGAAAAGTCCTTAACTTGATGTCGGAGGTTAGGAATAACTTCAAATGCCTAAGTCTAGATAAAACAAAGTCATAGAGGATTAGTATAAAGGATGGAGTCAAAAATAATTAAATAGTCAAGCTAATAAAATTTACCATGAAAGACCAGGGAAAACCATATAGGTTGATGTGTCTTCATGTTTGGCTTTAACTTCCTCAAAAGATATTCAACTATAAGCTTAAAGCTTTATCGTCCCCATGGATAGGTATTGAATGTTTTATCATCTGCGGAGAGTTTGATCCAATTAGAGGAGATATTCTTCCCAATATCTCATGCATAAAGAACACTATGCACAAACCAAACTAAGCACAGTGACTTCTTCACATTCCTCGAAACTGTTTTGGATTTCAAATGTTCAAGCAGATTCTTTTCCTTGTATCTTATTCCAACTAACTTGAACAAATCCTCACCCTTGGTTGTCGATTTGGCTCCTCCAACACGAGGATGAGAATGAATGTTTAACCATGTCATAAAAGCAAACTCCTTTATGCCAAAACAAATAGGCATGCCGTAGTAATTAATCCAAATCTCATATTTTTTGTCACAAACGATCCTGCGATGTAGGATACTGTACACCATATTCATTTGAAATCTTGGAGTGGTTTCATCGAGTAAGTCTAAAAACTTTCCAAAATAGTTGCTCTTAAAGAATTTCACTAAATCATTTTCCCTTAAGATCTTCCTAAATTCTATAAATCCTGTACCCATACTTGATCTAACCACAATATCACTCTCTAAATCTCCATGCACATCCAACAACATCTTTAAGTTATAATTTTCAAACCTTATACTTTTTACAACTATCTCAATGGAAGTTGTGCTTGGATCTCTTCCACTACTAGATGCCTCAGCAGGAGTAGAGCGTACATTCTCGTCATTCTCTTTTTTTGTTTTATCATCGGCTATTGTGGTTTTCTCATCAGTATCCTCATCATAATTATTGTCATCTTTCCCATCTTCATTATCTCTTTTTCCATCTTCATTATCACCTTCCCCATCTTCATCATCCTCTTCATCTTTATTATCACCTTTCCCATCTTCATCATCCTCTCCATCTTTATTATCTTTAGAAGCATGTCCACTTTCAATTTGTTCTTGAGAGGAATCATCTTCATCTACTTTAGAGGCTTCTTTAGCCTCCAAATCGTCATCTTGTTGCTTCTGGCTTGATGCGGCCTCATTTTCCTCTAACTCCTGCTTGGTCAGCAAGTACATCCAGATAGCCTAGACTCTCAGGTTTATCATTTGTTTCTTCTGCTTGAGTATTAGTTCTTTTTGATCTTCTAGAAGCAGCAACACTTCTACTGGTACTTCTTGCTCTTTCTGAAGTCATTTTATCTGTAAAAATATGAGACAAAATATAAATCAATAATTAATTTAATCATTCAGTCAAAATAAATAGTGAAAAAAAACTGCTGCAAATCAAATAAGTAAAACAAATATTGATTTGTTTTTCAACAGGTGTCTTAGTTGGTGCAACAACTTCAACAGTTTTTTGATTTTACAAAACAATTGCTGAAGTTGTTGCAATAAGTACCAACAGTTGTGGTAAAAATCAAACAGTTGTTGACCCTTATTTACTCCCTAGATTAAGAAATAACAATGGGTACAAAGGCAGCACCAACAAGTTGTTGCAACAGCTTTAGCTCTTGTTCAGTAAATATTAATTTTTTTCAACAAGTGTGAGATTTGTTGCAACAACTCAACAGTTGTTTGATTTTATCCAACAATTGTTGATATTGTTGCAGACCCCTATTTGCTCTCTAAATTATGAAACAACAATAAGTACAAAAGTAGAACCAACAAGTTGTTGCAGCAACTTCAGTTCTTGTATGGAAAATAATAAATTTTTTTCAACAGGTGTGTGAGTTGTTGCAACAACTTCAACAGTTGTATGACAATATCAAATAGAAACTGCGGTTGTTGCAATAAATTGTAAACTTGTTGCAACAACTCCATCAACTGTTTGATTTATTTCCAACAGTTGAGGAAGTTATTGCAACAACTTAACCTCTTGTTTGAAAAAATCAAACAACTACTGAGGTTGCAACAATATTTTGCCGCGACAGACTCAACAACTTCTGATTTATTCAAACAAGTGCGGAAGTTGCTGCAACAACTTCTTCAGCTGTTGGAAAATAAACCAAATAATATCATAATATTTTTTCTACAACAACGACTACAAAAATAAAAACCCCACAAGAAAAATAAGTCTGGCCTACCAGTGATGATATTTTAAAACAACACAACAAGAACAACAAATACAACAAATAAAGTCATCCAACAATATAATATGCAAACCCTTCTTCTTCTTCTTCTTCTTCAATAACTGAAACCACTTTTAGTTCGAAAAATCCAAATCCCTAACTGTTCAACACAAAGATATTTGACAGAAGTGAAAATAAATTACCTCTAAGAAGAGTAGTGTATGTTGATGGCTCACCAACATCGATTGGGCTCACTGGTGTGATGATTTCTGAAGGAAATTACTTTGGAAGAAGAGGAAGCGCAGTGAAGAAGAGAGGAAGAAGAACAACGGTTGAGTGAAAGAGAAAGAAGAATAAACGTCATGTGTTGGTAGGTGGGGTTTTAAATTAATGTATTGGGTTATTTTGTATTTTTTAAAGGATTAACAAGTTTTAAATATTATACTTCACACCCTATTTAACTTAACCATAATTTAAAGAAAGTTTTGACCAAAACTGGTCAAACTTGTCACATTTTTTAATTACAACACTTTTTGGTCACCCTCAACTCATTTTCTTCACAAACCCGCCCCCCGTAATTTGCTTCATTTTATTTCTACTATATAGAAAAGTGAAGAAAAAAATAACAAAAAACAATCAAGGGCATTTTTGTAAATTTATAGCAATGGCATTTTAGTAAATTCCACCTCTTAACACTCTGTGGGTCTAGAAAATACTCTCCACAAAGAGTATATCTATCATTTACATCTATTTTCAATTTAATTGTATAAAATTTTATTATTCAATTTATCCACGTGGCTATCTCACCTCCATAAATTACATAAGATTTTTTGTAGAATTAGATGTCGTGACAAAAATAAAGAGACGTTACCTTTATTTCTTCCTAATCACTCCTCAGTTCTCTTCTCTCTCAGTCCTTCTATGGGTAAGTTTCTTTTTTCCTTTTCTGTTTTATTTTTTCCATCTTCAATTCTCATTATCTTCTCTTTAACTTCATCTTTTCATTTGGGCTTTGTAATTTTAGTTCAACTTTTATCTTAATTTTTATCCTAATCCTCTTGTGTTCTTTTCTGGTTTCCCAATTCCATGCTGGTTATATTATTCTTCTGCCTAACTTACTCTTCAAAGTTCTTGGATACTCATTTTATTTCTCTTTCTCATCTTTAATCTATTCATCATGATCTTTATTTTTTCTGGCTTTCAAAGGTTATTCCTTTAGTTCTCTTTCTCTTCTCTGTTGGGGTATTTTAGTTTCATATCAATTTTTTTATTGTTTAATCAAATTTCTTTTATTTCTATTTCATGAATGAACTCATGGTTATTATTTTGTCTAATCTCTTCCAATTTCATGGTTAATATAAAGGTCTTTGTCGTCCTCACATAGCCGCAACTTTTTTATAGTTGCAGTTTTATCCTCCAGAAAGTAGCATTGTATGTGCCCTTCCCCTCGGTTAGCTTCGAGTTGATTTTGCTATTATTTTTTCTTTTTTGTTCATTTCATATTTCCTTATATGATATTTTATTAAAAATGTGTATTTTGGTGACTATTTGTTTATTTTATGTATCAATTTATGTGAAACAATATTATTTGGCAACTCAAAATGCTAGGGAAGTTTTGTTCTTGAAAAGAAATTCAGTTCGAGTTAAATTATTCTTATTATATTTGATACGAGTGTTGCGTTCTTGTTAAGTGTAGAAAACTCCACTTATGTTGGGCAAAATTATTTGGCAACTTAAACATTCGGAAAATATTCAGCTTTTGAAGAGTGAAAGTTCCTTGCTTATTTTCTGAATTTAAATTATGCAAATCTATATGAATTGACTTATATGAAGGACGAGTATTCTTGCAACTCATATATTGGGAAGATTAAGTTCTTTAAGAGTGTAATATTTATTTGACTTCTAATTTTAATTGTCACGTGCAAGATCAAAGGTTTCTAAGCTTCACCATATATAATTTTAGTATTCCTTTAGTTGCATGTGTGTACGTGTAGTGTAATTAAGTAGTTTCTTTCATATATGTCATTGAACAAATGGACAGGCTATGCGGGCACCTACATCAACTCTACTAGATAGGAGAACCATTACAACATTACTATTAATACATAAGAAAATAATTTCAAACATTTTCATTACTTCTCACTAATTGATAAAAATCTCAAAAAAAAAATAACATTAAAAAAATTCCCCAAACATCACTCTCCCAGGATGTATTCTAGACAGGTACAAGAGCTCCATTTGAAATACTTGATAAAATAAAATGACCCAACTTCATCTGGAAAGAAGTACACTGAAGCTGGTGTTGAGTACTCCACGCCAATCAAGGAACTTCAACCTGCCATGACCTACACCAAAAAGGTGTAGCAAGGTGGTATCAGTATACCACACGTACTGGTAGGCATCATCGATCGACTAGGTTTAATTAACACAACAACCTAATAATCAATATACAATCCATGTCAATAAATGTAACGATTATCTCACTCCTAAATATCGCACTAGGTGTAACTGCTACATTCACGTTCCTAAATCTCATCAAAGTTCCGCTATGCTTTTACGAACTTATTCTTTGTTAAAGTTCTTCAATCTGTCTTCCTTCATTTTAGCTACAGCGAGTACTCAGATCACCACAGCGGTCCCGCTATTGCGGCTATTTGTCCGCTACAGTGATATACCCAATAGTCAACACTTGATTTTTTCCTGATCTAGTTCTATCTATTCCTTCTATAAGACTACATAGCGCTATATCATGCCCCGAGTCTATATCCTAGATGAGACATGGCACTTGGAGTCACAAGTAACCCCAAGTCAACCGATGGTCTATCATAACACTGGCATTCTGAGTAAACACATAGCAGAAGCTTTGAATAGTAAAATAAAACATTTATGAAAACAAAGCTGAATCATAGAGTTTAAAAAAACTGAAACAAAGCTGAAGCTCTGAAACTATATTTGTGTCTGAAAGCTAACTACAACTGATGAGTTGCTGGAACAAGCCCCCATCTAACTCTAAGTATAAATGAAAGAAATATAACTGAAAGTAATAATCCTAGACCTCAAAAGATGAGGACTCACCAATGATGAAGCTGGAAACGTCTGAGTGAGGCGGCTAACGGTGCTGAGACTGAGAACCTATAGTTGTATCAAAAAATGATACAACATAAAAGTTTTGCGTCAGCACTTTGAATGTACTGAGTAAGTGAGAGAAACTATAGACAAGGAATACAAAAACTGAGCTATAAAGACGTGCAATGACCAACTGAAATACTGAAATTGAATAACTGAATATGCTGAAATGGTCAAAATGACCCTATCTGATGGTCAAAGACATGCCCTAAATTTGAGATACTAATCTGATGTACTGTACTGAACTGATCTGAAATGAGTAGTATGGAACTGTACTAACTGAGCTAATCTAAGACTGAACTAAACTGACTAGTGGGAGATCTAAAACCGACATATTACCACATGAGCTAGACGTGGATTCCAATGTATACACCCCATTGGTAGGACCCAATATACCTTGACAGGGTATAAAGGCATGAACTGAGTGATCATAGGTCTAGGCCCATGAGGCCAATAAAATATAACCATGGTGGCAGTGTAGTTCTGAGAACCTGGGTGTGTTGGAACCCCAATCCACTCGGTGTTAAGTCCTACTCCCACTAGATAGTCCTAGACTGCCTGCTATGACTATGTCAGGAATACCTATCTTGAAGTACCCTGAGAGTCTTATCGGACCGGATTCTGTACTGGCATTTTAATACTGGTCAGAGCTACTTATCGAAAGCATCGTAAACATCTAAAGAACAAACTGTAATATGAAGTTGGGGTCCTAAAGCTGGTCAGAGATGCTTATATGAAAGTATCATGACCGCCTAAAGGACCACTAAAATCGGATACTGAGTCTAATACTGATAACTGGGAGGTATCACGTACACCTCAAGTATTAACTATAGTCAAACTGATCAACTGACATTTTTCTGGACAACACTGAGGTTGCTAAAAATCTGAATGAGACTAGACTTACATGATTCTAACTAGGACTTTAACATAGGTTAAGTACATATACTTCCCAAAACAGATGGAACCATGCTACAGGGAAAACAAGTTCACCTACAAGTTTCTAATTTTTACTGAGTTGTGACTTGGGCTAAATTATGCTACTAGCTGCAATCGTTCAAAATTTCTAGATAGAAGGAATAAATAAGAAATCTAAAATCGTGAGAAATACTCCCTTTGAATCCACAAAGATATTTGTCTGAAAACTTTTCACATTTCGAAATTACAGGGCTATAACTGATAAAGAAGAAATTAGACAAGAGTTTAGGGACACAAGGGATGAACTATTCCCTTGTTGAATTTCCACATATATGATAACGAAATCCAATGAAATTACTTGAGAATTTGAGGAGAAGTGAACTGCCCTAGTTCTTGTTCTGAGCGATCCTGAGAGGATTCTATGATGCTTTTTGAAGGTGTGAGTGGTGAATGAGGGAGAAAAACCATTTAATCCCTCTAAATCCCCTTAATTTAAACTAAAATGACGTAGTTTAGATTCTACGAGGTTAGAAAATTATGAAATAACCCTAAAAATTAAATTTGAAAATTGGCCGACAGGGTCCCAACGGGTCACTCAATGAGTCGTTAGTTGAGACCATGACTAAGTGAGACCTCATTGGTCCCACTGCCTAGGACTAGAACACACTGGATCTGGCAACAGGGGTCACCAAGACTCATTGGAGGAACCAACGGGTCATTGGTTCCTTCCATTGCCCTTGCAAGAGGAAATTGGAGGGGCTGATGGTGGGTGACACAATGACTCATTGGTTGGGACCAGGCGTCGTTGTCACCTCCCGTCCTGTCTACTAGAAACACTGAAGGAAAACTCAGGACTTGACACCACAGTGTACACAACAACTCGTTGTGCAATACAATGGGTCATTTCTACCACCTGCTGTTACTAAAAGAGGTTTCTAGGAACCCATACTGACGGCTCACATCACAAGTTGTTGTTTCTGACAACAACTCATGGGTTGAGTTGTGGAGTCCTGGAAAGGAGACTTTGAGTTGGGGACCCAACGACTGACAGGATGACTCATTGTTTCTCACAATGGGTCATTCCTTGTCCTGTGGGTTCTCGACTTACCATGCAGGGCTGACCACAACTGGCACAACGAGGTGTTAGAGCTGACCACGACTCGTTGTCTCAGTCATTCTGAGATAAATTTTCTGGTTTTCTTCTGAATTTTCTTGCAATGTGTTAGTCTGGTCTAGGAAAGTTTCAGGGTGTTACACACAACTATCTGTCTTACCATATCCCTAGGACTAACTAAGTCCAATTCTACCATTTATTTACTTATTCAATTATCTATAGGATTTTGTAACCTTTCTTAGTGAGGTACAACAAATAATAAAGTCTACTCTCTATCTCACGGTAATGCACTATCTTTTGTTAAATCCCGTCATGCAATCTTCCGTGGCCCACAAAATCAATTTAAATAAGACAAGCAATTGCAAATACGGATTAACTAACTCAACTACATACAAAAATTACAAAACATAATGACGGAGTCAATTTTCCCCAACATTAACATACATGCACATACCTGGCTTCATACCACGAAAATGTCATAAAATATCATATCCAAACCATGTATCCATATACGGTATTCCACACCTATTTCTCATCTCCCGATTCATGTTGAAATACTCTTATCACCCTTGTATATCAGTACCTTTTTGTATCTATAGCCATATGTATATTAAACCATACCCGCATAATCTCTGTCTCACAATCATATCATCGGTGATATGTCAGGCACACGCCTTCATCATATCACTATAAACACATGCCAGAGGGTCTTATGCTTGCCCTTCCAGTCATGACCTGCAGGGGACTCTAGAAATCCATATATTGTACACCATCCATATGAAAGATTCATCATACCTATCTGTGTACTCATTCGTACACCCAGCTGCATGGTCCTTTAGCCATACTTATCTATGTACTCACTCATAGTGCTCGCCCAGATGCTCACCTCGGGCATGAGCCACTTATGTGTCCAATCTTTATTCGGAATCTAATTGTATTAGCCAGTTCATCCGAGTTCTTTACCTTCGGCCATAGGCCTCTCATTTACCATCATATCAATGACTTCCCTTTCGTATTATTTATCATCCCTGTCATACATTTATCTGATGTCAAGTCACCCCTCAATATTGGGATGCACATTGTAACACAACACGTAACAAATCATCGCACAAAAGAATTACACATTCACTACGACAAGTACAATCATATGAATTTAAATCAACCTCGCCTCCGAACAATAGTAATAACAGTTATTTTAGCACGTTATAAGACTTCCAACTTCGACTACTCACTTGTTTGGGCTCCGCTGCAGTGGCATCACTGCCATTATAGTGGTCTATCTGCAGTGGTATACTACCCGCTGCAGCGATACTGCTGGCAGTACTGTGACCAACCTTTATTCCAATTTTCTTCAGCTTTTGTTTCTTTATACCTACCATAACAAAAGCAACATCATATCAAGCTTACTTCAACAATCAAACTTTCCACAGTGTCACCATTAATGTGAGCAACAACATCAATCCATAAAATATGATACCAACCACATCACATTTAAGTCATTACATAGGGGATTACAATCCTACATCACTCGCTTCAACTCATACTCAAACATGGATGTAGCTTATTAATCAGGCCGTTATTTGCATCTCCTACACAGAGTCTACATGATTACTCGTCCAAGGTTTTGATTCGAAAGAAGAGACTCCCATAATTTATACTCAGGAGTATTCTGACAATGACACCTGAAAGTTAATCTACTCAATAATGTTTGATTCGGCGCATATCCTAGAACATGAACCCATTTATTAGATGAATTATCTCCCCTAGGGATTTACCTCATTATGGCTTTCATCACCCCTCTTCTAATCCGCTTGTTCTTAGATGTTCACCGATTTCGATTAACAGACAATACATGATTAAAAATACCAATCTAAATTATTGAAAGCATATAAATCATAATCACATATATGTTTAGCTAACCAAAGTCTAACGAAAAGCGAGTGAACCGTATCCTTTCTGGGTATCAAGCTATCGTCCCGTTTTTTCTCAACCGTGGACTAAATCATTTTCTTGATTTTCTCATGGGAGTTCCTAGCTATGGAAGTCGAATCTCCACCTCTTTGATCCTCTTCTTTCTCCTAAAAAAATTATTTTTTATTTTTAGGCATTTTTAATAAGTCCTCCTCAATGACTAGGTTTTCAAAATCCAACTCAAAATGGGATTGTAAATTTCTGGTCTGCGTCATCGACTGCAGCGGACACCCTTCTCGCTACAGTGGTTTCACTATGGCGAAAATCATCCAGTCACGGTGGATACCCTCTTGGGTCCACCTGATTATGTCTAAGTCAATTCGAATTTACTCTCTTTGCGCCCTTCATTTCTTAGATATTTATCACAAATTTCTAAAAATTTAAATTCGCCCATTTTTATGTGGTCAGAATTCTTAACGGTCGGGCGGGTCGTTACAATATAGTTCTAGAAGTTGTCAACATCTAGATTGGGTTAAAACCCCTTTTTGATCATAACTTGGATTGATACTTGATTCATGAAATTGAGGAAAATTTGAGCATGAAAGTAGAAGAAACTCTCTTTCATAGCCCTATATACCTGGGTAAATTGAATCTACACTTGTCGTTGAAAGCCCAAGAGATTTGGAGAAGAACTTGAAGAATTCTAGACTTGTTCTTCAATGGGGAGTTCCTAATATTGCATGCATGGGAGGGGAATGATATAGAATAGGTTAAACTCCCTTAATACACTTTTTTCAGGGCTTTAAACGACGTAGTTTAGGGCTTAGGAGCTTAGGATTCATGAAAACGCCCTTAATGAATTCGTAGGAAAAACTGCTTCTGACAGCTGCCACAGCTCACACCACGAGTCGTACAATCCTCCTACAACTTGTGATATCCTCCAGTACTGTCCAAGTCCAAACCTCCAATCCTCTAAATATTTCCATGAATCCTACTACAATCTGTAACAACGTCCTACAAACTGTACCATCACCTATACAATCAATCACCTGTTAATCGCAAGGACTTACCACGAATCCTGACCATGGGTCGTACCCATATACTACGACTCATAATGGAGACTCATGGTTTGGGAAATAAATTCTCTGATCTGAACCACATGTCTTTCTACGACCCGTACTACCAACCTATGACTCGTAGGTTGAGTCATACTGAAGCAATTTTCCAACTTTTTCTGTTGTTCACATTTCCAATCTCAAGTATAGTATTAGGAACTTTTAGGGTATTACAATATCTCCCCCTTGGGAACATTCATCCTCAAATGTGGGTTAAACTTACTAGAAAGCTAGGAAAAGAAATTGCAATCCCACATACTGAACATCTGAAGCTGAAATATGATGGAGTGACTGACTCCAGACTGATACAAATGATTGAACTGAATTCATAAATCATACATACATGCTAGAACATGAAAGGAACTGAGAGACTTGAATTTGACATGAAACTAAATAGAGTATTAGGGAGGTGTAATGCCCCAAGTCTACACCCTGGATGTAACACGGTACTTGAAGCCACAAGTGACCCCAAGTCAACCCCTGGTCTATTATTCACTAGCATTCTGAGTAAACATGCACAGTGGAACTTTTAAATAATATCATAAAAACATTTATTAAAGGCATGTCTGAAAACATAAAGTTCAAACACTTGAGTAATACTGATAAATCTGAAAATCATGTCTGTCTGAAAGCCATCTAACTGAGGAGTTGCTAGGAAAAGCCCTCAGCTAACTCTAACTCTAACTGAAACTAATATATGACTGAAGGCAAGAAATAATGCCCTCAGATAATGAGGACTCAAACTTTGATCAGTGAGATGGAGAATCTGAACTGTGGCGTCTAGCGGTGCTAAGTCTGAGAACCTGCAGCTGTATCATGAAATGATACAACATAAAAGTATGCGTCAGTATTTTGGATGTATTGAGTAAGTGAGAGAAACAAAAATAACATGATAGAACTTGTAACTGAGATGATACGACATGAAATGACCAACTAAAATGCTGAAAACTGATACAACTGATAACTGATATAGTCCAAAGTGACCCTGGCTGATGGTCATAAACATGTCCTAAGTTTGAAATACTTAGTCTAAAATACTGCACTGAACTGATCCGGACTGAGGAGTCTGATAGTAACCGTACTAAATGGTGGGAGAAGTTATAACCGATATATAACCACATGAGCTAGATATGGAGTCCGATGTACACACCCCACCGGTAGGACCCAATATACCTTGCCAGGGTATAAAGGCATGGACTATGAGAATCACTGTCAAAAGGGGGGCCATGAGGCCAAGTAAATATATAACCTACAGTGGCAAGTAGTTTTAGAACCTGTGTGCGATGGAACCCCGACCCTTTCGGTGCTAAGTCCTACTCCCACTAGATAATTCTATCACTACTACTACTGAAAAGCGGATAGCTCGATACTGGGGTCCAAACTGGTGGAAATTAACTATAATGAACATAAATTTGAATTCCATAAGAATTAATCAAGAACCATAACAATATAATAAATTTCATAATTTCAAGGTTAGAACTGAAAGTTAACTGAGAGAGGATTCTAGGGGACGCAAGCGGAGATCAATCTCCTTGCTGTATTCCCACATACCTATAGAAGAAACCCTGGTAAAAAATCCCTAAGAAGAAAATCAACCCTTGCTCCTGCTCTATGCCTTCTGTTAGAGTTTCTACACACTGTTCTTGAGAGAAGTTGAGAGGAATGAATAAAAAGGTCATTCTAACCCTTTAACTTCTCTTATATGAACCCAAAACGTCACAATATAGGGATTAAAAAGGTGGGAAATTACAAAAGTAACCCTGGGAACTGAAACTGAAATCTGGCCGACAGGAACCAACGGGCCTCAGGACGGGTCGTTGGTAGAAACGACGGCCCGTTGAATCTGGCCGTGGTTTCTAGGTTTAGAAACTAGATTCACACTGGTGACCCACGGTTAGGTACAATAGTCCGTTGAAAGAAATAATGGGCCATTGATACTTCCTATTGGATCTGGAAAGAAAACTGGGCATGGGGACATGGGTGATAACAACGACTCATTGGTAGGACCAACAGGCCGTTGTATCCCCTCGTGGTTCACACAGCTGGGTTTTGGAACTGAACAATCGGTGGTCACAACGGCTCATTGGAGGCTACCATGGGTCGTTTTTCCCTCCCGTTGTTTTGGGGAAGGGTCCGGTAGACCCTTGAGTTGGGATTCAACGGACGATAGGATGGCCCGTTGTTAGAATCAATGGGTTGTCCTATGACTCGTTGTTTCCCCTAAAACAAAGGCTACTTCTAGCCACGACCATCTACAATGGTCCGTTGGTTCCACCAACGGTCCATTGTGGGGGTCATCTAAGACAAAATAATTTCTGGTTTCCTATGGTTTTTCATGCAACATCTGAATTTGGTCTAGCAAAGTTTTGGGGTGTTATAATATCTCCCCCTTGGGGTCATTCGTCCTCGAATGAAGACCAAGACCAGGAAAAGAGCTTAGATTTCGAAAATTGAGACTATGAACTATTTTCTGAAGGAGTAACAGACTCCAAACTGACTTAACCGTACTTATAGAGCTGATGCAACTAGGATGCTCATAGGAAATCTAAATAGAGCTGATGAGTATGGAACTGATTAGAGTATTGAGAAGGGATTTAGTACCTGATTCTGGAACTAAACTGGAAGAGAACAAGTGAGGGTATCTGGCCATCATGTCTGCTTCTGTTTCCCCATGAGGCTCACTCAACTTACTGATTTCTCCAAAGCACCTTGACTGAAGCTATCTCCTTATTTCTCAGCTTACGAATCTAACGGTCAAGGATTTGGACTGGTACCTCCTCATATGTGAGACTATCCTTTATCCCCATACTGTCCAATGGCACTACTAAAGTTGGATCACCAATTCACTTCTTCATAAGTGACACATGGAATATTTGGTGCACAACTGCTAACTCTGAAGGTAACTCCAACTCGTAAGCTACCTTACCAATCCACCTCAGAATCTTGTTGGATCCCACATATTATGGATTGAGCTTTCCCTTCTTTCCAAATCTCATAACCCCATTTATGGGTGAAATTTTCAAGTATACCCAATCATCAACTGCATACTCCAATTCGCTTCTCCCCACACCGGCATAAGATTTTTGACTACTCTGAGCTATTTTCAACCTCTCTTAGATGAGCTGAACTTTCTGCATTGCCTCATTTACTGTGTCTGGCCCTATCAGGGTAGCTTCACCAACTTCAAACCACCCTATATGAGATCTACACCTTCTACCATACAATGCTTCAAATGGGGCCATCTGGATGCGAGAATAGTAGTTGTTTTTGTACGCGAACTCGATAAGAGGCAAATGGTCATCCCAATTACCCTTAAAATCGATTGCGCACACCCTCATCATAACATTTAGGCTCTGAATGGTCCTCTAAGCTTGACCATCAATCTACGGGTAAAAGGTTGTGCTGAGCTTGACTTGGGTACCTAGTCTTTTCTGAAAAGATTTCCAGAAGTGAGAGGTGAATTGGGTACCTATGTCTAAGATGATGGATAAGGGAACCCCATGAAGTCTGACTAGCTCCCGAATATAAAATATAGCATAATCCTCGGCTGAGTCTGTGGTTTTGACTAGGAGGAAGCAAGGTGACTAAGACATCCGATCTACTACTATCCAGATCGAGTCATACTGCCACCGAGTCCGGGGTAGACCTGTAATGAAGTCCACATTTACTTCTTCCCACTTCCAAGTGGGTATACTAATATCTTGAGTTATGCCTCGGGGTCTCTGGTGTTCTACCTTGACATGCTGGTAGTTCAGACACTGTGCTACAAATTTGGTGATATCCCTTTTCATGTCATTCCACCAGTAAATATCCCGCAAGTCGCAGTACATTTTAGTAGCACCAAGGTAAATAGAGTATCTCGAGCTGTGTGCCTCGGCCAGTATCTGTTGTCTCAACTTACCAACATTCGGTACACACAACCTGCCCTGGTAACGGAGCACCCCATCTCCCCCTTGGGAGAAAGCTTCTATCTCTTTTCTGATGACTGCTTCCTTAAGTTTAAGTAAAATGGGATCCTCATCCTGTCTAGATTTGACTTCTACTACCAAGGATGAATCTAGCCCGCTTTGCATTACCACTCCACCTGAACCCACCAATTGAACTCCTAACCGGGCTAGCCTGTGTACTTCTTTTGCTAGCTCCTTCTTGTCTTCCTCAAAGTGAGCCACACTTCCCATATACCGTCTGCATAGGTCGTCAGCTACCACATTGGCCTTACCCGAGTGATACATCACACTCATGTCGTAATCCTTTAGCAGCTCTAACCACCGTCTCTGGCGCAGGTTTAGGTCCTTCTGGTTGAACAATGTTGGAGGCTTTTATGATCCATGAACACATCCACGTGAGCCTCGTACAAGTAGTGTCTCTATATTTTCAAAGAGAATGCCACCGCTGCAAACTCCAAGTCATGAGTTGGATAATCCTTCTCATGAACTTTGAGCTGTCTGGAGGCACAGGCTATCAGTCTTCCCTGCTGCATCAGAATGCAACCAAGTCCTACTTTGGAGGTGTCACAAGATACAACAAAACCATCTGTTCCTTCTGGAAGGATCAAAACTGGAGCGGTAGTGAGTCGAGTCTTTAACTCCTTAAAACTCTTCTTACACTCATTCGACCACTGAAATTTCACCTTCTTCTTGGTTAACTTGGTCAGAGGGGATGCTATGGAGGAGAAACCTTCCACAAACCGTCAGTAATAGCCTGCTAAGCCTAGGAAACTCCTAATTTCGGTAGGAGAGGTAGATATGGGCCAATCATTCAATGCTGCTATTTTATGGTGATCTACTTTTATCCCCTCACTTGAGACCACATGACCCAAGAAAGTCACAGACTTCAACCAGAATTCACACTTGTTGAACTTGGTGAATAACTGGCGATTTCTGAGGGTCTATAATGCTAACCTTAGGTGATGGGCATGCTCTTCTTTATTTCTAGAGTATACTAGAATGTCATCCATAAATACAATGATGAACATATCTAGGTACGGCTTGAAAACCCTATTCATCAAATCCATGAAGGCTGTTGGGCCATTCATTAAACCAAAGGACATCACCCCAATCTCGTAGTTACCATATCGAGTTCTGAATGTTGTTTTTGATATGTCACACTCCCTAACCCTTAGTTGATGGTACCTTGACTTGAGATCAATCTTGGAGAAATAGCTGGCTTCTTGAAGTTGATCAAACAGATCGTCAATTCTGGGTAGAGGGTACTTGATCTTAACTGTGACCTTGTTCAGATGATGGTAATCTATGCATGTTCTGATGGTACCGTCTTTCTTACGCACGAATAACACTACAGCACCCCAGGGAGAGGTGTTGGGTCTGATAAAACCCTTTACAAAAGATCCTTTAACTGCTCCTTAAGCTCAGCTAGAACCATTCTGTAAGGAGCGATGGAGATGGGTCGATTGTCTGGGAGGAGATCTATTCCGAAATCTATCTCCCGTTCAGGGGGAACTTCGGGAAGATCTTCAGGAAATACATCTGGGAACTCGCTGACAACTGGAACTAACTTTATGGCCGGGGTCTCAGAGTTGAAATCCTTGACCCGAACCAGATGATATAGACATCCTTTGGAAATGAGTTTTTGGGCCTTAAGTAAGGAAATAAACCTACCCTTAGGCGCTGAACTGCTGCTCGACCATTCTAACACTGGTTCATTCAGAAACTAGAACTTGACAACTCTAGTTCTACAGTTAATTAAGGCATAGCAGGAGTATAACTAATCCATTCCGAGAATAAAATCAAAGTCGACCATGTCTAGCTCTACGAGATCATCTCAAATTACTTTATTTAGGACTGAGACTAGGCAATTTTTATACACCCGACTGGCTCTAACTGACTTGCCAACAGGGGGAAGAGACTGAGAATGGTTCTTAGAGGACCTCTAGACTTATATTGAACTGAACTGCTATATATGGAGTCATGAACGAAAGAGTAGCTCTTGGATCTTAGAGGGCATATACGTCTAGATGGAAGAGATGTAACATACCAGTAAAATACCAGCTTTCCTGATCCTTACGAGAAGATAGAGCATAAAAATGATTCTAGCACTGACCGCCATCTGTACCTGATGAGTTGGCCTGCTGAGCTGGTCGACCTGCTGGAGCTGCTGAGGTAGTGGATTGTGATCTCCCTCACTCTGCTGATGGGCATTCTTTGAGTTAGTGCCTAAGCTGTCCACATCCAAAATAGCCTTTTCTGCCCTGTAGACACTCTCCAGGATGATTCTTTCCGCACTTGGGGCAACCTATATACCTGTTCCTTATACTATGGGCCTGAGACTGAGTGCCAGATGACCCACCCCTCCGATCCTGGCGGAACTGAAAGGTTGGGGCACTGGCTGAGCTAGGTGTTGGGGCCTTTTGCTGTTGCTGCAGTTGTGGGTAGCTACCACCGCCAGATCTCTGGTGGCCAAAATCTGAATGACCAGTTCTTTACCACTTGTTCTTACGCTCCATATCTTTCAACTTCTCAACCTCAATCTGCTGGGCATAAACCATCAGGCTAGAGAGGTCATGTCCTTGATCAGCATCGCGGTCCTGCACTCCTTGAGGACCAGATTAGATACTCAATTAACGAACTTCAGCATGCGAGCCCTTCGCTCAGCCACCATCTCTAGAGCATACATTGATAACCTGGTAAACTCCAAAGCATACTCCTCCACTGTACGGTTGCATTGTTGCAAGTTCATAAACTCTGCCATCTTAGCCTCCCTCAGCTCCTGGGGAAAAACCTATCCAGGAAAGCTATGCAGAATTCTTCCTACCCCACTGGTCCTGCTTCCGCTGGCCACCCCTCCTTCCATTGCTCATACCAAACCTGGGCTACCCCTTTAAGCTGGCAGGCAGCCAGGTCAGTTCTCTCGGAGGAGCTGACACCCATAATGCGGGTAATCTTCCTGACCTCATCTACAAACTCTTGGGGGTCCTCCCCCACTTTTGTTCTGTGAAAATCCAGAGGATTCATCTGGGTAAAATCTCATACCTGAGCAGCTGCTGTGGACCCATTTGTGGAAACCAGAACCACCTACTGATTCACTTGATTGGTCACAGTTTGAGACAATAACTGAATGGTCACTCTAAACTCTGCGGTAGAAATCGAATCATCTTGAGGAGCTGTCGGGGCTGGTGGGACAGTCTGTTGGCATTTCCGACCCTCCTTTTGTTACCATGTCTGGGAAGCATGGTTCACTTAAATGAAGTAGAGCACGAATTAGAAGGACATTTCTGGAATTGAACTTTGACGCACGATAAAGAATATGAACAAAGGGGAATTTTCTTAATGACATCTCATAGCCCCCTCATCATCATTGTGGCGTGCTTCACACCCATGAAAAGGACTCTACTCAATGCGTCTTTCATACATTCCAAGGATGCTCTAAACCTAGTGCTCTGATATGAAGTTTGTCACGCCCTGAGTCTACACCCTGGACGTAACGCGGTACCTGAAGCCACAACTAACTCCAAGTCAACTCCTGGTCTATCATTCACTAGCATTCTGAGTAAAAATGAATAGTGGAACTTTTAAATAATACCATAAAAACATCTATGAAAGGCGAGTCTGAAAACATAAAGTTCAAACACTTGAGTAATACTGATAAATCTGAAAATCATGTCTATCTGAAAGCCATCTATCTGAGGAGTTGTTGCGACAACCCCCCAGCTAATTCTAAGTCTAACTGAAACAAACATATGACTTAAGGCGAGAAATAATGCCCTCGGATAATAAGGACTCACACTTCAATCGCTGAGATGGAGAATCTGAACTGCGGCGTCTAGTGGTGTTGAGCTGAGAACCTGCAGCTGTATCATGAAATGATACAGATAAACGTATGCGTCAGTACTTTGAATGTACTGACTAAGTGAGAGAAAAAAGAATAACATAATAGAACTGGTAACTGAGCTGATACAACATGAAATGACCAACTAAAATGCTGAAAACTGATACAACTGATAATAACTGATATGGTCAAAAGTGAACCTAGATGATAGTCATAAACATGTCCTAAGACTGAAATACTGAGTCTGAAATACTGCACTAAACTGATCTAGACTGAGGAATCTGAAAGTAACTATACTGAATAGTGGGAGAGGCTATAACCGACATATAACCACGTGAGTTAGACGTAGAGTCCAATGTATACACCCCGCCGGTAGGACCCAATATACCTTGCCAGGGTATAAAGGCATGGACTGTGAGAATCACTATCTAAAGGGGGGGGGGCATGAGGCCAAGTAAATATATAACCTACGGTGGCAACATAGTTCTGGAACCTGGGTGCGCTGTAACCCTGACCCTTTCGGTGCTAAGTCCTACTCTCACTAGATAATTCTATCACTACTACTACTAACAAGCAGATAGCTCGATACTGAGGTCCAGGACTATACTGACCCAGGAATACTATTAGAGAGTTCCCTGAGCATCTTATAGGACCAGATTTGGAAACTGAGTTCTAAGACTGATCAAGCTGCTTATCTGAAAACGTCATAACCATCTAGAGAACAAACTGATAACTAAACTGAGGTCTGGGGGATGGTTAAAGCTATAACTGGAATGTCATGACCTCCTAATGGACGAAATAACTGAAATCTGATTCTGAGTCTAATAACTTAGAGGCACCACTAACACCTCGGGAAAAGACTATAGTCAAACTAATAACCTGACATTACTGACTAACACTAAAACATTTTAATACTGTGACTGAAATGAACTGACATTCCTGAGTGATACTGAGTAAATAAATTTCTAAATGAGACTGAATTTCTGATACATACAAATACTATAAGAATTTCCTAACTTTGAAGGATTTTAGAGCATGACTCAATAATCTAACAAACACATAAGATTCTAGTTTCTGCTCCAAAGTTAGGCTAAACATCTTACTTCACTGGAATAGGCATCGTTTTAGTCACAAACTGGTGGAAATTAACTATAATGAACATAAATTTGAATTCCACAAGAATTAATCAAGAACCATAACAATATCTTAAGTTTCATAATTTCAAGGTTAGAACTGAAAGTTAACTGAGAGAGGGTTCTGGGGGACGCAAGGGGAGAACAATCTCCTTGCTGAATTCCCACATACCTGTAGAAGAAACCCTGGTGAAAAATCCCTGAGAAGAAGTGAGAAGAAAATCAACCCTTGTTCCTATTGTATGCCTTCTGTTAGAGTTTCTACGCACTGTTCTTGAGGGAAATTGAGAGGAATGAATAAAAAGGTCGTTCTAACCCTTTAACTTCCCCTATATGAACCCAAAAAGACATGGTTTAGGGATTAAAAAGGTGGTAAATTACAAAAGTAACTCTGCAAACTGAAACTGAAATCTGACCGATAAGAACCAATGGGCCTCAGGATGAGACATTAGTAGAAATGACGGCCCGTTGAATCTGGCCGTGGTTTCTAGGTTTAGAAACTAGATTCACACTGGTGACCCACGGTTAGGTACAATAGTCCATTGAAAGCAACAACGGGCCGTTGATACTTCCCCTTAGATCTGGAAAGAATACTGGGCACGGGAACAACGGGTGATAACAATGACTCATTGGTAGGACCAATGGGCCGTTGTATCCCCTCATAGTTCACATGGCTAGGCTTTGGAACTGAATGACAGGTGGTCACAATGGTTCATTGGAGGCTACCACGAGCTGTTGTTCCCTCCCATTGTTTCGGGGAAGGGTCCGGTAGACCCTTGAGTTGGGAATCAGCGGACGACAGGATGGCCCATTGTTAGAATCATCTGGTTATCCTATCACTTGTTGTTTCCCCTCAAAGAAAGGCTACTTCTAACCACGACCACTTACAACGTTCCATTGGTTCCACCAACAGTCCATTGTGGGGGTCGTCTAAGACAGAAAGTTTTTTGGTTTCCTGTGGTTTTCCATGCAACATCTGAATTTGGTCTAGGAAAGTTTTGGGGTGTTACAGGAGGAAACTGATACTTCAAGCTGGAATGAATCTAGAAGGCAATAAATGCGGGTATCTAACCATTATATCTACTCCGACCTCCCACGTAGCTCCCTCGACAAGCTGATTCCTCCAAGAGACCTTCACTGAAGCTACCTCTTTGTTCTTCAACTTCTAAACCTGATGATCAAGGATCTCAATGGGTACCTCCTCATAGATAAGGCTATCCTTCACGCCTATGCTCTCCACCAAACCAACCAAAGTCAGGTCACCAATGCACTTCTTCAATAATGATACATGGAAAACTAGATGCACTGACACTAACTCCGTTGTTAGCTCCAGCTCATAAGCCACCTTGCCAACACAACTCACAATCCTATATGGGCCAATATATTGGGGACTTAGCTTCCCTTTCTTTCTAAACCTCATCATTCCCTTCATGTGAGACACCTTCAAGAACACCTAATCATCAACTTCAAACTCAAGTTCTCTCCGCCTAATATCCATGTATGACATTTGACGACTTTGGGTTGTTTTCAGCCTTTCTATAATAAGATGGAGTTTCTCCATAGCCTCATGAACTGAATCTAGCCCTATCAACATAGCTTTTCCTACCTCAAACCAACTAATAGGATGTCACACCCCACCTTGGGGGGTATGACGGCACCTGGTGCCTGCTAGACTCTAGACTGCTAAATGGTCCAGCCTGAGCACATCTGGTGCTTTGGCTGGCTTTGGCTCTGTTTCAAGAAACAAACTGGCTATATAACGGCTGTAAATACAGCCTCCGGCCAACTGGCCTGTAGCCATCTGTACCTGTAACAACAGCTAACCAGAAACAGACTTGTAACAAGGAACCTATGCGGGCCGACAAGGCCACCATGCTGTCTAGTTATCTGTAACTCAACACAAGACTGTTGTAAAACTATGTGACTGGCTAGGTCACCACTACTGTCAAACTAAGGCCCCACACGGCCAACGTAAATTGAAATGCTAAACAACTACAGCAGACTGCACGGCCCCACACGACCGGCTCAAGTAACCATAGGGAATATATACAGACTGCAAGCCTCTACGAATACTGTAAGAAATTAATAGAAATGATCGGGACAGGGCCCCGACCTACCCATACTGCACAACAAAAGAAAAGGAGCTACACCTCTGGGGATCAGACTCCAGATGATAGGAGCTGATGACTCACTGGATGGCTGGAATCACGAGCGATTGGCTCCTCGTCCGTGAGTACCTGCAGGCAAGCAATAAAGCGCCCCACTGGGCATCAGTACCACAGGTACTGGGCATGTAAAGCAAACTGAAATATGCAACTGAAATGAATAGAACCAATAACATGACATTTAAGCAAGAAGTAGCTGAGTCTATCTAGCTGAGGATAACTGGGGAGAGTTTGTACATTCTGTAACTAACTGAGCGTACCTGAAGACGTGTCGTCCTTCTGTCTATCAGTATCTAATAGCACATATCAATATACATAATAATACACACAATACCTGACCGACCCCCATAAGCCGGAAGGTGCCAACCAAGCAAGCAATCTATTTACCCCTACCCGGGTCTAAACCAACCAAAAACAAGTCACTCCACTCATCTGATAACTGTGAGCTCCTCCTACCGGCCCCCTTGGGTACGTAGCTCAGGCCTTGGCCTCTGATAATAAAATGTGTCTAACTCCGAAGACTTCTGCCTCTGGGCGCAGGTGCGCACGGGGTGATCTGGTGCTGTATCTGTGACTGAAACTGCCCCTGGGTGCAAGCACGCAACAGGGTGATTTTATAAGAATCTGTATATAAAACTGCCCCCGGCCACAAGCGCACACAGAGTGGTTTGCCCCTGTAAACAGGGTGTACTGGCTCTGCGCAAAGTAGACTGAACTACCCCTGCAAGCAGGGTGGTCTGGACCGTATTATCATGGTGGTCGGCCATCATCGTCCTTTAGGCGGACGGCATCGCCCAGCTGGTGGCGGTATCTGAATCTGGTATCGACACAGCTATAAGCCAGGGGTAGTGGGGATGCTAAAAGGGTGCCCACATGCCACAACAAGTCTCAACATACAAAACACATACACAGCAAGCATGCTCAATGAAAAATACTAACCATGTTCTCTTCTTGTATCTCAAGGCCAGTTTGTATTAAATAACTGATACTATATTCTGTTTTACACTATTTCTGATTGCTGGACTAACTGCTACCTGGCCTTTATCTGTCTATCTGATTATATCTGGATATAGCTCAATAACATAAAATGTACCATCTACTACTGGATACAATCTCAACAGATGTAATACTTATTGCCTGAATATCTATTATCCTGATTATTGCATGATACGTAATTAATATACTAGCATGCTTGCTGGAAATTGTACTAAATTCGTTCCTGTACGCTGGGTATCGGTTAATAGCCTTTATTCTATTTACTTTCTAAACTGTACTTCCTGGCTTGCCGAAAGAATAACTTTACATACCTGGTTTCGGAGTACTCGACTGACCGATGTGATTTTCGTCGGTACCTCTACTGTTTCTCCCAACTGCATTCATAAATATGTTAATTAATACTAAATATAGCTTTATTCCAAAGAACAACGTCACTTTCGATATAATTCTAGCCTAAACTTAGGCTTATCGAAAGACGGTCAAAAACTCGCTATTTTTCAGAAGTCCAGAAGGGAGAAGTATTCACTTCACAGCTAGGAGCACATAGACACTAATTTGGAGTAATTCTACTTACTTTGGTTCGATAGCTCGACGATTCTTCGGCCGTATTTCGCGAAACAAAAGCCGTAGAAATGCTCTCTGCTGCTAAATACCTCGGTACCTGAGGTTAATTTGAGTTTAGACTTCGTTTGACAGCGTAATTGAACAATTTTATATTATTTTCCTTCGTCCCTCCTTGTCTCACGTTCTCTGGAAATGGTTTGTGAAGATGATGACTAATTAAGGGAAGCTATTCACTACTTAAAGGGATCAATTATTAATTAAAGGAAATTATTGTTAATTAAAGATAATTAAAGGAAATTACATTACAAACTGAGCTCCATATACTTGGACACTATAAATCGCATTTTGCCTTACGACGCGCCGACTTGGCGCTTGTCCGATCTTTCCCCGGGCCTTTTTCTAGCATGCATGGCTTTCAAATATTCTTAACCAACATGTGAATAGGCCACCTATGTACCGGAAATTTTATGGGGTATAACATTCTCCCCCCCTTGAGAACATTCGTCCTCGAATGACCTTTTGTCTAGAGGACTTCCTCAACTTACTCAACTTGTTTCTAGAAATATTTTGGCAGAGTTTCCCTTGTATTATGGACTATCTCATAATTCCTGAAAAGCAGAAAAGCCCAATACAGGTACTCTACACGATATAATAACATTCATGTATAAAACTATCTATAATCAATCGCCTGCTTTCATATATGAAGTATAAGCATTAATAAGGAAAAATAGTTCTAACATACCTCCCGTTTGCCTATGCTTGGAATAAGTGGGGCTATCTGGCTTTCATGTCCTCCTCGGCTTTCCAGGTCATTTCTTCTCGGTTCCTGTTACGCCACAATACTTTGACAGACGCAATATCTTTAGTTCTCAATCTACGGATCTGTCTGTCTAAGATAGCTACTGGAACCTCTTCATATGCTAACTCTTCGGTGACCTGGACATCCTGGACTGGAACAATTGTGGAAGGGTCTCCTACAAATTTCCTCAACATAGATACATGGAATACTGGGTGAACAGATGCTAACTCCGGAGGCAAGTTCAATTCGTATGCAACTCGGCCTATTCTACGCCGAATTTGATATGGCCCAATGAATCTCGGGCTAAGCTTGCCTTTCTTGCCAAATCTCATCACCCCTTTCATCAGAGACACCTTCAAGTATACCCAGTCATTTACCGCAAATTCTAGATTTCTATGCCGCATATCTGCATACGACTTCTGGCGGCTCTGAGCAGTCAGCAGGCGTTTTCTGATAAGCTTTACCTTCTCCTCTGACTGTTGAATGATGTCTGGCCCAATCAACGCTGATTCTCCCACTTCAAACCAGCCCACCGACGATCTACATTTTCGCTCGTATAATGCTTCAAAGGGCGCCATCTGGATAGCTGAATGATAACTGTTATTATAGGTAAATTCAATCAACGACAGATGTTCATCCCAGCTACCCCCAAAATCTAGTACACACGCTCGTAGCATATCTTCGAGCGTTTGGATAGTCCGCTCAGCCTGTCCATCTGTCTGAGGGTGGAATGCTGTGCTCAAATTAATCAGCGTTCCCAAACCCCTCTGGAACGACTGCCAGAATCTAGCTGTAAACTGTGCTCCCCTATCTGAAATAATGGATACCGGCACTCCATGTAGTCTAACTATTTCTCTGATATATAACTCGGCATAATCCTCGGCTGAGAAGGTAACTTTCACTGGCAGGAAATGAGCTGACTTTGTCAGCCTGTCAACTATTACCCAAATGGAATCATTTCTGTATCTGGTACGGGGTAATCCTGTTACAAAATCCATATTTATCGCTTCCCATTTCCACATAGGCACAGCTATATCCTGCGTCAGACCGCCCGGTTTCTGGTGCTCCGCTTTCACCTGCTGGCAATTAGGACATCTAGATACAAATTCAGCTATTTCAGATTTCATACCTGGCCACCAGTAAATGTCTCTAATATCGTGGTACATTTTCGTTGCTCCTGGATGCAGGGAATAACGAGCGTAATGTACCTCATGCATGATCTGCTGGCGAAGCCCTGGTATGTTCGGGACACACAGATGGCCCTTACAACGTAGCACTTTATTTTCAGTCACTTGGAAATCTGACTCCTTACCTTTCTGAATTCTATCTCTGAGCTGGACTAAGTCAGGGTCCTCGTACTGCCGTTCTTTTACCTCTGCAACTAGTGATGACTCGGCAGAATTATGAATTAGCGCTCTGTTATTTTCTGTCTCCACTACTCGAACGGTAAACCAGCTAGTTGATGAATTTCCTTGGCTAATTCCCGCTTCTCGGGCCGCAAATACGCCAAACTCCCCATTGACTTACGGGTCAGGGCATCTGCTACTACATTAGCTTTTCCTGGGTGATAGAGAATATTTGCATCATAATCTTTCAACAATTCTAACCAGCGACGCTGCCGCAGATTTAACTCCCTCTGTGTGAAAATGTATTGCATACTTTTATGATCTGTAAAAATGTCTACATGGACGCCATACAGATAATGCCTCCAAATTTTCAGAGCGTGGATCACTGCAGCCAGTTCCAGGTCATGGGTCGGATAGTTCTTTTCATGTTTCCTCAGCTGTCTGGAAGCATAAGCAATCACCTTACAGTGTTGCATTAACACACAACCCAGTCCCAAACCTGAAGCGTCGCAATACACCGCATACCCATCTGTTCCCTCTGGCAATGCTAGTACTGGGGCGGAGGTCAATCTATCTTTCAATTCTTGAAAACTTTGCTTGCAGGCCTCCGTCCACTAAAATTTTGCTGCTTTCTGTGTTAGCTTTGTCAGAGGTGCTGCTATAGTGGATAATCCTTCAACAAATCTCCGATAATATCCTGCTAAACCTAAGAAACTGCGGACCTCGGTCGGAGTGGTAGGTCTGGGCCATGTCTTGACCGCCTCTATTTTCTGTGTGTCTACCTGTATACCAGCATCCGACACGATGTGCCCCAAAAAGGCAACTGAGTTCAGCCAGAACTCGCACTTAGAAAACTTGGCGTACAGCTGACGCTCTCTAAGGATCTGGAGTACTGTTCGTAAATGGTTCTGTTGATCTGTCTCTGAACGAGAATATACCAGAATATCATCGATAAATACTATCACGAACAGATCCAAATACGGTCTGAATATGCTATTCATCAGGAGCATTCGTCAGCCCGAAAGAAATAACTAGGAATTCAAAGTGACCATACCTGGTCCTGAAAGCAGTCTTTGGAATGTCCCTCTCACGAACCCGGACCTGGTGGTATCCGGACCTCAGATCTATCTTAGAGAAACATTTGGCCCCCTGCAACTGGTCAAACAAATCATCTATTCTCGGGAGCGGGTATTTGTTTTTAACCATTACCTTATTCAGCTGCCGGTAGTCCACACACATACGAAGTGAGCCATCTTTCTTTCTTACAAACAGAACTGGCGCACCCCACGGGGAAGTACTAGGCCTGATAAAACCTTTGTCGAGCAAATCTTTTAACTGCTCTTTCAACTCTCTAAGCTCAGCTGGTGCCATGCGATACGGGGGAATGGATATAGGTTGAGTCCCTGGCAACAAGTCAATCGTAAAATCTATCTCCCTTTCGGGAGGGATACCAGGCAACTCATCCGGAAATACGTCAGGGAATTCATTGACTACTGGAACAGACTGAAGAGTCGGAGGTTCCACCCGAACGTCCTGGACTCTAACCAGGTGGTAAATACATCCATTTGCTATTAATTTTCTTGCCTGAAGGTAGGAAATAAATCTACCTTTCGGCGTAGGTGTACTCCCTTTCCACTCTCGCACTGCTTCCCCTGGAAAGTGAAATCGGACCGTCTTGGTCCAGCATTCTAAGTTGGCATAGCATGGCACTAACCAGTCCATACCCATAATGGCATCGAAGTCGACCATCTCAAGTTCTATTAAGTCTACTCTAGTCTGGCGATCAGCAACCTCTACTATACACCCTCGATAAACTCTTTTGGCAGTAATCGAGTCGCCGACCGGTGTAAGCACTGAAAAGGGCTGCTGAAGCAATTCTGGTTCAATGCCCAACTTTTGGGCCACAAATGGTGTAATATATGACAAGGTAGACCCTGGATCAATCAATACGTAAACAGGGTATGAGCAGATAATCAATATACCTGTGACCACGTCGGGAGATGCCTCTGAATCCTGCCTCCCTGGTAATGCATAGGTACGGCTGGGGCCTGCACCTGAGCCAGAGGCTCCTGATCTATCTCGGCCCCTATTTGCTGAACCTGAGGGTCTGCGCCCTGTTGAGGCTGCTGGAACTCGTGGCCCTGCTGACGCTCTATCCAGATCATCCTGACTACCCTGTCCCCTGGATGGACAATCTCTCACTAAATGACCTTCCTGTCCACAGTAATAACACCCTGGGAAGCCTTGCCTGCAGGCTCCAGAATGTAGTCGGTGGCATATAGGACAAGGGGTAGATGCAAATCTACTCTGTTCTACCCTCCGCTGCTGAGGTGAGGCTACTGTCCGTGAACTGCTACCGGACTCTACACGATATAATAACATTCATGTATAAAACTATCTACAATCAATCGCCTGCTTTCATATATGAAGTATAAGCATTAATAAGGAAAAACAGTTCTAACATACCTCCCGTTTGCCTATGCTTGGAATAAGTGGGGATATCTGGCTTTCATGTCCTCCTCGGCTTCCCAGGTCATTTCTTCTCGGTTCCTGTTATGCCACAATACTTTGACAGACGCAATATCTTTAGTTCTCAATCTACGGATCTGTCTGTCTAAGATAGCTACTGGAACCTCTTCATATGCTAACTCTTCGGTGACCTGGACATCCTGGACTGGAACAATTGTGGAAGGGTCTCCTACAAATTTCCTCAACATAGATACATGGAATACTGGGTGAACAGATGCTAACTCCGGAGGCAAGTTCAATTCGTATGCAACTCGGCCTATTCTACGCCGAATTTGATATGGCCCAATGAATCTCGGGCTAAGCTTGCCTTTCTTGACAAATCTCATCACCCCTTTCATCAGAGACACCTTCAGGTATACCCAGTCATTTACCGCAAATTCTAGATTTCTACGCTGCATATCTGCATACGACTTCTGGCGGCTCTGAGCAGTCAACAGGCGTTCTCTGATAAGCTTTACCTTCTCCTCTGACTGTTGAATGATGTCTGGCCCAATCAACGCTGATTCTCCCACTTCAAACCAGCCCACCGGTGATCTACATTTTCGCCCGTATAATGCTTCAAAGTGCGCCATCTGGATAGCTGAATGATAACTGTTATTATAGGCAAATTCAATCAACGACAGATGTTCATCCCAGCTACCCCCAAAATCTAGTACACACGCTCGTAGCATATCTTCGAGCGTTTGGATAGTCCGCTCAGCCTGTCCATCTGAATGCTGGAGTGGTAACTATTGTTATAAGCAAACTAGATAAGAGGTAGTTGATCATCCCAACTACCTTTGAAGTCAATCATACATTCTCTCAACATATCCTAAAGAGTCTGAATGGTCCTCTTGGCCTAACCATCCATTTGTGGGTGAAAAGATTGCTAAGCTTGACCTGAGTACCAAGTCCCTTCTAAAACAATGTCCAAAACTATAAGGTAAACTGAGTACCTCTGTCTGATATGATGGACAAAGTAATCCCGTGAAATCGAACCAACCCTTGAATATACAATCTAGCATAGTCTTCTGTTGAATCGGTAGTTTTATGCAGTAAGAAATGAGTTGCTTTAGTCAACCTGTCTACCATCACCATTATAAAGTCATACTGTCGGCGAGTGCGAGGAAACCCTATGATAAAGTCCATATTGATCTTTTCCCACTTCCAAGTGGGGATACTAGTGTCTTGTAGCACACCTCCAGGTCTTTGATGCTCAACTTTCACCTGTTAACAATTCAAACACTTAGCCACAAACTTTGCTATGTACCTTTTCATTCCATTCCACCAATAGACTTCCTTTAGGTCATGGTACATCTTGGTGGCACCTAGATGTATAGAATAACGAGAACCATGAGCCTCATGCAACATTTTTCTCTAATCTCCTACACACAAAACACATAAATGACCCTAATATTGAAGAACACCATCTCCCCCTTGGGAGAAGACCTCCACCTTCTGAATAGAACCGCTTCATTTAGCTTCACTAAGATAGGATCCTGATCTATCCTAACCTTGACTTCAGTCACCAAAGATGATTCTGAACCATAATAGACAATAACACCACCATCCGTCGAGTTCACAAGGCAAACCTCTAACCATGCAAGTTGATGGATACTTGATCACGCCAAAATTACACCTCGTAATGAAAGTATAAAGCGGTCGCTATCAAATATAGTAACCCAACTAGGTTGTTGTTGATCCCATAGGGAATAGGCAGAAATAATATGTTAATGGTAAATATAAGCTAACTTATAATCAATATTTTTAAAGTGGGGTTGCAAATAAGAAGAATAAAATAATACTACAAATTATTGAGTAGTGTATCAGATTAATGAAGCTAAGCTAGGACTGTGTTCCCCATGACTTCATAACTTTGTAGACTTTTTCTAGTGATCTATCCTGGTGAATTTTGTGAGAGACATGTTTAGTACATCTAATGTTTCTCAACTTAAAGACTACACTTATCTCCTTCTGGTCTCAAAGTGCATGTGTTAAGTGCGCCAATAGATAATAGATGCTTTCTACCCATCTCCTTCCAGTCTCAAAAGTGTGTATAATATAGCTTCACAATAGGTCTTGGACTTTAACTATCCTCGGTTAGAGCTCAAGTTAATTAGATGAGAATTATTAATCTCAAATTGCCATTGCTACTCTCCTTTTCTAACTTCAACCTCTTTGGTCAGGCAAGTTGAAGATACAAGCTTGTCTTAATGTTTGAAATCGCTAAAACTTTAACTAAAATGAAGAGAATAATAATCCACTTAATTCACCATTCAAGAATCATTATTTCATTATGCCTACCTTTGTTAAACCATCATGGTTCCCACAACCCTAGCCTAAGAGATTTAGTCGCTCATGCTTATGAGAAAACAAGTAAAAGATGTCGAAGAAATCATAATTTAAATAATTATTTTAATAAATACATGTCAAAATCTCGAAGCTAAAAGGTTTCACAAGAACTTGATGAGTTTCCAATAATTGAATAATAAATTGTAAAGTATGTTTTCTAACTTGTTAACTCCTCTCTCTAAGACATAAAACAAAGGGTATTTATAATAGCAGATGAGGCCTTCGTTGTTCATTCTTGGATTTGAATTGGGTTTTGCAGCTTAAGTTCCTAGTCAAATTGGGATTGCAAAGTCTGGCCATCTGAACAGGGGCTGCGCGTCGCGCCCCTCACTGTGCCAAAAGGATGGTGTGTCACGCCTCCCCTTGCCACATTCTGCCTGTGGGTCGCGCAGGCTACGACATAACTATGCCTGTGCGATGCCAACTTCTATATTTTTCTTTGTCAATCCCGTTTTCCTATTCTTGTACTTTTAAGCTACAGTTAAGCCCAAATTCATCACTTTTATACTTGAAAGAATCTCATCATGTGAGTTAGCTCTTTTTTACAAATATATCATAAAACACATGCAAACACACACAATTTATTCTCAAATACAGTAAAGTATGGGTAAAATATGGCTAAGAAACACGTAAATTCACCATTCATCTCCATTCCATAATTAAACTATTGTTCATCCTCAAACAATCTACTACTTCCCTTCTCAAATTAAACCACAAAATTCATCCTACGAACAGGTCTACTTACACTTAGGATCATTAGAAAAGTCAATAAAGCTCAAATAATTCACTCACATACATATAGGTTCAACATTAAAATGTCAAAGTTTGAAATCACCTACCTTTTTGAACTAATTCAACAAACATATTTTTTGGCCAACAAGAATCATATGTAATTTAGCAATCAAGATATACCAAAGTCTAACTATTGTGCCCCTCACTATTTGGGGAGTTTCCCTTTCACACACATGATATATGTAACAATACGAACATGGGCATAAATAAAATAGTTTTTCTCACTCTCCCAAAGAACTCAACATACATGCAAAATATGACCCATAGCCTTCCCTTAGTGTAAACACTTTACTAATATAGAACTTTGAATCAAGGATCTATTAGGAGTTAACATGGTTGTAATATAGGCTAAGGGATGGCTAGAAACAATTTGGTCAAGATAGTGACTAATCTCCCTAAGCACTTTAATACTTCACAAACTTTGAACTTTTATCACTTTCCTTAATCTCCTATTTTTCTCCTTATACCTCCTTTTATTTCTCAATTTACAACTTAGGTGACTAGTGGGGAATTTTCAACATTAAGCTCATTTTCTTTCATTCATCAATTTTTTTCAAGATTTTTCTTCTTTTATTTTCCCACTAATATCACCTTCCTTGTTTAGCAAATTTTACCCTTATTTTCTAATTTCCACACTTCTAGCTTTTCCCTTCACTTCTCCACTTATGCTCCTTTTATGAAAAAATTTATCAATTAAAGTTCTCTAGGAGTCATTTGGATCAAATACAAGTTAGTAGAATAAAATGGGATTAAGCTTGTAATATGGCTATCAAACGAATATGCTAAGGCTCAAAATGGCTAACTAGGATAATTACATTTAAGGTAGGTAAAAATTGGGATACAAATAGGCTACCAAAGAAATGCCTATATCACTTTATAGATTCATCATTCTCATTTCGTTTTGGATACAAATAGGCTACCAAAGAAACACCTATATCACTTTCTAGATTCATCATTCTCATTTTATTTTGCACACGCACCGGGCAAGTTCTAGACATCAAATTGCAAACATGGAGTATGCTACAGTTCCTCAATCTTACAATGGCACAAATGGTTCAACAATGGCAATCAAGACTACATAAACACACATATCCATATTGCATGCATAACATAGTTAAGCCCTATTTTTCAAGTACAAGAGTTAAGTTCCAAAAGACTAAGTGTTTCTACCTTTTTCATGCATTTTTGAGTGAATTTCACTATCTCAATGATACCTAAGTAAAGCACCTAGCATTCGTATGGTCTCAAATTCTTTCTCCTAATGACTAATTTTCCCTTAAGACGATCGTCATCCATCCATCATCGGAAAAACTCATGACTCTATGACTAAAAAAATCTAAACCTACTAGTCAATTCCAAGGGACGATCCACCGAAAAAGTATCAAAAATAAAAACCGGTGAAACCCAAAATAAAATAAAACTAGAAAAACTACTACAAGCCAATCAAGTATGTAAGATAAGTCACAAGTCCCCAAGAAAAAAAAACTAAGCCCACCATGTATAAGTTTAGCAATTAAAGAATGTATGGTACTGAAGTTTACTTCTTCCACCCCACACTTAATCGGCAGCACTGTCCTTAGTGCTAAAATAATAAAGCATAAAGTAAAAGAGTGAAAAAAGAACTCCCTAGGCCTCTAGTCCTCATCATCTATGGGGGATCTCAAATCCTCCTCCTCAGCATCACTAGACTCTATGTCAGAGTCTACTCTCGCCATCTCATCCTCTATGGCCATGTCATCATCAAGGGGCTCCTCAAACCCAGGCCCAATTCTGCAAAAGGCTCACGAATGTTCACTCAGAGGATAATCCATGTTGAGCTGTTGTACCTGCTCCTCAGTCACTCCATTCATTCTTAGCTATAGCATTTGCATACCATACATCTGACTCAATATGTTATCAATCCACGCATTGCACTCATTTAGAAAGGACTAGACCATGTATATCCTTAGGTTCCTTAGTCTTAGTCACATCAATTCCTCTAGGATCATATACAGGTCTATAATCCGCTTCTTCTTCCTTAATCTGATGTCCATGCAAAATTCGAGTTAAGAGACCCCCAAACCCAAAGATTTGGCCCTTTTTCACCCTTGCTCTCCTCAACACATTCTTAATGATTACATTAGCATTTATTGGCATCCCAGCCATCAGCTCATAGACAAGACAAAATCTCTCCCGAGTAACATGGGTCACATGCTTCCCAAGCACTAAACAAACAAATAATTTTCAACCAAACACATGCCTCTCTACTCATGGGAGCATATGGGAATGAAACATGATACCCAAATTGCTGGTGAAGGGTCCACCTTGCAACTAAATTAGGGCCACTAATAGTATGTCTAATGTCTCTATAAGGGGGTTTCTTTACCATGCTCACAAGAGGTTGTGGGTCAACATTAGGCGTACCAAGAAATCTATTTAAAATAGTAGGTGAAAAATTGATAATTTGACCTATAATTTTGACTTGGTTTGACCTCTCTTTTGGTTCCCAATTAGCAAGAAATTCCCTCACCATATTTAAATTATAATCACCCAAAGCATTAAATACAAAATCAAGACCAAGAGCTTGTAATCTATCTACCATGTGAGGAAATACATATTCTAAACTTCTTTTATCAACAAACGTTGTTATTGAATACTTTGATTCTTTATGTCTTTGAACCATTTCTTACCTTACCTGCTCCGTGACCCAATGGAGCCCATATCGCCTCATTGGTTGTTGTGGAAGACTCACATCATTATGCTCCTTCTCGTTATCTCTTGTAGCCCTCTTTGAACCATGGCTTGGAGAAGCCACTCCCTTACCCTTGCTTAGTTTTGTTGTCATTTGTGAAGATTTCACATGAAAAATATTGTCTTTAATGATTTTGGTTAAAAAGTTTGGAAGAACTTTTACAAAAGACTATGTTTTTAGAGATATTTCTTAGGAATATTGGGGTGTGCGGTGTGGATCTCATGTAAATGAGACGAAAAAAATTAGGTCTAGGCCTTTTAAAGCACTCCCATGGGTTGAAATTTACATTTTAACCCTTAAACACTTTGCCTAGGACCCCACTACCATGGTGTGGCGCTCGCTGCACCTCATTCCATACGTGTCGCGATGCCAGATGCGCCAAATACCCCTATGCATTGCGCAGGGCCTTCCGCTGCTTGGCCTATGCGACGTGTTTCTCTATTCGCTACTTAGTCAAATTTTCCCTTTTTTGCACCCCATTTTTTTAATTTCATGCTCAAAATTCATTGAAAATTATGACTTAACACCTGCACACTTGAAAGAATACATAAAAAATTCAAAAATCATCTTGGGTTGTCTCTGAAGTATCACCTAATTTAATGTCGCGACACGGCGTAGGTATCTTGATTACTCAGACTTAATCAAGATACCTAATAGGCTCCTGGTCACATATAGTTACCCTCATTTTGAGGGTTTGGAATGGTATCACTAGGCAAAGTTCCCTTTTGCCTTTGATTTAATGAGGCTGAGATTTGCCCTACCTGCTGCTCCAATTATTTGATGGAGGTCAAATGAGAGTCAACCAGTTGACTCGGGCTTGAAATTTTCCCTCTCATATGTTTAACTCCTAATTCTATGGAGTCCACCTTTTTCATCATGGTACTCATCATATCTTCCTGCCTTGATGTTCCAGAGTCATTTGCGGCAGGTCCCATTTCTTGTGGACGCACATATGCTCCACCTCTATCATTTTTTAGAGCTTCTCGATTCCTCCATTGCCCTTGGTCCCTTTGCCCAGTTCAGTCATAGTTATTCTTCCCATAATAGTTCCGACCATAATTTCCTTGGCCTTGATGCCAAGAGTCTTAGTTAGACCCTTAGGTGTTAGCATGGAAGTCTCCCTAATTATTAACAAAATTTGCTTCTTCCACAATGTCATGGTAATGATCATCATACCTGGGCCCTCTCTCTTGCACATTCACTATGTGCACCTTTTGAGTGTTCAATGTAGTGAGGTGCTTGGTGATCAACTTGAGTTGGGTTTTAAGGTGCGCTATGTCTTGGTCCCATTCCTCTTCCTTTTTTCACTGCTCAGCTGTCATTCCTCTTGAGTGGCTCATAGCAGCTACCTTGGATTTTCAGGTGTGCCATGCCCTGTTCATCTTGGTCATCTTATTCAGTATCTCACTGGCCTATGCAAAGGTGTGGGTCATCATGCACCCCTCAACAATCTCCTCTACTACAACATTATTCGATGCACTAAGTGACCTACAGAACACTTCGAAAAGGACCTCCTCAGGGAGCTTGTGGTTAGGACACTGCTTTAACTTTTTCTTGAACCTTAACCATGCTTCATATAGAGCTTCCCCAGGTAGTTGTCTGAAATTGTTAATTTCATCCCTCAACTGAATCATCCGTGAGAGTGGAAAGAATCTCTCCAAGAAAGTAGTAGTTAGTTCTGCCTAAGTGGTAATAGACGAATCAGGTAGCTCGTTCAGCCATAAGGTGGCTTGCCCAACTAACGAGAAAGGAAAAAATTGGAGTCTAATCACCTCTTGAGATACTCTGGGCAGTCTATACGCATTGCAGATACCTGTGAAATTCATCAAATGTTAATTTGGATCTTCGTCGGACAAACCATTGAACAACCCTTTCATGTCCAAGAGGTGCATCATAGTACTTTTCACATCGAATTTTGCATTCGCTGGCAGTGGGGGTGGAATAATGGCTCTAGTATAGCTGACCTCCTCTTGCTCATACTCCCCCTCGAAGAGAACATTCCTTATGGTGTTACGTCCTTGATGACGAGGGGGGTTCTATCGGTTCTTGTCTACTAAAGTGGCAGCCAATTGAGCGGCATCGTCTCTTCTAGCTATATCTCCTAGTCAAACTGCTCCCACCCTTCGCGCTGCTTCAGCCCGCTGTGTCTCGTCCAACTCTTTCTTTGGTGGGAGGTTGAGTTTCACCCTCGAGTTCTCCATGAAAAAACCCGTGCTAGTCAAAAAGATATAAAACAAAAAAATATAAAATACAAAACAAGATAACAACTTAAGCTTAAACACCGATTAAATATTTCAAAACCTTATTCCTCGACAACGACGCCAAAATTTGATCACGCCCAAATTACACCTCACAATTGAAATATAAAGTGACCGCTGTCAAATATAGTAAACTAACTAGGTTGGGGTCGATCCCATAGGGAATAGGCAGAAATAATATGTTAATGGTAAATATAAGCTAACTTGTAATCAATATTTCAAAAGGGGGATTGCAAATAAGAAGAATAAAATAATGCTAGAAATTATTGAGTTGTGTATCAAATTAATGAAGCTAAGCTAGGACTTTGTTCCCTGTGACTTCATAACTTAGTAGACTTTTAGTAGTGATCTATCCTGGTGAATTTTTTGTAAGACTTATGTTTAGTGCATCTAGTGTTTCTCGACTCAAAGACTACACTTATCTCCTTCCGATCTCAAATTGCATGTGTTAAGTGCGCCAATAGACAATAGATGCTTTTCACCCATCTCCTTCTGGTCTCAAAAGTGTGCATAATATAGCTTTACAATAAGTCTTGAACTTTAACTATCCTCGGTTAGAGCTCAAGTTAATTAGATGAGAATTATTAATCCCAAATTGCAATTGCTACTCTCTTTTCCTAACATCAACCTTCTTGGTCGGGCAAGTTGAAGATACGAGCTTGTTTCAATGTTTGCAACTGCTTAAACTTTAATTAAAATGAAGAGAATAACAATCCACTTAATTCACCATTCAAGAATCACTATTTTGTTATGCCTACCTTCATTAATTTATCATGGTTCCCACAACCCCAGCCTAAGAGATTTAGCCGCTCATGCTTATGAGAAAACAAGTAAAAGATGTAGAAGAAATCATAATTAAATACTTACTCTAATAAGTTGTTGTTCAACAAAATCTCCAAGCTAAAAGGTTTTACAAGAACTTGATGAATTTCCAACAATTGAATAGTAAATTGTAAAGTATGTTTTCTAACTTGCTAACTCCTCTCTCTAAGACATAAAATAAAGGGTATTTATAATAGTAATGAAGCCATCATTGTTTGTTCTTGGATTTGAATTGGGTTTTGCAGCTTCTGTTCCTAGTCAAATTGGTATTGCAATGTCTGGTCATCTTAACAGGGGCTACGCGTCGCTCTCTCCACTGTGTCAGAAGGCCAGCGCGTCGTCCCTCTCCTTGCCACATTCTACCTGCGCGATGCCAGCTATTCTTGCACTTTTAAGCTACATTTAAGCCCAAATTCATCACTTTTATACCTTAAAGCATCTCATCATGTGTGTTAGCTCTTTTTCACAAATATATCATAAAACACATGCAAAAACACACAATATGTTCTCAAAACATAGTAAAGTGTGGGCAAGTGTTATACCTTGGGAGCCCAAAGATCAGAGCTAGGAGTTGAAACTGAGAAAAGCTTAAAAATTGGCACCAAGAATAGAACGAGTCATGGGATGACTCGTTGGTGCAGCCCACGAGTCGTGATGTGACTCGTGGGGAGGCCAGTGACGAGTTTGGGAAGTTTAAGAGAAAGGATGTGACTCGTGGGGAGCCCCACGGGCATGACAACGACTTGTGGTCAGACCCCATGAGTCACTAGGTCAGTCATAGGGTGGGTAAGGAAAGAAAAGAGAAAGAGAGAGGCAGCGCACTCGACGAGAGGACCTCATGAGTCGTGGTCAGTCCCCACGATTTGAGGGGTAAGTCGTGATCAAGCACGGAAGGTTTTGTTGAAGCCCAGACAGTGTGCTTCATGGATAGTGACCATGAGTCATGGTCACCAGATCATGAGTCGTTAGTTCTCCCTTTATGAGCCCAGGAGAATTGTTGAATAGTGTACTTTATGACCAACTCCATGAATCATGGTCCTTGGTGATGAATCTTTAGGTCCCCCGTTGGGACCACCTGGCAGTTATTTTCTGTGAATTCAGTAAGGGCATTTCCGTAATTCTTAATATCCTAAGGTCTAAACTACAACATTTTGAGTTATGAATAGTGACTTTTAAAGGGGTTAAGTTCATTTTAGGCCTCATTCATTCATGCATGCAAGGTAGAATACTTGAGAGGGTGATCAAGCTTAGCATTCATCGAATTCTGTTCAATTTTCTATTGGGCATCTAAAGAAGTGTTAGAATCAGCTACCAATAGGTATGTAAGGTTATGAATGGGTGATTTCCTTCACACCTATGCCCAATCCCTCTCTAAAGTATGAAATTCCTATGTCTAATCTATGGGGTTTTAACCCAAATGCTTGAATCTTCTATTTCTATGCATGGGTATGATTTGATTATGATTCTATTATTGAATAATGAAGCATGGGAAATTTCTATAATGTTTACAATATAAAATCATGTTTCTAGTTTTGTGAATTAAAATCCCATTGATGAGAAGTTCATGAAAGATGAGATTTGTGATGGATATATGATGATGATGAGATATTATAATGAAAAGCATGTTTTGAAGCTACCCATGTTTACAATTATGTTTTCAATAAGAATTGAGTATTCCTAAGTATGATAAAGCTTTGGGCAATGCCCACATGTTAGTATGAATGATGATTTGATTTTCTCAAATAAAGCTTACCATATTTTTTTGGAGCAAAGACTCCCAATTATATTTTCCGCTTGTGGTATGTTTTGAGCTAAAGCTTCTCATATGCATGATTTCATATTTGAGATGTATTTGATTATTGAGCTTCATCAATAGACGATGTTGAGATTCGTTATAAAATAATGTAGTGCACATGCATGTTTTGGGAGTAATGTCTAGCACCGAGTAGGCTAAGGGCAGATGAGACTGATCACACCTCATTAGTGAGAAATTCTGACACCAATCATTTACGAGTGAGTATTACACCAAGAATTTACAATCAGATCGAGGAATGAAGGGAGAGGAGTCGATCACCCTATGCCTCAAAACTACATGCCAACGTAGGTTTACATTATTATATATTACTTTGGGACCTCCCTTATGAGCTTCCCATGCCCGAATGGGCCTTCAACTTGATATCAAATCATGGTATCGTCCCTAACCTTGGAAAGACTTTGGACGACTCTACCCACTTGAGTGTGATAGTTGGGACCACGTAAGCTCTATCGTGGTATGTCAGTTAAAAGACAAGTCTCCCATTATTCCTCATGATTTTAGATATGCATATTCATTACTCATGAGACTTATATATTTATACATATACGCATGTTCTAATGCAGGTTTGACTCAATGTTCAACTTTACTTATAAATGTCAAAATTCAACTTTGAGTCAATCGATTCAGTTATGTTTTTATGAAGTTATGTTATGTTATGTTATGAAGAGATCGTGATTTCAGAAAGAATGCATGCAAGCCCTACTCTCAAACTCTTAATGTTTATGTGATATTATACATTGTCTTTAAATGATTTTCTTACTTTAGCGGTTTTACTTACCCTACATACTTGGTACATTCCATGTACTGACCGTATACTCTATGTTGTATCATTTCATGATACAAGACCCGGCTCTCAGGTTCATCCCTGCTCGTAGTCATCTTATCAAAGTTAGAGTTTGCATTGTTGGTGAGTCCTCATCTCTCGAGGACTAGACTATTCAGATTTCTTATGTGTATTTCAGTTTCGGTTTTGTTGAGTTAGTTGGGGTCTTATCCCATCAACTCATCATGTTAGAGGATTTTCAAACATATGTATGTATGCAGCTTCGGATTTCGTATTCTGATGTTGTGTTCAAGTTAGACTTCCACTATGAGTATTTTATTAATTATTTAGTTTCTTGATTGAGATTAGATGTATTCTTATGCCATGGGTCAATTTGGGGTCTCTCGAGGCTCCAAGTCCCATATTATGATCCGAGCCTCCATTCGGGTTGTCACAAACTTGGTATCAGAGCAGTAGGTTTGAAATGTCCCAAGGTGTATAAAATCTACATTAAGTAGAGTCTTTTTTGTTACACCCCATAGAATTCCCGGCACTTAGATGACCTATTCGCACGTTGGTTAAGTATATTTGAAGGCCATACGTGCTAGGGAAAGGCCCGGAAAAAGATCGGACGAGAAACCCGTCGAAACCATCGTGGGTGGAGCCAGGCAGAGCCCCTCCGCGATGGCAGTGTGTCACGGAGGTGAGGCCTCTGCGATGGCTCCGTGACACGTTGCCCAGGTTCAGGCCCAAGTATATAAGCCCCACTTCGGTTTAAAATCATTCACCACTTGAAAACAATTCCAGAACACGCAGTAAACAGAGAAAAACGAAGGAAAATTATATATTTCCGTCCGATTATGCTGCCAAACGCTGCCCAAACTCAAATTAATCCCAGATACCCGAGTATTTAGCAGCAGAGAGCATTTCTACGGAATTAGTTTCGCGAAATACGGCCGACGAATTGGCGAGCCACCGAACTAAAGTAAGTAGAATTGCTCTAAATTAATGTCTATGTGTTCCTAGCTGAGAAGTGAATACTTCTCCCTTCTGGGCCGCTGAAAAATAGCGAGTTTTCGACCGTCTTTCGATAAGCCTAAGTTTAGGATATAAACTATATCGAAAGTAACATTGCTCTTTATAATAAAGCTGTATTTAGTATTGATTGACGTATTTATGAATGCAGTTGGGAGAAAATAGTTGAAGTACCAGCCGAGCCTCGTCCAACGGACGAATAGTAGAAGATAAGGTATGTAAAGTTAGTTTCCTTCGGCAAGTTAAGTAATATCAGTATAGTGTAATAAATTACGGACCAGTAGAATGTTCAGAAGTCGAGTATTGCGTTATTATGAATATTGGTACGATGTGAGAAACATTGGGTCGTAATGTATATGAAACCTATCAGTATGATACAGATTTTAACGCAAGTGTTAGAGATTGCCCAGTATACTCAGTATGTAATGTGATATGCCATGTCAGGATATGGTTGTATTCAGTTGAAACCCCGTACAGTAATGCAATACCCGTAAAGCACTTCAGAAATAGAATAGTAGACTAAAATGAAGTTCAGAAAGCATGTCAGGATTAGTAAATCATGTTACTATAGAAAGTCAGTATACAACGTAGTTTAGCAGAAAGATTATATTCGTACATACATATATAGTACTTCCAGCCTCAGCATGTATTAAGTATGTACTTATTTCTATCACCAGTCCAGCATATAGTGTATACAGAAACTTAGTAAACAGAAGAGTTTTCAGTAGAAACATTATCTTATGTAGCATTTGCCCAGTACAGCCCGGCAGGAGACTATATTCATATTTATACATCTTTACCTGCCTCAGCACGTATTAAATACGTACAGATTACTATCATTAGCCCAACATGTAATATATATGATACTTTACCCCTATTAGCCTCAGTATGTGAGATACACAGACAGTATTACCAGTCGAGACCGTTGTATTGTTTGGGGTTGGATTACCTAGCATCCATGACCGCCCCAGGGTTAATAGCTGTATCGACTCATCCACCAGAGGACGAGGATATGTCACTCTACGGAGAGGCATGTCGTCCCGCCAGGGGACGAAGATGGGATGCCAGGTTTTCCCCATATTTGTGCCTTGATCGGCCCTTACACACCCCAGTCGAGCGGATACGCCCGGGTGCAGATTCAGGAGTCCTCTGGACTCAGATGCAGTTATAGTTAGGGGCTCAGCGAGCCCAAGTGCATACCCAGGGGACCGGCAGGATACTTACAGCCAGTATAGGAGATGGGATGACTGGGGTAGGGGTATAGATTCTGTGTTGATTGTACCTCCCGGCTTATGGGGGCCGGGTAAGGTTGTGTATGCCATGTTACGTTATGTATGTTATGTTATATTACAGTAGATACGAGCAGATTAGTAGTAGAATGATACGTCTCCAGGTATGATTCCTACTCCCTTCAGTATGATTAAGAACAGGTACGATCTACACCATCAGACAGTTATCTACTCCTTCTTATTTCAGTTTTGACAGTTATGTTATTGATTTCAGACATCCCTTCAGTTCTTACAGATTCAGTTATCTCCTACTATTTAGAATTTTTAGTTATATTACTTGTATTCAGCTGTATTCAGTTTGCTTTACATACTCAGTACCAGCGGTACTGACGCCCAGTGGGGCGCTGCATTACTTGCATGCAGGTACCCATAGACGAGCAGGCGATGCCACGTGATCCCCATCAGCGGTTGAGTATTCAGCTCCTGTCATCCGGAGACTGAATTTCTAGAGGTGTAGTCCAGTTCTTTTGTTGTACAGTACGGGTAGGTCGGGGCCCTGTCCCGATCATTTCTATTATCCTTCCTAGAGGCTTGCAGTCTGTTTATATTCCCTGTGGTCAGATGAGCCAGTCGTGAGAGGCCGTGCAGTTGTATAGTTGTTAGCATTCCTTCTGTCTATTGTGATGGTCGTGTGGGGCCATAGCCATTAGTAGTGGTGACCTTGCCGGTCACGTAGCTTTTTAATACGTTACGATTGAACTGCAGATAACTAGACAGCATGGTGGCCTTGTCGGCCCGCATAGGTTCCCCTGAATTACTATGTTTCTGGTCAGCTGTTAGTACAGGTACAGAAGGCTATAGGCCAATGGGCCGGGGGCTGTATTTACAGCTGTTATATAGCCCTTTGTTTCTAGAAATGTGAGTTAGAGCCAGCCAGGCGCCAGATGCGCCCAGGCTTAGCAGTCCAGCAGGTCAGGTCCTAGTAGGGCACCAGGTGCCAGTCATATCCCCCAGGGCGGGGTGTGACAAACTTGGTATCAGAGCAGGTCGTATCCCAAGGAGTCTGCAAGCCGTGCTAAGCAGAGTCTTGTCCATGGATGTGTTGTGCACCACATACTATGGATAGGAGGCTGCAAGGCATGATAGGATGGTTGTCTTTTATTCTTATTCAGTCGTGCTGTAGAGCGGTACAGTTTAGGGTTGAGTCCCTAAAAATCTTACCATACTCTTTGGTTACAGATAATGTCAGACCAGCGCCATCCTATCACAGGTCGGAACTTAGATGTTGCAGCAGGGGAAGGCACCAGCAGGATGCCTCACACACCTTTGGAGACAGCCCAACCAGAGGGCACTACAGAGGCATCATCCCAGCCTCCTCAGCAGTCTCCACCACGTCAGGAGACACTTGGGGCGACACTACCTTCAGCAGCCCCTATATTGACTCCTTCTGACCAGGAGGTTAGGAGTGCTGTAGTTATGTTAGCACAGATGATGGCTGCTCAGCGTCAGCCAATGCCATCTACAGTTGCAGAATCGTCGGGAGGGCCCGGTAGTTCGAGGGTCCGAGAGTTCTTAGCTTTGAATCCTCCAGAATTTACAGGCACGGACCGGACAGAGGACCCTCAGGATTTTCTGGACCAAATGCAGAGGATCTTCAGGGTTATGCATGCCACGTCTACTGAGTCAGTTGAGTTGGCAGCATTCCGGTTACGGGATATTGCGGTGTTATGGTATGAAAGCTGGGAGAGGTCCCGAGGGAGAGATGTTTCCCCTCCCACCTGGGCCAGCTTTTCAGGAGCCTTTCTGGATCATTATTTGCCGCGGGAGATTCGACAGGCCCGGGTAGACCAGTTCCTACATCTAGAACAGGGGGCCATGAGTGTTCGGGAATATTCTTTGCAGTTTGATTCCTTAGCCCGATATGCACCGGCCTTTGTTGATACTATGGCATCAAGAGTGCATCGCTTCATTACGGGATTGAATCCAGAATATGTTGAGATTTGCACTACAGCCACACTGTGAGAGGACATGGATATTGCTCGCATTCAGGCATTTGCTCAGAATATTGAGGGCATCAGACAGCGGCAACGAGAGGTTAGAAGGGTTAATCAGGAACAGCGTCGCCGGGATAGGCCAGTTGAATTACCGGAAGGGGCCCGGGGAGGACCCAGGCCCCGATTGTCAGACAGGCCGCCCAGGCCCCCGCCTCCATCACAGTCACAGGGGGGTAGATTCAGCCGCAGGGGGCAGCCAGGGACTGGTAGAGGCTCGCAGATGGCAGATTCACCATCACAGAGGAGGGCAGAGTAGAGCAGGTATACCCTACCACTTTGCCCTATATGCAATCGACGCCATCCTGGAGCATGCAGATATGGCTCCACTGCATGTTATAATTGTGGCCAAGAAGGCCATTTGATGAAAGATTGCCCAGCCAGAGGTCGAGAGGACCGGGATAGACAGGATAGGGCATCAATAGGATCACGAGCTACAGCATCTTCGACTGGGCGCAGGCCCTCAGTTTCAGCAGGCAGGGGTCGAGGCAGATCAGGGGCCTCCAGTACAGGTGCGGGTCCAAGCCGCACATATTCCTTACCAGGGAGGCAAGATTCAGAAGCGTCGCCTGATGTTGTGACAGGTATGCTAACTATCTGCTCACACCCTGCTTATGTGTTAATTGATCCAGGGTCTACTTTGTCCTATATTACACCATTTGTGGCACGAAAGTTTAGTATTGTACCAGAATCACTACAGCAGCCCTTCCTAGTATCTACGCCCGTCGGTGACTCTATCACAACTAGCCGAATCTACCGCGGGTGTACAGTAGAGATTGTTGACCGTCAGACCACAGTAGATCTGGTCGAGTTAGAAATGATAGACTTCGATGCCATAATGGGTATGGACTGGTTAGTACCATGCTTTGCCAATGTTGAATGTTGGACCAAGACGGTCCGATTCCACTTCCCAGGAGAAGCAGTACGGGAGTGGAAGGGTAGCACCGCTACGCCAAAAGGTAGGTTTATTTCCTACCTTCAGGCGAGAAAGTTGATATCTAAGGGGTGCATTTACCATCTTGTCAGAGTTCAGGATGTCCAAGCAGAATCTCCGACACTCCAGTCTGTCCCAGTGGTAAATGAATTCCCAGATGTATTTCCTAATGAGTTACCTGGTATTCCCCCAGAAAGGGAAATAGACTTTGCTATCGACTTGTTACCAGGCACTCAGCCAATATCAATACCTCCTTATCGTATGGCTCCTGCAGAACTCAGAGAATTAAAGGAGCAGTTGAGAGATTTGTAATATAAAGGTTTTATCAGGCCGAGTACTTCACCGTGGGGTGCGCCAGTTTTATTCGTGAGAAAGAAAGATGGCTCCTCCGAATGTGCATAGATTATCGGCAGCTAAACAAAGTTACAGTAAAGAACAAGTATCCGCTTCCCAGAATTGATGACTTATTTGATCAGCTACAGGGAGCCAGATACTTTTCTAAGATTGACTTGCGGTCCGGATATCACCAGGTCCGAGTACGTGAGAGGGATATTCCTAAGACAGCATTCAGGACCCGATATGGACCATTTGAATTTCTGGTTATGTCCTTCGGGCTAACGAACGCCCCAGCAGTTTTTATGGACCTGATGAACAGTATTTTCAGGCCTTTCCTGGACTTGTTCGTGATAGTATTCATTGATGACATTCTGGTGTATTCTCGCTCTGAAGCAGATCACCGGACTCATTTGCGGACAGTGCTCCAGATTCTCAGGGACCGCCAGTCGTATGCTAAGTTTTTAAAGTGTGAATTCTGGCTTAACTCAGTGGCCTTTTTAGGGCATATTGTCTCAGACGCTGGTATACAGGTAGATAAGAAGAAGATAGAAACAGTTAAGTCATGCCCTAGGCCTACCACCCCGACTGAAGTTCGTAGCTTTCTGGGGTTAGCAGGGTATTATCGGAGATTCGTTGAGGGATTCTCAACCATTGCAGCACCTTTAACTAAATTGACACAGAAAGCAGCAAAGTTTCAGTGGACGGAGGCATGCGAGCAGAGTTTCCAGGAATTGAAAGACAGGTTAACCTCCGCCCCAGTATTAGCATTGCCGGAAGGCACAGAAGGTTATTCAGTTTATTGCGACGCGTCAGGTGTCGGATTGGGTTGTGTGTTGATGCAGCATGGTAGAGTAATTGCATATGCCTCCAGACAGTTGAGAAAACACGAAAAGAATTACCCTACCCATGACCTGGAATTGGCCGCAGTAATTCATGCCTTGAAGATGTGGAGGCATTATCTGTACGGCGTCCATGTTGACATTTATACAGATCATAAGAGCTTACAGTACATTTTCATCCAGAGGGAGTTGAATCTGCGGCAACGCCGTTGGTTAGAGTTGTTGAAAGACTATGATGTGAATATTCTATACCACCCCAGAAAAGCTAATGTTGTAGCAAATGCCCTGAGCCGTAAGTCAATGGGGAGTTTGGCGTATTTGCGACCTGAGAAACAGAAATTAGCTAAAGAAATTCATCAGTTAGCTGGCCTAGCCGTTCAAGTAATAGAAACAGAAAATAATGGACCAGTAATTCAGAATTCTGCAGTGTCATCGTTAGTTACAGAGGTAAAAGAACGGCAGTATGAGGATCCCGATTTAGTCCAGCTCAGAGATAGAGTTCAGAAAGGTAACGAGCCAAATTTTCAGATAACCGAGGATGGTGTGCTACATTCTAAGGGCCGCCTTTGTGTCCCGAATGTCGCAGGACTTCATGGGCAGATCATGCATGAGGTACACTACGCCCGCTATTCCCTTCACCCAGGGGCGACGAAAATGTACCACGACATCAGAGATATCTACTGGTGGCCAGGTATGAAAACTGAGATAGCTGAATTTGTATCTAGATGTGCTAATTGTCAGCAGGTGAAAGCAGAGCACCAGAAACCGGGTGGTTTGACTCAAGAGATAATGATACCTATGTGGAAGTGGGAAGTAATAAACATGGATTTTGTAACAGGGTTACCCCGTACTAGACGCAGAAATGATTCCATTTGGGTAATAGTTGACAGGCTGACAAAATCAGCTCATTTCCTGCCAATAAGGGCTACCTTCTCAGCTGAGGATTATGCTGAATTATATATCAGAGAAATAGTTAGATTGCATGGAGTGCCAGTATCTATTATTTCAGATAGGGGAGCACAGTTTACAGCTAGATTCTGGCAGTCATTTCAGAAAGGTCTGGGGACGCAGATTAATTTGAGCACAGCATTCCATCCCCAGACAGACGGGAAGGCTGAACGTACAATTCAGACGCTCGAAGATATGCTACGAGCGTGTGTATTAGATTTTGGGGGTAGCTGGGATGAACATCTTTCGTTAATTGAATTTGCTTATAATAACATCTACCATTCAGCTATTCAGATGGCGCCTTTCGAGGCATTGTACGGGCGAAAATGTAGATCGCCGGTGGGCTGGTTTGAGATAGGAGAATCAACATTAGTTGGCCTAGACATTGTTCGGCAGTCCGAGGAAAAGATAAAGCTTATCCGAGAACGTTTACTGACCGCTCAGAGCCGCCAGAAGTCATACGCAGATAGGCGGCGCAGAAATCTAGAATTTTCGGTAAACGATTGGGTATATCTGAAAGTGTCCCCGATGAAAGGGGTAATGAGGTTTGGCAAGAAGGGCAAGCTTAGCCCAAGATTCATTGGGCCGTATCAGGTTCGGTGAAGAATAGGCCGCGCGGCATACGAGTTGAACTTGCCTCCAGATTTAGCGTCGGTTCACCCAGTATTCCATGTTTCTATGTTAAGGAAGTTCGTAGGGGACCCTTCTATAGTAGTTCCAGTTCAGGATGTCCAGATCACAGAAGAGTTAGCATATGAAGAGGTTCCCGTAGCCATTTTAGACAGACAGATTCGCAGGCTGAGAACTAAAGATGTTGCATCTGTCAAGGTATTGTGGCATAACAGAAATCGGGAGGAAATGACGTAGGAGGCTGAAGAAGATATGAAAATCAGATACCCTCACTTATTTCAGGCCTAGTCAGACGACAGGTATGTTCGTATCATTATTTATACAACACTTTATGGTTGTATATTGTAAATGACAAAGAAAGAAGTGATATTTAGTTGTCCGGTGGATTTTAGAATAGTGTGTGCAGTGCCTGCGTTGGACTTTTCTGCGTTTCAGGTTTTTGCGATAGTCCATATTACAGGGGAAACTCTGCCAAAATTTTTCCAGAAAAGTAAAGTAAGTAGTCCTCTAGATAACAGTGTACATTCGAGGACGAATGTTCTTAAGGGGGGGAGAATGTTACACCCCGTAGAATTCCCGGCACTTAGATGACCTATTCGCACGTTGGTTAAGTATATTTGAAGGCCATACGTGCTAGGGAAAGGCCCGGGAAAAGATCGGACGAGAAACCCGTCGAAACCATCGCGGGAGGAGCCAGGCAGAGCCCCTCCGCGATGGCAGCGTGTCACAGAGGTGAGGCCTCCGCGATGCCTCCGTGACACGTTGCCCAGGTTCAGGCCCAAGTATATAAGCCCCCACTTAGGTTTAAAATCATTCACCACTTGAAAACAATTCCATAACACGCAGTAAACAGAGAAAAACGAAGGAAAATTATATATTTCCGTCCGATTACGCTGCCAAACGCTGCCCAAACTCAAATTAATCCCAGATACCCGAGTATTTAGCAGCAGAGAGCATTTCTACAGAATTAGTTTCGCGAAATACGGCCGATGAATCGGCGAGCCACTGAACTAAAGTAAGTAGAATTGCTCTAAATTAATGTCTATGTGTTCCTAGCTGAGAAGTGAATACTTCTCCCTTCTGGGTCGCTGAAAAATAGCGAGTTTTCGACCGTCTTTCGATAAGCCTAAGTTTAGGCTATAAACTATATCGAAAGTAACGTTGCTCTTTACAATAAAGCTGTATTTAGTATTGATTGACGTATTTATGAATGCAGTTGGGAGAAAATAGTTGAAGTACCAGTCGAGCCTCGTCCGACGGACGAATAGTAGAAGATAAGGTATGTAAAGTTAGTTTCCTTCGGCAAGTTAAGTAATATCAGTATAGTGTAATAAATTACGGACCAGTAGAATGTTCAGAAGTCGAGTATTGCGTTATTATGAATATTGGTACGATGTTAGAAACATTGGGTCGTAATGTATATGAAACCTATCAGTATGATACAGATTTTAACGCAAGTGTTAGAGATTGCCCAGTATACTCAGTATGTAATGTGATATGCCATGTCAGGATATGGTTGTATTCAGTTGAAACCCCGTACAGTAATGCAATACCCGTAAAGCACTTCAGAAATAGAATAGCAGACTAAAATGAAGTTCAGAAAGCATGTCAGGATTAGTAAATCATGTTACTATAGAAAGTCAGTATACAACGTAGTTTAGCAGAAAGATTATATTTGTACATACATATATAGTACTTCCAGCCTCAGCATGTATTAAGTATGTACTTATTTCTATCACCAGTCCAGCATATAGTGTATACAGAAACTTAGTAAACAGCAGAGTTTTCATTAGAAACATTATCTTATGTAGCATTTTCCCAGTACAGCCCGGCAGGAGACTATATTCATATTTATACATCTTTACCTGCCTCAGCACGTATTAAATACGTACAGATTTCTATCATTAGCCCAGCATGTAATATATATGATACTTTACCCCTATTAGCCTCAGTATGTGAGATACACAGACAGTATTACCAGTCGAGACCGTTGTATTATTTGGGGTTGGTTTACCTAACATCCATGACCGCCCCAGGGTTAATAGCTGTATCGACTCGTCCACCAGAGGACGAGGATACGTCACTCTACGGAGTGGCATGCCGTCCCGCCAGGGGACGAAGATGGGATGACAGTTTTTCCCCATATTTGTGCCTTGATCGGCCCTTACACACCCCAGTCTAGCGGATATGCCCGGGTGCAGATTCAGGGGTCCTCTGGACTCAGATGCAGTTATAGTCAGGGGCTCAGCGAGCCCAAGTGCATACCCAGGGGACCGGCAGGATGCTTACAGCTAGTATAGGAGATGGGATGACCGGGGTAGGGGTATAGATTCTGTGTTGATTGTACCTCCCGGCTTATGGGGGCCGGGTAAGGTTGTGTATGCCATGTTACGTTATGTATGTTATGTTATATTACAGTAGATACGAGCAGATTAGTAGTAGAATGATACGTCTCCAGGTATGATTCCTACTCCCTTTAGTATGATTAAGAACAGGTACGATCTACACCATCAGACAGTTATCTACTCCTTCTTATTTCAGTTTTGACAGTTATGTTATTGATTTCAGACATCCCTTCAGTTCTTACAGATTCAGTTATCTCCTACTATTCAGAATTTTTAGTTATATTACTTGTATTCAGCTGTATTCAGTTTGCTTTACATACTCAGTACCAGCGGTACTGACGCCCAGTGGGGCGCTGCATTACTTGCATGCAGGTACCCATAGACGAGCAGGCGATACCACGTGATCCCCATCAGCGGTTGAGTATTCAGCTCCTGTCATCCGGAGACTGAATTTCTAGAGGTGTAGTCCAGTTCTTTTGTTGTACAGTACGGGTAGGTCGGGGCCCTGTCCCGATCATTTCTATTATCTTTCCTAGAGGCTTGCAGTCTGTTTATATTCCCTGTGGTCAGTTGAGCCGGTCGTGAGAGGCCGTGCAGTTGTATAGTTGTTAGCATTCCTTCTGTCTATTGTGATGGTCGTGTGGGGCCATAGCCATCAGTAGTGGTGACCTTGCCGGTCACGTAGCTTTTTAATACGTTACGATTGAACTGCAGATAACTAGACAGCATGGTGGCCTTGTCGGCCCGCATAGGTTCCCCTGAATTACTATGTTTCTGGTCAGTTGTTAGTACAGGTACAGAAGGCTATAGGCCAATGGGCCGGGGGATTTACAACCGTTATATAGCCCTTTGTTTCCAGAAATGTGAGTTAGAGCCAGCCAGGCGCCAGATGCGCCCAGGCTTAGCAGTCCAGCAGGTCAGGTCCTAGTAGGGCACCAGGTGCCAGTCATACCCCCCAGGGCGGGGTGTGACATTTTTCATGGGTGTAAAGTACGCCACACTTATGACGAAGAGGATACAACATATTTAGGAAAAGTTCCCTTCTTTCATGATCTATGTCGTGCGATGAAAAGTCTTTCTATCCTACTAATTTGTGCTATTCGCGATTGCAAAATCATGGCTCCCAAAAGAATGAATGGTAGGAGAAATGGGAATGGTGAAGGCCACGTGGATGGCAATGGTAATGGGCACCAGCAAGCCCCACGTTTAGGAGAACCAGGCACCGGAGCCAGTTACCCATGCTGAGTTCTGGGCCGCTATTCATATTCTTGTGCAGGCCTTGGCTGCTCAGGTCAATTAGTAGGCCGTTGCGCACGTTACACAAAATGGCAATGCAGTGGCAGCTTGAGTCATAGACTTCTTGAGGATGAGCCCGCTGGAGTTCCTTGAGTCCAAGGTAGATGAGGACCCGCATAAGTTCATAGATGAGATAGTGAAGATCACCCAACTCATGGGGGTGAATGGAGTTGAGTGTGTAGAGTTGTCCTCTTACCAGTTGAAAGGGGTCGCACATATCTGGTTTCACCAATGGAAGGATAGTGGGGTTGTCGGAGCAGGTCCTTTCACTTGGAAAGAGTTTCATGTTTGAATTCTTGAATTGGTTCTTCCCTAGTGAGATGAGGGAGTTGAAGGTAGCTGAGTTCGTGAATTTGAAGCAAGGGAGAATGACAGTACAAGAGTATGCTCTTGAGTTCACTCGCCTACCTAAATATGCCCCAGAGTTGGTAGCTAATTAAAGGGAGAGCGCTATTTGGACAAAGATTGTAGGACTGTTATGTTCCATCGGGATATGGATTTCCCACGGATAGTGTTGTACCCCCAGCAGATGGAGGTGGCATATCTAAGAGAGAGGGAGGGCAAGAGGGCCAGGACCGATGACCACAGATTCTCCCAGCCGAGATTAGGTGGTGGACACTGATAGTAGACTCACCAGAGATCATCAGCTCTAGCATCTTTGGCATTGAGTGTTCCATCCAGGCCTAGACATGATCATAGAGGGTGAGCATCAGGCTCGAGGGGTTAGAGCAGCAGACGCGTAGATGTTAGCATCCTAGCTTGTCGCAGATGTGGTCGAGGGCATACAGACCAGTGCTTGGCAAGTTCAGGTGCTTGTTTTGATTGTAGGAAGCCCAGACACATGCTTATAGATTGTCCAGAAGTGAGACAGGATCAGGTTGGGGAACAATGCCCAGCTTCTAGTTCATCAGCCCCTCCCGCACTGCCCATCAAGGGGCATCGACTAGCACAGTTGCCGGTCAGCGCCAGAACAGATTTTATGCTTTAGCATCCCTCCGGAGCAGGAGGTCTCCCCGAATGTGTTCACTGGTATGTTACAAGTTTTCCATATTGACATTTATGCCTTTTTAAATCTAGGGGCTACCTTGTCTTTTGTGACACCTTATGTGACCAATAGCTTCGAAGTTAGTCCCGAAATCTTGACAGAACCCTTCTCAGTTTCTACTCCAGTAGGTGAATTAGTTATAGCTAGACGGGTGTATACAGGTTGCCCAGTCTCCGTCCTTCAGAAGATCACCTCAACAGATTTGATAGAGTTAGCTATGATCGACTTTAATGTTATTCTCGGCATGGATTGGCTATTTTCATTCTATGATTCAGTTAATTGTAGAACCCGGGTAGTAGAGTTAAGATTTCTGGGTGAGCCAGTCTTAAAATGGAAGGGTAGTTCAGTTGTGCCTATAGGTCATTTCGTTTCCTACCTTAAGGCCAGAAAAATGATTTCTAAGGGTGTATACCATATAGTTAGGGTTAAGGAAGTTGAGTCTGAAACCCCAACAATCCATTCAGTTCTAGTAGTACGTGAGTATCCAAAGGTCTTTCCTGATGATTTGCCAGGTGTTCCTCTTGAGCGGGAGATCAATTATGGTATTAACTTTATTCCCAACACACAACCTATATCTATTCCTCCCTATAGAATGGCTCCATCCAAGCTAAACGAGTTGAAAGAGCATTTGAAGGACTTGTTAGATAAGGGTTTCATTAGACCGAGAAAGTCCCTATAGGGTGCACCAAAGATGGTTATCTTCGCATGTGTATTGATTATCGGCAATTGAACAAAGTCACTGTCAAGAACAGGTATCCTCTATCCAGGATTGATAATTTATTTGACCATCTTCAGGGTGCCAAGTGTTTCTCAAAGATTGATCTCAGATCTGGGTACCATCAGCTCAGAGTTCGGGAGAGTGACATCTTGAAGACAGCCTTCAGGATGCGGTGTGGTCATTATGAGTTAGTAGTCATGTTTTTTGGACTAACGAATGCACCTGCAACTTTTATGGATCTGATGAACAGGGTGTTCAAGCCATACTTTGATATGTTTGTGATTATGTTTATCAAAGACATCTTGATACACTCTCGGAGCGAGGAGGAACATGCCACTCATTTGAGGGTAGTGCTTCAAACTCTCAAGGGTTGCCAATTGTATGCCAAATTCAGCAAGTGTGAGTTTTGGTTGAGCTCCGTAGCATTTTTAGGCCATGTGGTATCAAGTGAAGGTATAAAGGTGGATTCATAGAAAATCAAAGCGGTGAAGAATTGGCCTAGACCGGTAAATCCTTTAGATATTCAAAGTTTCTTGGGTCTAGCCGGCTATTATCAAAGATTTGTGAGGGTTTCTCATCTATTGCAGCACCTTTGACCAAATTGACCCAGAAGAAAGTGAAATTCCAATAGTCGGAGGCTTGTGAGAAGAGCTTCCAAGAGTTGAACACTCAATTGACTTCAGCACCGGTGTTAACTCTCCCGGAGGGTACTGATGGTTTCGCGGTGTATTGTGATGCTTCAAGAATCGTACTTGGGGGTGTGTTGATGCAGCACAGGAAAGTTATATCATACGCCTCTAGACAGTTGAAAGTTCATGAGAAAAATTACCTGACCCATGATCTTGAATTGGTCGCGGTGGTATTCGCCTTGAAGATATGGCAAAATTATTTGTATGGGGTCTATGTGGATGTATTTATAGACCATAAGAGTTTACAATATGTGTTCACACAGAAAGATCTCAATCTTTGGCAAAGGAGGTGGTTGGTGCTACTCAAGGACTACGATATGAGTGTCCTTTACCATCTAGATAAGGCTAATATGGTAGCGGACGCACTTAGTATACTCTCTATGGAGAGTGTGTCCCACGTGGATGAGGTGAAGAAGGAGCTGGTGAAATATGTACATCGACTAGCAAGGTTGGGAGTTAGGTTGGTCGACTCGACCAATTGCGGTGTTATTATGCAGAATGGATCATAATCGTCCTTGGTGACTGATATGAAAGCTAGAGAAGATGAGGACCCGATTTTGGTAAAGTTGAAGGAAGTCGTTCAAAGCTAGAAAGTGGAGGTATTCTCCTATGAGGGAGATGGTGTGCTTCGTTACCAGGGTCGCTTATGTGTTCTGGATGTCGATGATTTGAGCAGTCGGATGTTGCACGAGACTCATGGATCCAGGTATTCTATCCATCCAGGTGACACGAAGATGTACCATGACTTACGGGAAATCTATTGGTGGAATGGAATAAAGAAGGATATTGCAGAATTCGTAGCCAAGTGTCCGAACTGTCAACAAGTAAAGGTTGAGCATCAAAGGCCGGAAGGCATACTTTAGGATATCGGTGTTCCCAGTTGGAAGAGGGAAGAGATTAACATGGATTTCATAACAGGATTACCTCGTATTCACCAATAATATGACTCCCTTTGGGTGGTGGTAGACCGGTTGACCAAGGCTGCTTATTTTCTACGACTAAAACCATGGACTCGGTAGAGGATTATGCCAAATTATATATCCGGGAGTTAGTCCGATTGCATGGAGTGCCCTTATCCATCATTTCAGATCGAGGTACTCAATTTACCTCTCAATTTTGGAGGTCATTTCAAAAAAGACTTGGTACAGAGGTTAAACTTACCACAGCATTTCACCCGCAAACGGATGGTTAAGCGGAGCGGACAATCCAGACTCTCGAAGACATGTTGAGTGCATGCGTGATGGACTTGAAAGGTAGTTGGGAGGATCATTTTCCCCTGATCGAGTTTGCCTACAATAATAGCTATCACTCTAGTATTCAGATGGCGTTGTTTGAGGCTCCACGGGAAGATATGTAGGTAGCCCATCGGATGGTTTGAGGTTGGCGAGGCGGCAATGATAGGGCCGGATTCAATTCATGACGCAATAGAGAAGGTTTAGTTGATAAAAGACAGGCTGAAAACTGCCCAGAGTTGCCAAAAGTCCTATGTGAACATGAGAAGAAGAGAATTAGAATTTGAAGCCGATGACTGGGTATTTCTGAGGATGTCTCCCATGAAGGGAGTGATGCGGTTTGGAAACAAAGGGAAACTTAGTCCCCGCTATGTTGGCCCCTACCAGGTTGTGAGAAGAGTTGGCAAGGTGGCATATGAATTAGAGTTTCCCTCGGAGTTATTTTTCGTGCATCCTGTATTTCTTTTATCACTCTTGAAGAAGTGTTTGGGTGATCCAGCTCTAGTTGTCCCAGTGGACAGTTTTTGTGTGAGAGACATCCTTAGCTATGAGGAGGTTCCGGTGGAAATATGGGATCATTAGGTTCGAAGGCTAAGGAACAAGGAAGTATCTTTAGTCAAAGTGTTATGGAAGAATCAGCATGTTAAAGGAGCTACACGGCAAGCCGAAGCAGATATGATGGCTAGATACCCATATTTATTCTCTACCGGCTCAATTTCAGCTTGAGGTATCAGTTTTGCACTCAAACTCTATTTAGTTTCATGTTCAGTTCATGTGCACAAGTTTCTTTTATGTATATGGATGTATGTATGATTCATGAAATCAATTCAATTATATGGTTCGAATCGGAGGTAGTCATTCCATCAGTTTTCAATTTAAATGATCAGTAATTGAATACGATAATTGCATTTTCTCTGCTTTTCTATGTATTTTCCAACATTCGAGGATGGATGTTCCTAAGGGGGAGATATTGTTATAGCCTGGGAGCCCAAAGATAAGACACGGGATTTGAAACAGAGAAAAGCTTAAAGACTAGCACCAGGCATAGAACGAGTCATGGGATGACTCGTTGGTGCAGCCCACGAGTCGTAATATGACTCGTGGGGAGGCCAGTGAGGAGTTTGGGAAATTTTAGAAAAAGGACCCCTACGGGCGTGACAACGACTCGTGATCAGACCTCACAAGTCGTTAGGTTAGTCGTGGGGTGGGTAAGGGAAGAAAAGAGAAGGAGGGAGGCAGTGCACTCGATGGGAGGACCCCACAAGTCATGGTCGGTCCCCACATTCATGAGGTAAGTCGTGGTGAAGCAGGGAAGGTTTTGTTGAAGCCCAAGCAGTGGGCTTCACGGATGGTGACCACGAGTCCTGGTCACCAGATCACGAGTAGTTAGGTCTCTCGTTATGAGCCCAGGAGAATTTTTGAGCAGTGTACTTCACGACCGACTCCACGAGTCGTTGTCCTAGGCAACGAATCGTTAGGTCCCCCGTTGGGACCACCTGGCAGTTATTTTCTTTGAATTCAGTAAGGAATTTTACATAATTCTTAAGATCCTAAGGGCTAAACTACGGAGGTTTGAGTTACGAATAGTGACTTTTAAAGGGGTTAAGTTCATTTTAGGCCTCATTCATTCATGCATGCAAGGTAGAAGACTTGAGAGGGTGATCAAGCTTAGCATTCATCAAATTCTTTTCAATTTCATATTGGGAATCTAAAGAAGTGTTAGAATCAGCTACCAACAGGTATGTAGGGTTATGAATGGGTGATTCCCTTCATACCCATGCCCAATCCCTCTCTAAATTACGAAATTCCTATGTCTAATCTATGGGGTATTAACCCAAATGCATGAATATTCTATTTCTATGCATGTATGATTTGATTATGATTCTACTATTGAATTATGAAGCATGGGAAATTTTTATAATATTTTCAATTTAAAATCATGTTTCTAATTTTGTGAATTAAAAGCCCATTGATGAGATGTTCATGAAAGATGAGACTTGTGAAGGATATGTGATGGTGATGAGATATTATAATGAAAAGCATGTTTTGAAGCTACCCATGTTTACAATTATGTTTTCGATGAGAGTTGAGTATTCCTAAGTATGATAAAGCTTTGGGCAATGCCCACATATTAAGTATGAATGATTATTTTCCTGAATTAAGTTTATCACATTGTGTTGGAGCAAAGACTCCCAATTATATTTTCAGCTTGTGGTATGTTTTAAGCTAAAGCTTCTCATATGCATGATTTCATATTTGAGATGTATTTGATTATTGAGCTTCATCAATAGACGATGTTGAGCTTCGTTATAAAACAATATAGAGCACATACATGTTTTGGGAGTAATATCTAGCACCGAGTAGGCTAAGGGTCGATCACCCTATGCCTAAGAACTACATGCCAACGTATGTTTACACTATTATATATTACTTCGGGACCTCCCTTGTGAGCTTCCCCAGCCCGAATGGGCCTTCAGCTTGATATCAATATCATGGTATCGTCCCTAGCCCTGGCAAGTCTTTGGACGGCTCTACCCAATTGAGTGTGATAGTTGGGACCACGTAAGCTCTATCGTGGTATGTCGGTTAAAAGACGAGTCTCCCATTGTTCCACATGATTTTAGATACGCATATTCATTACTCATCAGAATTATATATTTATACATATATGCATGTTCTAAAGCAGGTTTGACTCAATATTCAACTTTACTTATAAATGTCAAAATTGAACTTTGAGTCAATCGATTCAGTTATGATGTTATGAAGTTATGTTATGTTATGTTATGAAGAGATCATGATTTCAGAAAGAATACATGTAAGCCCTGCTCTTAGACTCTTAATGTTTATGTTATATTATACATTGTCTTTAAATGATTTTGTTTACTTTAGCGGTTTTACCTACCCTACATACTCGGTACATTCACATACTAACCGCATACTCTATGTTGTATCGTTTCATGATACAGGACCCGACTCTCAGGTTCAACCCCGCTCGTAGACAGCTTATCAGAGTTAGCGTTTGCATTGTTGGTCAGTCCTCCTTTCTCGAGGACTAGACTATTCAGATTTCTTAGGTGTATTTCTGTAATGCTCCGGAAACTCAAAATTTAATTTCGGGACTTAAATCATAAAATCGAGAAAAGCTGAAGAAAAGCTATAGGACGACTCACCTAACGAGTCATTAAGTGACCCCACAACTCGTTAAGTAAGCTGTGAGAAGGAGGTTTGATAATTTTAAGAAGGGAGACAGTGTACCCAACCAGGGACTTCACAAGTCATGGTCACTGACCACGACCCTTTGAGTCACTCGTGGTCAGGTCTGGGTTGAGGATATTATCAGTGGAGCAGTGTACTTGACGGGAGGGGGCAATGAGTCCTGGTCCCTAGTAACGACTCGTTATGTCCCCCGTTACCAGCCCTAGTGAGTTTTTACCCAGTGTACCTGACGAGTGTCACAACGAGTCGTCGTCAGTGGCAACGACTCGTTAGGTGACTCATTACCAAACTTAGCATTTAATCTTCAGATGTGAGATAGTGTGGTCCACGACTGGTGACCATGAGTCGTGGTCAATGTCCCTCGTTAGGGTCACCTAACAATTTTTTCTAGTGAATTTCTAAGGGCTATTTAGTAATTTCCTACTCTCCCAAGCTTAAATCTATGTCGTTCTAGTAATAATTTTAGACCTTTTAGTGGGGAAGTAAGTTCTCCTCTTAAGAATCCTTCAAGCAAGCTTAGGGTTGCTCATCATTGCAGTAGTTCAAGTCTTCTTCTCTGGGAGAATTTTAGTCAGGTATGTGGAAATTCAACAAGGGAATTGTCACGCCCCACCTTGGGGGGTATGACTGGCACCTGGTGCCCTACTAGGACCTGAACTGCTAGACTGTTGAGCCTAAGCACTTCTGGTGCCTGGCTGGCTCTAACTCTGATTCATGGAATCAACAGGCTATATAATGGTTGTAAATACAGCCCCCGGCTGGCTAGGCCTATAGCCACCTGTACAACCACAACATCTAACCAGAACCACATCAACATAAGGGAACCTATGCGAGTCGACAAGGCCACCATGCAGACTAATTTTCACTGAGAAACTGAATCAGAAGCTAAACTACTCTGTGACCAGCAAGGTCACCAACTATTAACTGAATGAGGCCCCATACGGCCAACACAAACAACTAAAACATACACACGGCCTCACACGACCGGTACAACTAACCAGAGGGAGAATACAGTCTGCAAGCCTCGAAAAACACTGATAAGATGGTCGGGATAGGGCCCCAGCCTACCAGTACCGTACAACAAAAGAAAATAGAGTAAACCTCTGGATATCAAGCTCCGAATGACAGGAGATGATGACTCTGCGTTGACCGAAATCACGAGGGGTCAGCTCCTCGTCTATGAGTACCTAGAGGCAAGTAATGCAGCACCCCAAATGGGCGTCAGTACCACTGGTACCGAGTATGCAAAGCAAAAACTGAACATAACTGAAGATAAGAAATAGTGCTGATAGTTCTGAATAGAAGAAAATAGCTAAGACTGTCGGGGATGGCAAAATCTAAAATGAGCTTATCTGTACTGAAAAGTAGGTGAAAGTCATACCTGTTGCTGCGGTGTCCTGCTATTTATTAATCTAAAAAATAACATACATATAAATATATAGAGCATACAAGGACCTATACCCGCCCCCATAAGCCGAAATGTGCCAACCAACATGCAATCTATATACCCCTACCTGGGTCAAACCATCTAAAAATAAAGTCACTCCACTCGCCAAATAACTACGAGCACCTTTACCGGCCCCCTCGGTATGCAGCTTGGGCTCTTTGGGCCCCTGACCATAACTGTATCTGAGTCCGGAGGACTCCTTTAACTGTATCTGATATTTGTATCTGTATTTGTAATATGTGCCCTGGGCGCAAGCGCTCGACAGGGTATGCTATAATACTGATCAGCCTACTATGGGGAATGCTGCATCCCATCTTCGTCCTACTGCGGATGGCATGCCACTCCTTAGAGTGACGTATCCTCACCCTCTAGCGGGCGAGTCGACACAGCTATTAACCCTGGGGCGGCAAGGAAGCTCTAAAGGTGCCCACATACAACAATCAAGTCTCTACAAACAACAATAATTACAAATAGCATATAAACTGAAGCTGAGAATGATAACAACATACTTTAACATTCTGTACTGAAATTCATACGAAAATATACTGACCCTGATAATACTAATATTTATACTCTGGTTCTCTGCTCTGAATCTTGTATTGAAAAGTACTAAATCTAATACTAGGCTATACTGGGTCTAGAATAATTTCTCGCCATCTGGCACTGATTTACTGACTTTTATTCGGAACATGGCATAACAACACAAAACAGACTTACTGAATTCATACTAAGCTCAATACTCGACTCCTGGAATTCTCTTCTGGAATTTACTCTATTTTACTAAGCTAGAATTACTAACTTGCCAAAGAAACTGGCTTTACATACCTCAGTTTCTGATTTTCGGGCTAACTGGCATAATTCGGCCAATACTCTGCTATTTCTTCCAACTGCATTCATATTTATTACAATTAGGACTAAATTCAACAATATCATGGAAGAAAAAATCACTTTTAATATATATATATAGCCCAAACTTTGAATTATCAAAAAACGGCCGAAAACTCGCTATTTCTCAAAAGTCCAGAAGGGAGAAATACTCACTTTAGGGATAGGAGTATATTGACACTAATTTGGAGCAATTCCACTTACCTTAGCTTGGTAGCACGACGGTTCGCCGGTCGAATTTCACGAAACTAAACCCATAGGATTGCTCCACGCTGCTTAATACCTCACTACCCAAGGTTATACCGAGTTTGGACCGCATATAATGGCGTAATCAGAAGGAAATTCCTTCAAAACCCCCATGCCCTCTGTTTTCCTTCATCCTCTTTGTTATTCTCTGGAAAATTTATGAGAATTTCCTTCAAAAAAACAAAGTGGGGGCTTTATATAGTGGGCCTGGACACCCCCCCTCTATGGCACGGTGCCATCGTGGAGGGGCTCCCTCCGTGGCATGCTTCCATCGCGAAGGGGGTCTGCCCGGCCTCCTCCTGTGATGGTTAGGTGCGGCGCTCGTCCGATCTTCCCCCGGGCCTTTTTCTAGCATGTATGGCATTCTAAAACTCTTAACCAACATGCGAATAGGCCATCTACATGTCAAGAATTTATGGGGTGTAACAGGAATTGTCCTTCGCTTGTGTCCCCTAATATCCTCACATAATTTTCCTATCAGTTTAGCCTTGAGATTTTTGAATATGAAGAGATTTTCATGTTGGTTTTCATTAATTTCAGTTGGGTTATTATCCATGTTTATTATTCATATGATCTTCATCAATTCATAAGTAAATTGTTGTTGTTCTTGCCAAGATGAATTACAGCCCTAAATTTTCTAGTAAAGATTATTGCGTATTAAATTCCGTCTATTTTGAAAAGTATGTTTTGGGATGAATATTCTAGTAATTCTTATTATATATATGTGTATATATATATATATATATATATATATATATATATATATGAGCAATTATTCCATTGAGCAGAATGATTTTACCCATGTTGGATGAGATCCCTTTAAATTCTTGAAATTTCATCATATTATGAAATTCCCGTGTTGTTGGAATGAGTTGTGTTGTCTATTATCTGCTTAGTAGTTTAGTTCAGTTAGAACGTAGAACCTCTTCAGCATTATTCAGAAAGTGTCAACTGATGAGTTTGACTTCAGTCTTTTCCTAAGGTGTCATTGGTGCCTCCCTATATCAGAATCAGACTCAAAATCTAAATTATTGGTCCATTAGGTGGTCATGACTTTTAGATATATATATATAGCTTTGACCAGCCCTAGGACCCCAGTTCAGTTTAGATTTGTTCTTAGACGGTTACGATGCTTCCAGATAAGCAGCTCTGACCAGTATAGAACTCAGTTTAAGAATATGGTTCGATAAGGCTCTCAGGGTACTTTCAGTTATATGCCCCTGACTAGTCTTGGACCCCAGTTTCGAGCTATCAGCCTAGTAGTTCAGTTTAGGTTTTCTAGTGGGAGTAGGACTTAGCACCGAGAGGGTCGGGGTTCCAGCGTACCCAGGTTCCTAGATCTACGTTGCCAGCGTAGGTCACAGTATTACTTGGCCTAATCGGCCCCAGACTTTTGTCATCACCCAGTTCATGCCTTTATACCTTGGCAAGGTATATTGGGTCCTACCGGTGGGGTGTATACATCGTACTCCACGTCTAGCTCACATGGTTATATGTCGGTTAGAGACTCTCCCACTAGTCAGTTCAGTTTAGTTTAATTCAGATCAGTTCAGTGTGGTCTCTTAGACTCAGTATTTCAGACATAGGGCATGTCTTTGACCATCAGACAGGGTCATCTTGACCAATTCAGTTTACATCAGTAGTTCAGTTCAACTTACCTATTGGTCATTACGTGTCATTTCTGTTCATACTTTTATTCAGATATGTTTTCTCCCACTTACTCAGTACATTCAAAGTACTGATGCATACTTTTAAACTGTATCATTTCATGATACAGCTGCAGGTTTCGAGACTCAGCATCGTTAGCCGTTGTGATTCAAATCCTCCTCCGCTGCAGCCGAAGTGTGAGTCCTCATCATTCGAGGGACTTTTTTTACTTTCTTTCAGCTGAGTTATTATTTTTAGTTAGACTTAGAGTTAGTTGGGGGCTTGTCCCAGCAACTCATGAGTTAGAAGGCTTTCAGACACAGAGTTAATTTCAGACTTCAAATGTTTTAAATTTTAATGTTTTCTTCTAGTTTATTTTTCTCAAATGCTCTTATGTTCTTATATCAAAGCTTCCTCTCTCTCTATATATATTTTTTTTACTCAGAATACCAGTGTATGATAGTCCAGGGGTTGACTGGGGTCACTTGTGACTTCAAGTACCGTGTTACGTCCAGGGTGTAGTCTCGGGACGTAACAAACTTGGTATAAGAGCCCTAGGTTTAGAGTATCCTCGGAATGTCTGAAAGCCGCATCCAGTAGAGTCCTTTTCATGGGTGTGAAGAGCACCACACTTATGACGAGAAGGCTATGAGATGTTATAGGAAAACTCTCTTTTGTTCATACTCCTTATCGTGCGTTAAAGTTCAATTCCAGAAATATCCTTCTAATTCTTGCTATGTTTTGTTTCAATGAACCATGCCTCCCAGACGTGGTAAGGGAAGAAGGGCCGGTAATGTCAACAAACTCGCCCCACCATCTCCGATATCTCCTCAAGATGATTTGGTGTCTACCACCGAATTCAGGGTGGCCATTCAACTGCTGGTCCAAACAATCACCAACCAGGTGAACCAGCAGGTGGTGCTGATGAACACTAATGGGTCTGCAACAACTACGAGGGTGCAGAACATCACCCTGTATGAACCCTCCATCTTTTCAGGGATCCAAGGTAGGGGAGGATCCCCAAGAGTTCGTGGATGAGATCAGGAAGATTACCTGTATTATGAGTGTCAGCTCCTCGGAGAGTGCTGATCTGGCTGCCTACCAACTCAAACGGGTAGATCACGTCTAGCATGTCTAGTGGAAAGAGGGGCGCCCACCGGAGTAGGACCAGTCGAGTGGGAAGAATTCCACACAGCTTTCTTGGACAGATTTTTCCCTCAGGAGCTGAGGGAGGCAAAGATGGCGGAGTTTATGAATTTGAAGCAGGGCAGCAAGACCTTGGAGGAGTATGCTCTAGAGTTTACTAGGCTGTCTAAGTACGCTCCAGAGATTGTAGCCGAGCTAAGGGCTCGCATGTTGAAGTTTGTGAATGGGGTGTAAAATCTGGTCCTCAAGGAGTGCAGGACAGTGATGTTCATTAATGACATGGATCTCTCCAGCTTGATTGTCTATGCCCAACAGATTGAGGCTGAAAAGCTAAAGGATATGGAGCGAAAGAACAAATGGACAAGGACTGGCCAGTCAGATTTCGGCCATTAGAGGTCTAGCGGTAGTAGCCGCCCATCGCAGCAGCAGTAGCAGCAGTAGTAGCCGCCCATCGTAGCAGCAGCAGCAGTAGAGAGCCCCAACACCCAGTTCAGCCAGCACCCCAACCTTTTGGTCCTGCCAGGATCGGAGGGGTCGTCATCTGGCGCTCAGTGTTAGGCCCATAGTACCGGAACAAGTATCCAGCTTGTCCCAAGTGTGGTAGGAACCACCCAGGAGAGTGCCTTCAGGGTCAAGAGGGTTGTTTTGGTTGTGGACAGCTTGGACATCGGCTTAGGGTGTGCCCTTTAGCGGGGCAATGGAGAGCACAATCTGCCACATCATCAGCTCCAGCAAGCCGACCAGCTCAACAGGACAACACATCAGGTACAGATGGCGGACAATGCCAAATTGTTTCTATGCTCTGTTTTCCCATCAGGATCAGGAGAGCTCACCTGATGCAGTCACAGGTATGCTACGTCACTTCCATCTAGATGTTTATGCCCTCCTAGATCTAGGAGCCACTCTTTCATTCGTGACTCCTTACATAGCAGTCTAGTTTAATATTAGTCCAGAGGTTCTCTCAAAACCATTCTCAGTATCCAACCTAGTTGTCAAGTCAGTTAGAGCCAGTCGGGTGTATAAAAATTGCCCAGTCTCAGTCCTGAATAAAGTCATCCTAACTGACCTCATAGATTTAGACATGGTCGATTTTGACCTTATCCTTGGCATGGATTGGTTACACTCCTGCTATACCTCAGTTGATTGCAGAACTAGAGTTGTCAAGTTCTAGTTTCCAAACAAACTAGTTTTAGAATGGACGGGTAGCAGTTCAGCGCCTAAGGTAGGTTTATTTCCTACCTTAAGGCCTAGAAACTTATCTCCAAAGAATGTATATATCTTTTGGTTTGGGTCAAGGATTCCAACTCTGAAACCCCAACCATCCAGTCAGTCCCAGTGGTTAGTGAGTTCCCAGACGTGTTTCCTGAGGATATACCAAGAGTTCGCGCTTAACGGGAAATAGACCCCAAAATAGATCTCCTCCCAGACACTCAGCCCATCTCCATACCTCCTTACAGAATGGCTCCAGCTGAGCTTAAGGAGTTGAAGGAGCAGTTAAAGGATCTTCTTGAGAAGGGTTTTATCAGACCCAACATCTCTCCCTGGGGTGCTCCAGTACTATTTGTGTGTAAAAAATGGTATCCTCAGAATATGCATAGATTACCGTCAGCTAAAGAAGGTTATGGTCAAGAAAAAGTACCCCCTACCCAGGATTGACGACCTATTTGACCAACTTCAAGGAGCCAGTTGTTTCTCAAAAATCGATCTCAGGTCAGGGTACCATCAGCTAAGGGTCAGAGAGTGTGACATACTGAAAACAACATTTAGAACTCGGTATGGTCACTACAAGTTTGTGATGATGTTCTTTGGGATAACAAACCTCCTAATAGCCTTCATGGATTTGATGAACAGAGTCTTTAAGCAATATCTGTATATGTTCGTCATTGTATTTATTGGCAACATTCTAGTATACTCCAAAAATTAGGAAGAGCATGCCAATCACCTAAGATTAGCATTACAAAACCTCCGGGTCCGCCAGTTGTTTGCCAAGTTCAGCAAGTGCGAATTTTGTTTAAAGTCTGTGACTTTCTTAGGTCATGTGGTCTCCGGTGAAGGAATACAAGTAGACCCTCACAAGATAGCAGCAGTAAAAGATTGGCCCAGACCTACCTCTCCTACTGAAATCAAGAGTTTCCTAGGCTTAGCTAGATACTACCAATGGTTTGTGGAAGGTTTCTCCTCTATAGCATCTCTTCTGACTAAGCTAACTCAGAAGAAAGTGAAATTTCAGTGGTCGGACGAGTGTGAGAAGAGTTTTCAGGAGTTGAAGACTTGACTCACTACCACTCTAGTGTTAACCTTACTGGAAGGATCAGATGGGTTGGTTGTTTATTGTGACGCTTCCAGAGTTGGACTTGGTTGCGTTCTGATGCAGCGGGGCAAAGTGATAGCCTATGCCTCCAGACAGCTCAAAGTTCATGAGAAGAATTATCCAACTCATGACTTGGAGTTGGCAGCTATTGTATTCACGCTAAAAATATGGAGACATTACCTTTATGAGGCTCATGTGGATGTGTTCACAGATCACAAGAGCCTTCAATATGTGTTCAGCTAGAAGGACCTAAATCTACGTTAGAGATGGTGGTTGGAGCTACTAAAGGACTATGACATGGGTGTGTTGTATCACCAGGGTAAAGCTAATGTGGTGGCTGGCGCCCAAAGCAGACGGTCTATGGGAAGTGTGGCTCACATTGAGAAAGCAAGAGGGAGTTAGCGAAAGAAGTTCACAGACTAGCGCGGTTAGGGGTGCAGTTGGTGGATTCAGCTGAAGGTGGTGTGGTAATGCAAAGCAGGTCAGATTCATCCTTGGTAGTTAAAGTCAAATCCAGATAAGATGAGGATCCCATCTTACTTAAGCTTAAGGGAGCAGTCCTCAAAAAAGAAATAGAAGCTTTCTCCCAAGGGGGAGATGGGGTGCTCCATTACCAGGGCAGGTTGTGTGTACCGGATGTTGGTGAGTTGAGACATCAGATACTGGCGAAGGCACACAACTCGAGAAACTCCATTCACCCTGATGCCACTAAGATGTACCGTGATTTATGGGATATTTATGGGTGGAATGGCATAAAAAGAGATATCGCTGAATTTGTAGCTCAGTGCCCGAACTGCCAGCAAGTCAAGGTAGAACACCAGAGACCTGGAGGCATGACTCAAGATAGCAATGTACCCACATGCAAGTGGGAAGAAGTAAATATGGACTTCATTACAGGTCTACCCAGACTTGTTGGCAACATGAATCAATCTGGGTAGTAGTAGACCGGATGACTAAGTCAGCTCACTTCCTCCCAGTCAAAACCACAAACTTAGCTGAGGACTATGCCAGACTTTACATTCGAGAGTTAGTCTGACTCTATGAGGTTCCCTTGGCTATCATTTCATATAGGGGAACGTAGTTCACCTCACACTTTTGGAAGTCCTTTCAGAAGGGACTAGGCACTTAGGTCAAACTCAGCACCGCTTTTCACCCGTAGACTGATGGGAAAGCGGAGCGGACCATTCAGACCTAGATGATATGTTAAGAGCATGCTCGATCGATTTTAAGAGTAATTGGGATGACCACTTGCCTCTTATCGAGTTTGCGTACAGCAACAACTACCATTCTAGCATCCAAATGGCCCCATTTGAAGCATTACATGGTAGAAGGTGTAGGTATCCTATAGGATGGTCTAAAGTTGGTGAAGCTACCTGGATAGCACCATACTCAGTTCACGAGGAAATGCAGAAAGTTCAGCTCATCCAAGAAAGGTTGAAAACAGCTCAGAGCTGTTAGAAATCTTATGCTGATGAGCGGAGAAGAGAGTTGGAGTTTGCAGTTGATGACTAGGTATACCTGAAAATTTCTCCCATGAAAGGGGTGATGAGGTTTGGAAAGAAGGGAAAACTCAGTCCGAGGTATGTGGGACCTTATAGAATTTTGAGGCGTATAGGCAATGTAGCCTATGAGCTAGAGTTACCTTCAGAACTTGCACCTGTACACCCAGTTTTCCATGTATCACTTCTGAAGAAGTGCATCGGATATCCAACCTTAGTTATGCCATTGGATAGTGAGGGAATAAAGGATAGTCTCTCATATGAGGAGGTACCAGTCCAGATCCTTGACCGTCAGGTTCATAAGCTGAGGAATAAGGAAATAGCTTCAGCCAAAGCCTATGGAGAAATCAGCAGGTTGAGGGAGCTATGTGGAAGGCTAAAGCAGATATGATGGCCAAATACCCACACTTGTTCTCTACCGACTCTATTGTAGCTTGAAATGTTAGTTTTGCCTTAGGACCTGATATAGTTGTTGAATTCAATTCACATGTATAAGTTTCTTTTACGACTTTAGATGTATGTATGAAAAGTAAATTTAGTCCAGTTATGTATTTTGAAACGGAAATAGTCATTCCAATAGTTTTGGAGTTAAATGATCAGTGTTTGGAAATTTTGATTATTATTCTCTACTTTCCTGTGTGTATTCTAACATTCGAGGAAGAATGTTTACAAGGAGGAGATATTGTAATTCCCCGGAAACTCAAGATCTAATTCCTGGACTTAAATTGGGAAATCTAGAAAAGCTATAGCAAAGCTACATGATGACTAACCTAATGAGTCGTTAAGTGACCCAACGACTCTTTAGGTGATCCCTCAGAAGGAGGTTTGATAATCTTAAGAAGGGAGACAGTGTACCCAACGAGGGACTTCATGAGTCGTGGTCACTGACCACGACCCGTTGAGTCACTCGTGGTCAGGTCTGGGTTGAGGATATTATCAGTGGAACAGTGTACTTGACGAGTGAGCGAAACGAGTCGTGCTCCCTAGTAACGACTCGTGATGTTTCCCGTTACCAGACCTGGTGAGTTTGTAGCCAGTGTACCTGACGAGTGTCACAACGAGTCGTTGTCAGTAGCAATGACTCATTACATGACTCTTTACCAAACTTAGCATTTAATCTTTAGATGTGACACAGTATGGTCCACGACTGGTGACCACGACTCGTTAGGTCCCTCGTTAGGGTCACCTGATAGTTTTTTCCCAGCGAATTTCTAAGGGATATTTAGTAATTTCCTACTCTCCCAAGCTTAAAACTACATAATTTTAGTAATAATTTTAGACCTTTTACTGGGGAAAAATAGTTCATTCCTCCTTCCCACTCTCAGTATTTAGAAAATCACCGTAAGTTCTTCTCTCAAGAATCCTTCAAGCAAGCTTAGGGTTGCTCATCATTGCAGCAGTTCAAGTCTTCTTATCTGGGAAAATTTTAGTCAGGTATATGGGAATTCAAAAAAGGAATTGTCCTTCCCTTGTGTCCCCCAATATCCTCACATAATTTTCCTATCAGTTTAGCCCTGTGATTTTCGAATATAAAGAGATTTTCATGTTTGTTTTCGTTAATTTCAATTGGGTTATTATCCATGTTTATTATTCATATGATCTTGATCAATTCATAAGTAAATTGTTGTTCTTCTTGCCAAGATGAATTATAGCCCTAAATTTTCGAGTAAAGATTATTGCGTATTAAATTCTGTCTATTTTGCAAAGTGTGTTTTCGGCTGAATATTCTAGTAATTCTTATTATATAGATATGTGAGCAATTATTCCATTGAGGAGAATGATTTTGCCCTTGTTGGATGAGATCCCTTTAAATTCTTGAAATTTCGTCATATTATGAAATTCCCGTGTTGTTGGAATGAGTTGTGTGCTCTATTAGCTACTTAGTAGTTTAGTTCAGTTAGAACGTAGAACCTCTTTAGCATGATTCAAAAAGTGTCAACTGATGAGTTTGACTTCAGTCTTTTCCTGAGGTGTCAGTGGTGCCTCCCAGTTATCAGAATCAGACCTAGAATCTAGATTATTAGTCCACTAGGCGGTCATGACTTTTAGATATATATATATATAGCTCTGACCATCCCCAGGACCCCAGTTCAGTTTACATTTGTTCTTACATGGTTATGACACTTCCAGATAAGCAGCTCTGACCAGTCTAGAACTCAGTTTCAGAATCTGGTCCGATAAGGCTCTCAGGGTACTTTCAGTTATATGCCCCTGACTAGTCTTAGACCCTAGTTTTGAGCTATCAACCTAGTAGTTTAGTTTAGGTTTTCTAGTGGGATTAGTACTTAGCACCATGTGGGCCAGGGTTCCAGCACACCCAGGTTCCCAGAACTATGTTGCCAGCATAGGTCACAGTATTACTTGGCCTGATTGACCCTAGACTTTTGTGATCACCCACTTCATGCCTTTATACCCTGCCAAGGTATATTGGGTCCTACCGGTGGGGTGTATATATCGGACTCCACATTTAGCTCACGTGGTTGTATGTCGGTTAGAGACTCCCCCACTAGTTAGTTTAGTGTGGTCTTTCAGACTTAGGGAATGTATTTGACCATCAGACAGGGTCATCTTGACCATTTCAGTTTATATCAATAATTCAGTTAAGCTTACCTGTTGGTCATTGCGTGTCAATTCATTTCATACTTATATTCAGATATGTTTTCTCCCACTTACTCAGTACATTCAAAGTACTGACGCATACTTTTATGTTGTAGCATTTCATGATATAGCTTCAGGTTCCCAGACTCAGCATCGTTAGCCGTTGCAATTCAGATCCTCCTCCGCTGCAACCGAAGTGTGAGTCCTCATCATTCGAGGGCCTTGTTTTACTTTCTTTCAGCTGAGTTATTACTTTTAGTTAGATGTAGAGTTAGCTGGGGGCTTGTCCCAGTAACTCATCAGTTAGAAGGCTTTCAGACATAGAGTCAACTTCAGACTTCAAATGTTTTAAATTTTAATGTTCTCTTCTAGTTTATTTTTCTCAAATGCTCTTATACTGTTATTTCAAAGATTCTGCCATATATATATATATATATATGTGTGTGTGTGTGTGTGTTATTTTACTCAGAATACCAGTGTATGATAGACCAGGGGTTGACTTGGGGTCATTTGTGACTTCAAGTACCGTGTTACGTCCAGGGTGTAGTTCGGGCGTGAGAATTTCAGTTTCAGTTTTGTTGAGTTAGTTGGGGTCTTGTCCCATCAACTCTATCATGTTAGAGGCTTTACAGACATATGTATGTATTCAGCTTCAGATTTCGTATTCGGATGTTGTGTTCAAGTTAGACTTTCACTATGAGTATTTTATTTATTATTTAGTTTCTTGATTGAGATTAGATGTATGCTTATGCCATGGGTCGACTTGGGGTCTCTCGGGGCTCCTTGTCCTTTGTTACGATCCGGGCCTCTGTTCGGGTCGTGACAGCAAGATATGTCTAAGAAACACGCAAAATTCACCTTTCATCAACATCCTTCACCAACTCTTTCCTCCCACCCTGAATGTGGGACACACTCTCCATGGATAATTGCATGCCCGAGATCACAACCCCATACTTAAAGTCTTGTTCGTCTCGAACAAACCTTTTACTTCTCATGCACATGAAGACTCACACATAGCTAATTTAGCAAGATAATTCAAGCTATGGCTATAATGATTATTTGAGATAACAAGTTAAAAATAGAGAAGGCACGATTTAATCAATGAAATGATATACAACTCCGATAAGACTTCCTAACCTCAAGAATCGACTCTCAATCTTGGCAAACTCATGCAAATCAACCGATCAAGAAATCCGACATTAATGTTATCTCTCATTAAGCATGTTCCCTCACAACACAAGAGAATTACCCATTTTAACTCATGAACTTTCAAATCACACCATGTATGGGTATATGAATAAAAATAATCAACCATTTTCACCCAAGTGCACCTTTGTCTTTTTCTCAACTTTAACAACTTGCTACTTTTCCTCCTTTTTCTTGCTTCTCACTTCTTAACTCTTTGGAACTTTTTCACTTAAGCGCTTAGGAGTTTTGGATCAAATTCAAGGCTAATGAAAGAAAAAGGATTAAGCTTATGTTGTAGCTCTCAAAGAATAGGCTCAAGGCTCGATGGGGCTAGCTAGGATTAAATATTCAAGGTAGGTAAAGTGAGGGATAACATTTAGGTTCATTCAAAGAACTGCCTAAATCATCTCCTACAATTCACATCCTTCATTCGTTTTATATACGCGCCAAGCAAGTTCTAGACATTCCACAATAGCACGGAATATTCAAAAAACTTACACTCATAGCACATGCTCAATTCAAGACACATTCAGTAGACTCTCAACTCAGCTAATCACAAGAATTCAAAATTAAGTTTCAATCACATTGAGTCAAATTCAAGAGCCTAAGTGTCTAACACAAAGTTATACACTTCTTACATGCTTCAACAATAACCACACTTGTATCTTACAGTCATGTATAGCACATAACAAGAATATCATGCCATCAATTAGCTACGGGTTCAAAAACCAACACCTATTGACTAATTTTCCTCAAGACGGTCGTCATCCATCCATCATCGGAAATAGTCCCTAACTATGACTAAAAACATTATATACATACAAAGAAAAAAAAAATTATTCTTCGGTTCAAAGACCCCCCATCGGAAAAGAACAGACAAGAAAAACCAACAGGTGATGAATTCATGCTTAATTCAAAAATTTTCTTTCAATATTTTTTTTAGCACTAATTCACCAAAAATCATTAAGCACAAAAATTTTTAATTTTCTTGAAATTTCCCTCACCCCACACTTGAATCATGCTATGTCCTCATAGCATCAAATTAAAATTTAAAGAGGGTGAGAAATACTCCCTGAGACCTTTAGGCCTAGCTAACAGCATGTTTATCTTTTACATCTGCACAAGTGTGTGTTTGACCCCACACTTTTTATCATCCATGCTTCTTAGCTTCCTCCTCCAAGGGTACTCAGACTTCCCCTATGCCTGTGCTTAGCTTCCTCCTCCAAGGGTACTCAGACTTCCCCTCTACCTGTGCTTAACTTTCCACCAAAAACACACAAGTTGAAAATAAACAAAATTCAACTCAAATACAAGAAATTAAAATGGTACCTGTGGTACCCTTGGGTTGCCTCCCAAGCAGCGCCTAATTTTACGTCGCGGCACGACGTGAACTATCCTTTTCAGGACATCCTCATACCTGGGTTCCCATTCGAGAACCACCTCCTTTTCTTTTGATTTTTAGAGGAAACAGCCTCCACTCTGTTCCCCTCTTCCTTCAACTTCTTCCTACTCTGAAGCCCTTTATCAGACTCGGGCTGAACACTTGTCATTACCTTTGGCCATGGACCTGATGAATCCCCCACCCCACACTCATCCTGTGACAACACACTAACCTTACACAGGTTTCTGTAGTGTGTGGATGGGTTCATTTCTTGGTATACTCGGAAAAGTTCTTCTTCATCTTCGACCCTCATTTTCAGGGTCCCTGCTCTCAAGTCAATTACCGCTCCTCCGGTGGCCAAGAATGGCCGCCCCAAGATTGAGGGTACCTGATCATCAACATGAAAATCTAAGATAATAAAATCAGCAGGTATAATAAACTTACCCACTTTTGATGAGAAGGTCCTCTATTATTGCATCAGGTGCCACTCGCGACTTATCCGTCAGCTGCAGCATCAACCTTGTTCGCCTCAGCTTTCCCAACCCTAGGGTGTTAAATAAGGATAGGGGCATTAGATTAACTACTGCCCCTAGATAACACAAAGCTCGTAGAACCTCAGCTTTACCAATTTGTATGGGGAGGGTAAAACTCCTGGGTCTTTGAGCTTTTTTGGAATTTTGCTCAATACCCTGTGACTGCACTCCTCAGTTAGTGCTACCGTCTGGACATCTACCAATCTGACTTTGTTAACCATCACGTCTTTCAAGTACTTGGCATACTTGGGCATTCCCTGCAAAACATCAATAAGAGGCAAATTTATGTGAAGTTCTTTAAAAATCTCAAAGAACTTTTTGAAGCATTCCTCTTCCTTTCTCTTTCTGAATCTCTGAGGGAATGGTGGTGGTGATCTTTGTGCTGGCTGCAATGAAGATTGTGCATTTTGTTGAACAATAGTTTGATTTTCTCCCTTCTCATTGGATGGTCCTGGTCTAACGAACTCCGGCTGCACCTCATTTCTCTTCTCTTTGGGCACTGCATCAGCTAATTGCTTGTCGTTTCTAAGACTGATGGCATTGACCTGTCGGGGGTTAGGATCAGTGTCACTTGGTAGTCCTCCCTGCAGTCTCATGTTTTGAGCAGTTGCTATCTGAACCATTTGTTTTTCTAGATTGCGGGTGGCCACTTGCTGATTCTTCAAGTCTGCTACCATTCTCGCCTGATTCTTTGCTAACTGAGTCTGGGTCTCCATGATTTTCTGCAATGTTTCCTCAAGCCATCATTCTACCTATTCTGCTGATACTGCTGCTGTTGAGGTTGCTGATAACTTTGCTTTTGATTTCCACCCTAAGAAAAATTTGGGTGGCTCTGCCAATTCTTGTTGTAGTTGTGTCCAAAATTTTGATTGTTCCTCTGCCCATTCCCAACAAAATTGATTGATTTCAGATTGGCTCCACAAGATTCTGCATTGTGCCCATTATTACCACAAATTTCACACCAACTAGGAGCTTGCTGTACTGCATTAACCTGGCCCTGTTGTTGGTTCATACTCAGTTTATTGAATTGAGTCATCATCTGATGCTGGAACGAAGCTAACTGTGCCACCAAGGAATTCATACTATCTACCTCTATCAACCTTTCTCTTTTCCTGCCCCTCTTGATGATTCGTTGTGCCACTCAAGATTTCCCTGTGCAATTCTCTTCAACAGCGTGTACAACTCATCATAAGTCTTCTCTAAGGCTTGCCCACCCGATGCAGAGTCTAGTAAAATTTTAGTGTGTGGGTCTAGACTTTCCACAAAGGTATGAGTCAGCACTTCATTCGATTGCCGGTGATGGGGATAGTCTCTCAATAATGACTTGAATCTTTCCCAAGCCAAATATAAATTCTCATCAGGCCTCTACTTGAAACTCAGTATTTCACTTCTCAACTTTGTAGTCTTACCTAAAGGAAAAAATCTGATAAGGAACTTCTTTTCCAAATCAGTCCACGAAGTTATGGAGTTTGGTGGCTCAGCTTTCAGCCACTTCTTTGCCTCTCCCAACAATGAAAATGGGAAGAGGGTAAGTCGGACATAATCTGTGGACACGCTGGTGGGGACAAATGTGTCACTAATCTCAAGAAAGTTCTGTAAGTGCTGTTGCGGGTCCTCATGTGCCATCCCAGTGAATTGACCACTAGAATGTAACAGCTGCACCATGTTCTACTTTAATTCAAAGTTTCCTCCAGGCTCCGGTTTACGGATACTAGAGTTCACATTAGTCGCTTGTGGGATTGCCACTTCGCGAACTAGTCTGGCTGCCATTGATTCCGGTGACAAATGTTCTTATCCTAAGGGTGGTTGTTGTTGTACCTTTTCTTGAAGTCATTTCAGCTTTTGCTCAAGAGCTACTCTCCTTCGCAAATGGAGTTGACGTTCAGGTTCAAGCAACGGTTCCACAAGCTCTCTATTCTTAGCCAGCTCGACAAGACAACCTGTCACCTACAATAAGTCAGACTAAGACCATTTTTCTCAACACTTAAGGAAATTTAGAAATCACACAAAAACAGATAAATTATCTAAACTTCACCGAGTCCCCGGCAACGGCGCCAAAAACTTGTTTTGCCCGCAAGTGTACGGGTCGTACAAGTATTTATAGTGGCCCTTTTTAAGAACCGGATGTCAAACCCACAGGAACTGGACCAATTCAGCTAACTATCAAGTTCAAGTGTGATATTAAATGCCGCATGTGTTGATTATAGAAGTTTTCGATAGTGTTTAATTAAGTCTAAATGTGGTCACCGAAATACTCTGAAGTCATTCAAGAAGCAACATAGAGTTAAAGCCGGATAATCATGTGATACCACGATTTGCAATGGTTTAAGTATGAAACTATCAATTGTCGTCTCACATAATTAGAATTGCATGTTCATGGTCTTCCGAACCTCAAAACACGACAAACTAGCCTCACTACTACATTGTGAGCGAGGATGCTAATTCTAGTTCGTGGGCAATTAACTACGTGGATGTGGTTTATGGGGTTATGCCATTGATTAGGGTACTTTCGTACCTCCAACCATTTAACCAAACTTAGCTTCACAGCTACTTCTTAGAGTGGGGGAGTGACAAATCTAAGCCGGTGTCTTTCTCTCTTACCATTTTATCAACCAAGCAAGGTATTAGGTATATTTCTATCCTAACCACAAAATCTTATCAAAAGACAAGAACTTGCTTCTTACATTCTTATGTTCTTCCCTAGGTTTTCTTTCTCAAGCATTTGCCTAAGTTTAACGTATGTGTTCTCATGGTGATCAATCAAAAAAACAACCAATAATTAAGAATGCAAGACAAAACAACAATCAATAACTTAATTCCAAAGCGAATTCATAAAATGACACTCATAACTCATGGCTTCAACCCTAGAGGAAGGGTTCTAGCCATTCAAGTTCGTAAAATTACAAGAAAACATTGTTCAAGTAACATACTTATAAGAATTGGTAGAGGATAAGATGAAATTGATGAACCCTAGGTGAGTTCTCCCACTTCTCCCTTCACTCCTAGGTGGTTTTTAAGAATAAAATCGTGACAAAATGATTTTAGGAGCTAAGGGACCTATTTATAGTAAATGAGAATTATGCAAAATTATGCCTGTCATGGAATGGTTCCAAGTCACGGAGTGTATCGCGGAGCACTGCCTCCGTGACACGGAGGTAATGCGGATGCACACTGGAAATCTCCTTAGGATGGCAATATGCCGAGGCTTGCCGCGATGGCCGGCGTGGCACGGCGCTGGCGCGCAGGATGCCTGCCTACTTGCTGCCTTCCTCTCGCGCCTGGCATTGGCATGGCACGGCGCTGGGCGCGGCACACGCACATCGTGGCATGCTGCCTGGCACGGCCAGCCTTGCCAAGGCATGCTTCTTTGCCGACTTTTGTAATTTGCTCCCGCTCCATTCCTCTACTTCACCAACTTATAAATTTGTTCCTCAAATTCATTTTAAACCTACAAAAACAAGGACTAATCATGTTGGTTAGTACATATATTCACATTTATATAAAATCACATGAAAATGTATATAAATAATTAGATAAACAAGACTAAACTAAGTTATAAAGCATCACTCGGGCATGCAATTTTGCCCGAGATCAATAATCTGCTAAGAGCATCCGCCACTACATTGGCCTTTCTCGAATGATAAAGGACACTCATGTCATAGTCCTTGAGGAGTTCTAACCACCTTGTCTATCACAAATTCAGATCTTTCTGAGTGAACACATATTGTAGGCTCTTATGATCTGTGAACAAATCCACCTGCACCCCATAGAATTAGTGCCTCCAAATAGACAATGCAAACACTACCACTACCAACTCTAGGACATGTGTTGGGTAATTATTTTCATGAGTCTTGAGCTGTCTAGAGGAATATGCAATGACCTTACCATGCTGCATCAACACACAATCAAGACCAACCCTAGAGGTATCACAATATACAAGAATCCATCCGTGCCCTTGGGTAGGGTCAATACTGGGGCTGAAGTGGGTTGAGTCTTTAACTCCTGAAAATTCTTCTCACAAGCATCTGACCACTAAAATTTGATTTTTTTCTGGGACAACTTAGTCAACAGTGCTTCAATGGATGAAAATCCATCAACAAACCTCCTCTAGTAGCTAGCTAAACCCAAGAAACTCCTATTATCCGAAGGATTAACTGGTCTAGGCCAATTCTTCTCTGCCTCTATCTATTGAGAGTCCTCTTGCACACCCTCACTTGACACCACATGACCCAAAAATGCTACTGAGTCCAACCAAAACTCACACTTGCTAAATTTAGCAAACAGTTGGCGATCCTTAAGAGTCTGTAGCACAATCCTTAGAAAAGGGACATGCTCCTCCTCGCTCTGAGAGTATATGAGAATATCATTTATGAAGATAATCACGAACATATCCAAATATGACTTGAACAGCCTATTCATCATATCCATAAAAGCTACAGGAGCTTTTGTTATCCCAAAAGACATAACTACAAACTCATAGTGACCATACCGAGTCTTGAAGGTTGTCTTCGGAATGTCACTCTCCCTAACTTTGAGCTGGTGATAGTCATATTTGAGATCTATCTTTGAGAAGCACTAGGCACCTTGAAGTTGGTCAAACAAGTCATCAATCCTGGGAAAGGGATACTTGTTCTTGATTGTGACCTTGTTCAACTGTCGATAGTCAATGCACATACGAAGAGACCTATCTTTCTTTCGAACAAAGAGAACTAGTGCACCCCACCGGGACTTGCTAGGCCTTATTAAGCCCTTATCCAAGAGATCCTTCAATTATTCTTTCAACTATTTTATCTTGGATGGAGACACCCTATAAGGAGGAATAGATATAAGTTTCATATCGAGGAGTAGATCAATACAAAAGTCAATCTCCCACTTGGGAGGGACTCCAAGTAGATCATCTAGGAAAACCTCCGGATACTCACATATAACAAGGACAAACTGAAGAGTCAGGCTCTTGGATGTAGCATCCTTAACCTGAACTAAGTGGTACAAGCAACTCTTGGAGATCATGTTTCTTTCCTTAAGATAGGAAAACAAAGCAACCTACCGACACAGTTGAACTACCCTTCCATTCTAGGACTGGCTCACCCGAAAATCAGAACTCTACCATTTGGGTTCTATAATTCACTAAGGCATAACATGCATGCAACCAATCCATACCAAAGATAATATCGAAATCAGTCATGTCTAACTCTACTAAATTAGTTGAAGCTACTTTCTGAAGGACTATGACAGGGAAATTTCTGTCTACCCATCGAGCTATAATTAAGTCATCGACTGGAGTAAAGACTGAGAATGGTTCTAATAGGATTTCGTGAATGACTCCAAAACTAATAGGAACATAAGGCGTCACAAAAGATAAAGTAGCCCTTGGATCTAACAATGCATATACATCAAGATAAAATACTCGCTACATACTAGTGACCACATCTGGAGAGACCTCATGCGCTGACGAGATTAAAGGCCATAAAATATGTCCTGACGCTGACAACCACTTGCACTGGTGGATGAACCCTGCTGAGCTGAGCATGCTGGTGGAGCTGTTAAATGGGTGGTTGCGTCATGGCCTCTACTATAGCCTTATCTGGATGAAGGACAGTCTCTGAGTAAATTTCCAGGCGTACCACACCCGAAACATGCACTTGACTGCACTAGGCACTTTTCGGGGTGCTTCCTGCCACACTTGTCGCAAACTGGCACACTGGGCTCACTTGACTTTCTCCCTTGATCTCTGGAGCCTGATGTCTTTTCCCTCTGATCATGCCTAGATCTGGATGGCACACTGGTTGATGATGGTGCTAGGTATGATGATCTCTGGTGGAACTGTTGAAGATGTCTGCCACTGGACCTTTGCTAGGAAAACCCAAAGCTACCTGTCTTGGCCCTGTTGGCCTCTCTTTCCCTTTCCTTCATCTGATTCGTCTCTATTTGCTAGGCATATATAACCAATCGAGGGAAGTCTAGATCACTGTTTAGAATTGAAGTCCTACACTCCTTGACCAGTGAATCTAACACTCCATACACAAACCTATTCATACGAGTTCTCTAATCCACAATGATCTCCGGTGCATACTTGGACGACCGGGTGAACTCCAAGGCGTACTCTTGCACAGTCATATTGTTCCATCTAAAATTGACGAACTCTGCCACCTTTTCCTCCGTTAACTTCCTAGGGAAGAATCTGTCTAAGAAAGCAGTCATAAACTCATCCAAACTCACAAGAAAAGAGGCCTACTACTCTACCATCCTTCCACTGATGGTACTAAAAGTAAGCAACCTCCTTCAACTGGTAGGAGGCTAAATCTACATTTTCTTCTCCCATCACCCCCATAATATGGGTGATCTTCTATATCTCCTCAAGAAACTCATATGGGTCCTCATCCACTCTTGACTCAAGGAACTCAGGTGGATTCATTTTGAGAAAGTCCCGAACTTGAGCCGCCTCTACGTTCCAATTTTGAGGAACATGGCCCACCGCTTGTTGGTTGACCTGAGCAGTCAAGGCTTGCGCCAACATCTGAAAAGCACTCTAAACTCGGCATGAGAGACCTGCTCAGGCAAAGGACCTACTGGTGCTGGTGGGGCTTGTTGGTGCCCATATCCATTGCCATCTTCATGGTCATTTCCATTTTCGTTCCTTCTACAATTTACTCGGTTGAGGCATGATTTTGCAAATGCATATAGCACGAGTTAGAAGCATAGAGAGGTACTTCATCACACGACGTAGATCCTAAAAGAAGGGAAATTTCCTAAAATGTCTTGTAGCCTCTCCCCCATAAGTGTAGCGCACTTCACACCCATGGAAAAGACTCTACTCAACACGGCTTTCAGACACCCTAGGACACTCTGAACCTTTGCTCCAATACCAAGTTTTTCATGACCCGAACATAAGTCCAGACCGAGACACGAAACTTAGAACTAAAAATGGCTCCAAATTGACCCATGGAATGAATATTACAACTAAAGAACATACTTCAAACGATAGCTGATAATAGAAAACATGAATAAGCGGAAGTCTAAATACATATCAACCATACAGAGTCAACACGGACAAAGTTGCAGTTCTACATATTTTCTGAAAAAGCCTCTAACATAACTGAAGAGCTGATGGAACAACATCCCTAACTAGCTTACTAAAAGTCTGAAAACTGAAAGTAACATAACTCGACTAATCGAAGGTCCTCGAAGGATGAGGGGTCACCAACAAGAGAAACTAAACTAAGCTGCGAAAACTAGGTCTAAACCTGTATCTTGAAATGATACAACATAAAGTATGCGGTTAGTACTTGGAATGTACTGAGTATGTAAGGTAAAAAAAATAGGCGAAGTAAGCATAACTAAAATCATGCACATAACATAATCATAATATCTTGAGAGTAAGGACCTCATGCTAATATTGAAAACATGAATAGTCATAAACTGAATCTCATATCTGAATCGGATGACCCACAGCTGAAAATAGAATCATATGGCTTGCCATAACTGAAATCACAAGTAAATTCTTATAAATTGATCATTGGGTCAAACCTACTGAAAACATAATATCATAAGTCATAAACATACATAACTAAAATCATGAGGAACAATGTGAGACTTGTTATAACCAAGAACCATCATGTATGAGCGCATGATGATCCCACATCTTGCCCACGTGGGGAGGTCCATCTTAAGCCTTTCCCGGGAAAAATATAAGTAAGTTGTGATATCACGGTGTAACCTTAGACGGGGGAAACACTCTCTTGAGAGGCCCCAAAATTACCTATGTTGGCGCGTAGTTTATGAGATCGGGAAACCTTGGAACCCCTAGGCTACTCAATGCTAAACAGTACTCCCAAAACATGTATAATGCTCATATAATTATATTTTCAAAACATCAATTAAATCTGAACATTAGGCATCTTGACTCCAAAGTTATATAATTATAATAACTTATCTTTTTAGCCTTGGCTAAATCATGAAAGCATACTTAACTTTTGTGGGCTTGCCCAAAGCTCAAAATCATGCATACTTAAAATAGACTTTATCAGAAAAATCATGGATTCATACATGGGTAATTTGTAAACATTCATACATGCTAGATATGTCATCATACTTGAAATCATAAATCATAAACTTGACTTTTTCATGAACTTGCATAATTGGGCAAAATCTTTTATAATTTGTTACACCCCGTAAGTTGTATCATGTGACAGACGTGTGTGTACGTAAATTGAGAGTTTTAGAGTATGACGCACATGAGAAAAGGCTCGGGGGATGAAAGGACGAGCACGGAATCGAGCGAGCAAGAGGCTGGGACCGAAGGCCCAGCGCACTGGGCGCCGCGCCGCGCCAGGCAGCCTGGCGCTACGGCCAGCGCGTCGCGCCCGTGTTTTGATGCTATGGGCAGCGTGCCGCACCTCCCTTGCCACCGACTTCCCAGGTATATATAGGCCCTTCACTTTAATCAAATCATTTTCCAAGTATATATTTGGCCCGAAAGAGTAAGAAGCGAGGAAATCGAGTATTTTTTATCCGATTACTCTATCAAATGCCGTTCAAATTCAAATTAACTTCGGGTATGGAGTTCTAAGCCGCAGGGAGCATTACTGTGGAGTTATTTTTGCATAATTCTCCCATAAAATCATAGCCCCAACGAGCAAAAGTTGTCAAAATTGCTCCAAACTAAATTCTATACGATCACAAGCTCCAAGTAAGCATTTGTCCCTTCTGAACTCTCAGGAAATTATAGGTTTTCGACCGTGTTTTACGTGATTGAATTATAATTGCTATTAGTATTAAAAGTTATTGTTTCAAGATTAATTTGGCATTGAAATTCGTGGCTTTCTTCCAGTATAATTGTTACAGCAGGAAAGAGCTGACGAATCCAAGTTGAAACTCATCGATTATTCGGAAAATGACAGGAAGGCTTATCCCTTCGGCAAGTTATTCCCGTCGTATAGCGATACGATGTATGCCTATGAAGGAAGACCATGATTCTATATAAAGTAATTACCTGATGCCAGTAGATATCGAGTTCATATATATAAGTGGTACGACTAGCTGCTCTCAGTAGATTGTGAATAAAACTGTTGTGGGCAGCTATTTCTGTAGACTATGAATGTATGTATGTTGTGGTTAACTGCTAGAACACGTCCATAGATTATACCGCAGTATCCCTCATCGGGAAAGAACATGTTAAGTGTGATACATACTTGGAGCATCGTAGAAACTCTTCTATTCTCTAGTTCATTATATTAATAGAATTTTATGTTTAAGTGCAGCTAGGCAATATAACTACTAGTTTGACGCCCGTGTAGCCAGAAAAGCACGCCAGAGGCCATTGGTGTACTTGTATGCCCCAGGGCCAGAAATTAAGATAGGAAGGCCATACTTTAGAATCAACAGCCCAGGGTTTTCTACTGAACTGAGTGACAACCTGCCATCTAGTTAGCTACTACTAGTAACTGTCAGTCCCAGTTGACTTAGCATTCATCGTGCAGATCACACAGGAAGCCAGTCCAGTCGTCCATGTTAAATAGACCCGTGGGTACCCTAAGGAAGAGGACCTTATTAGTAGGTAGAGGCGAGGCTAGCACCCCAGCCTGTTCTTAGAAGATACTCAGGTACAGCTTGTTGTAAACGGCTAAGTCTATGTAGACTTATTTTTAAGGTTAGTAATCGCCCAGAAAAGTAATATAAGATGGAACCAGACTAAGATAGGGTCTAAAGGACCAGCACCTTGTTAGTACAGCACTACTCTCAGGCTAAGAATGTCAGTACGCTGCCTGTGCAGCGTTAGGGGCCAATTGCCCAAAAACATGCTCAGTCAGTAACAACCCCACAACCGTTCCAAGCAGAGGGACCAAGTAACTAATCATCCATGACCCCACAGTTATTTATGAGTTATAGTTGTCCGAGTAGGAAATTCAAAGTATTGTTAGGCCACTCCAAATCTCTCCCTATCCGGTCTAGACCATTAGAGATCATGATCACTACTAGGATCCCCTGATCAGATACAGGTGCACGGTGTGCTTGCTAGCAGCCTTACAGACTATCCTAGGGGCGAGTAGTGGTAGCGCTAGGCCTAGAATGCCAGATACGCCTTTTGAGTGGCTAGATTGAGATTTTAGTGCAGTACCTTGGTTGGGGTTTCCCTCACTCAGGAGCCTTCCATGACCACCCCAGGGTTACTAGCTGTGTCGACACCTGCCAGGGGCGAGATGATGTCGCTCCAGAAAATGGCATGTCGTCCGTGAGGGACGAAGATGGGGTCCTAGGTCCTCATACAGTCCATTCTATGGCTGTACTATTTTATGTCGATCGGCACTACACTACACCCCCTGTCGAGCCTGGTGCCTGGGGTGCAGATATCAGATATCAGGAGTCCACTGGACTCGGACACAACTACAGATCAGGAGCCAAACGAGTTTAGTTGCAGACCCAGGGGGATAGGTAGGTTGGCTATAAAACCTGTAGAGTCATAGAAACCTGAATAGAGGTATATAGATTGAGGTGTACTTACCAGGGCTTTTGGGGGCCTGGGTAAGTTATTTCTATGCTACTTGTACCTTCCAGCTTATGGGGGCCAGGTGAGGTTCTTGTTTGCATTCTTGTCTACTAGTTATATTTTATGAATATGTAATTATTCAGTCTTAGCTCACGTACACATAGTGTTGGTTACATGCAGATTACGAATCAGTAGGCGTACAGGTTAATCTTTCATCCCTTGTTTCTATTTACATCCAGTCCTTATCAGCTTATTTATTGCCTTACATATTCGGTACACATTGTACTGACACCCTCCCCTGGGTGCTGCATTACATGCCTATAGGTTTAGATAGACAGAGTTTAGGATCCTCAGTAACAGCTGTTCAGAGTCAGCAGTTTGGCCAGCTCCTTTCATTCGGAGTTGCTAGGTTGTAGCAAGTGCATTCTTCTGTTTGTATAGCATCAGGGTAAGTCGAGCCCTGTCCCGACCACTATTTATATTCTTAGAGGCTTGCAGGCTACAGTTTTCATATAGTTGGGTGTCTTTGGCCGTCTGGGGCCTATGTATGTCTCATTTTATATATTGGTCGTGTGTGGCCAAGTATAGCGCCTGATTTTCATTTCAGTTATAACTAGATATCATGACGGCCTTATTAGCCCCCATAGGATTCCCTGTTATGATTTGTTGCTGGTTAGCTGTTTTCTTTTACAGGTGGCTACAAGGCCTTGTTGGCCGGAGGCTGCGTTTACAGTCGAGATATAGCACGTTATTTTCTTGAATGAAGTTGCAGGCTTGCACTAGATGTGCATAAGCCTAGCCAGGTCAGTCAGATTCCAGTGTGGCATGCCTCCCAAGGTGGGGCGTGAAACAATTTGAAATCATAAATTTGCAATCAAAATATTCTTAAGAATCTGCCCATGAATGTTCAAATATACTTTAAAACATAAAGGGGATTGACTCATAAACAACTGATAGGGAATTCTACAAGATTTGGTTAAAATCCCTTTTTGATCATAACTTGGATTAAGACTTCATTCATGAAATTGAGGAAAATTTGAGCATGAGAGTGGAAGAAACTATCATTCATATCCCTAGATACCTGGTCATATTGAATCTACATTTGTCCTTGAAAGCCCAAGAAATTTGGAGAAGAACTTGAAGAATTCTAGGCTTGATTTTCAATGGGGAATTCCTAATCTTGAATGCATGGGAGGGGAATGATTTAGAATAGGTTAAACATCCTTAATACAATTCTTTTAGGGCTAAAAATGATGTATTTTAGGGCTTCGGAGCTTAAAATTTACAAAAATACCCTTAATGAATTTGCAGAAAAAACTACTTCTGACAGCTTCCACGACTTGTACCATGAGTCATACAGTCCTCCTACGACTCGTGGTATCCTCTTGTACTGACCAAGTCCAAACCTCCAATCCTCTGAATATTTCCACGGAATCCTACTATGATCCGTAACAACATCCTACGAACCGTGCCATCACCCGTACAATCAATCACCTGCTAATCCCAAGGACTTACCATGACTTCTGACCACTGGTCATACCCACATACTACGACTCGTAATGGGAACTCGTGGTCTGGGAATCTCTGATCTAAACCATGGGTATTCCTATGACCCATACCAACAATCTACGACTTATAGGTTGAGTCGTACTGAAGCAGTTTTCCAACTTTTTCTGTTGACCACATTTCCAATCTCAGGTCTAGTTTAGGAACTTTCGGAGTATTATGAAAATTTTGGCCGCAGATCACAAAATAATGACTAGTCAATAGAAGGTCAAAATGTGTACCAAGAGGCATTCAGCGCCTTAGAAATTTTGGCCCGTAGATTGTCTGCGAAATGTACTTTTTTCTGTAAAATGTGATTTTCAGCTCCTATTTAAAACGTAATTTCATATTCACTTCCTTATTTCTTTAACCCAACTCGACCCCAACAACTCTAAAATATCTCAAAAACCCTTCTAATAATGGAGAAACATCTCCCATGATCTTACAACATAAAACCATGAATCTCTTAAGATTTTGACGTCAAATCCTCTCTCTCTCTTCTAACAAGATCAACAACGACTTTTGGTTTCAATACTTGGAATCTTTAGCATAGATTTTTCCTCATAAGGTAAATAAATTTCCTAAAATCTTGCATGAGTATTGTTTTATACTCCTTAAGGATGTTCTAAGGTCAAGACTCATAGGACTGTGCTAGAAATCCATGAGCTCATGTGATGACCATGGGTTAGGGTTTATGGGACAGTTTTGACGTTAAGGATATATGTAGTTATCTTGGTTAGATTTGAAATGGTTATACGTGTTGTTAATGAGAATTAGAAAGAGGCGGGTATTATTACACCCCACATATAGGAGGCTCGAATATTCTATGCCCCCAGGTGTTTGATGAAATGCCTGTATGACTTGAAATTCATCGTTAAGTTGTTCATTGTAGTTCTTATCCATGGTACATTGATGTCATAAAGGGATTGTTGCTTCGCGGTGATTAAGACATGAAATTTATGAATGTAAAGGTCTTATGACAACAATGAACTATGATAATGATACAATAATGATGATAAGCTTGGTTGCTTAAATATGATGTCGAGTAAATCTTGCTACGTAAGGAAAAAATGGAGTAGTATTGTTAACCGAGAAGGCCTCATGCCTGAAACTAAAAATGCCAACATAGGGTATGGATCATTTCTGTTGGTTCGGACCACTCCTTATGTGCCCCTGGTACGAGCTGTTATAGATCCTTACTAGCAAATTATGTTATGATATCTTATACCCCGGTAAGGTATGAAATGGATTAGCTGATCTGGCTGAGATCAAACTCCATGTTTACATGGTGAGTTTATGTCAGTTAAGTTAAGAACCTCCCATAATAAAGTAATGAATGATGATGTAAAATTTTATTTTTGAAACAAAAGTCAACCTGTTGATTTCATGTTTTTGAGTTCCTTCATATTATGTCTCTACTATTGGTTTCCCTATCTATTATCAGTTATGTTATGTTTCATTTAGCCGTTTTACATACAATACGATCTTATGTACTCACATCCCTTATGTCGGGGCCGCTGCATTATTTTTTAATGCAAACTTAGGTACTCATATTGAAGATTGAGCTATACACTAGGATTCTCTTATTCAGCTATTGGTGAGCCCCACTTATTTTGGGCTTTGTTACTTCACTCAGTATTATTAGTTTTTGACTATAAGGTATGCTGGGTGCCTTTTCCCGATAAAATAGTTATTCCATTATGATAAAGACTTCATAGATTCTTATGGTTCATGCTTATATAAACTTGGCAGATCTTTTTTTATTCATTATTTTTTATTTGAATTATAAAGATTAAGTCTAATGATTCTTCTGCTCATGTTATATGATGCTCTTGATGAACACCATGTTATGTGGTTCTCGGGCCAGCATTGCATCAGGTGCAGCCACATATAGGCCATAGGTCGGGGTGTGAAAATTTTGGTATCAGAGCACTAAGTTAAAGTGTCCTAGGGAGTCTACGAAGCCATGTTTGTATTGTCTTGTTTATCCTTGTGAGAGCCCAATATCTATAAACAAGGGACTACAAGTGATGAACGGTGAATTTACGTGTTTCTTAGCCATATTTTGACCATACTTTACTATTGTTTTGAGAACAAATTGTGATTGTGCGCATGTACTTATGATATATTTGTGAAAAGAGATAACACACATGATTAGATGCTTTTAGGTATAAAACTGATGAATTTGGGCTTAAATGTAGCTTAAAAATGCAAGAATGGCAAAATGGGGCTGAAGGTAAAAGTTGGCATCGTGCAGGCACAAATGTGCCATGGCCTACGCCACACGCAGATAGGATGAGTTAAGAAGAGTCATAGTGTACCAGCCTTCTGGTGCTTTTAGGGGCGCGACGCGGAGCACATGCCCAGGCGGCCAGAAATTGCAATCCCAATTTGACTAGAAACTGAAGCTGCAAAACCTAATTCAAATCCAAGAAGAAACTACGAAGGCTTCATCTACTATTATAAATACCCTTTATTTCTATGTTTTAGAGAGTTCAGTTTTTGTAGTCCAACATACTTTATAGTTTACAATTCAATTGTTGCACAATTCATAATTTGTGTAATAGTTTAATTGAGTCTTGATGGAAATTTATCAAGTTCTTGTGAAACCTTTTAGCTTTGAGATTTTGTAGAACAAGTATTTATTAAAGTAAGTATGTCATTATGATTTCTTCTACATCTTCTATTTGTTTTCTCATAAACATGAGTAGCCAAATCTCTTAGGTTAGAGTTGTGAGAACTATGATGGATTAACGAATGTAGGCATAATAAAATAGTGATTCTTGAATGGTGAATTAAGTGGATTGTTATTCTCTTTGTTTTAATTAAAGTTTTAGCAATTGCAAACATTGAAACAAGCCTGTATCTTTAACTTGCCCTACCAAGGAGGTTGAAGTTAGGAAAAGAGAGTAACAGTGCCAATTTGAGATTAATAATTCTCATCTAATTAACTTGAGTTCTAACCGAGGATAATTAAAGTCCAAGACTTATTGTAAAGCTAAAATATACGCACTTCTGAGATCGGAAGAAGATGGGTGGAAAGCATCTATTGTCTATTGACGCACTTAACACATGCACTTTGAGACCGGAAGGAGATATGTATAGTTTTAAGTCGAGAAATATTAGATATGCTAAACATACGTCTTACACAAAATTCACTAGGATATATCACTAGTAAAAGCCTACTAAGTTATAAAATCACAAGGAACACAATCCTAGTTTAGTCTTATTAAATTGATAAACAACTTAACAATTCTTAGCATTACTTTATTCTCTTTATTTTCATACCCCCGCTTCCGAAATATTGATTACAAGTTAGTTTATTTATCATTAACATATTATTTTTGCCTATTCCTTATGGGATTGACCCCAACTTTTGTTGGATTATTATATTTGACAGCGACCACGCTTTATACTTCAATTGCAAGGTATAATTTGGGCATGATCAAATTTTGGCGTCATTACTAGGGAATACGATTTTGAAATAATCGATGTTGAGCTCAACTTGTAATCTTATTTCGAGATTTATGTTTCTTTTTAGTTTTGAGCCATCACATTTCATGAAAGACCAAAAATGGTTCAACCTCCTTCTATGGGAGGGAATGACGGAGGAACAGAGAGGCGAAGCCCTTCAAAGGGCTGAGTAGGCATAGAAACTCAGGCAGGACAGGAGAGATGACATTGATTTAGATGAGGTTGGCTTTACATGAGCAATAATACCACCCCCTATGCCAGTAAATGCAAAATTCAACATAACCAGTACTATGATTCACTGTAGAGCATGAAGGGGCTGTTTCAAGGACTGGGTGGAGAAAATCCCAACCAACATCTAATAAATTTTATTGGAGTATGCAATGCTTACAGACTACCAGGGGTAATACAGGAGGCTATAAGACTAAGGTTGTTTCCATTCTTGCTAACAGGTGAAGAGAGTATGGTTAAATGAGCTACCAAATGAATCAGTCACCACTTGGTCTAAATTGATTGTAGCCTTTCTGGAATGATTCTTTCCACCTTCACGAATGATTAAACTGAGGGATAAGATAAACAACTTCAGACAGGCAACAGAAGAATCCCTGCATGAGATGTGCCTTATGTTCAAAAAGAAATTAAAGCAGTGCCCAAATCATAATCTTCCAAACGAAGTTCCTCTGGAAATATTCTACAGGTCACTCAATTTGACGAACAAGTTGATCGCTAATAACATGGAAGATGGAGTAACACGGCACATACTTTTGAAGAAGCCAACAAGATACTAGACAAGTTTGCAAGGACCAATAGAGCATGGTACAACACTGAAACCAATTCTAAAATTGGAAACCACTTAAGAAGGGTGCCATTAGAGCTAAAATAAATGCCCCACCTTGGGAGGCACAACTAGCACCTGATGCCATACTAGACTCGAAATCGACCTGGCTGGACACGTACATCTCTGGTGCAAGCCAACAACATATAATTAAGAACACAATTATCTATATCTCGGCTCAAAAACATAGCCTTAGGCCAATAAGGACACAATATAAACCTACGCAAAAATAGCTAATCCTAGTAGTTGAATAATATATCATCCTAAGCGGGCCGACAAGACCACCATCCTGCTAAAAGATAACACATCTAGGCCCCACATGGCCAACACACATATCATAACACATATATGCCCCACACAGCAAAAATGCACAACTAACTATGAACTGCAGTCTGCAAGCCTCTAAAAGTGAGATATTGTTCGGGACAGAGCCCCGACCTACCCAAAACTATACATCAAACGACAGGCAAACCTCTAATATCTGGCAACTTCGGAGGAAAGGAGCTGGTCAATCTACTGACTCTAAATAGCTACTAAGGAGGTCTTGAAACCTATCTATCTGAACCTGCGGCAAGTATGCAGTGCCCCACGCATGGGCATTAGTACAATATGTACCGAATATGTAAGACGGGAAAATGATAATTGAATAAAACTTGATAAGGAACCGAAAGTAATCAATAATACGGTCCAGAACTCAACATGAATGATTTCACAATCATAACTGTATCTAGCAAGAAAATATACAAACAAGAACCCAACCTGGCCCCCACAAGCTTGGAAGGTACGTGTAGCACGAACGTAACCTATCTGGGCCCCCATAAGCTCGGCAAGTGCAAGCAATCTATATACTCCTCCTACACGTATCACTGCAGACTCATAGGCAAATTATAACTAAGGTACAACCAATTTTGAGAACTGTGATCGAGCCTTCTGGGCTACTGCGACTTTGTTTGAGCCATCTGGGCTCCTGTAACTATATCTGATCCTTATGGGCTCCTATAACTACACCCTGAGCACAGAAGGCTCTATTGAGGGCCAGTGATGCCAACTTAGGCATAGGGGAAGCTGGTAAGGGCACCAAACTTCAAATGGCTCTGCAGGCCTAAGTATAGTCGCTCACGACCTTATATTGCTTTGTGAGCATAATATATCCCCATAGGCACTTTATGATTATATCTTGCTCCTTGAGCAGCCTGTATAGTATTTGACAGGCCTACTTATATACTGCACGTCGCTTAATAAGCATACGTAGCCCCTCAAGCCTACACAACCATTACTCGCCCCTAAAACATTCTATGTAGCCACCAACAGGCACATTCCATGCGCCCACAGATGACCAGATGGTTATGGAAGCAACTATAAAATCATTCAACTTAGATAGAAAGTGGCGAGGTTCGGGGTGACCTATACGATAATCTGAAGGTCATACTAGTACAACAATAGTTCATAAGTGAACAACAAGGTTATAGGCGACCATCCACATGGTTCCCTCTCCTAAAACGTCTATAAGGCTGCCACTAACCGTATATGAGTCTAAGCAGTCAGCCATAATATCCTACAGGTAGCTACTATAATTCTTAACCTGAAGGTAATGCTGTGATGCTAAGGTTCTAGTCCCCTAGGTGTCAACCTGGTCTGTCTAGATAGAATATATCTCCTGTGAGCAATTTGTAGCCTCGCAGGAAAGCATTTCTAGACTTTAGCCCTTCTAGGCAACCTGTACGTGGGCATTTGTATGAGTAGCCAAAGGCGTTGGCCCCATATCTAACTACTGATAAGGTCCCTACTTAGGGTATCACAGAGTCTATTAGACTTCTAACAACTGGGGTGGTTTCCTGAGTGACCTATACAACCAGTGGTAAGTGGACTGAAACTATACAGTCACGAATAGTAGGATGATCACCTAGCAGGATATCACTTAGTTCGTTAGGCCAACCTAGAGCCACTGACTTGTAGGTAAGATTATAGTATCAATTTTCTAGCCCTATAGGCATCAAGGTACACCAGCAGCCTGTAGGCGAGCTTTACTGTCTATATAGGCATCAAACATAAAGTTATATCCCCCAACTGTGCCTTATGCTGCTCAGCCTTAACAACGTACGCTCAACAGCTAACTACAAGCTTCTGAGGCCTTGGTACGATGGCAAGACATCAGTAATCCTTCTAGATGGTAAATAAGTGAATAGGGAAATCTCTATGAAGCTCTTAGTGATAGTCAAACTGAGTATACTCTTTCCCGACAAGGGATATTAAGTTACAACCTCAATTACTTTCGTAGTAGCAACCACAACATATACAATCATAAGCTACTATAGAGGTACAAGTTGTATCAACTATACGACAAGAATACTTGCCGAAAGAAATTAGCCTTAACATATCTCAATAGCTAAATTCTGCTCAATTAATCCTGCTTTGATTGAGAACTCATAATCCCTCTATATTCTAGCTTTTACGTCAAGGGAATAGGGCCTTTATAGTTAAAGAATTAGGCCAGCAGCAATAACCCAAAAAACATAACAACAACGTGTCAAATCAAATCCAATTCAGTGAAACCTTACGAATTTTTATAAATTAGAAAGGTAGAAATACTTACTTAACACTTGTAGAAACATTAGACTTAAATAAGAATGATTTCTATGGCTTCTACTCCATATGGATCCATCAATCTGAGCCAATTTCAATGACTCAACTCTATATATAGGTTCTTCGCAGGCCCAAAAATCATTACCCAAGATGAATTTGCAATCAAACGTGATTTGATAGCATAATTTGACTTTAATTTGAAGAAAACCTCGTGATAGTAGTCGCTCAAGTTGTAACTTTTAATTGGGAAATATTTAAAATGAAACCTCAACTCCTAACTTAAAATATATATAGTGGGATACGATGATAGGGGGGTCCGCAGCGCGTCCCCCATCACGCTGAGGTGAAGGTGTGACACGCCGCCCTTGCGCCAACCTAGCTGCGCATCGCTCCATGCGCCAGCGCGAGTGCGTCTCCCTGCCGACTTGTTGTCGCTCAACATCTGAGGCCAATTCTTTTAGGGTAATTTTAATTCCTTATTATTTCACTTTTGGGTAAGATAAGAACAAAAAATTAGCCTGAGGAATGTACATTCTCACTAAGCTCGTAAGCACTCACTCCAGGGCGTTTCATCCTTCCCCCATTAGGGACTTTCTTCCTTGGAAGTAATTTAACCTCAAGAGACTTAACTCTCAAGCTTTGCCCAAAAATTTTGATATAGTCTCCCCTATAATATGGACTATCCAAAAACCTGAAACGCAGAAAAGTCCAACACAGAAGCCTCACAGGACGCTACAACAACTGAATAATGTCGTTCTACAACATATAGGTGAGTAAGTGACAACAATAGAAACAAAAGCGACAATACATTACCCGAGAACTACCTCACAATTGTAACTATCTGGGTCTGTATATTATCTCCATAGGGCCTGGGACAACTAAGGATATCTAGACCTCATGTCGTCCTCAACTTCCAAAGTCATCTCTTCTACATTTCTGCTTCTCCATAAAACTTTAATAGAGGCTACATCTTTGGTCCTCAATCTACGGACCTGTCGATCTAGTTTAGCTATTGGAGTCTAAGGTCTCCCATAGGGGTGCGCATTTGGGCCATCGGATTGGATATGAGAATTTTGGTTTGGATATTCGATTTTCGGATTAAGAAAAGTACAATCCAAATCCAATCCAAATAAGTTCGGATTGAATTGGATTTTTTAAGTTCGCTTTGGAGTTTTTGGATTTTCGATTTTGACTTTTTAGCTTTTTAGGTAGATCATAACAAGTAACAACCTCAACTCACCTAGTATTTTGCTCCTTGAAATTTATAACTTTCTACAATTAACAAGAATTGAGGTGACTCTACCACCCATGCCATGTGTTGAACTTTACTTACTCGAGAAATATTTTATATTTTTATATTTGATTAATAGAAAATCTCATATTGATTTAATATTATGATGGGTTGTAGGTATTAATCTATTAGATCTTGAAAATTGAACTTATTAGTATTGGACACATATGGTATTAGTAATTGAGTAGGGTAAAATATAAGGTATAAAAATTTTGGATTTTCGGTTATCCAAAAATCCATAATACTAAATCCAATATCCAATCCAAAATCCATAATTTTTAAAAATGAAATCCAAAATCCAAAATCCAACCCAAAGATCAAAAAAATTCAAGTTTCGGTTTGAGTTTTGGATTGGCCCAAACTATGCCCACCCCTAGTCTCCTACACACTTACGTAACATCGATACATAAAAGACTGGATGAACAGATTCTAGGCCTGAAGACAATTCTAACACGTAGGCCACTTGACCTATCTTTCGGAGGATCCAATATGGCCCCAAATGAATTTAGGGCTAAGCTTGCCCTTCTTGCCAAATCTCACAACGCCCTTCATTGGCAAAATTTTCATGAATACCCAATTTTCGACACTAAACTCTAAGTCCCTACATCGTACATCGAAATAGGACTTCTAACGACTCTGCATTGTTAGTAAACGCTCTCTATTGAGTTTAACTTTCTCTTCTTATTGGTGTATCATGTCAGGTCCGATCAACCTTGACTCACCTACTTCAAACCATCCTATGGGCGCCCAGTATTTCCACACATATAAAGCCTCATAAGGCATCATATTGATGGTAAAATGGTAATTGTTATTATATGCAAACTCAATAAGAAGTAGGTAATCATCTCAACTTCCCTGAAGTCTAACACACAAGCCTATACATATCTTCGAGCTTCTAAAACGTGCACTCAGCTTGGCCATCTATCTGGGGATGAGAAGCTGTACTAAATTTAATCTGCGTCCCCAATCCTTTCTGACACAACTTCTAGAGTTTAGATGAGAATTGTGTCATGCCCCACCTTGGGAGGTATGATTGGCACCTAGTGCCACACTGGAATCTGACTGACCTAGCTAGGCTTATACACATCTAGTGCAAGCCTGCAACTTCACTCAAGAAAACAACAGGCTATATCTCGGTTGTAAACACAGCCTTTGGCCGACAAAGCCTTGTAGCCACCTGTAAAAGAAAACAGCTAACCAACAACAGACCATAACAGGGAATCATATGCGGTCTGACAAGGCCGCCAGGATATCTAGTTATAACTGAAATAAAAATCAAGCGCTATAATAGGCCCCACATGGCCAATACATAAAAGAAGATATATATGGGGCCCACACGGCCAACGATACTCAACTATCTGACAAATGTAGCCTGCAAGCCTCTAAGAATATAAATAGTGGTCGGGACAGGGCCCCGGCCTACCCAGATGCTATACAAATGGAAGACTGCACTTTCTATAGCCTGGTAACTCCGAATGAAAAGAGCTAGCCAAACTGCTGACTCTGAATAGCTGTTTTAGAGGATCCTGAACTCTGTCTGTCTAAACCTGCAGGCAAGTAATGCAGCGCCCATGTGAGGGTGTCAGAACAATATGTACCAAATATGTAAGGCAATTAATAAGCTGATAAAGACTAGAAGTAAATAGAAATAAGGGCAGAAATATTAACCTGTACGCCTGCTGATTCATAATCTACATCTAACCAACACTATGTGTATGTGAGCTAAGATTGTATAATTGGACATTCATAAACTATAACTATAAGACAAGAATACGAACAAGAACCTCACCTGGCCCCCATAAGCTGGAAGGTATAAGCAGTACAGAAATAACTTACCCGGGCCCCCATAAGCCCTGGTAAGTACACATCAATCTATATACCCCTATCCAGGTTTCTATGACTGTACTAGTGCTATAGCCAACCTACCTGTCCCCCTGGGTCTACAACTGAACCCACTTGTCTCCTGATCTATAGATGTGTCTAAGTCTAGTGGACTCCTTATATCTGATATCTGCACCTCGGGAACCAGGCTCGACAGGGGTGTAGTGTCGATCAGCATAAAATAGTCAATCTATGGAATTAGAATGTATGAGGACCTGCGACCCCATCTTCGTCCCTCGTGGATGGCATGCCACTTTCAAGAGCGACGTCATATCGCCCTTGGTGGGCTTCGACACAACAAATAACCCTGGGGTGCTCATGGAAGGCTCCTGAGTGAGGGCAACCCCAACCAATGTGTTGTATTGGAATCTCAATCTAGCCACTTAAAAGGCGTATCTGGCCTTTTGGGCCTCTCACTACCACTGCTCGCCCCCTAGGGTAGTCTATAAGGCTGCTAGCAGGCACACCGTGCACCTGTATCTGATCAGGGGATCCTGGTAGTGATCATGATCTCTAATGGTCTAGAATGGAAAGGGCGAGATTTGGAGTGGCCTAACAATACTCTGAATGTCCTACTCGGACAACTATGGATCATAAATAAATGTGGGGTCACGGATGACTAGTTACTTGGTCCCTCTACTTGGAATGGCTGTGGGGTTGTTACTGAATGAACATGCTTTTGGATGGTCAGCCCCTAACCCTCCACCGGCATCCTACTGACATTCTTAGCCTGAGAGTAGTGTTGTACTAACATGGTGCTGGTCCTTTAGACCCTATCTTGGTCTGGTCCCATCTTATATGACTTTTCTTGGTGATTACTAACCTTAAAAATAAGTCTACATAGACTTAGCCACTTATAGCAATCTGTACTTGAGTATCTTCTAAGAACAGGCTGGGGTGCTGGCCCCGCCTCTATCTGCTAATAAGGTCCCCTTTCTTAGGGTACCCACGGGTCTATTTAACCTAGACAACTGGACTGGCTTCCTGGGTAATCTGTAGGATGAATGCTAAGTCAACTGGACTTGACAATTACTGGTAGTAGCTAACTAGATGGAAGGCTATCACTCAGTTTACTAGACAACCCTAGGATGTTGATTCTAAAGTATGGCCTTCCTATCTGAATTTCTAGCCCTGGGGCGTAAAGGTATGCCAATGGCCTCTAGCGTGCTTTTCTCGCTACACAGGCATCAAACTGGTAGTTATATCGCCTATCTACACCTATACTGTTCAACTTAATAACTCAAACTCGATAACTAATCATGAGCTTCTAAGGTCTGGTCCTGGTAATTAAACATACAATTCTACTAATACAATGAACTGGAGAATAGAAGAGTTTCTACGACGCTCCCAGCGCATATCACACTTAACATGTTCTTTTCCGATGAGGGATACTGCGATATACTCTATGGACGTATTCTAGCAGCTAACCACAACATTTGTACATTCATAGTCTATATAAACAACTAACCACAATGGTTCTATCACAATCTACTAACAGCAACTAGTCGTAACACTTATATGTATGAACCCGATATCTACTGGCATCATCTAATTACTTTATATAAAATCATGGTCTTGCTTCATAGGAATACGTCGTATCTCTATATGACGGGAATAACTTGCCGAAGGGATAAACCTTACATACCTCAACTGTCATTTCCCGTATAACCGGCGAGTTTCAACTTGGATTCGTCAGCTCTTTTCTGTTGTAACCATTATACTGGAAGAAAGAGACGAATTTCAATACCAAATTCAGCTTGGAACGATAACTTTTAATACTAATAGAAATTGTAATTTAACCATGTAAAACACAGCCAAAAACCTATAATTTCCCGAGAGTTCAGAAGGGAGAAATGCTTATTTGGAGCATATTGGAGTAATTCTGAAAACTTTTGCTCGGCGGGGCTACGATTTGCCGGGCGAATTTTGTGAAAATAACTCTGCAGTAATGCTCCCTGTGGGCTTAGAACCCATACCCAAAGTTAATTTGAATTTGGACAGCGTTTGATAGTGTAATCGAATGAAAAATGATCGATTTCCTAGCTTCTTACTCTTTCTTCCTATACTTGGAAAATGATTCAATTAAAGTGAAGGGCCTATATATACCTGGGGGTCAGTGGCAGGGGAGGTGCGGCGTGCTGCCCATAGCGCCAAAACACGGGCGCGCGCGCCTCCCATTGCACTGAGGTAGAGGCGCGACGCGCCGGCCGTAGCACCAGGCTGCCTGGCACAGCGCGGTGCCCATTGCGCTGGGCCTCCGGTCCAGGCCTCCTGCTCGCTCGATTCTGTGCTCGTCCATTCATCCCTCAAGCCTTTTCCTATGTGTGTCATACTCTAAAGCTCTCAATATACGTACGCATGCGTCTGTCACATGATACAACTCACGGGGTGTAACAAATTGTGCCCCTCTATTAGAAATGATAGGTACTGGGACACCATGCAGTCAAACTATCTCTTTAATGTATACTCAGCAAAATCTTCAATTGAGAACATAGTCCTGACTTGCAAGAAATGGGCTAATCTCATCAGCCTTTGAACAATGACCCAAGTAGAGTCAAATTTATGCCTGATACGAGGTAAACCTGTAACAAAATTCATATTGATTGCTTCCCATTTCCACATAGGCACGACTATCTCTTGAGTTAGCCCGCCAGGTTTTCGATGTTCAGATTTTTACTGGCAATTGAGACACTACGCTACCAACTCGGTTATATCTTCCTCATCCCTTCTTCTATACCATATTTAGAGCATAGAGTCGTCCCCTGGATTTCAAGATTTCATCTCCCATTATTTCAAAAGCCAATAACTCTTCCTACTGAGCCTTGACTCTAGGCTATACTAGGCTAGAGTCTTCGCACTGTCGCTCCTTCACCTCCATAACTAGAGATGATACTGCAGTATTCTGGGTCACAACCCCACTACCATCTGAGTCCATTAGTTAGAATCCTAAACTGGTTGGCTGGTGCAGCTCTCAAGCCGATTCTCTCTTTTCTGGCCCAAAGTATGATAAGTTGCCCATAGATCTGCGACTAAGGGCATCGACTACAATGTTAGCCTTACATAGATGATACAAGATATTTTTCATTGTAGTCCTTTAGCAACTCAAACCAATGACATTGTCTCAAGTTCACCTCTTTCCGCTTAAAATATACTAGAGGCTCTTTTTATTAGTACAGATGTCTATATGTACACCATATAAATAATTCCTCCATATTTTTAGAGCATGAACAACTGTAGTTAATTCCAAATCATGGGTGAGATAATTCTTCTCGGGCTCCCTCTATCTTCTCCGTGCCAACTTGATGCTCATATCTCGACGTCTAGCGATGATTCCAAGTTCTATCAGCCGGCTACAACCTAGTTGTGGTTCTGATCTCTTCCAAAGCTAGATGCTCATGTCTTTCCCTTACTTCTATAGGCTGAAGTCCGGGGTTCGTGCCCCATGACCATAATAGCAATGATACTACTACCCAAGTCTACTAACCTATATCATCTTGGCACGCACTCGGGCCAGTTCCCATCATATAACCTCTCTGTCCTTTAACATAACAAACTGGGTGGCCATATCCATTATTCTCGAGGTATTCCATACCGCCGACAACACACTGTGGTGGGATTAGTCTGGTGCAATCCAATAGCATATAATCACGCCCCACCTTGGGAGGCGCAACTAGCACCTGATGCCATACTAGACTCAGAGCCGACCTGGATGGACACGTGCATCACTGGTGCAAGCCAACAACATATAATCAAGAAAACAATCAACTATATCTTGGCACAAACCATAGCCTTAGGCTGACAAGGTCGCAATATGAACCTACATAAAAACAGCTAAACCAACAGTTGCAACAATTTATTATCCTAAGCAGGCCGACAAGACCACCATGCTACTAACAGATAACATAACTAGGCTCTACACGACCAAAACGCATATCATGACACATATAGGCCCCACCCAGCCACAACCCATGACTAACTATGAACTATTGTCTACAAGCCTCTAAGAGTGAGATATTGGTCGAAATAGGGCCCCGGCCTACCCAAAAATTATACATCAAATGAAAGGAAAACCTCTAATATCTGGCAACTCTGGAGGAAAGGAGCTGGCCAATCTGTCAACTCTGAACAACTACTAAGGATGTCTCAAAACCTGTCTGCCTAAACCTACAGGCAAGTATGCAGTGCCCCACACGTGGGCGTCAGTACAATATGTACCAAATATGTAAGGCAGAAAAATGATAACTGAATAAAAGCTGATAAGGAATTGAAATTAATCAATGGTAAGGGCCAGAAGTTAACCTGAATGATTTCATAATCATAAATTGTATCTAGAGAACCTAACTTGGCCCCCATAAGCCTAGAAGTACAAGCAGCACAGAAATAACCTACCTGGGCCCCTATAAGCCTGGCAAGTGCAAGCAATCTATATACTCCTCCTATATGTATCATTACAGACTCGTAGGCAAATTGTAACTAAGATATAACCATTTTTAGGAGCTGTGATCGCACCTTCTGGGCTCCTGCAACTGTGTCTGAGCTGTCTGGGCTCCTGTAACTATATCTGAGCCTTTTGGGCTCCTGTAAGTACACCCTGAGCATGCAAGGCTCTACTGAGGGTCAGTGATGCTGACTCAGGCATAGGGCAAGTAGGTAAGGGCACTAGACTTCAAATGGCTCTACTGAGGGTCAGTGATGTTGACTCAGGCATAGGGCAAGTAGGTAAGGGCACCAGACTTCAAATGGCTCTACAGGCCTTAGTATAGTCGCTCACGACTTCATATTGCTCTGTGAGCATAATATAGCCCTATAGGCACTTTATGATTATGTCTTGCTCCTTGAGCAGCCTATATACCCTATGAGAAGCCTAACTTATATACTACACGTTGCTAAGTAAGCGTACATAGCCCCTCAAGTCTAATACAACCGCTACTCGCCCCTAAAACATTCTATGCATCAGCAAACAAGCACATTCCATGTGCCCATAGCTGACCAAATGGTCATGGCAACAATTATAAAATCAGTCAGCTATAGAAAGAAAAAGGCGAGGTCCAGGGTGACCTAGGTGATAATCTGAAGGTCATACTAGTATAATGGTAGTTCATAAGCGAACAACAAGGTCGTAGGCGGCCATCTACATGGTTCCCTCGCCTAGAACGACTACAAGGCTACTACTAACTGAATATGATTCTAAGAAGTCAGCCACAATATACTACAGGAAACCACTTCAATTATTAACCTAAAGGTAATGTTGTGATATTAAGGTTCTAGTCCTCTAAGAGTCAACCTGGTCTGTCCAGATAGCATATAGCTCCTGTGAGCAACCTGTAGCCCCATAGGCAGGTATATCTGAACTTTAGCCCTTCTAGGCAACCTGTGTGTGGGCATCTGTATGAGTAGCCAAAGGCGTTGGCCCCATGTTTAACTGCTAATAAGGTCCCTACTTAGGGTATCACATAGTCTTTCAGATTTCTAACAACTAGGGTGGCTTTCTATGCGACTTATACGACAAGTAGTAAGTCGACTAAAACTATACGGTCACTGACAGTAGGCCGATCACCTAGCAGGCTATCACCAGTTCATTAGGCCGATCTGGTTCCACTAACTGGCAGGTAAGACTGTATTATCAAGATTCTACCCTACAAGTGTCAAGGTACGCCAGCGGCCTGTAGGTGAGATCTATTATCTATATAGGCGTCAAACATAAAGTTATATCGCCTGGTTGAACCCTATGCTACCCAACCTAACAAAGTACGCTCAATAGCTAACTACAAGCTTCTAAGGCCTTAGTACGATACCAAGACATCAGTAATCCATCTAGACGGTAAATAAGTGAACAGGAAAATCTCTATGACGCTCCTACTATAGTCAAACTGGATATACTCTTTCCCAACAAGGGATACTATGTTACAACCTCAATATGTCTCGTAGCAGCTAACCAAAACATATACAATCATAAGCTACTATATAGGTACAAATTGTATCAATTATATGATGAGAATACTTGCCGAAAGAGATTAGCCTTAACATACCTCAATTGCCGAATTCTTGCTTAATCAATCCTGCTTCGATCCAAAACTTGTAATCCCTCCGTATCTATATTTTACGTCAAGGGAACAAAGATATTCCAATTGAGAATTCAAGCTAGCGACATTACCTCGCAAAACACGATGCCGCAAGTCATAATCCATCCAATTCGGCGAAAAGCTTATAAATTCCAAAGAATTTAGATGGTAGAAATACTTAGTTGTCACTTGTAGTCACGTTAGACTTAAATAGGAATTATTTATTTGGCTTCTACTCCATAGAAAATGTTCTTTGCAAGCCTGGTAATCATTATCTAAGAAGAATTGGCAATTAAACAATGTTTTATAGCTCAATTTACCTTCACTTGATTGAAAAATTGAAGAAGAAATCACCCCTGCCCCTAGCCTTCTTTTCAGGAAATGTTAAATGAATCAACTTGGACACTTAGCTATATATATAGGTGAGAGGTGGTGGCTAGGGTCCATGGTGCACCACTCCTTGCGGTGAAACATGGGTGCATTGTGCCAGCACACTTGCGCACCCCGCAACTCCATGCGTTGGGCTGCCTGCGCATCGCGCGACCCTGTGCGCTAGCACACGTGCGGCCCCCTATCGACGTGCGTCTACACATGCGACTCTCCAGCTGACTTGCTTACGCTCGACATCCGAGACCAATGCTTTTTGGGCAACTTTAATTCCTTACTATTTCACTCCCGGGCAAGATAAAAACAAAAATTTAGCTCGAGGAATTTATATTGTCACTAAGCCCGTCGACACTCATTCACGGGGTGTTTCATCCTCCTCCCTTAGGGAAATTCATCCTCGAATGTAATTTAATCTTAAGGGACTCAATTCTTAGGCTTGCCCAAAAATTCGGCAGAGTTTCCCTATACTATGGACTATCCGAAAACCTAAAACGCAAAAAAGTCCAACACATATGCCTCATAGGATGCTACAACAACTGGATAGTGTAGTTATACAACATATAGGTAAGCAACTAACAACAGTAGCAACTAAAGAAATAATACAATATCCGAGAACTACCTCCCAACTGCAACTATCTGAGTCTGTATACTATCGTCATAGGGTCTGAAACAAGTGAGGATATCTAGACCTCATGTTGTCCTCAGCCTTCCAAGTCATCTCTTCTACATTTTTGTTCCCCCATAAGACTTTAACAGAGGCTACATCTTTGGTCCTTAGTCTGTGGACTTATCGATTTAATATAGCTGCTAGAGTCTCCTGGTAGGAGAGCTCTTTTGTGACCTGAACATCCTCGACTGGGACAACCTGAGAAGGTCTCCTACGGGCTGGCATAACATCAATACATGAGAGACTAGATTAACAAATTCTTGTCTCGAAGGCAATTTTAACTTATAGGGCACTTGGCCTATCTTCTGGAGAATTCGGTATTGCCTGATGAATATAGGGATAAGCTTTACCTTCTTGTCAAATCTCATAATGCCCTTCTTTGGTGAAACTTTCAAGAATATTTTGTCATCGACACAAAACTCTAAGTCTCTGTCATATATTGAAATAGCATTATGATGACTCGAAGCTATCGATAAATGCTTTCTAATGAGCTTAACTTTTTCTTTTGTCTAGTGTGTCATGTTAGGTTCAATCAACTCTGAATTGCCTATTCTAATCCATACTATGGGGAGCTTGCATTTTTGTCCATATAAAGCTTCATAAGGCACCATCTTGATGGTAGAACGGTAAATGCTATTATACCCAAACTCAATAAGAAGTAGGTGTCCACCCCAACTTCATCAGAAGTCTAGCACACACGCCCATATCATATTTTTGGGTGTTTGTGTGGTGTGCTCTGGGGATGAAGAGTTGTACTCAAGTTAACATGAATTCCCAAACCTTTTTGAAATGGCTTTCAGAATCAAGCTGCGAACTGGGCCCCTCTATCAGAGATAATAGACACTGGGACACCATGTCATCAGATAATCTTTTAATGTACAACTCAGCATAATCTTCAGCTGATAACACAAAATCTATATTGATTGCTTCCCACTCTCACATAGGCACGACTATTTCCTGAGTCATCCCACCAGCTTTCTGGTGTTCAACTTCTACCTACTGGCAATTGGGACATTGTACTATAAGCTCAACAATATCTTTCTTCATCCCATGCCACCAGTAGATCTCATTTATATCATGGTACATTTTTGTTGGACCAGGGTGGTGAGAATAAAAGAAATAGTGTACCTTTGCCATAATCTACCAATGAAGCCCTGCCACATCTGGAATGCAGAGTCCACCTCTGAATCTCAAGACTCTATCTCCTGTTATTGCAAAGGCTACTAACTCCTCCTACTGAGCCTAGCCTCTGAACTGTACTAGGCTAGGGCCTTCATACTATCGCTCCTTTACCTCCTTAATTAGAGATGACACTGCAGTATTCTGAATCACAGCCCCACTATCATTTGAGTCCATCAATCAGATCCCTAAATTGGCTAACTGGTGCAGCTCTCGAGTCCATTCCCTCTTTTTTGGTCTCAAATACAATAGAATGCTTATGGATCTGCGACTAAGAGCATCGACTACAATGTAAACCCCCTCGGATGGTACAAGTTGTTTTATGCCATAGTCCGTTAGAAACTCAAACGAATGACGTCATCGGAAGTTCATCTTTTTCTGATTAAGGTATACTAGAGGCTCTTGTGATTAGTAAAGATGACTACATGTACGCCATATAAATAATTCCTCCATCTCTCCAGAGCATGAACAACTGCAGCTAATTCTAAATCATGGGTCGGGTAATTCTTTTTGGGCTCCCTCTACCTTCTTCGTGATAACTTGATACTCATATCGTGACATTTAGCAACGATTCCCAAGTTTATCAGCTTGCTACAGCCTAGGTGTGGTTCTGATCTCTTCCAGAGCTAGATGTTCATGTCTTTCCCTTACTTCTATAGGATGAAGTCCGGGGTTCATTCCCCATGTACCATAATAGCACGGATACTACTAGCCAAGTCTACTAACCTATATAGTTCTGACCCGCACTCGAGCCGGTTCCCATAATATAACTTCTCTTTCCTTTGAAATAACAAACTGGGGGGAGCCATATCCATTATTCTCCAGGTATTCCTTACCGCCATCAACACACTATGGTGGGGTTAGTGTATTTCTAACCTGACCTTTACTATTGTTGGGAGTCTATTGCTTATGGACCCTCACATTGTAATAACTATAATTTAATAAAAGATTATTTAGACATTATGCAATAAAATAAAAGAAAGATAAGAATTTGATGATGATGATGATGGCCACAGCCTAATTGAACTAAAGTCTTAAAATAAATAAATAAAATTAGAAATTTCTGATGGAAAAGCTATAGAACACAGCAGAAAAGAATGCAGGAAAGAAAAAAAATGCATAAGAGAAGAGAAGAAAGGAAGAGAAAATGGAAGAAAAGAGGATAGAAAAATAAGAATTTTCTATCCATAGCATCAAGGTACTGTTCCAAATATTTTTCTTAAGTTTATTATGCGATTATAAGAATGTTTTCACGGTAGAAACATGGGGAAATTTGGAATAATTGAGAAAGTTTAGCCCTAGGGTTCTTCAATCCAAATCATCAACGTTATCAAAATTCAATTTTGATTGATGTTCTGGAATTCACTCATTGAGGAAAATTTGTTGGTGGTCATAGCTCGGGAATTCTGCCCTGTTGATCATAGTTGACTTTTTCGGTCAAACCTTTGACCGCAAATTTGACTTTCGTTAAAAATTAAGAAAATCATCTACTAAAGTATTTTTGACCATTCTAAACCCATTTTTGTGTAGTTTAAGGTGATCCAGAGACCCAAGAGCATAGCTCTAAATTATTAAAAAGTTTGCTTGAGTTGTGAATTCGAGGTAAGTGAGACTTTAAGCTTTGAATGCTTGCTTTTCAAATCTGTTTTATAAATGTGTTTTGTCTGCCTAGTCCATGTGTTGGAACGAGCGTGTGCTTGGCAGAATTGGTGGTCTTCGAGAATAACCATGTATATCTTATATTTAAGCACACCAAAACTCTCTTTATTACAATTAATTCATGGAGTGATATGGTTGTGATCCATGAGGTTGGGGCATTGGGTATGTTCCTAGATATCACTGGGATTTGTGTATGGTTCTTAATAGTATTGGTCATTGTGTATTCCTCTTGACAATACTGAGCATCGTGTATGCTGTTGAGGAATCGTGGTGTGGAGCAATTTGAGTAGATGTCATTCATGATAAGCCCTCAGTGTAAATTGTGTTGAAATATATAGTATTTTGATATTTAATTGTGTGAATGTTGTTGAAGATTATATTATGATATAATTCCTGTGCTTGTGGTGAGTTGTATATATATATTTTTTAACACTTGTTTCAGGGGTATTTAAAGTGAAATGTCAGGGATCTTACTCCGTTATATTTGTATATAGCTTACTCCTTACTTGCATGTCTATCCAGATACCATTGTGGAGTGTGAGTCTAGTGGCTGACGAGTCCGTTCGCACAGATTCTGTTGTCCGTTCGCGCAGATTTTGTTGCTGAGGTGAGCCTTTGCATTGATTCGTGGAGGCTTTCATTTCAGCTCTATCTATTTTATAACCTATATTTTATTTCTTGGGGTTTGCATGCCCTACAGTTAAACTCATGTAACTCTATTAGATACTCCACGGTCTTTTTGTGTGATTTAGGCTAGACACTTAGTATTTGAGTGATTGATGAATTTTATAGATTTATTTTAGATTCGACTGAACCAGTATTTTCTATCTAATGATTAGTAAAGTGTTTAGACTTGCACATATTTGCTATCAGTGCTTATATAAAAGAGCAAGTGAAATGAGTAAATTGGTTCACCCGGGGGGTGATGTTAGCGAGTGTCAGTCACGTCTATAGGATGTTTTAGGATTTGATAAAGTTGGTATCAGAGAGGGGCTTTTAAGTCTCGGGTCATGGAGCAGTGTTTAGTAGAGTCTTGTTCATGGGCGTGTAGGCGTCCATACTTATGACCTCGAGGCTACCAAACATTTAGGATGTTTTCCTTTCTTTCATTCTTTATTTGTGCGTTGAATTGATTCAAGTCTAATCTTGAAATATTTATTTCGCAGTTGGCTAAGAAACATGCATCTTCATCTGTTAGTCGATCAAAGGCACCAGTTGGACGGGGTGTGGGGCATGGTACTATCGCAGTGGTAGTCGAGTTGGGGCCCATCAAACAAGGGATCAGATTAGGGCATAGGCCAATACTCAGCCTGAAGTTGTGAATGGGAGTCAGCCCTGAGTTGCTGCTCCAGATCGAATACAGGAACAGGTTGTTCAGGATGCTCCATCGATAGTGTCAGCCATTGTATAGTTTCCTTGCCTACAAATGTAGTGATGAGATTGTTAAATGTGTTAGAGGCATTGGTGCCTAATCATGGTGGACTTCTAGTTCCTCAAACTACTTCGCAAGCGCAAACACAAGTCCAGTTAAATGTTGCCGTTGCACATGCACCTTAGTTGACCCCTCAGTCGGTTGTTCATTAGTTACAACTACTGGGAAATACGAAGATCTTAAGAATTTCATGGATCTTAAGCCACCAGAGTTTGATGGAACACCAATTTCTATTGAGCCTCAAAAGTTCATTGATCGCTGTGAAAAGATATTGACTACATTGGGATTGAAAGAGATTCGTGGTGTGGAATTTACTACTTTCCTATTCTTAGGGTCGATAGAGACATGATGGACTTCAATTTCACAGAGGTAGACAAGCAGGGTTACCACTTATCACTTGGTTAGAGTTCTCCATAATGTTTAAGGACAGGTTCATTTCATTGAGCAAACAAGACGACATGAGACATCAGTTCAATAACCTGCGTTAGGGCTCCATGACAGTTACAGAGTATGAGGCTAAATTCACTGATTTATCCAGGTATGTTCCATTTTTAGTGGAAGACCCAAGGGAGAAGGTGAGATGTTTCGTAGATGGACTTGAACATCATTATCGTGGCCTTGTGATACGACATATGTGAGGTGGTACCTATTCAAATGTGGTTGACACTGCTCTCCATTTTAAGTCCTATTTAGAAATGGAAAGAGCTGAGAGAAAAAGAAAAAAGACGCTTAACATAGGAGGGTTCAATGGTGCTCCATCTGGGGGCAAGAGCGGTTTCCATCAGGGCCAATTCAGACCTACTCAGTCAGAGTCAGTGGTGCAGTCTTCCAAGAGTGGTTATATAACTACACAAGGTCAGTAGTAGATGTAGAGGAAGGGAAACAGTTCCTTTTAATCTGGACAACATTCGATATGTTATAATTGTGGTAGATTTCATAATGATCGTTGCTTTGGACCAGACAGTGCTTGTTTTACTTATGGTGAACAGGGGCACATTGCTAAATTTTGTCCTAAGATGAATTCTGGTACTAGTCAGGCTATGGCACTGTTATAGGGAATTGCTTCAAGTACACATACTCAGGCTCAGCCAGCTAGGGCTGCTTAGTAGGGTGCTCGTGGACAAGGTCGACAGGATGCACAGGTTGAGCAGGGAGCAGGTGGACCACCGAGATTCTTTGTTATGGATAGACAAGATATCGAGGCATCTAATGAAGTAGTCACAGGTATTATTATTGTCAAGTCTCATGGAGCATATGCTCTTATTGATCTTGGTTCTACGTATTCGTATATATCTCCATCTTTTGCTATATTCTTAGAATGAAGAGTTGAGTCTCTTATTGTGCCATATATGGTTATGACCCCAATAGGGGAGACTTGGCAGTGCATAAAGTTTACAGAGACTATGTAATATCTATTCAAGATAGGGACACCATAGTTGATCTACTAGAGTTACCGATGTCTAACTTTGATGTGATTATGGGTATGGATCGGTTGCCATCATGTTATGCTTTGGTTGATTGCTATGCCAATCTTATACATTTCAATTTTCCTGGAGAGCCACCTTTAGTGTGGAAGGCATGACTCCTATGACCCAATAAAAGATAATAACTTATGTAAAGGCACGTCGAATGATTAATCATGGGTGTTTGGGTTTTGTTGCTACTATTCATGATACTCGAGCGGAGGATGTTACTATTAACAGTGTTCCTATTGTTCAAGAATTTGTTGATGTATTTCCAGAAGAATTGCCCGGACTACCCCCAATAAGAGAAATTGAGTTCAGCCTTTATTTAGTCCCAGGGACTCATCCTATTTCTATTCCTCCAGATCGTATGGCTCCAGCTGAGTTGAGAGAACTGAAGGTTCAACTCCAGGAACTACTTGATAAGGGGTTCATCAGGCCTAGTGTATCGCCTTGGGGTGCACCTGTGTTATTTGTGAAAAAGAAAGATGGTATAATGAGAATGTGCATGACTACAGATAGTTAAATAAGGTGACGATCAATAATAAATATTCGTTGCCTTGTACGGATGATTTATTCGATCAGCTACAGAGTGCTACTCACTTTTCCAAAATTGAATTGAGATCGGGTTACCATCAGTTGAGAATCAAGACCCAAGATATCTCTAAGACCGCTTTTTGGACCAAATATGGGCACTTTGAATTTTTGGTGATATCCTTCGGGTTGAATAATGCACCTACAACATTTATGGACCTCATGAATAGGGTATTCAAGCCATGCTTAGACCATTTTGTCATTGTGTTCATTGATGACATTCTGGTCTACTCTTGGAATGAGGCAGAACATGAACAACACTTGAGACCTGTGCTACAAACACTTAGAGAATGAAAGCTTTATGCCAAGTTCTCAAAATGTGAGTTCTAGTTGGGCACAGTTTCCTTTTTTGTACACGTAGTGTTCACGGGATGAGAACCAAGTTGATCCAAGGAAGATTGAAGCGGTTCGAGATTGGCCTCGACCTAGTACTCCTACAGAGATACACGACTTCTTAGGGCTAGCTGGATATTATAGAAGATTTGCGAAGGGCTTCTCAATAGCCGCTCCATTGACGCTTTCAACTTAGAAAGGTGTAGTATTCCAGTGGTCTGATGGATGTGAAGAAAGCTTTCAGAAATTAAAGACTGCATTGACTACAGCTCCAATTTTGACCTTACCTACCGTAAATATGGTTTTACCATTTATTGTGATGCGTATCGAGTCGGATTGGGTTGTGACTTAATGCAGAATGGTAAAGTTGTGGCATATGCATCTTGGCAACTAAAAATTCATGAGAAGAATTATCTGACTCACGACTTGGAATTGGCCATAGTCGTATTTGCACTGAAGATCTGGAATCACTATCTTTATGGTGAGCCATGTGAAATTTATACTAATTATAAGAGTGTACAATACATATTCAAGCAAAAAGATCTGAATCAGAGACAATGACAGTGGTTAGAGTTACTTATAGATTATGATCTTACCATTTTTTATCACCATGGGAAAGAGAATGTGGTGGCAGACGCCTTGAGTAGAAATTCTATGGGTGGTCTGGCCGATTCACTATTGAAAAGCGATCTAAGGTTATGGATATTCAGGAATTGGCCAATCGGGTGGTTTGAATCGATCATACAGTGCTGGGCAGGTTACTGGCAGGTATGGTGGTACAATTGTCCTTAACTGGACAAGTCAAAACTTGTCAATATGAAGATCCTTATCTTGCAAGACTACAAGATCGAGTGCGGAATGGGGGCGCTAAGTCATTCACTATTGATGGTGAAGGTGTGCTTCATCGACATGGTAGGCTGTGTATTCCCAATGTGAATGATGTGAAACAACTAATTCTTGAATAGGCTCATAGCTCCCGATACTCTATTCACCGAGGTGCTAAAAAAATGTATCAGGACTTGTGTGGATTGTAATATGAAATTGAGAACAGTTTTGCAAAGAAATAGCCCACTTGTTTCTCGAGAAGAGATGGAAAACATTCTCAATATCATTTGATTGAATAGTGGTGGAAGGGTATGAAGGCTGATATTTTGAAGTATGTGACTAGTTACTTAAATTGTCAACAAGTCAAGTATGAACATTAAAAAGCAGGGGGAGTAATGCAAAACTTGATTATCTCAGAGTGGAAGTGGGAGAGGATTACTATGGATTTTGTTGTCGGGTTGCCAAGTACTTTCAAGAAACACGTGTCAGTTTAGGTGATTGTGGACAGACTCACAAAGTCAGCACATTTCATACCAGTTCGGGTTACTCATACTGCAAAGTAGTTAGTAAATATTTACCTTTATGAGATAGTTCGGCTTCATGGTGTGCCTATTTCAATAACATCTGATCGAGGTGCATATTTCACTGCTGAGTTTTGGAAGTCTTTTCAAAAGTCATTAGGTTCTCAAGTGGAGTTGAGTACAGCTTTTCATTCGCAAACTGACGGACAGTCTGAACGGGTTATTCAGATCTTGGAGGACATGCTTAGGGCTTGTGCGATCGATTTTGGTGGCCATTGGGATGATCAGTTTCCTTTGGCAAAGTTTTCTTATAATAACTGCTACCAATTGAGTATACAGATGGCGCCATTTGAGGCTCTATATGCTTGCAAGTGTCGTTCGCCAGTTGGATGGTTTGAACCTAGCGAAGTACAATTACTAGGTCTAGATTTAGTTCAGCAAGCTTTGGAGAAAGTTGCATTGATACGAGAACGACTTAAGACAACACAAAGTAGACAAAATTCCTATGCAGATAAGAAAGTCCTTGATATAGAGTTCGTGAATGGTGAGAAAGCCTTTCTAAAAGTTTCCCCTATGAAAGGAGTTATGAGATTTGGCCTGAAAGGTAAGTTAAGTCCTATATACATTGTTCCTTATGAGATTTTGGATTGGATTGGATTGGTGGCGTATAGACTTGCCTTGCATCCAAGATTGTCCGTTGTTCATCCTGTGTTCCACATGTCCATGCTTCAATGATATGTACATGATGATAGTCATAAGATCCAGCTGGAGGATGTGGAAACTTGATGAGAATTTGACTTATGAGTAAGGTCCGATATCTATTGGCAAGTACGACCATTGAGGTCCAAGAAGGTGGCTTCCGTCAAAATGTTATGGCGCAACCATCCAACCGAGGAGGCTACTTGGGAGTTCGAAGCGGATATGCGAGATAGATATTCTCACTGATTTGACACTATAGGTATGATTCTAAACCCGTTCGAGGACTAACATTATTTTTAGAAAGGGAGAATGTAATAACTCTAATTTAATAAAGGGTTATTTAGTAATTATGCAATAAAAGAAAAAAAAAAGATAAGAATTTATGATGATGATGATGATGATAATAAGGGCCAAAGCCCAATTGAATTAAAGACTTAAAATAAATAAATAAATTAGAAATTTCTACTGGAAAAGCTACAAAATGCAGCAGAAAAGAACGCAGGAAAGAAAAAGCGTAGAAGAGAAGAGAAGAAAGGAAGAGAAAAGGGAAGAAAAGAGGAGAGAAAATAAGGATTTTCGATCCAAAGAATCGAGGTACTGATCCAAATCTTTTTCTTAAGTTTATTATGCGACTATAAGAAAGTTTTCAGGATAGAAACATGGGGTAATTTTGAATAATTGAGAAAGTTTAGCCCTAGGGTTCTTCAATCCAAATCATCAATTTGAAAGAGCTAACATTATCAAAATTCGATTTTGATTAATATTTTTGAATCCTTTCGTTGAGGAAAATATGTTGGTAGTCATAGTTCGGGAATTCTATCTCATTGACTAGAGTTGACTTTTTTGATCAAACCTTTGACCGCAAATTTGACTTTCATTAAAAATTAAGAAAACGTCTACTGAAAAGTGTCTTTAACCATTCTAAACCTATTTTTTCGTAGTTTGAGGTGATTCGCAGACCCGAGAGCATAGATCTGAATTATTAAATGTGTGCTTGAGCTGAATTCGAGGTAAGTGAGACTTTAAGCTTTGAATGCTTTCTTTTAAATCTAATTTATAAATGTGTTTTGTCCGCCTGGTCCATGTGTTGGGATGAACATGTGCTTGGCAGAATCGGTGGTCTTTGAGGCCATCCGTGTATATCTTATATTTAAGCACACCAAAACTCTCTGTATTACAATTAATTCGTGGAGTGATACGGCTGTGAGCCATGAGGTTGGGGCATTAGGTATGTTCCTAGATATCACTAGGCATTGTGTATGCTTCTTGACAGTATTGGGCATTGTGTATGCCTCTTGACAATACTGAGCATTGTGCATGCTGTTGTGGAATCATAGTGTGGAGTAATTTGCGTAGATGTCATTCATGATAAGCCCTCATTGTAAATTGTGTTGAAATATATAGTATTCTAGATAGTTAATTGTGTGAATCTTGTTGAAGATTATATATTATGATATAATTCATGTGCTTGTGGTGAGTTATATATTTTTTTTTAACACTTTTTCCAGGGGTATTTAAAGTGGAAAGTCAGGGATATTTATATATAGCTCACTCCTTACTTGCATGTCTATCCACATACCATTGTGGAGCATGAGACTAGTGGCTGACGAGTCCATTCGCTTAGATTTTGTTGCTGAGGCGAGCCTTCGCATTGATCCGTAGAGGCTGTCATTTCATCTCTATCTATTTTATCGCCTATATTTTCTTTATTGGGGTTTGCATGCCCTATAGTTAGACTCATGTAACTTTATTAGATGCTCTATGGTCTTTTTGTGGGATTTGGGCTAGACACTTAGTATTTAAGTGATTGATGAATTTTATAGATTGCTTTTGGATTCCATTGAACCACTATTTTCTATCTAACAATTAGTAAAGTGTTGGACTTGCACGTATTTTCTCTAGTGCTTATATAAAAGAGCAAGTGAAATGGGTAAATTGGTTCGCCGGGGGGTGATGTTCGCGGGTGCCAGTTACATCTATGGGATGTTTTGGGATGTGACACACATGTACTTGGCTGCTCCTAGCAGCCTTACATGCTATCCTGACTTTACTGTAGTAAAGGCTTGGGTAGCCTATTTAAGTACTATGGTCCTTGACCACTTTTATAACACTCCCAGAAATCAATAGGTCTATCCCTCCTTTGCTATTTACTCTAGATAACATACCGTCAATAGTCACGCTCTCTTCTATACTGAGAAAAGGCTAGGAGGCGGGAAATGAACATACCATTCTGTAGTAGGGCTAAGGTATGAAACTTGACAAACTCTAAAGGGTTGGATGTAAGAATCTCACAATTTCACAACCTTTCAAACCTTTCAGGTAATCCAACATTAGTTACTGCCCTTGTCCAATACTGGGTAGCTATAAGTAAGACAACATATATACTACACTACTGACATCCTGATCAGAGGATATAGGAAGAACTAGGAGTGGTATTGGCATATCTGTTACCCTATGAGGTTCCTGGTGCCTTGGAGAATGACAGGGAGATTGAGAAGATGTCTCCTCTTTCGCCCTTAGGTTGGGTTGTCCCCAACTGTGGCACCTACAAGTACCCTCTCCTGCTACTATATCTAACTCACGGCTGGCTGTAGTCTGTCTCATATCAAACATCACTCTAGACAGACATAACAATATAAGCTTAGGGACCCAACCTTATGCAACTTAGCTCTATAGCACGATCTTGAGAAAAAGGAGGGGTAACCATACTATAATGCCTCGTAGCTTCCTGCTTATAAAATGTCATGCACAACATATTTATAAATAAGACTCGACTAGGCATACTTAAAGACTCCCTAGGATATGATGTTTCTCTGATACCAAGTTTCTCATGCCCCACCTTAGGAGCCGTAACTAGCACCTGATGCCATACTGGACTCGGAGCCGACCTAGCTAGACACGTACACCTCTGGTGCAAGCCAGCAACATATAACCAAGAAAACAATTAGCTATATCTTGGCACAAAACATAGCCTTAGGCCGACAAAGACACAATATAAACCTGCTCAAAAATAGCTAATCCCAACAGTTGCTATGATATATCATCCTAAGCGTAACGACAAGACCACCATGCTACTAACAGATAACACATCTAGGCCCCACACGGCCACAATGCATAACTAACTATGAATTGTGGTCCGCAAGCCTCTAAGAGTGAGATAGTGGTTGGGACAGGGCCCTGGCTACCCAAAAACTATACATCAAAAGACAGGCAAACCTCTAATATCTAGCAACGCCGAAGGAAAGGAGCTGCTAATATGTCGACTCTAAACAGCTACTAAGGAGGTCTTGAAACCTGTCTGTTGAACCTGCAGGAGAGTATTCAATGCCCCACACGTGGACTCAGTACAATATTTACCAAATATGTAAGACAAAAATGAAAACTGAATAAAACCTGATAAGGAACCAAAAGTAATCAATAATAAAGGCCAGAAGTAAACATGAATGATTTCACAATCATAACTGTATCTAGCAATAAAATACACAAACAAGAATCAAACCTGTCCCCCATAAGACTGGAAGGTACAAGAAACATAGAAGTAACCTACCTAGGCCCCCATAATCCCTGCAAGTGCAAGCAATCTATATACTCCTCCTACCCATATCACTGCAGACTCGTAGGCAAACTATAACTAAGGTACAACCAATTTCTGGAATTGTGATTGAGCCTTCTAGTCTCCTGCGACTGTGTCTGAGCCATCTGGGCTCCTGTAACTGTATATGAGCCTTCTGGGCTCCTATAACTGCATCCTGAGCACACAAGGCTCTACTGAGGGTCAGTGATGCCAACTCAGGCATAGGGGAAGCTGATAAGGGCACCCGACTTTAAATGGCTTTGCACGCCTCAGTATAGTCACTCGCGACCTCATATTGATGTGTGAGCATAATATAGCTCCATAGGCACTTTATTATTATATCTCACTCCTTGAGCAGCCTGTATAACATCTGCCAGGCCTAACTTATGTTCTACATGTTGCTCAATAAGCGTACATAGCTCCTCAAGCCTACACAACTGCTACTCTCCCGTAAAACATTGTATGTAGCCACCAACACATTCCATGTGCCCACAACTGACCAGATGGTTGTGGCAGCAGTTATAAAATCAGTCGTCTTAGAAAGTAAGAGGTGAGGTCTGGGGTGACCTAGACGATAATCTGAAGGTCATACTAGTTTAATGGTAGTTCATAAGCAAACAGCAAGGTCGTAGGTGACCATCCATATGGTTCCCTTACCTAAAACGACTATAGGGCTGCTACTAACTGGATATGATTCTAAGCAATCAGCCACAATATCCTATAGGTAGCTACTATAATTCATAACTTGAAGGCAATGACGTGATGCTAAAATTCTATTCCCCTAGGTGTCAACCTGGTCTGTCCAGATAGCATATAGCTCCTGTGAGCAATTTGTAGCCCCGTAGGTAGGTATATCTGGACTTTAGCCCTTCTAGGCAACATGTACGTGGGCATCTATACGAGTAGCCAAAGGCGTTAGCCCCAGGTATAACCTCTGATATGGTCCCTACTTAGGGTATCACACAGTCTATCAGACTTCTAATAACTAGGGTGGTTTCCTGAGAGACCTATACAACCAGCGGTAAGTCGACTGAAACTATACGGTCGCGAACAGTAGGCCGATCACCTAGCAGGCTATCACTCAGTTCATTAGGACAACTTGGGGCCACTGACTCGCAGGTAGGACTGTATTATCAAGATTCTAGCCCTATGGGCATCAAAGTGTCAAATAAAAAGTTATATCACGTAGCTATGCCCTATGCTACCCAACCTTAACAACGTATGCTCAATATCTAACTACAAGCTTCTAAGGCCTTGGTACGATGACAAGACATTAGTAATCCTTCTAGACGGTAAATAAGTGAACGGGGAAATCTCTATGATGCTCCTAGTGATTGTCAAACTGAATATACTCTTTCTTGAAAAGGAATACTATGTTACAACCTCAATGCGTCCCATAAAAGCAACCACTAACATATATAATCATAAGCTACTACAGAGGTACATGTCGTATCAACTATACAATGAGAATACTTGCCCGGAAGAAATTAGCCTTAACATACCTTAGTAGCCGAATTCTGCTTAATCAATCTTCTTTGATCAAGAACTCGTAATCCCTCCCTATTCTAGGTTTTATGTCAAGGGAATAGGGCCTTTGTAGTTCAAGAATTAGGCCAGCAGCATAACCCACAAAACATAACAACAAGTGTCAAACCGAATCCAATTCAGCAAAACCTTATGAATTCTTATAAATTAGAAAGGTAGAAATACTTACTTAACACTTGTAGACACGTTAGAATTAAATAGGAATGATTTCTACGGCTTATACTCTGTAGGGCTCCATCAATCCCAGCAAATTTTAATGATTCAACTTTGTAAATAGGTTCTTCACAGGCCCAGGAATCATTACCCCATACGAATTTGCAATCAACCGTGATTTGATAGCGTAATTTGATTTAAATTTGAAGAAAACCTTGTGATAGTAGTCGCTCAAGTCATAACTTTCAATTAGGAAATATTTAAAATGAAACCTCAACTCTCAACTGAAAGTATATACAATGAGAGGCGGTGCCAGGGGGGGCGCGGCACGCCCCCCATCGCGTTGAGGTAGCGGTGCGACGCGCCGCCCCTTGTGCTAACCTGCCTATGCACCGCGCCGCTCCACGCATTGCGTTGCCTGAGCACCATGCCTCTCCATGCGCTAGAGCGCGTAGGGCTCCCTACTATCCCTCGACATCCGAGGCCAATTCTTTTCAGGAAACTTTAATTCCTTACTATTTCACTTCCAGGCAAGATAAGAATAGAAATTTAGCCTGAGGAATTTACATTCTCACTAAGATTGTCGTCACTCACTCATAGGGCGTTTCAACAAAAAAGAGAAAGTAAACGTGATTAAGATAGGCCCATACAAAAGCCCAGATGGAGTTGATCACCAAGCACTTGACCGCCATGAACACACAAAAATAACAGGCAGTGAACATGCAAAGAGATAAGTCTAGGTACAATGAACTACGCTGACCTTGAATAAGAAGACGATGCAGTTAACTATCACATGGAGGGTTTCCATAGATGTACCAAAGTGCCTGCTCAAGGCACCTGGAGGCACAACCACAGGAATCAAGGTCGGAACTATCAAAACTATAAAGGACAAGGATATCAGGATCGAAATTAAGGAAATTGGAGAACTAGGGGACCACCAGCAACTGAGTCTAGAGATGCAAAAATTAAAGCCATTCTCAGCCAAGTCCTAACTAAGTTGGAATCCACAGAGTCGAGTGTCAACAAAATGTGTGATGATCTGTCTAGTTTGGGTAAGTTAGTCAAATCACATCCATCCTCAATCAAATAGGTAGAGCAGCAAATGGGAATGTTATCAAGGAAAAAACTTGAAAGTGACTAATGCATAGTGGTGGCAACAATAAGTGGAAAGACCACCATTGAGATACAGGTAGTTGGAAATGGATCCACGATAATAGAGAGCAACCCAAGGCTAAATGAATCGATGGAGCAGCAAAAAGTTCCACTAGATCAGCGGAGTAGTGAGCGGCGCGATGAGCCACGCGACGCCCCAAGGGGGCAGCACATTGAGCAGCGCACTGCACCAGCCAGTTGGCACAGTGAGGTCCACGAGGTGCAGAAAATACCCCGCCAGGGGGTGAACTCTATGGATGAAGGAGAAAACAGTGAAAATGCTAATGAAAAAATTTGCATATACAAAAATATTTACCACCCCTTCCTCCTTTACCCCAACATCTAAAGACAAAAGAAGAAGATGAGAAATTTCATAAGTTCATCTCTATGTTAAAGAAGTTATCAATCAATATTCCGTTCCTAGAAGCACTGGAGCAGATGCCAGGATACGCAAAGTTCATGAAGGAGTTAGTCACAAATAGAAGAACAATAAGCTTTGAACTTGAGGATAAAATTCATCATTGCAGCGCTATCGCATCATACGCTTTAGTGCAAAAGAAGAAGGGTCTTGAAGCTGTCAAGCCCCGAGCCTACACCTTGGACGTAACACGGTACTTGAAGCCACAAGCGGCCCCAAGTCAACCCTTGGTCTATTATTCACTAGTATTCTGAGTAAATATGCACAGTAGAACTTGAAACAATATCATAGAGCATTTATGAAAGACAAGTCAGAAAACATAAAGTTCAAAACATTTGAATAATACTGATAAATCTGAAATCATGTCTGTCTGAAAGCCATCTAACTGAGAAGTTTCTGGGACAACCCCTAGCTAACTCTAAGTCTAACTGAAACTAACAAATAACTGAAGCAAAGAAATAATGCCCTCGGATAAGGAGGACTCACACTTCAACTACTGAGATGGAGAATCTGAATTGCAGCGTCAAGCGGTGCTGAGTCTAAGAACCTGCAGCTGTATCATGAAATGATACAGCATAAAAGTAAGCATCAGTACTTTGAATGTACTCAGTATGTGAGAGGAATATACTGATAGATGTAAATGACTGAACTGGAAATACATTCAATGGCCAACTAATTATCTGAATTCAAATAATCTAATGTATCTGAGATGGTCAAAATGACCCTGTCTAGTGGTCAAAGACATGCCCTAAATCTGTAATACTAAATCTGAAATACTGCACTGAACTAAACCGAATTGATAGATCTGAAACTGGACTAAGATTCTTATTTTGAAGCTGGACTGGACTGACTAGTGGGAGAGTCTGTAACCGACATATAACCACGTGAGCTAGACGTGGAGTCTGATGTAGACACCCCAACGATAGGACCCAATATACCTTGTCAAGGTATAAAGGCATGAACTGGGTGATCCCAAAAGTCTGGGGCCAAATCAGGCCAATAATCTATATCTGTAATCCTACGTTGGCAATGTAGTTCTGAGAACCTAGGTGCACTGGAACCCCAGTCCGCTCGGTGCTAAGTCCTACTCCCACTGGAACACCTAAACTGAACTACTAGGCTGATAGCTCAAAACTGGGGTCCAAGACTAGTCAGGGACATATAACTGAAAGTAACCTGAGAGTCTTATCAGACAAAATTCTGAAACTGGGTTCTAGACTGTCAGAGCTGCTTATATGAAAGCGTCGTAACCCTCTAAGAACAAACTGTAAACTGAACTGGGGTCCTGGGGCAAGTCAAAGCTATATATCATAGCAACTGTTGGGATTAGCTATTTTTGAGCAGGTTTATATTGTGGCTTTGTCGGCCTAAGGCTATGTTTTGTGCCAAGATATAGCTAATTGTTTTCTTGGTTATATGTTGCTGGCTTGCACCAGAGGTGTACGTGTCTAGCTAGGTCGGCTCCGAGTCCAGTATGGCATCAGGTGCTAGTTACGGCTCCTAAGGTGGGGCATGAGAAACTTGGTATCAGAGAAACATCGTATCCTAGGGAGTCTTTAAGTATGCCTAGTCGAGTCTTATTTATAAATATGTTGTGCATGACATTTTATAAGCAGGAAGCTATGAGGCATTATAGTATGGTTACCCCTCCTTTTTCTCAAGATCGTGCTATAGAGCTAAGTTGCATAAGGTTGGGTCCCTAAGATTATATTGTTATGTCTGTCTTGAGTAGAAATTCTATGGGTGGTCTGGCCGATTCACTATTGAAAAGCGATCTACGGTTATGGATATTCAGGAATTGGCCAATCGGGGGGTTCGAATTGATCATACAGTGCTGGGCAGGTTACTGGCAGGTATGGTGGTACAATTGTCCTTAACTGGACAAGTCAAAACTTGTCAATATGAAGATCCTTATCTTGCAAGACTACAAGATCAAGTGCGGAATGGGGGCGCTAAGTCATTCACTATTGATGGTGAAGGTGTGCTTCATCGACATGGTAGGCTGTGTATTCCCAATGTGAATGATGTGAAACAACTAATTCTTGAATAGGCTCGTAGCTCCCGATACTCTATTCACCCAGGTGCTAAAAAAATGTATCAGGACTTGTGTGGATTGTAATATGAAATTGAGCACAGTTTTGCAAAGAAATAGCCCACTTGTTTCTCGAGAAGAGATGGAAAACATTCTCAATATCATTTGATTGAATAGTGGTGGAAGGGTATGAAGGCTGATATTTTGAAGTATGTGACTAGTTACTTAAATTGTCAACAAGTCAAGTATGAACATTAAAAAGCTGGGGGAGTAATGCAAAACTTGATTATCCCAGAGTGGAAGTGGGAGAGGATTACAATGGATTTTGTTGTCGGGATGCCAAGTACTTTCAAGAAACACGTGTCAGTTTAGGTGATTGTGGACAGACTCACAAAGTCAGCACATTTCATACCAGTTCGGGTTACTCATACTGCAAAGTAGTTAGTAAATATTTACCTTTATGAGATAGTTCGGCTTCATGGTGTGCCTATTTCAATAACATCTGATCGAGGTGCATATTTCACTGCTGAGTTTTGGAAGTCTTTTCAAAAGTCATTAGGTTCTCAAGTGGAGTTGAGTACAGCTTTTCATTCGCAAAATGACGGACAGTCTGAACGGGTTATTCAGATCTTGGAGGACATGCTTAGGGCTTGTGCGATCGATTTTGGTGGCCATTGGGACGATCAGTTTCCTTTGGCAAAGTTTTCTTGTAATAACTGCTACCAATTGAGTATACAGATGGCGCCATTTGAGGCTCTATATGCTTGCAAGTGTCGTTCGCCAGTTGGATGGTTTGAACCTAGCGAAGTACAATTACTAGGTCTAGATTTAGTTCAGCAAGCTTTGGAGAAAGTTGCATTGATACGAGAACGACTTAAGACAACACAAAGTAGACAAAATTCCTATGCAGATAAGAAAGTCCTTGATATAGAATTCGTGAATGGTGAGAAAGCCTTTCTAAAAGTTTCCCCTATGAAAGGAGTTATGAGATTTGGCCAGAAAGGTAAGTTAAGTCCTATATACATTGTTCCTTATGAGATTTTGGATTGGATTGGATTGGTGGCGTATAGACTTGCCTTGCATCCAAGATTGTCCGTTGTTCATCCTGTGTTCCACGTGTCCATGCTTCAATGATATGTACATGATGATAGTCATAAGATCCAGCTGGAGGATGTGGAAACTTGATGAGAATTTGACTTATGAGTAAGGTCCGATATCTATTACTGATAGGCAAGTACGACCATTGAGGTCCAAGAAGGTGGCTTCCGTCAAAATGTTATGGCACAACCATCCAACCGAGGAGGCTACTTGGGAGTTCGAAGCGGATATGCGAGATAGATATTCTCACTGATTAGACACTATAGGTATGATTCTAAACCCATTCGAGGACTAACATTATTTTTAGAAAGGGAGAATGTAATAACTCTAATTTAATAAAGGGTTATTTAGCCTAGTGAACAACCAACTGAAGTTTGATTCTAATTCTGATATCCAGGAGGTACTACTGACACCTCGAGAATTTCTATAGTCAAACTGATTAGTTGACAGTTTCTGCATAGTTCTGGAGGGATTTTACATTCTAACTAAACTGAACTATTAAGCAGCGAATAGAGAATTCGACTCATTCCAACAACACGGGAATTTCGTAATATAGCAACGACTCAAGAATTCAAGAAAACTAATTTATCAAGTCTAATATTTTTCTTATCTATGGAATATCTGCTCATTACATATATAATAAGAGTTTCAAGAAAAATTCAGCCCAAACATGCTTAATTCACTAGAGGGAGATTTTCAAGCAAAATCATCTTTATGCAAAAATTCAGGGCTTCCATTCACTCTTGCAAGAATCTCGATAATTTAAATAAGAACTTATGGAATTCATATCAATAATAAACGAGAATATCATTATATGAGAGACTGATGATTAATAACATGTAATTTTTCCATATTAAAAAAGCTCAGGGCTAAAACTAATAGAGAAGTTATGGAAGAATTCTGGGGGATACAAGGGAAGAATAATTTCCCTTGTTGAATACGCACATACCTAACGAAGATACCTGGATAAATCGCTTGAGAATCAAAGAGGAAAGATCTGCCCTAGCTCTTTCTCTGAAATACTCTGAGAGAGAACTCTACGTTCTGTTTATAGAGGGTTTGAGTGGGGAACGAGGAAAAGAGCCTGCTACCCCACTAAAACATCTGAAATAAAGGCTAAATGATGTAGTTTAAAGCTTGGGAGGGTAGGAAATTACTAAATAGCCCTTAGGAAATCGCTAGGAAAAACTGCCAGGTGACCCTAACGGGTTGTGGTGACTAACCACGACTCGTTGTCACGCCCATCAGGTACACTAGCTAAAAATTAACTGGGGCTGGTAACGGGGGACATAACGAGTCATTATTGGGGACCACGACTTGTTGCCCCCATTCGTCAAGTACACTGCCAACTTCTCAAGTTTCTGGATTTCGGCTTGACAACGAGTGACTCAACAAGTCGTGGGACCTGACCACGACTCGTGAGGTCGCCCGTTGGGAACGCTGACTTTTTCTTAGGCATCCTTCTCACAGTTGACTTAATGAGTCATTGGGTCCCTTAACGACTCATTAGTGAGTCGTTCTGCAACATTTCTACAATTTTTTCAAATTTTTTGATTTGAGTCCCTGAGATTAATTTTGAGCTTCCGGGGTGTTATAATATCTCCCCCTTGGAAGCATTCATCCTAGAATGTTAGAAAACTCATAGGAACTAGAAAAATAGCAATCAAAATCTCCCAATACTGCTCATTTAAGTTCAAAACTACCGAAATGACTACCTCCATTTCAAAACGTAACTGAACTGAATTTGTTTTTCATATATACACCCAAAGTCAAAAAGAAAACTTATACACATGAACTGAATTCAACAACTAGTTCAGGTCTTAAAGAAAAATTCATATTTCAAGCTACAACAGAGTGTGTAGAGAACAAGTGCGGGTATTTGTCCATCATGTCTACCTCGGCCTCCCACGTAGCTCCTTCCACCTGTTGATTTCTCCATAGGACCTTGACTGAAGCTATTTCCTTATTCCTCAATTTACGAACCTGACGATCAAGGATCTGGACTAATACCTCCTCTTATGTGAGACTGTCCTTGATTCTCACACTGTCCAATGACACCATAGAGGTTGGATCTCCAATGCACTTCTTTAAAAGTGACACATGGAAAACTGGATGTACAACTGCTAATTCTGAAGGTGACTCTAGTTCATAGGCCACCATGCCGACATGCCTCAAAATTCTATAAGGTCCCACATATCTCGGATTGAGCTTTCCTTTCTTCCCAAACCTAATCACCCCTTTCATGGGCGAAATTTTTAGGTATACCCAGTCATCAACTACAAACTCCAATTCTCTTCTCCGCACATCGGCATAAGATTTCTAACGGCTTTAAGCTATTTTCAACCTTTCTCGGATGAGTTGAACTTTCTACATTGCCTCATGTACTGAGTCTGGCCCTATCAGGGTAGCTTCACCAACCTCAAACCACCCTATAGGAGATCTACATCTCCTACCATACAATGCTTCAAATAGGGCCATCTGGATATTGGAATGGTAGCTGTTATTGTACGCAAACTCGATAAGAGGCAGATGGTCATCCCAATTACCCTTAAAATCAATCGCGCACGCTCTTAGCATATCTTCCAGGGTCTGAATAGTCCACTCAGCTTGCCCATCGATCTACAGATGAAAAGAAGTGTTGAGTTTGACCCGAGTTCCTAGTCCCTTCTGAATGGACTTCCAAAGGTGTGAGGTGAATTATGTTCCCCTATCTAAAATGATTGCCAAGGGCACCTCATGGCGTGTGACTAACTCTTGGATGTAAAGTTTAGTGTAGTCCTCAGTTGAGTCTGTGGTTTTGATTGGGAGGAAGTGAGCTGACTTAGTCATTTGATCAACTACCACCCAGATTGAGTCATGCTGTCGTCAAGTTTGGGGTAGACCTATAATGAAGTCTATATTCACTTATTCCCACTTCCATATGCGTATAATGATATCTTGAGTCATTCCTTCGGGTCTTTGGTGTTCTACCTTGACTTGCTGAGAATTCGGGCACCGTGCTACAACTTTGGCAATGTCACACCCCGCCTTGGGAGGCATGACTGGCACCTGCTGCCCTACTAGGACCTGGACTGCTGGACTACTGAGCCTAAGCACTTCTGGCACTAGGCTGGCTCTAATTCTAGATTTATGAAAACAACGGGCTATATAATGGCTGTAAATATAGCCTCCGGCTGACTAGACCTATAGCCACATGTAGGAATATAACAGCTACCTAGAACAACTGAACATAAGGGAACCTATGCGGGCCGACAAGGCCACCATATTGACTAGTTATCACTGAAAAGTAGAATCAAGCGCTAAACTGATGTGTGACCGACAAGGTCACCAACTGACAACAGAACAAGGCCCCATACGACAATCACATGCAAACTAAAAACATACACACGGCCCCGCACTACCAATACAACTAACCACAGGGAATATAAAATCTGCAAGCCTCTAAGAATAATAAGATGGTCAGGACAGGGCCCCAACCTACCCATATTGTACAAACAAAAAGTGAAGTAAACCTTTAGCTATCAAGCTCCGAATGATAGGAGCTGAAGACTCTGTACGCTGGCTATAACTACGAGGGATTTGCTCCTCGTCTATGAGTACCTATAGGCAAGTAATGCAGCACCCCAAAATAGGCATTAGTACAATTGGTACAGAGTATGCAAAGTAATAACTGAAAATAACTGAAAGCAAACAATAATACTGATAGATACTGAAGTAGTAGGAGACGGTTGAGACTGACTGAAAAGAGCGTAACTTTACCGAAGAGAGTAAGAGCCATACCTGATAACATGGTGGTCTACTTTATATCTATTAATAACTAACACAACATAGCATACAAGAACCTTATCAGCCCCCATAAGCTGTAAGGGACCAACCAGAACACAATCTATATACCCCTACCCAAGTCATACCATCCACCTAGTAACTATGAGCATCCAGCCAGCCCACCTAGGTATGCAACTTGGGCTTGCTGGGCCCCTGACTATAGCTGTATTTGAGTCCATAGGACTCCTGAAATCTGAAATCTGAAATCTGTAATCTAAAAACTGTAATCTGCACCCCGGGAGCAAGCGCTCAACAGGGGGTGTGGTATAGTGCTGATCAGCCTGCTATGGGGAATCTGCATCCCATCTTCGTCCACTGGCAGACGGCATGCCACTCCGTAGAGCGACGTATCCTCACCCTCTGGCGGGCGAGTCGACACAGCTATTAACCCTGGGGCGGTCAAGGAAGCTCTAAGGGTGCCTAACATAGAACAATCATGTCTCCAAAGATAGCAATAACCGCATGTAATATATATATATATACTGAATCTAATAGTAATATTTATATTCTGGTATTCTGTTCTGAATTTCATACTGAAATATACTGAATATGATACTGAAATATGCTGAATCTGATACTGAAATATACTGAATATAAAATAATATTTCTGGAATATTCTGCTGGGAATTATACTATTTTAATGAGTTTCATGCTGAACAATGTATAATAATTCTAATATTCTTACTGAACTCATACAGAATATAATATACGGCTTCTGAAATATTCTACTGGAATTTGAACTATTTTGCTATATTGGAATTATTATCTTGCCGAAAGAAACTGGCTTTACGTACCTCGACTGTCGGTTTACCGATTAACTGGCGAGGTTCGGCTCGTATTCAGCTATTCTTCCCAACCGTAATCATATTCATGCAAGAATAGAACTAACTTTATTATTATACTGGAAGAAAACAATATTTTAAATCTATATACTCACTATCTTTCAACTTATCAAAGTACGATCAAAAACTCGTAATTTGTCGGAGGTCTAGAAGGGAGAAATACTCACTTTAGGCCTGGGAGTGTATTAACACTAGTTTTGAGCAATTCCAATCACTTTGACTCGGCGGGATGATGCTTCACCTGGCGAATTTCATGAAACTAACTCCGTAGAAATGCTCCCTGTAGCTTTATACTTCGGTACCCAAAGTTAATTTGACTTTGGACCACGTTTGACAGCGTAATCGAATTGAATATTATATAAACCCTTCGCTCCTCCTCTGTTTCTGGTCGTTCACCTTGGAAATAATATGAAAGCTGAGTTGAAAATGAAGTGAGAGGCCTTTATATACTTGGAGCCTTTAAGTCGCATTTGTCGAATGTGATTTATAAGTCGCATTTGTCGAATGCGATTTATAAGTCGCATTTGCCTTGCGACGCTCCGTTCTCTCCCCGGGCCCTTTTCTCGCACGTATGACATTCCAAAACTCTTAACCAACATGCAAATAGGCCAACTAAATTTCAAGAACTTACGGGGTGTAACATCCTTCCCCCTTTAAGAATATTCGTCCTCGAATGTTAACTTTCGTTTACAAAAATTTTAACTTGCTCTACCTTTTCTAGAAAAATTTCGGCAGAGTTTCCCCTATAAAATAGACTATCTCAAAAATCCTGAAACGCAGAAAAGTCCAATATAGGTACTCCATATAATACTATAGTATCCATTACATAATAAACTGAAGTCAACATCTCACTCATACACATGAATATAAAGTAACTCATAAAACAGCAATATCAACATACCTCTGACTAAACTGAGGGTATCTGGCTTTCATATCTTCTTCTACTTCCCAAGTCATTTTCTCTCGGTTCCTTTTACGCCATAATACTTTGACAGAAACAACATCTTTAGTTCTTAATCTGCAGATCTGTCGGCCTAGTATGGCTACTAGAACTTCTTCATAGGCCAAATCCTCTGTAACCTGAACATCTTGGACTGGGACAATTCTAGAGGGATCTCCTATGCACTTTCTCAGCATTGATACATGGAAAACTGGGTGAACAAATTCTAACTATGGAGGTAAGTCTAACTCATATGCCACTTGGCCTATTCTTTGGCGAATCTGATAAGGCCCAACAAACCTCGGGCTGAGCTTGCCTTTCTTGCCAAATCTCATTACACCCTTCATCGGCGAAACTTTCAGAAACACCCAATCACCCGCATTAAATCCCAAGTTTCTGCGCCACACGTTAGCATAAGATATCTGGCGGCTCTGAGCAGTCAGTAAACGTTCTCTGATAAGCTTTATTTTTTCCTCTGAATGATGAATGATTTTTGGCACAATCAATGTTGATTCTCCTACCTCAAACCAACCAACTGGAGATCTACACTTTCGCCCATATAATGCCTCATAAGGCGCCATCTGAATAGCTGAATGGTAACTATTATTATAGGTGAACTCAATGAGTGGTAAATGTTCATCCCAGCTACCTCCGAAATCCAACACACATGCTCACAACATATCCTCGAGCGTTTGAATGGTGCGTTCTGCCTGCCCATCTGTCTGAGGATGAAAAGTTGTGCTCAGGTTAACCTTCATCCCCATCCTCTCTGAAATGATTGACAGAATTAAGCTATAAATTACACCCCTCTATCGTAGATAATGGACACTGGAACACCAAGCAACCTAACTATTTCTCTGATATACAGCTCAGCATAATTCTCGGCAGAAAAGGTAGCCCTTACTAGCAGAAAATGAGCAGATTTTGTTAGTCTGTCAACAATCACCCAGATCGAATCATATCTACGCCTGGTGCATGGTAATCCTGCTACAAAATCTATATTTACTACTTCCCATTTCCATAGAGGCACAGCTATATCCTGTCAGTCTGCCTGGTTTCTGATGTTCAGATTTTACCTGCTGGCAGTTGGGACACTGAGCTACGAATTCTGCTATCCCCTTCTTCATTCCTGGCCACCAGTAGATTCTTTTATATCGTGGTACATTTTCATCGAACCTGGGTGGAGAGAATAACGGGCATAATGTACCTCACCCATAATCTGCTAGCGAAGCCCTGCAACATTTGGAACACAAAGGCGATCATTATATCGCAATATCCCATCCTTGGTTATCTGAAAATCTATCACCTCTCCTTGCTGAACTTTGTTTCTAAGCTGAACCAGGCTAGGATCTTCACACTGTCGTTCCTTTACTTCCATGACTAAAGACGACACTGTGGTGTTCTGGATTACCGCTCTGTTGTCATCTGTTTTTGCTACACGAACGGCTAAAATGGCTAACTGATGCAATTCTCGGGCTAATTCCCGCTGCACAGGCTGTAAGTATGCCAAACTCCCCAAAGACTTATGGCTAAGGGCATCTGCCACCACATTGGCCCTTCCTGGGTGATACAGAAAATTCACATCATAGTCTTTAAACAGCTCTAACCAGCGATGTTGTTGGAAGTTCAATTCTTTCTAGGTGAAGATATACTGTAGGCTCTTATGATCAGTGAAAATATCCACGTGGATGCCATACAAGTATTGTCTCCATATCTTCAAGGCGTGAATTACTGCAGCCAATCTAGGTCATGGGTAGGATAGTTCTTTTCATGTTTCCTCAGCTTTCTGGAAGCAAAAGCAATTACTTTACCATGCTGCATCAACACACATCCTAAGCCAACAATGAAGCGTCACAATAAACTACATAACCTTCTATACCTTTTGGCAATGCTAACACTGGAGTGTTGATGTTAGCCTATCTTTCAATTCCTAGAAGCTCTGCTCATATGCCTCAGTCCACTGAAAATTTGCTTCCTTCTGCATCAGTTTAGTCAGAGGTGCTGCTAAGATGGAAAATCCTTCAACAAACCTACTGTAGTACCCTGCTAAGCCCAGGAAACTGCGTACCTCGGTCGGAGTGGTAGGTCTGGGCCATGCTTTTACTACTTCTATTTTTTGGGTATCTACCTGTATACCAGCATCCGACACGATATGACCTAAAACGTCTACTGAATTCAACCAAAATTCACATTTCGATAACTTGGCATATAGCTGACGGTCCCTGAGAATCTGGAGCACTGTCTGCAAATAATTCTGGTGGTTTTCCTCTGCGCGAGAATACACCAGAATATTGTCAATAAACACTATCACGAACAAGTCCGAGTATGGCCTGAAAATACTGTTCATCAGGTCCATAAACACAACTAGAGCATTCATCATCCCAAAGGACATGACTAAGAATTCAAAATGGCCGTATCTGGTCCTGAAGGCAATCTTTGGAATGTCCCTTTCATGAACCCGAACCTGATGATATCCGAACCTTAAGTCAATTTTGGAGAAATATCTAGCTCCCTATAACTGATCAAACAGATCATCTATCCTGGGAAGCGGATACTTATTCTTGACACTAACTTTATTTAGTTGTCGATAGTCTATACACATACGGAGGGAACCATCCTTCTTTCTTACAAACAGAACTGGCGCACCCCAAGGTGAAGTACTCGGCCTGATAAAGCCCTTGTCTAACAAATCTTTCAACTTCTCCTTTAGTTCTCTGAGTTCAGCAAGAGCCATGCGATAAGGGGGAATTGATATGGGCTGAGTGTCTGGTAATAAATCAATTGCAAAGTCTATTTCCCTTTCAGGGGGAATACTAGGTAGCTCATCTGGGAATACATCGAGGAATTCATTAACCACTGGAACAGACTGGAGAGTCGGAGGATCTACCCGAACATCCTGAACTCTGACAATGTGGTAAATGCACCCCTCGGCTATCAACATTCTCGCCCGAAGATAGGAAATAAACCTACCTTTTGGCATAGTTGTACTGCCCTTCCACTCTCGTACTGCCTCCCCTAGAAAGTGGAATCGGACCGTCTTGGTCCAGCATTCTACATTGGCATAGCATGGAGCTAACCAATCCATACCCATAATGGCATCAAAATCAACCATTTCTAACTCTACCAAATTTGTTGTGGTCTGACGATTAGCAACCTCTACTGTACACCCTCGATAAACCCTTCTGGCTATAATAGAGTCACCGACGGGTGTAGATACTGAAAATGGTTGCCGAAGCAATTCTAGTACAATACTAAACTTTTGAGCCACTAATGGGGTAACATAGGACAAGGTAGATCCCGGATCGATTAATACATAAGCAGGGTGAGAGCAAATAGTCATCATACCTGTCACAACATCTGGAGACGCCTCTGAATCTTGTTTCCCTGGTAATGCATAGGTACGGCTTAGGCCCGCACCTGAACTAGAGGCCCCTGATCTGCCTCGACCTCTGCCTACTGAAACTAAGGGCCTACGCCCTACAGAGAATGCTGGAGCTCGCGAACCTGCTGATGCCCTGTCCTGTCTATCTCAGTCACCCTGACCCCTGGTTGGACAATCTCTCATTACATGACCCTCCTGTCCGCATATATAACACCTTTTGGTGCCATATCTGCAAGCTCCAGAGTGGCGTCAGTTGCAAATAGGGCAAAGTGGTGGTGTATACATGCTCTGTTCTGCCCTCCTCTGCTGGGGTGAATCTACTATTTGAGAACTTCTGCCGGACTCTGACTGTCCTCGGCGACTGAATCTACCCCTCTGCTGTTGTGATGGAGGCAGGGGTCTAGATGGCCTATCTGACAATCGTGGCCTAGGCCCTCTCCGAATCTCCCCCTGTAACTTATCTGACCTGTCCCTGCGGCGCTGTTCCTGACTTGTTCGTCTGCTATCCTGTTGCCGCTATTTGAGGCCCTCAATAATCTGAGCAAAATCCTGTACTCGAGCAATATCCATATCTTCCCGCAAAGTAGCTATTATACAAGCCTCAATATACTCTAGGTTTAGCCCCATAATAAACCGGTGGACTCTGGATGGCATGGTTTCTACAAAGACTGGAGCATATCGAGCCAAAGAATCAAACTGCAGGGCGTATTCTCGAACACTCATCGCCCCCTGCTCCAGGTGTAAAAATTGGTCTATCCGGGCAACATCGGATCTCTCGTGGTAGATAACGGTCCAGGAAGGCCTCTGAAAAGCTGGACCAGTTCAAAGGGGCAACATCTCTACCTCGAGTCCTTTCCCAACTCTCATACCATAACATAGTAATATCTGTTCGCGCTCTGCTGCTCGGTATATATTATACACGGACACACAAGTGTACGTGGTCAAACAAGTAATAAAGTGGCTAAGTAGCCAAGTATCGATCCAAGGAGGCTGCTCTAGATATGCAAAACTGCCTAGTTTACTATATCTCTATTCTATTTCTAACTATGTTAACAACAATCCAACCAAGATTTGAGTGAGTTTTGTTTCTAAACTAATTATCTACTAAAATTAATAACTACTATTTACGTTGAGTTTAGACAATGGATATGCACATGCCAAGGTTAAGAACGAGTAATGAACTTGATAATCATGATAATTTGGTCATCTTCTTCTTCATATTGCTAGCCAAGAACGTTTGCCTAGAAATTAAAACTTCCGTATTTAATTTCAATTTAGATTCATAAACCATTCGTCTACATTTCTGTGATCAAATGCAATTTATGACCTAACACTACAATTCCGGTTCCTAAATTGACTAATACGGCTTTCAAGTATATTTCTATCAAGGAAGCACATCAAAACCCAATTTTCCCAAATCAAGTTAAGAACAATACCCTATTAATTCACAACTTTCCAATTTCATGCTCTCTCGAGTGAAATTGGACTTTTTAGATATACATTACTGGTGGCCAATCAAGAATGTAATAAGCACAAGATTTAATAGAACAACATGCAAGAAGAAGAAGAAAACATATCAATTATTACCAACATTCATTACACAAGTTCAAAACCTCAGCAAGAAAGGAATTAGCCACTCATTCTTGGATTAATCATCCTAGAATGAGTGTGAATCATGCATACAATTGAAGGAAAGAAGAAGGGAAGAGAAGAAAACTCTTATCTTTTCTATTCTTCAATTGCCACAAAACCACGTTCCTGCTCCCACTTCTGAACTCAGGCAAAAAAAACTAAAACTAAAAAACTCCTCTTTAAAAATAACCTAAGTGTGCTATTTATACTAGTGGGAAATTTTTCCCGGAATAACAAGCAACGTGTCACGGAGGCCAACGCGGAGCACTGCCTCCGTGACACGGCGTGGACGCGGACCCTCTCTGGAAATTGCATGGTCCGGATAATTAGCCTCAACGTGCCACGGAGCTGACACGCAGGCACACTGGAAATTGCCACTTTTATTTCTGCCCAGGCAGTGTGCTACCGCGATGGCAGCGTGGCACGGCTCCATCGCGGAGCCACTGTAAAATGTGCCATCCGAGGTCTTTTCCACGCTCGCATCCAAGTCCAACTCCGACATAGTTCCAACACGCATTTTAGCTCTTAAAAATCACATTATCCTGCAAAACAAATGCTAATCATGTTGGTTAGTATAAATTCGCATTTTATTACCAAATACATGATATTATATACACATTGCACAACAAACAAGGTAAAAATGATACGTTTGAGTATCACTTGGGCATATAAATCTGCCCAAGATCAATATCCCGCAGTCGGAATACCGCCAATTCAACCGACTCTGTAGATGTAACATGCATTACACAGAGAATCCTCTACATCTGATCCAGGAAGTCCTAGGGATCCTCTGTCTGATCCGACCCTATGAACTGCGGGGTCCCTAGTGCCAGGAATGCTTAGACCCTCGAACTACCAGGCCCACCTGATAACTCTGCAGCTGTAGGTGGCACTAACTGGCGCTGAGTAGCCATCATTTTCACTAACGTAACTACGACACTCCTGACCTCCTGGTCAGATGGTGTAGGTATAGGAACTGTCGGAGGTGGTGTCATCCCGAGTGACTCTTGATAGGGTGGAGACTGCTGAGAAGGTCGGGACGATGCCTCTGTATTGCCCTCAGATCGGGCTAATTCTAGTCGAGACTAGGGCATCCTGCGGGTGCCCTCTCCTGCTGTTGTATCCAATCTTCGGCCTGCGATAGGATGTCGCTAATCTGACATTTTATCTGTAACCAAGGAGTATAGTAAGCTTTAGGGACTCAACCCTTTACTATACCACTCTATAGCACGACTGAATAAGAAGAAAGAGTAGCCATCCTATCATGTCTTGCAGCCTCTTGCCTATAGCATGTGGTGCACAAAACATCCATAGACAAGACTCTACTTAGCACGGCTTGCAGACTCCCTGGGATACAACCTGGCTCTGATACCAAGTTTGTCATGCCCCTCCTTGGGAGGCATGACTGGCACCTAGTTCCCTACTAGGACCTGGACTGCTGGACTACTGAGCCTAAGCACTTCTGGTGCCAGGCTGGCTCTAATTCTGGATTTATGAAAACAACGGGCTATATAACAACTGTAAACATAGCCTTCTGCCGACTAGGCCTATAGCCACCTGTAGGAATATAACAGCTACCCAGAACAACTGAACATAAGGGAACCTATGCGGGCCGACAGGGCCACCATGCTGACTAGTTATCACTGAAAAGTAGAATCAAGCGCTAAACTGATGTGTGACCGACAAGGTCACAAACTGACAACTGAACAAGGCCCAACACGGCCATCACATGCAAACTAAAAACATACACACGGCCCCACACGACCGGTACAACTAACCACAGGGAATATACAATCCGCAAGCCTCTAAGAATAATAAGTTGGTTGGGACAGGGCACCGGCCTACCCATGCTATACAAACAAAGAGGGAAGTAAACCTTTAGCTATCAAGCTCCGGATGATAGGAGGTGAAGACTCTGTACGCTGGCTGGAACTACAAGGGATCTGCTCCTTGTCTATGAGTACCTGCAGGCAAGTAATGCAGCGCCCCAAAAAGGGTGTCAGTACCACTGGTACTGAGTATGCAAAGTAATAACTGAAAATAACTGAAAGCAAACAATAATACTAATAGATACTGAAGTAATAGGACACGGCTGAGAATGACTGAAAAGAGCGTAACTTTACTGAAGAGAGTAAGAGTCATACCCGATAACATGGTAGTCTACTTTCTATCTATTAATAACTAATACAACATAGCATACAAGAACCTTACCAGCCCCCATAAGCCGTAAGATCCAACCAACACACAATCTATATACCCCTACCCAGTTCATACCATCCACCCAGTAACTATGAGCATCCAGCCGACCCCCTGGGTATGCAATTTGGGCTCACTGGGCCCCTGACTATAGCTTTATTTGAGTCCGGATGACTCCTGAAATTTGAAATCTGAAATCTGAAATCTGTAATCTTAAAACTGTAATCTGCACCCCAGGCACAAGCGCTCGACAGGGGGTGTGCTATAGTGCTGATCAGCCTGCTATGGGGAATCTACATCCCATCTTCGTCCGCTGGCGGACAGCATGCCACTCCGTAGAGCGACGTATCCTCACCCTCTGGCGGGTGAGTCGTCACAGCTATTAACCCTGGGGCGGTCAAGGAATCTCTAAGGGTGCCTAACATAGAACAATCATGTCTCCAAAGATAGCAATAACCGCATGTAATATATATATATATACTGAATCTGATAGTAATATTTATATTCTTGTATTCTGTTCTGAATCTGATACTGAAATATGCAAAATCTGATACTGAAATATAATGAATTTGATACTGAGATATACTGAGTCTGGAATAATATTTCTGGAATATTCTGCTGGGAATTATACTATTTTACTGAGTTTCATGCTGAACAATGTATAATAATTCTAACATGCTTACTGAACTCATACTGAATATAATATACGGCTTCTGAAATATTCTACTGGAATTTGCACTATTTTTCTATATTGGAATTATTATCTTGCCGAAAGAAACTGGCTTTACGTACCTCGACTGTCGGTTTACCGATTAACTGGCGAGGTTCGGCTCGTATTCAGCTATTCTTCCCAACTGTAATCATATTCATGCAAGAATAGAACTAACTTTATTATTATACTAGAAGAAAACAATATTTTAAATCTATATACTGACTATCTTTCGACTTATCAAAGTACGATCGAAAACTCATAGTTTCTCGGAGGTCTAGAAGGGAGAAATACTCACTTTAGGCCTGGGAGTGTATTAACACTAGTTTTGAGCAATTCCAATCACTTTGACTCGGCGGGACGATGCTTCACCGGGTGAATTTCACGAAACTAACTCCGTAGAAATGCTCCCTGCAGCTTTATACTTCGGTACCCGATGTTAATTTGACTTTGAACCGCGTTTGACAGCGTAATCGAATGAATATTATATAAACCCTTCACTCCTCCTCCATTTCTGCTGATTCACTTTGGAAATAATATGAAAGATGACTTGAAAATGAAGTGAGAGGCCTTTATATTCTTGGAGCCTTTAAGTCGCATTTGTCGAATGCGTTTTATAAGTCGCATTTGCCTTGCGACGCTCCAACTTGGCGCTTGTCCGGTCTCTCGCCGGGCCCTTTTCTCGCATGTATGGCATTCTAAAACTCTTAACCAACATGCAAATAGGCCAACAAAGTGTCAAGAACTTACGGGGTGTAACAAGCAATATCCCTTTTCATGCCGTTCCACTAGTAAATATCTCGCAAGTTGTGGTACATTTTAGTAGCACCGGGGTGGATAGAGTATCTCGAGTTGTGTACCTAGGCTAGGATCTGGTGTCTCAATTTATCAATATCTGGTACACACAACCTGCCCTGGTAACGGAGCACCCTATCTCCCCCTTGGGAGAAAGCTTCTATCTCTTTCCTGAGGACCGCTTCCTTAAGTTTAAGTAGAACTAGATCTTCATCCTGTCTGGATTTAACTTCAACTACCAAGGATGAATCCGACCCATTTTGCAATACTACCCCACCTTCACCTGAGTCTACTAACTGCACCTTTAATCAGGCTAGTCTGTGAACATCCCTTGATAACTCCTTTTTATCCTCCTCAACATGAGTCACACTCCCCATTGACTATCTGCTTAGGCCGTCAGCCACCACATTGGCTTTGCCCGGGTGATATAGTACACTCATGTCGTAGTCTTTCAGGAGCTCTAACCACCTTCCCTGTTGGAGGTTTAGGTCCTTTTGGCAGAACACGTACTGAAGACTCTTGTGATCTGTAAATACATCTATGTGAGCTCCATATAAGTAATGCCTCCATATTTTTAGTGCAAACATCATCGCTTCCAACTCCAAGTCATGAGTTGGATAATTCTTCTCATGAAATTTGAGATGTCTGGAGGCGTAGGCTACAACTTTTCCCTGCTGCATCAGAGCGCAACCAAGTCCAACTCTGGAAGCATCACAATAAACAATCAACCCATTTGTTCCTTCTAGCAGGGTCAAAACTTGAGCGGTAGTGAGTCAAGTCTTCAATTCCTGGAAACTCTTCTGACACTCATCCGACCACTGAAATTTCACCTTCTTCTGGGTTAACTTAGTCAGAGGAGATGCTATGGAAGAGAAACCTTCCACAAACTGTCGGTAATAACCTACTAAGCCTATAAAACTCCTGATTTCAGTAGGAGAGGTAGGTCTGGGCCAATCCTTCACTACTAATATCTTATGAGGATCTACTTGTATCCCCTCACCTGAGACCACATGCCCCAAGAAAGTCACAAACTTCAACCAGAATTCACACTTGCTGAACTTGGCGAATAACTGGCGATCTTTGAGAGTCTGTAATGCTAACCTTAGGTGATTGGAATGATCTTCTTCATTTCTGGAGCACACCAGAATGTCGTCGATAAATACAATGATGAACATATCTAGGTACTTCTTGAAAACCCTATTCATCAAATCCATAAAAGTTGTTGGGGCGTTAGTTAACCCAAAGGACATCACCACAAACTCGTAGTGACCATACTGAGTTCTGAATGTTGTTTTTGATATGTCACTCTCTCTAACTCTTAACTAATGGTACGCTGACCTAAGACCGATCTTGGAGAAACAACTGGCTCCCTGAAGTTGGTCGAATAGATCATCAATTCTGGGTAGAGGGTACTTGTTCTTAACTATGACCTTGTTCAGCTGACAGTAATATATGCACATCCTGAGGGTACCATCCTTTTTACGCATGAATAGAACTGGGGCACCCCAAGAAGAGATGTTGGGTCTGATAAAACCCTTGTCAAGAAGATCTTTTAACTGCTCGTGCAGCTCTTTAAGCTTAGCTAGAGCCATTCTATAAGGAGGGATGGAGATGGGCTGAGTGTCTGGGAGGAGATCTATTCTGAAGTCTATTTCCCGTTCAGGGGGAACTCTGAGAAGATCCTCGGGAAAAACATCTTGGAACTCGCTGACAGTCACGCCTCTCCTTGGGAGGCATGACTAGCACTTGGTTGCCTACTAGGACCTGGACTGCTGGACTACTGAGCCTAAGCACTTCTGGTGCCAGGCTGTCTCTAATTCTAAATTTATGAAAACAACGGGCTATATAATGGTTGTAATTGCAGCCTCCGGCCGACTAGGCCTATAGCCACCTGTAGGAATATAACAGCTAACCAGAACAACTACGCATAAGGGAACCTATGCGGGCCGACAAGGCCACCATGCTGACTAGTTATCAATGAAAAGTATAATCAAGTGCTGAACTGATCTGTGACCGACAAGGTCACCAACTGACAACTGAATAAGGCCCCACATGGTCATCACATGCAAACTGAACCATACATACGCCCCACACAACCGGTACAACTAACCACAAGGAATATACAATCCGCAAGCCTCTAAGAATAATAAGATGTCGGTACAGGGCCCTGGCCTACCCATCCTATACAAACAAAAAGGGAAGTAAACTTTTAGCTGTCAAGCTCCGAATGGCAGGAGCTGAAGACTCTGTACGCTGGCTAGAACTACGAGGGACATACTCCTCGTCTATGAGTACCTGCAGGCAAGTAATGCAACGCCCCAAAACAGGCGTCAGTACCACTGGTACTGAGTATGCAAGCAATAACTGAATATAACTTAAAGCAAACAATAATACTAATAGATACTGAAGTAATAGGAGACGGGCTAAGACTGACTGAAAAGAGCGTAACTTTACTAAAGAGAGTAAGAGTCATACCTGATAACGTGGCAATCTACTTTCTATCTATTAATAACTAACACAACAAAGCATAAAAGAACCTTACCAGCCCCCATAAGCCGTAAGGTACCAACCAACACACAATCTATATACCCCTACCCAGTTCATACCATCCACCTAGTAACTATGAGCATCCAGTCGGCCCCCTGGGTATGCAACTCGGGCTCGCTAGGCCCCTGACTATAGCTTTACCTGAGTTCGGAGGACTCCTAAAATCTGAAATCTGAAATCTATAATCTGAAAATTGTAATCTGCACCCCGGGCGCAAGCGCTCGACAGGGGGTGTGCTATAGTGCTGATCAGCCTGCTATGGGGAATCTACATCCCATCTTCATCCGCTGGCAGACGGCATGCCACTCCATAGAGCGACGTATCCTCACCCTCTGGCGGGAGAGTCAACACAGGTATTAACCCTGGGGCGGTCAAGAAAGCTCTAAGGGTACCCAACACAGAACAATCATGTCTCCATAGATGGCAATAACCGCATGTAATATATATATATACTAAATCTGATAATAATATTTATATTCTGGTATTCTGCTCTGAATCTCATACTAAAATATACTGAATCTGATACTGAAATATGCAAAATCTGATACTGAAATATAATGAATTTGATACTGAGATATACTGAGTCTGGAATAATATTTCTGGAATATTCTGCTGGGAATTATACTATTTTACTGAGTTTCATGTTGAACATTGTATAATAATTCTAACATGCTTACTGAACTCACACTGAATATAATATACGACTTCTGAAACATTGTACTAGAATTTCTACTATTTTGCTATACTGGAACTACTAGCTTGTCGAAAGAAACTGGCTTTACATACCTCAACTGCCGACTTTTTAATTAACTGGCGTAGCTCGGATAGTATTCAGCTATTTCTCTCAACTGTATTCATATTCACAAAAGAATAGAATTAATTCTACTGTTATTTTTGAAAGAAACCATACTTATGGATATACCTATTGCCTATTCTTCGACTTATCGGAGAACGGCCGAAAACTCGTAATTTCTCGGAAGTCTAGAAGGGAGAAATACTCACTTTAATGATGGGAGTATATTAACACTAGTTTGGAGCAATTCCACTTACCTTGGCTCGGTGAGACGACGATTCATCAGCCGAATTTCATGAAACTAACTCCGTAGGAATGCTCCCTGCAGCTTTATACTTTGCTACCCAAAGTTAATTTGAGTTTGGACTACGTTTGATGGCGTAAACGGAAGGAAATTTAATCAAACCCTTCATTCCCCTCTGTTTCTGTTCGTTTACTGGAAATTATATGAAGGGAAAATGATTTAAAACGAAGTGGGAGCCTTATATACTTGGGGCCTTTAAGTCGCATTTGTTGAATGCGATTTATAAGTCGCATTTGCCTTGCGACGCTCCAACTTGGCGCTTGTCCGGTCTCTCCCCGGGCCCTTTTCTCGCATGTATGGCATTCTAAAACTCTTAACCAACATGCGAATAGGCCAACTAAGTGTCAAGAACTTACGGGGTGTAACATCCTTCCCCCTTTAAGAACATTCGTACTCGAATGTTAACTTCCGTTTACAGAAATTTTAACTTGCTCTACCTTTTCTGGAAAATTTTCGGCAGAGTTTCCCCTGTAATATTGACTATCTCAAAAATCCTGAAACGCAAAAAAGTCCAATACAAGTACTCCATATAATACTATAGCATTCATTACATAATAAACTGAAGTCAACATCTCACTCATACACATGAATATAAAGCAACTCATAAAACAACACTATAAACATACCTCTTACTAACTAAGTCTGAAATAATTAAGGGTATCTAGCTTTCATATCTTCTTCTGCTTCCCAAGTCATTTCCTCTCGGTTCCTGTTAGTCCATAATACTTTGACAGAAGCAACAACTTTAGTTCTTAATCTGCGGATCTGTCGGTCTAGTATGGCTACTGGAACTTCTTCATAGGCCAACTCCTCTGTAACCTGAACATCTTGGACTGGGACAATTCTGGAGGGATCTCCTATGCACTTTCTCAGCATTGATACATGGAAAACTGGGTGGACAGATTCTAACTCTGGAGGTAAGTCTAACTCATATGCCACTTGGCCTATTTTTCGGCGAATCTGATAAGGCCCAACAAACCTCGGGCTGAGCTTGCCTTTCTTGCCAAATCTCATTACACCCTTCATCGACGAAACTTTCAGAAACACCCAATCACCCACATTAAATTCCAAGTTTCTGCACCGCACGTCAGCATAAGATTTCTGGCGGCTCTGAGCAGTCAATAAATGTTCTCTGATAAGCTTTAATTTTTCCTCTGACTGATGAATGATATCTGGCCCAATCAATGCTGATTCTCCTACCTCAAACCAACCAACTAGAGATCTGCACTTTCTCCCATATAATGCCTCATAAGGCACCATCTGAATAGCTGAATGGTAATTGTTATTATAGGCGGACTCAATGAGTGGTAAATGTTAATCCCAGTTACCTCCGAAATCCAACACACATGCTTGCAACATATCCTCGAGCATTTGAATGGTGCATTCTTCCTGGCCATCTTCTGAGATAATGGACACTGGAACACCATACAACCTGACTATTTCTTTGATATAATGCTCAGCATAATCCTCGGCGGAAAAGGTAGCCATTACTGGAGGAAAATGAGCTGATTTTTTCAGTCTGTCAATAATCACCCAGATTGAATCATATCTACGCCTGGTGCGGGGTAATCCTGCTACAAAATCCATATTTACTGCTTCCCAGTTCCATAGAGGCACAACTATATCCTAAGTCAGTCCGCCTGGTTTCTGATGTTCAGCTTTTACCTGCTGGCAGTTGGGACACTAAGCTATGAATTCTGCTATCCCCTTCTTCATTCCTGGCCACCAGTAGATTTCTTTTATATCATGTTACATTTTCGTCGAACCATGGTGGAGAGAATAACGGGAATAATGTACCTCGCCCATAATCTGCTGGCGAAGCCCTGCAACGTCTGGAACACAAAGGCGATTTTTGTATCGCAATACCCCATCCTCGGTTATCTGAAAATCTATCACCTCTCCTTGCTGAACTCTGTTTCTAAGCTGAACTAGGATAGGATCTTCACACTGCCATTCCTTTACTTCCACGACTAAAGACGTCACTGCGGTGTTCTGGATTACTGCTTTGTTGTCCTCTATTTCTGCTACACGAACGAATAAATTGGCTAACTGATGCAATTCCCAGGCTAATTCCCGATGCACAGGCTATAAGTATGCCAAACTCCCCATAGACTTACGGCTAAGGGCGTCTGCCACCCCATTGGCCCTTCCTGGATGATATTGAATATTCACATCATAGTCTTTCAATAGCTCTAACCAGCGACGCTGCCGTAACTTCAGTTCTTTCTGGGTGAAGATATACTATAGGCTCTTATGATCAGTGAAAATATCCACATGGACACCATACAAGTAATGTCTCCATATCTTCAAGGTGTGAATCACTGTGGCCAATTCCAGGTCATGGGTAGGATAGTTCTTTTCATGTCTCCTCAGCTGTCTAGAAGCATAAGCAATTACTTTATGATCTTGGGCATAATTGCATTCCCAAGTGCTACTTTATAACTCAATTTAGTCTTGTGTATCTACTTATTTATAAACATTCTCATGTGATTTTATGTAAATGTGAATATATACTAACCAACATGATTAGTCCTAGTTTTTGAAGGTTAATAATGCATTTGAGGAACTAATTCATGATTTTGTGAAGTGGAGGAATGGAATCAAGAGCAAAACGTAAAAGTCAATAAGAAAACATGCAATAACTGGCACCTTGCGTGATAGGGGTCGTGGCACGCTGCCAACGCGGCAACACTTGGCCGAAAATTGCATCTTTTGGCACATTCCAGTGAGGGTACGCGTTACCTCTATGTCATGGAGGCAAGGCTCCGCGTTAACCTCTGTGACATGTTTCCATTCCACCACAGGCAAAAAATCTGCAGATTCTCATTTACTATAAATAGGAACCTTGCCCCAAAATTAGGGTACACACGATTTTCTGGAAAAACCAAAGGGAGGCGCGAAGGAGACTTGGAGAACTCACCTAGGGTTCATCTTTTCTTCATTTATTTTCATCTATTCTTGTAAGCATATTACTCTAAGCATGTTTTTGAGTTTGTACAAACATGAGTGGATAGAACCCTCCATCTAGGGTTGAAGCCATGGATATGATTGTAAATGCTTAAATTCATTTTGGGTTGAGTTGTTAATTGTTTTTTTGTCTTACAATCTTCATTATTGTTGTTTTTATGCTTGATCACCATGAAAACAAGTGGATTAAGCTTAGGTGAAGTCTTGTAAGAGCAACCCTAGGCAAGAACATAAGATTGTAGGAAGCAAGTTCTTATCTTTTGATAGGATTCGAGGTTAGGATAGGAATATACCTAATTTGCCTTGCTTGGTTGATAAAACGGGAAGATAGCTAGACATCGGCTTAGATTTGTCACTCCACCACTCGTAGAAGTAGTTGTGAAGCTAAGTTTGGTTAAATGGTTGGAGGTACAAAAGTCCCTAATCAAGAGCATAAACCCCGTAAATCACATCCACCTAGTTGAATTGCCTACGAACTAGGTTGTCACATCCCCGCTCAACGATGTAGTTGTGAGGCTAGTTTGTCGTATTTAGAGGCTCGAAAGACGATGAACATGCATTTCCAACTATGTGAGACAACAATTGATAATTTCATACTTAACCCATTACGAATTGTAGTAGTGCATGATTATCCGACCTTGACTCTAGTTTTGTTTTGTATTACTTCCAGATTATTTCGTGTCACCCTCAAGATTTAATTACAAATTATTGAAAACTTCTAAAATCAACCTCTTAACTAACACTTGAACTTGATAATTCGCTGAACCAGTCCCTGTGGGTTCGACATTCTGGCTCTTAAAAAGGGCCACTATATTACTTGTACGACAGCGTGCACTTGCGTGTGTGCTGGAGGGCAACTAGTTTTTGGCGCCGTTGCCGGGGACTGGCATAATTAGTGAATTAAAAACATTTTCTTGTGTTTGTTTACATTCTTATAAAAAAAAATAATACAAAAATTCTTGTTTTGTGTTAGTATCTATATATTTTTTTAATGTTAAAAAAAATTATTTGTTTTAAATTTTTGTTTTTAATTTGATACCCTTCTTAACATGACATCATGGAATACAAATGGGTTAATGGTGGATACTCTTATTTTGGTGAGTGTTGTCTGAATTGTGGAGGACCTCACTTGTGGCAACATTGTAATACTTGCAATATATGTGGTGGTCAAAGTGGCCATTGGGATGGCTATCCAAATGCATACTCCCCTCCCCCAAGCCCCTACTATGATCCTTTTGTTGTTTTTGATGAATATAGGAATGATGAAAATGAGGACTTGGAATGCCAAGCTCGGATACAAAACATGATAAAACAAGTCCTTGAGCAAACAGCAGCAATGAAGGAGGAGATTGAAGCATTGAGAATTCAGCAAGAGGAAAATGGAGAGGCCCTAGAAATGATGAGCGTCAAAATCACGGAGATGATGGTTGAGGATGAAGCTTGCGGTAATTTGCAAGTAAAGGTCTTATGCAGTACTCAAGAGGAACCACAAGAAGAAGAAAAGGGTGAGTTCTTGGAAGAAGCCCAACAATTAGAAGCTCTTGAGAGTCCCTGTGATGGTTTCACACATATGGCCAATCCATTTATGAAAGAAGAGTTAGAGTTCCACCCATTTGACCTTCATGGGGAATTAGTTGTTGATGTAGAGAAGGTGTACACAAGTAGGGAAGTCAAGCATAATGCAGTTTCAAAGTTGAGGTGTATTGTACCACACTCGAAGCATTTCTCGACATTAAGTTTGGTTGACAACCTAGAAATAGAGTCTTCCAATCTTGTAGAGAAAGAGCTAGAGGAGGAACAAGCCCCATACATTCTGAAATTTGTTGATTCTGAGAGCAAAAATGACTTCACTTACGTAAGGGCCAATAAATGCAAGAGGCAACATTTACTGCTTGGTCCTTTAAATTTTTCATCACCACCCTGGGAGCATAAGAGAAAATTAGAGAAGAAATTAGGGGTGAGATTCATATCCTCAAAGTGGAGGGAAAAGTGGTGAAACTTGATGCGTCGTGCTGCGATGTAAAATTAGGCGCTGCTTGGGAGGCAACCCAAGGGTACCACAGGTACCATTTAATTTCTTGCATTTGTGTGATTTTGTTTATTTTCATCTTGTTTTTGTTTTTGGTGGAGATTTAAGCACAGATGGAGGGGAAGTCTGAGTACCCTTGAGGAGGAAGCTAAGAAGCATGAAAGAGGAAAAGTGTGGGGTTGAATATCCATGTGTTCAAAGAAAGAAAAACATGTTGTAAGCTAGGCCTCAAGGCCTCAGGGAGTATTTCTCACCATCTTTAAATTTTAATTTGATGCTATGAGGACATAGCATGATTCAAGTGTGGGGTGAGGGAAATTTCAAGGGAAACTTCAAAATTTTGTGCTTAATGATTTTGGGTGAATTTAGTGCTTGATAAGTATTGGTTAAAGGAACATTTTCGATTTTAGCATGATTCACCCACCCGTGGGTTTTTCTTGTCGGTTCTTTTCCGATGGGGGGTTCTTTGAACCGAAGAAGAAGAAAATTTTATTTTTTTTCTTTTTTAACCCATAGCTAATTGATGGTTTGATGTTCTTGTTATGTGCTATACATGATTGTAAGATGCGAATGTGGTTAGTGTTGAAGCATGCAAGAAGTGTATAACTTTGTTTGAGACACCTAGGCTCTTGAATTTGACTCTATGTGTTGAAAGCTTAATTTTGCATCTTTGTGATTAGCTGAGTTAAGAGTCTGCTGAATGTGTCTTGAATTGAGCATGTGCTATGTGTGTAAGATGTTTGAATATTCCATGCTATTGTGGAGTGTCTAGAACTTGTCTGGTGTGTCTATAAAACGAAATGAAGGATGTAGAGTGTATGAAATGATTTAGGCATTTCTTTGAATGAGCCAAATATTTAATCCTTGCCTTACCTACCTTGAATATTGAATCCTAGTTAGCCCCATTGAGCCTTAAGCCTATTCATTGATAGCTACAAGATAAGCTAAATTCTTTTTCTTTCATTAGCCTTGAAATTAAATCCAAAACTCCTAAGAGCTTAAGTGAAAAATTCGAAAGACTGAAGGAGTTAGAATTGGGAAAAAGAAGGAAAAATAGCAGTTGTGGAAGTTAAGGAAAAACTTAGAGGTGCACTTGTTTGAAAATGCTTGATTATTGGTAGGGAGTAAGAAAATAAATGAATGAAAAAGGGATTAAGTACTCCTTACCAATAAGCTAAGTGTGCTTAAAGAAATGGGAACAAGAAGAGGAAAAGTGAAAAGAAGGAGGGTGAAGTAAGAGAAGAAATATTCCTAATGAAGGTGTGATGTATTAAAAGCGCTTGGGAAAGAATGACACGATTATTAAAGAATACCTGCCTACCCTTAGCCTACATTACAACCTAAAAAGTCCTACTTGATCTTACGTTCAAACATCCTTAAATTAGTGGAGTAAAACACTAAGGGCAAGCTTATGGGTCATTACATGATGCATGTGAATTCTTTGTGAGAGTGAGCGTAATTCTATTCATTTACCCATACATGTTGTGATTTAAAAATTTGCATGAGTTTGCAAAGATTAAGAGTCAAGTCTTGAGGTTAGGAAGTCTTAACATAGTTAAAATTGATTTTAATGGTTAAATCTTGCATGGTCTATTTTTAGCTGGCTATCTTAAACAGTCATTGTAGCCGTAGCTTGAATTATCTTGCTAAATTAGCTATGTGTGAGTCTTCATGTGCATGAGATGTAAAAGGTTTGTTCGAGGACGAACAAGGCTTTAAGTGTGGGGTTGTGATCTTGGGCATAATTGCATGCCCAAGTGCTACTTTATAACTCAATTTAGTCTTGTTTATCTACTTATTTATATACATTCTCATGTGATTTTATGTAAATGTGAATATATACTAACCAACATGATTAGTCCTTGTTTTTGAAGGTTAATAATGCATTTGAGGAACTAATTCATGATTTTGTGAAGTGGAGGAATGGAATCAAGAGAAAAATGTGAAAGTCAACAAGAAAACATGCAATAACTGGCACCCTACGCGATAGGGGCCGTGGCACGCTGCCTACATAGCAACACTTGGCCGAAAATTACATTTTTTTGCACATTCCAGTGAGGGTACGCGTTACCTCCGTGTCACGGAGGCAAGGCTCCGCATTCACTTCCGTGACACATTGCCATTCCACCACAGGCAAAAAATCTGCAGATTCTCATTTATTATAAATAGGAACCTTGCCCCAAAATTAGGGTAAACACAATTTTCTGGAAAAACCAAAGGGAGGCGCGAAGGAGACTTGAAGAACTCACCTAGGCTTAATCTTTTCTTCATTTCTTTTCATCTATTCTTGTTAGCATATTACTCTAAACATGTTTTTGAGTATTTGTACAAACATGAGTGGCTAGAACCCTCAATCTAGGGTTGAGGCCATGGATATGATTGTAAATGCTTAAATTCATTTTGGGTTGAGTTGTTAATTGTTTTTTTGTCTTACAATCTTCATTATTGTTGTTTCTACACTTGATCACCATGAAAATAAGTGGGTTAAGGTTAGGTGAAAGCTTGGAAGAGCACCCTAGGCAAGAACATAAGATTGTAGGAAGTAAGTTCTTATCTTTTGATAGGATTCGCGGTTAGGATAGGAATATACCCAATTTGCCTTGCTTGGTTGATAAAACGGGAAGATAGCCAGACACCGGCTTAGATTTGTCACACCACCACTCGTAGAAGTAGTTGTGAAGCTAAGTTATGTTAAATGGTTGGAGGTATAGAAGTCCCTAATCAAGAGCATAAACCCCGTAAATCACATCCACGTAGTTGAATTTCCTATGAACTAGGTTGTCACATCCCCGCTCAAAGATGTAGTTGTGAGGCTAGTTTGTCGTGTTTAGAGACTCGAAAGACCATGAACAGGCATTTCCAACTATGTGAGACAAAAATTGATAATTTCATACTTAACCCATTACGAATTGTAGTCGTGCATGATTATCCGGCCTTGACTCTAGTTTGTTTTGTATTGCTTCCAGATTATTTCATGTCACCCTCAAGATTTAATTACAAATTATCGAAAACTTCTAAAATCAACCTCTTAACTAACACTTGAACTTGATAATTCACTGAACCATTCCCTGTGGGTTTGACATTCCGGCTCTTCAAAAGGGCAACTATATTACTTGTACGACCGCGTGCACTTGCGTGTGCGCTGGAGCGCAACACTTTACCATGCTGCATCAACAGACATTCTAAGCCAACACCCGAAGCGTCAAAATAAATGGCATAACCTTCTATACCTTCTGGCAATGTTAACACTGGAGCTGATGTTAGCCTGTCTTTCAATTCCTGGAAGCTCTGCTCATATTTCTCAATCCACTGAAATTTTGCTGCCTTCTACGTCAGTTTAGTCAGAGGTGCTTCTAAGGTGGAAAATCCTTCAACAAACCTCCTGTAGTACCCTGCTAACCCTAGGAAACTACGTACCTCGGTTGGAGTGGTAGGTCTGGGCCATGCTTTTACTGCTTCTGTTTTTTGGGTATCTACATGTATACAAGCATTCGAAATGATATGAACCAAAAAGGCTACTGAATTCAGCCAGAATTCACATTTCGATAACTTGGCATATAGATGACGGTCCCTAAGAATCTGGAGCACTGTCCGCAAATGATCCTGGTGGTTTGCCTCTGAGCGAGAATACACCAGAATATCGTCAATAAACACTATCACGAACATGTCCAGGTATGGTCTGAAAATACTGTTCATCAGGTCCATAAACACGGCTGGAGCATTTGTCAACTGAAAGGACATGACTAAGAATTCAAAATGGTCGTATCTGGTCCTGAAGGCAGTCTTTGGAATGTCCCTTTCACGAACCCGAACCTGAGGATATCCGGACCTTAAGTCAATTTTTGAGAAATATCTAGCTCTCGTTAACTGATCAAACAGATCATCTATCCTGGGAAGCGGATATTTATTCTTGACAGTAACTTTATTCAGTTGTCGATAGTCTATACACATGCGAAGGGAACCATCCTCTTTTCTTACGAACAAAATTGGTGCACCCCAAGGTGAAGTACTCGGCCTGATAAAGCCCTTGTCTAACAAATCTTTCAACTGCTCCTTTAGTTCTCTGAGTTCAGCAGGATCCATGCGATAAGGGAGAATTGATATGGGCTGAGTGCCTGGTAATAAATCAATTGCAAAGTCTATTTCCCTTTTTGGGGGAATACCAGGTAGCTCATCTAGGAATACATCGGGGAATTCATTAACCACTGGAACAGATTGGAGAGTCGGACGCTCTCCCCGAACATCCTGAACTCTGACAATTGGTAAATGCACCCCTTGGCTATCAACTTTCTTGCCCGAACATTGGAAATAAACCTACCTTTTGGCATAGCTGTACTGCCCTTCCACTCTCGTACTGCCTCCCCTGAACACTGTATAATAATTCTAACATGCTTACTGAACTCATACTGAATATAATATACGGCTTCTGAAACATTCTACTGGAATTTGTACTATTTTGCTATACTGGAACTACTAGCTTGTCGAAAGAAACTGGCTTTACATACCTCAACTTCCAACTTTCTAATTAACTGGCGTAGCTCGGCTAGTATTCAGCTATTTCTCCCAATTGTATTCATATTCACGAAAGAATAGAATTAATTTACTATTATTTTGGAAAGAAACCATACTTATGGATATACCTACTGCCTATTCTTCGACTTATCGGAGAACGGCCGAAAACTCGTAATTTCTTGGAAGCCTAGAAGGGAGAAATACTCGCTTTAATGTTGGGAGTATATTAACACTAGTTTGGAGCAATTTCACTTACCTTGGCTCGGTGAGATGACGATTTGTCGGCCGAATTTCACGAAACTAACTCCGTAGGAATGCTCCCTGTAGCTTTATACTTCCTACCTGAAGTTAATTTGAGTTTAGACTACGTTTGACGGTGTAAATGGAAGGAAATTTAATCAAACCCTTTGTTCCCCTCTGTTTCTGTTCGTTTACTGGAAATTATATGAAGGGAAAATGATTTAAAACAAAGTGGGAGCCTTATATACTTGGGGCCTTTAAGTCGCATTTGTTGAATGCGATTTATAAGTCACATTTGTCAAATGCGATTTATAAATCGCATTTGCCTTGCGACGCTCCGACTTGGCGCTTTTTCGGTCTCTCCCCGGGCCCTTTTCTCGCACGTATGGCATTCTAAAACTCTTAACCAACATGCGAATAGGCCAACTAAGTGTCAAGAAATTACGGGGTGTAACACTGACCACTGGAACTGACTGAATGGCTGGGGTCTCCGAGTTGGAATCCTTGACCCGATCCAGATGATATAGACATCCTTTGGAAATGAGTTTTTTGTCCTTAAGGTATGAAATAAACCTATCCTTAGGTGCTGAACTATTGCCCATCCATTCTAATACTAGCTCATTAGGAAACTTGAACTTAACAACTCTAGTTCTGCAATCAATTGAGGCATAGCAGGAGTGTAACCAATCTATGCCGAGAATAAGATCGAAGTCGACCATGTCTAGCTCTATGAGAGCAGCTGGAATTACTTTACTCAGGACTGAGACTGGGCAGTTTCTATACACCCGGCTGGCTCTAACTGACTTGCCAACTGAGGTGGAGACTGAAAATGGTTCTGAGAGGACCTCTGGACTGATATTGAACTAGACTGCTATATAGGGTGTCATGAACGAAAGAGTGGCTACTAGATCGAAGAGGGCATACACGTATAGATGGAAGAGAGGTAACATACCAGTTACTACATTAGGTGAGCTTTCCTGATCCTGATGGGAAGATAGAGCATATAAACGATTTTGGCACTGACCGCCGTCTATACCTGATGTGTTAGCCTGCTGGGCTGGTCGACCTGCTAGAGCTGATGATGTGGTGGATTGTGATCTTCCTCGCCCTGCTGATGGGCACTCCTTAAGCCAGTGCCCAAGCTGTCAACACCCAAAACAGCCCTCTCATCCCTGAAGGAATTCTCCTGGGTGGTTCCTACCACACTTGGGACAAGCTAGATACTTGTTCCCAGTACTGTGAGCCTGAGACTGAGTGCCAAATGAACCACCCCTCCGATCCTGATGAGATCGAAAGGTTGTGGCACTAGCTAAGCTAGGTGTTGGGTCCTCTGTTGTTGCTGCTATGGGCGGCTACCACCGCCAGATCCCTGGTGGCCAAAATCTGAATGACCAGTTCTTGTTCGCTTGTTCTTACATTCCATATATTTCAGATTCTCTGCCTCAATCTGCTGGGCATAAACAATTAGGCTAGAGAGATCCATGTCCTTGATCAGCATCGCGGTCCTACACTCCATGAGGACCATATTAGACACTCCATTAACGAACTTTAGCATGCGATCCCTTGGCTCGGCTACCATCTCTGGAGCATACTTTGATAGTCTGGTAAACTCCAGAGCATACTCCTCCACTGTCCGGTTGCCCTGCCGTAGGTTCATAAACTCTGCCATCTTAGCCTCCCTCAGCTCCCGAGGGAAAAACCTATCCAGGAAAGCTATATGGAACTCCTCCCAATATACCAGTCCTTATTCCGCTGGCCGCCCCTCCTTCCACTACTCATACCAAACCTGGGCTACCCCTTTAAGCTGATAGAAAACCAGGTCAGCACTCTCGAAGGAGCTGACACCCACAATACAAGTAATCTTTATGACCTCATTTACAAACTCTTGGGGGTCTCCCCAACTTTAGATCCTTAAAACGATGGAGGTTCATAAGCTAAAGTCCCGCACCCTTGCAGCTGCTGCAAACCCGTTCGTGTTCATCGGCACAACCTGCTAATTCACCTGATTGGTCACGATCTGAACCAGTAACTGAGTGGACGCTCTAAACTTTGTGGTAGAAACCGAATCATCTTGAGGAGCTGCCGGGGATGGTGGAGCATGTCTGTTGGCATTACTGGCCCTTCTTCCGTTACCGCATCTGGGAGGCATGGTTCATTGAAATGAAACAGAGCACGAATTAGAAGGGAATTTCTAGAATTAAACTTTAACGCACGATAAGGAGTATGAATAAAAGGAAATTTTCCTAATAACATCTTGTAGCCTCCTTGTCATAAGTGTGGCACGCTTCACACCCATAGAAGGACTCTACATAATGCGGCTTTCAGACTTTTTGAGGATACTCTAAACTTAGGGCTCTGATACCAAGTTTTTCAAGACCCGAGCCTACCCCCTGACGTAACACGGTACTTGAAGCCACAAGTGGCCCCAAGTCAACCCCTGGTCTATTATTCACTAGTATTCTTAGTAAGCATGCACAGCGGAACTTGAAACAATATCGTAGAGCATTTATGAAAGACAAGTCGGAAAATATAAAGTTCAAAACATTTGAATAATACTGATAGATCTGAAAATCATGTATGTATGAAAGCCATCTAATTGAGAAGTTGCTGGGACAAGCCCCCAGCTAACTCTAAGTCTAACTGAAACTAATAAATAACTGAAGGAAAGAAACAATGCCCTCGGATAAGGAGGACTCACACTTCAACTACTGAGATGGAGAATCTGAATTGCGGCGTCAAGCGGTGCTGATTCTGAGAACCTGCAATTGTATGATGAAATGATACAGCATAAAAGTATGCGTCAGTACTTTGAATGTACCGATTATGTGAGAGGAATATACTACTAGATGTAAATGACGAACTGGAAAGACATTCAATGGCCAACTAATTATCTGAACTGAAATAATCTGAAGTATCTGAGATGGTCAAAATAACCCTGTCTAGTGGTCAAAGACATGCCCTAAATCTGTAATACTAAATTTGAAATACTGCACTGAACTGAACTGATCTGATAGATTTGAAACTGGACTGAGATTCTTATTCTAAAGCTGGACTGGACTGACTAGTGGGAGAGTCTGTAACCGACATATAACCACGTGAGCTAGACATGGAGTCCGATGTATACACCCCACTGATAGGATCCAATATACCTTGTCAAGGTATAAAGGTATGAACTGGGTGATCACAAAAACCTAGGGCCAAATCAGGCCAATAATCTATATATGTAATCCTACACTGGCAACATAGTTCTGGGAAACTGGATGCGCTGGAACCCCGATCTGCTTGGTGCTAAGTCCTACTCCCACTGGAATACCTAAACTAAACTACTAGGCTGATAGCTCGAAACTGGTGTCCAAGACTAGCCAGGGACATATAACTAAAGTACCCTAAGAGTCTTATCGGACAAGATTTTGAAATTAGATTCTAGACTGTCAGAGCTGCTTATCTGGAAGCTTCGTAACCATCTAAGAACAACAAACTGATTAGTTGACAATTTCTACATAGTTCTGGAGGGATTCTAAATTCTAACTAAACTGAACTATTAAGAAACTAATAGAGAATTCGACTCATTCCAACAACACGGGAATTTCGTAATATAGCAACAACTCAAGAATTCAAGAAAACTAATTTATCAAGTCTAATATTTTTCTTATCAATGGAATATCTGCTCGTTACATATATAATAAGAGTTTCAAGGAAAATTCAGCCCAAACATGCTTAATTCACTGGAGGGAGATTTTCAAGCAAAATCATCTTCGTGCAAAAATTCAGGGCTTCCATTCACTCTTGCAAGAATCTCGATAATTTAAGTAAGAACTGATGGAATTCATATCAATAATAAATGAGAATATCATTCTATGAGATATTAACAATTAATAACATGTAATTTCTCCGTATTCGAAAAGCTCAGGCCTAAAACTAATAGAGAAGTTATGGAAGAATTCTAGGGACACAAGGGAAGAATAATTTCCGTTGTTGAATACCCACATACCTAACGAAGAAACTTGGATAAATCGCTTGAGAATCAAAGAGGAAAGATCTGCCCTAGCTCTTGCTCTGAAATACTTTGAGAGAGAACTCTACGTTCTGTTTCTAGAGAGTTTGAGAGGGGAATGAAGAAAAGAGCCCGCTACCCCCACTAAAATGTCTGAAATAAAGGCTAAAACGACATAGTTTAAAGCTTGGGAGGGTAGGAAATTACTAAATAGCCCTTAGGAAATCGCTGAGAAAAATTACCAGGTGACCCTAACGGGTCATGGTGACTGACCACGACTCGTGGTCACACCCGTCAAGTACACTAGCTAAAAATTAACTGGGGCTGGTAACGAGGGACATAATGATTCGTTAGTGGGGACCACTACTCGTTGCACCCATTCGTCAAGTACACTGCCAACTTTTCAAGTTTTTGGATTCCGGCCTGACAACGAGTCATGGGACCTGACCACGACTCATGAGGTCGCCCGTTGGGAACACTAACTTTTTCTTAGGCATCCTTCTCACGGTTGACCTAACGAGTCATTGGGTCCCTTAACGACTCGTTAGGTGAATCATTCTTCAACATTTTTACAGTTTTTCAGATTTTCTAATTTGAGTCCCTGATATTAATTTAGAGCTTCTGGGGTGTTACAGAAGCTTTCACAATCCCTTTTACAATTAATCTCTATAGTTCGCCAAAGCATTATGTGATCTAGGAGCCAGCATAAATTTGATGCCTTTGGTAGTATATGAGCAGCTGGGCATGGGAGCTCCCAGAGCAACTATAATGCGGCTACTAATGGCAGACAAAACAGTAAGGAGACTCATAGATATACTGATTAATGTTCTAGTTAAGGTGGATAGATTTATCTTTCCAACAGATTTTGTTATATTGGATTGTGATGTTGATTTTGAAGTACCCATTATTTTGGGCTAGCTATTTTTAGCCACAGGAAGAGCACTGGTAGACATGGAGAGTGGGGAATTTAAGTTTAGGATAAACGATGAAATAGTGGTATTCAATGTTTGCAAGGTCATACAACAGTCGAATGATTTAGATGTTATATATGTTATTGTTGTCACTGATGATATGTGATGGAATTAATAGAATATAACCACTCCACAAAAGTTCTAACATCCATCGTGATTAAGTCAACAGAGTGGGAAGTGAACAAGTGGAACAAATCAATAAAAGCTATAGTGGGAGGAGGTGCGTACCCATATGCACCTAAAAGATTGGATCTTGATTTGAAAAACATAGTAAACCCTCCTGCAAAACCAACAATTAAAGAACCAAAAGTGTTAGAGCTAAAGCCATTACCTGCTCATCTTCTGTATGTATTTCTTGGTCCAAAAACTACTCTACCAGTAATTATCTCCACAAAATTGTTGGATTGGCAGGTAGAGGCATTGATCTCCGTTTTGAGAACCTACAAAAGAGCCATAGGGTGGACCATTATTGACATTATTGGTATCCCACCAGGAATTTGCACTCACAAAATAAAATTGAAGGAAAATTGTGTACCAAGTATTGAGCACCAAAGGAGGCTTAACCCAATCATGCAAGAAGTGGTAAAAAGAAAATTATTAAATGGTTAGATGCAGGGCTGGTTTATCCAATCTCTGATAGTCAATGGTTAGCCTTGTGTAATGTGTACCAAAGAAGGGAGGAAAGACAGTGGTTTAATATGAGAAGAATGAGCTTGTACCTACTAGAACAGCGACTGGATGGAGAGTGTGCATGGACTACCGAAAATTGAATAGATACACTGAAAAAGATCACTTTCCACTTCCATTCATGGATCACATGATAGACAGACTTACAGGGAGAGAATTTTATTATTTTCTTGATGGTTACTTGGGAATAACCAGATTTCTATTGCACTAGAGGATCAAGAAAAAACAACATTTACCTGCCCATATGGAACATTTGCGTTCAAAATAATGCCTTTTGGGCTATGCAATGCATCGGCCACATTCCAGAGATGCATGATGTCCATATTTTTTGACATGGTAGAGGACACCATAGAGGTATTTATGTATGAATTTTTGGTAGTAGATGATTCATTTGAGAATTTCTTAGCACACTTGGCAGCCATCTTAAAACGATGTGAAGAGACAAACTTGGTATTGAATTGCAAAAGTGTCAGTTAATGGTCATAGAAGGGATAGTACTGGGGTATAAAATTTCTGAGAAAGGCATTGAGGTGGGTAAAGCAAAGATTAAAGTAATTTCCAAACTTCCACCTCCCATCTCTGTCAAAGGAATTCGCGATTTTCTAGGGCATGCGGGTTTCTATAAGCATTTTATAAAAGATTTTTCAAAAATTGCTAACCCATTATGTAGGTTATTGGAAAAAGATGCAAAGTTTGTATTTGATCCTGCCCCAAGGCATTAGAATGTTTGAAGGAAAAGCTCATCACAACACCCATCATAGTGCTCCTGATTGGAGTAAGCCTTTCGAGATCATGTGCGATGCTAGTGGGGTAGCATGGGTGATGTTTCTTGGACAAAGACATGATAAAAATTTTCAGCCCATATACTACACTAGCAAATCTCTCTATGCAGCTCAAAAGAATTAGACTGCCACAGAGCAAGAATTGTTAGTCGTAGTATACGCGTTTGAGAAATTTCGTGCCTATCTCCTTGGAACTAGTGTTGTGGTGCACACAGACCATGCAGCAATTTGGTATCTAATAGGTAAAAATGATGTGAAACCCTAACTCATTCATTGGGTATTGCTATTATAAGAGTTTGACTTCAAAGTGGAAGATAGAAGAGGGAGCTAAAATCAAGTTGCAGACCATCTCTCCAGATTAGATGAAGAAGGGAAGGTCACAAACGGGGCAGAAATAAATGATTCCTTTCCTGATGAATAGGTATTGGCCACCTCACATGACTTAATTCCATGGTTTGCTAACTTTGCTAATTACTTAGTGAGTGATCTAATGCCCGAAAACATGATCTTTCACCAAAAGAGGAAGTTTCTTCATGATGTTTGAATATTTATTGGGATGACCCATACTTACTTAGAATTTATGTTGATAACATCATACAAAGGTGTGTTCCCAAAAATGAGATGATTTACATTCTTGAGGCATGTCATTCATTCTCTATGGGAGGGCATCACAGCAGCATTCGTACAGCACAAAAGATACTACAGTGTGGGTATTATTGGCCTACCATTCATCAAAATTCTCATGACTTTACAAAAGCTTGTGATAAGTCCCAACGAGAAGGAGGAATGTCTCGAAGACATGAGCTACCGCTAACTCCCATTCTTGAGCTAGAATTGTTTGATGTATGGGACATCGACTTCATGGGCCCTTTTGTGAGTTTCTTTGGGATGAAATGCATATTGGTGGCAATCGATTATGTTTCCAAGTAGGTGGAAGCTTACAATGAAATTAAGTCAGTCGCCATATTTTTAAGAAGAAACATCTTTTCCAGATTTGGTACCCCAAGGGCGATCATTAGTGATGGAGGATCACACTTCTATAATAGGCTATTTCGTGATCTACTTGAAAAATATGGAGTCAAGCATAAGGTGGAAATACATTACCACCTACAAACTAGTGGACAAGTGGAAGTTTCAAACAAGGAGATCAAAACAATTTTGGCCAAGACAGTGAATGCAAATAGAACGGATTGGTTAAAGAGACTAGAAGATGCTTTATGGGCATATCGTACAGCATTCAAAACACCTATAGGTATTTCACCTTATCAACTTATCTATGGAAAATCATGTCATTTACCTATGGAGCTTGAACACAAGGCCTTGTGGGCAATAAAAAGATAAATCTCAATTAGAACGAAGCAGCGGATTTAAGACTCACTCAACTTAATAGGATGGATGAGTTTAGAATTATAGCTAATGAGAGTGTGGTCACATACAAAGAGATAATGAATCTCTATATTCATCAAAATATTGAGAAATAGGAGTTCCTGCTTGGGGATTTAGTGTTGTTATTCAACTCTAGGCTCTGTCTATCCCCAGGTAAATTAAGGTCAAAATGGTCAGGCCCATTCAAAGTGGTAAGGGTGTTCTCATATGGAGAAATTGAGCTTCAAACCAAAGAAGGAAATAAGTTCAAGGTGAATGGACAAAGGGTGAAGCATAATTTCGGTTATCCTGAAGCGATAAACTTGTTGGAAGAAACTTACTTGGAGGAAGTATGAGTACTCCAGAGACCCACGTTGTGCCGCAACATTAAATTGGGCGCTGCTTGAGAGGAAACGCAAAATATTTTAAATGTTTATGTATGTTTAAGTGTGCAGGTAATAAAACTCCCCGGGCAAAAAAAGTATAAGAGCCGTAGGTCTGCCAACACATCGTGTGCCGCGACATGATATCCTGCCAACGTCTTGAGTGGCGCGATATGTTGGCCTTCTATCACCTTGAGTGACGCGACGAAGCATCCCTATACCATATTGGGAGGTGCAATGCAGTGTGTTTTCACTCCTACTGATGATGAGGATTAGAGGCCTAGGGAGTTCTTCTTTCACTCTTTACTTTATGCTTTATTATTTTAGCACTGGGGATAGTTCTACCGATTAATTGTGGGGTGGGAGAAGTAAACTTCATTACCATGCATACTTTAATTTCTAAATTTGTACATGGTGGGCCTAGTTTTTGGGTTGATAACTTATCTTACATACTTGGTTTGTTGGTAGTAGTTTTTTTTATTTTTATTTTGTTTTGAGTTTCACTGGTTTTTATTTTTGGTACTGTTCCAGTGGATAGTCCCTTAGAACCGACTAGAGAGTCAAGACTTCTAATTTTTTTTAGTCATAGAGTCATGACTTTTCTCGATGATGGATGGATGACGACCGTCTTAAGGGAAAATTAGTCATTAGGAAAATCAACAATCTGAGACCTTATGAAGGTTAGGTTCTTCATTTAGTTATCACTAAGACTTATAATATTCACTCAAAAATGCAAAAACAGGTAGAAACACTTACTCTTTTGAAACGTGACTCTTGTGCTTGAAAAATTAGGCTTGATTATATTTTGCATGCAATACGGATATATGTTTTTATGTGATCTTGATTTTCATTGTTAAATCATTTGTGCCATTGTGTGAGTGAGGTATTTTGATTACTCCATATTTGCAATTTGATGTCTAGAACTTGCCCAGTATATGTGCAAAACAAAATACAAATGTTGGATCTGGGAAGTGATATAGGAGTTTCTTTGGTAGCCTTGTGTTTATCCAATTTTTAACTACCTTGATGTAATTATCCTAGTTATCCATTTTGAGCCTTAGCCTATCCTTTTGATATCCATATTACAAGATTAATCTCTTTTTCTTCTATTAATCTTTATTCAATCCAAATGACTCCTAAGAGCACTTTCATTAAAAAATTTGCATGAAAGGAGCATAAGTGGAGAAGTGAAGGTAAAAGCTAAAAGTGCGGAAATTAGAAGAAAAGAAAAGGGTGAGATTTTCTAAACAAGGAGGGTTATGTAGTGGGAAAATAAAAAGAAGAAAGAGCTTTGAAGAAAAGAAAGAAAGTTGTGAAGGAGCTTAATGTTGAAAATCCCCACTAGTCACCTATGTGAAAATTTGAAAATCAAAGGAGGTACAAGGAATAATAGGAGAGTGAAGAATGTGCTAAAAAGTCAAAGATTTGTGAACTATTAAAGTTCTTAGAGAGCTTAGTCACTATCTTGATCAAATGATTCCTATCCTCCCCCTAACCGACATTACAACCAAATTTAAGTCCTAATTGATCCTTGATTCAATGTTCTATCTTAGTGGAGTGTTTACACTAAGGGCAAGCCTATGGGTCATCTTTTGCATACATGTTGAGTTCTTTGGGAGAGTGAGCAAAATTATTTATTTATGCCCAAGTAAAAATTTGTTATATATATCTTGTGTGTGAAAGGGAAACTTCCCAAATGGTGAGGGTACAATGGTAAGATTTTCGTATATCTTGGGTTCTAAACTATATATGACTCATGTTTCCCCAAAAGTATGCTTGTTGAGTTAGTTCTAGAAGCTAAGAAATTTCGAACATTGACATTAATATTGAACCTATATGCATGCGAGTGAATTATATGAGCTTTATTGATTTGTCTAATGATCGTAAGTGTAAGTAGACCTATATATAGGGTGATTTTTTTGCTTGAATTGGAGAAGGGAAGAAGTAGATTGTTCTAGGAAGAACAAATAGTTTAAATGTGTGGTGGTGATGAACGGTGAATTTACATGTTTCTTAGTCATATTTTTCCCATGCTTTACTATGTTTTTTTAGAACAAATTGTGTGTGTTTGCATGTGTTTTATGATAAACTTGTGAAAAATAGCTAAACACATGATTAGATACTTTCAAGGTATAAAAGTAATGTTTGGGCTTAGCTTAAAAATGCAAGAATGGAAAAATGGGGTTGAACAATCGAATATATAGAAGTTGGCATCACGTAGGCATAGTTGTGTCGTGGCCTACGCGACACACAGTCAGGATGAGGCAAGGAGAGGCTCGGCGCCCCGTCCTTCTAGCGCTTTGACTGGCACGATGCGTAGCACATGCCCAGGTGGACATAAATTGCAATCCCAATTCGACTAGGAACTGAAGCTGCAAAACCCAATTCAAATCCAAGAAGGAACAACAAAGGCTTCATCCACTATTATAAATACCTTTTATTTCTATGTTTTAGAGAGCTCAATTTTTCAATCTAACATACTTTATAGTTTACAATTCAATTGTTGCACAATTCATAATTTGTATAATAGTTTAGTTGAGTCTTGTTGGAAATTCATCAAGTTTTTGTGAAACCTTTTAGCTTGGAGATTTTTTTAAACAAGTTTTTATTAAAGTAAGTATTTCATTATGATTTCTTCTACATCTTCTACTTGTTTTCTCATAAACATGAGTGGCTAAATCTCTTAAGCTAGGGTTGTGGGAACCATGATGGATTAACGAATGTAGGCATAATAAAACAGTGATTCTTGAATGGTGAATTAAGTGGGTTGTTATTCTCTTTGTTTTAATTAAAGTTTTAGCAGTTGCAAACATTGAAACAAGCCTGTATATTTCCGACCAAGGAGTTGAAGTTAGGACAAGAGAGTAACAATGGAAATTTCAGATAAATAATTCTCATTTAATTAACTTGAGCTCTAACTGAGGAATTAAAGTCCAAGAATTATTGTAAAGCTAGAATATACGCACTTTTGAGACCGGAAGGAGATCGGCGGAAAGTATCTATTGTCTATTGGCGCACTTAACACATGCACTTTGAGACCGGAAGGAGATAAGTGTAGTCTTTAAGTCGAGAAACATTAGATGTAAAAAACATAAGTCTTACACAAAATTCACCAGGTTAGATCACAAGTAAAAGCCTACTAAGTTATGAAATCATGGGGTACACAATCCTAGTTTACTTTTAGTAATTTGAGAAACAACTCAACAATTCGTAGCATTATTTTATTCTCTTTATTTGCAAACTCCCCTTTCAAAATATTGATTATAATTTAGTTTATTTACCATTAACATATTATTTCTGCCTATTCCCTGTGGGATCGACTCCAACCTTTGTTGGGTTACTATATTTAACAGCCACCACTTTATACTTCAATTATGAGGTGTAATTTGGGCGTGCTCAACAGACATTTAAGAAAAGTTTCCTATTCTTTCTTACTCTAGATCGTGCTTTAGAGTTGAGCCTTAAGGAAATAATCACAACTCATACATTTCCCTATTTCTATCAATTACACCCAATTGTGAGGGAATGAAAGGAGATGTAAAGCTAAAACTTTACCTATGTGTTGCCTTCAGATGGACCCATCAAGGATGGAAGAATTTGTAGAAGGACTCAAGGGAGAATAGACCCATCCTCTGGTGCATCTGAATCTCATATTTTTAGGAGATGTAGTTGTGTTCTTCCCTCTGGTGATGATTTAAGGACTCCTATCCCCCCCCCCCCCAATGAAGAGGACAAAGGGAATTGAGGGTACTACCATTCAAAAGAAAATGGGTTGTTCCACTAGTGTTGATAAGGAATCATCGAGTAAAGAAAAGAATTACAGGGCATTAAGACCCCATCCATAAGGAGGCTCAGATCAGAGAGCACAACACCCTCATCCTTGTGGTAGGTGTGGCAAGAAACACTCAGGAGCATGTCGCATGAATCTAGATATATTCTACCAATGCGGCTTTTGAGGCCATAGTAAGCAAAAGTGTCCTTATGCTAGGCATGTCAATGTTCATAATGATACGACCTCAAGCCAAATTGAGAGTGTACGGGCTTGTTGTATCCATTGTGGAAGGATTCACATCACTTTTGGGAGAATTGGACCTTAGGAAGGCAGAGGATAACAAGAAGCAGGATCTTAGGACCAAATAGGGTTCAAACTAATTATCATACTGCGGTGGGTCGTCAGAAGTTGGAGGTGTTTCCAAGCATAGCTAAAGCTATATTAGTAGCTTTTCTTTATAACAATATATATCTCATATGATTGTAGTCTCTATTGAGAAGTTGTAGGTAAGGAAATTCTAATCTCCCATCATGGTAATAGGCATACGTATATGTGTATACTCTTCAATATGACTCTGCTAGTGAATAATAGAGGACAAAGTGTGATTTTAAGATTATAAACCAATTAAGTATATGGGTATGAACTTAAATCGGATGAGGAATCTAGATAAGAAATAAAGAATATGATAGTAGTAAATTTCTATGCAAAAAAGAGTATGACAGTCACAAATATATTGATATCACTTCCATGCAGAGTAATACAACTATGACCTCATAAGGGAGTCGTGTTAATCATTGAGTAAGCGTGTAAGAAGATTTCTAACCTTGTTCAATGAAAAAGTTGCATAAATTAAAGAAAGATAGGAAAATGGTCATTTAGGACTCCATTTAGAGGAGGGATCCATAAGCGTAGAATGGCATTTGAACTAAGGGGGAGATGGTACAGAGAAGTACCCAAACAGGTCATGTATTCCAGGTAGTGAAGGGCTCCCAGGAGAAATGTAATGATAATGAACTATCCTCATTCTAATAAAATCTCACAACTTTGTCAAGATGACACTCTATCGATGTTTTATGTATTCATTACATGTCTATGCCTATGTACTCGCAAATGATTTTCATGATCCTAATGCCCATGAAAACACTAGAATGTAAATCCTAATGGAAGAGGAGGGTGTTCTAGTGATGTACTGATGAGTTGGTAATTTACCAACTCATTAGGCTCTTAAGCATGAACTTTAGCTTAGTTTTCAAGTCTTTTAGTTGGATTTTATGCCTTTTTGCCTTCAGATGTGCAGGTATCTGATTTGAAGAGAAGGAGTATGAATTGGAGTAAAAAGGATGAGATTCAGATAAAATCTGGTGTTCCACCAAAGGACACCGACGAAACACCGATCAACCGCAGGCAACCACTGTCTTGATGAGCAACTGCAACCGGTGGCTCGCAGACAGCAACCGGTGATCCGCCAGTTCCATCGTCGAAAGGTGCTAGACTTTACTGGACAAATGAAGAAATCAAAAAGTGGCTCATGGATGGAAACAGGTGAACCACTGAAGGCATTGCCAAAAGGCTTTGGAACTTCACTGGATCACAGAGGAAAGCAACCGGCAGCTCACGGATTGCAATCGGCGAACCGCCAGTTCCATCGTATGTTATACCCCGTAGAATTCCCGGCACTTAGATGACCTATTCGCACGTTGGTTAAGCATATTTGAAAGCCATACGTGCTAGGGAAAGGCCCGGGAAAAGATCAGACGAGAAACCCATCGAACCATCGCGGGAGGAGCCGAGACAGAGCCCCTCCGCGATGGCAGCGTGTCACGGAGGAGAGGCCTCCGCGATGGCTCCGTGACACGTTGCCCAGGTTCAGGCCCAAGTATATAAAGCCCCCACTTCGGTTTAAACTCATTCCACACTTAAAAACTTTCGAGAAAATAGAGGCAAACGCTGAGAAAAGAAAGAGGAACGAAGGAATTAAATAATTTTCGTCCGATTACGCTGCCAAACGCTGCCCAAACTCAAATTAATCCCAGATACCCGAGTATTTAGCAGCAGAGAGCATTTCTACCGAATTAGTTTCGCGAAATACGACCGACGAATCGGCGAGCCACCGAACTAAAGTAAGTAGAATTGCTCTAAATTAATGTCTATGTGTTCCTAGCTGAGAAGTGAATACTTCTCTCTTCTGGGCCGCTGAAAAATAGCGAGTTTTCGACCGTCTTTCGATAAGCCTAAGTTTAGGCTATAAACTATATCGAAAGTAACGTTACTCTTTACAATAAAGTTGTATTTAGTATTGATTGACGTATTTATGAATGCAGTTGGGAGAAAATAGTTGAAGTACCGGCCGAGCCTCGTCCGACGGACGAATAGTCGGAGATAAGGTATGTAAAGTTAGTTTCCTTCGGCAAGTTAAGTAATATCAGTATAGTGTAATAAATTACGGACCAGTAGAATGTTCAGAAGTCGAGTATTGCGTTATTATGAATATTGGTACGGTGTGAGAAACATTGGGTTGTAATGTATATGAAACCTATCAGTATGATACAAATTCTAACGCAAGTATTAGAGATTGCCAGTATACTCAGTATGTAATGTGATATGCCATGTCAGGATATGGTTGTATTCAGTTGAAACCCCATATAGTAATGCAATACTCGTAAAGCACTTCAGAAATAGAATAGCATACTAAAATGAAGTTCAGAAAGCATGTTAGGATTAGTAAATCATGTTACTATAGAAAGTCAGTATACAGCGTAGTTTAGCAGAAAGATTATATTCGTACATACATATATAGTACTTCCAGCCTCAGCATGTATTAAGTATGTACTTATTTCTATCACTAGTCCAGCATATAGTGTATACAGAAACTTAGTAAACAGCAGAGTTTTCAGTGGAAACATTATCTTATATAGCATTTGCCCAGTACAGCCCGGCAGGAGACTATATTCATATTTATATATCTTTACCTGCCTCAGCACGTATTAAATACGTACAGATTACTATCATTAGCCCAGCATGTAATATATATGATACTTTACCCCTATTAGCCTCAGTATGTGAGATACACAGACAGTATTACCAGTTGCGACCGTTGTATTGTTTGGGGTTGGATTACCTAGCATCCATGACCGCCCCAGGGTTAATAGCTGTATCGACTCGTCCATCAGAGGACGAGGATACGTCACTCTACGGAGTGGCATGCCGTCTCGCCAGGGGACGAAGATGGGATGCCAGTGTTTCCCCATATTTGTGCCTTGATCGGCCCTTACACACCCCAGTCGAGCGGATACGCCCGGGTGCAGATTCAGGAGTCCTCCGGACTCAGATGCAGTTATAGTCAGGGGCTCAGCGAGCCCAAGTGCATACCCAGAGGACCGGCAGGATGCTTACAGCCAGTATAGGAGATGGGATGACCGGGGTAGGGGTATAGATTCTGTGTTGATTGTACCTCCCGGCTTATGGGGGCCGGGTAAGGTTGTGTATGCCATGTTATGTTATGTATGTTATGCTATATTATAGTAGATACGAGCAGATTAGTAGTAGAATGATACGTCTCCAGGTATGATTCCTATTCCCTTCAGCATGATTAAGAACAGGTACGATTTACATCATCAGATAGTTAATCTAGTTTTTCTTATTCCAGTTTCGTCAGTTATGTTATTGATTTCAGATATCTCTTTCAGTTGTTGCTTTACATACTCAGTACCAGCGGTACTGACGCCCAGTGGGGCGCTGCATTACTTGCCTGCAGGTACCCATAGACGAGCAGGCGATACCACGTGATCCCCATCAGCGGTTGAGTACTCAGCTCCTGTCATCCGGAGACTGAATTTCTAGAGGTGTAGTCCAGTTCTTTTTGTTGTACAGTACGGGTAGGTCGGGGCCCTATCCCGATCATTTCTATTATCCTTCATAGAGGCTTGCAGTCTATATATATTCCTTGTGGTCAGATGAGCCGGTCGTGAGAGGCCGTGCAGTTGTATAGTTGTTAGCATTCCTTCTTTCTATTGTGATGGTCGTGTGGGGCCATAGTTGTCAGTAGTGGTGACCTTGCCGGTCACGTAGCTTTTTAATACGCTATGATTGAGTTGCAGATAACTAGACAGCATGGTGGCCTTGTCGGCCCGCATAGGTTCCCCTGAATTGAGATGTTTCTGGTCAGCTGTTAGTACAGGTACAGAAGGCTATAGGCCAATGGGCCGGGGGGGCTGTGTTTACAGCCGTTATATAGCCAAATTTTTCCAGAAATGTGAGTCAGAGCAGCCAGGCACCAGATGTGCCAGGCTTAACAGCCCAGCTGGTCAGGTCCTAGTAGGGCACCAGGTGCCAGTCATACCCCCCAAGGCGGAGTGTGACAAACTTGGTATCAGAGCAGGTCGTATCCCAGGGAGTCTGCAAGCTGTGCTAAGCAGAATCTTGTCCATGGATGTGTTGTGCACCACATACTATGGATAGGAGGCTGCGAGGCATGATAGGATGGTTGCCTTTTGTTCTTATTCAGTCGTGCTATAGAGCGGTACAGTTTGGGGTTGAGTCCCTAAAAATCTTACCATATTCTTTGGTTACAGATAATGTCAGACCAGCGCCATCCTATCACGGGTCGGAACTTAGACATTGCAGCAGGAGAAGGCACCAGCAGGATGCCTCCTGCTCGCGCTCTGCTGCTCGGTATATATTATACACCGACACGCAAGTGTACGTGGTCAAACAAGTAATAAAGTGGCTAAGTAGCCAAGTATCGATCCAAGGAGGCTGCTCTAGATATGCAAAACTGCCTAGTTTACTATATCTCTATTCTATTTCTAACTATGTTACAACAATCCAACCAAGATTTGAGTGAGTTTTGTTTCTAAACTAATTATCTACTAAAATTAATAACTACTATTTACGTTGAGTTAAGACAATGGATATGCACATGCCAAGGTTAAGAACGAGTAATGAACTTGATAATCATGATAATTTGGTCATCTTCTTCTTCATATTGCTAGCCAAGAACGTTTGCCTAGAAATTAAAACTTCCGTATTTAATTTCACTTTAGATTCATAAACCATTCGTCTACATTTCTGTGATCAAATGCAATTTATGACCTAACACTACAATTCCGGTTCCTAAATTGACTAATACGGCTTTCAAGTATATTTCTATCAAGGAAGCACATCAAAACCCAATTTTCCCAAATCAAGTTAAGAACAATACCCTATTAATTCACAACTTTCCAATTTCATGCTCTCTCGAGTGAAATTGGACTTTTTAGATATACATTAATGGTGGCCAATCAAGAATGTAATAAGCACAAGAATTAATAGAACAACATGCAAGAAGAAGAAGAAACCATATCAATTATTACCAACATTCATTACACAAGTTCAAAACCTCAGCAAGAAAGGAATTAGCCACTCATTCTTGGATTAATCATCCTAGAATGAGTGTGAATCATGCATACAATTGAAGGAAAGAAGAAGGGAAGAGAAGAAAACTCTTATCTTTTCTAATCTTCAACTGCCACAAAACCACGTTCCTGCTCCCACTTCTGAACTCAGGCAAAAAAAACTAAAACTAAAAAACTCCTCTTTAAAAATAACCTAAGTGTGCTATTTATACTAGTGGGAAATTTTTCCCGGAATAACAAGCAACGTGTCACGGAGGCCAACGCGGAGCACTGCCTCCGTGACACGGCGTGGACGTGGACCCTCTCTGGAAATTGCATGGTCCGGATAAGTAGCCTCAACGTGGCACGGAGTCCATCGCGGAGGCCTATCTCCGTGCCACGGAGCTGAGGCGCAGGCACACTGGAAATTGCCACTTTTATTTCTGCCCAGGCAGTGTGCTACCGCGATGGCAGCGTGGCACGGCTCCATCGCGGAGCCACTGTAAAATGTGCCATCCGAGGTCTTTTCCACGCTCGCATCCAAGTCCAACTCCGACATAGTTCCAACACGCATTTTAGCTCTTAAAAATCACATTATCCTGCAAAACAAATGCTAATCATGTTGGTTAGTATAAATTCGCATTTTATTACCAAATACATGATATTATATACACATTGCACAACAAACAAGGTAAAAATGATACGTTTGAGTATCACTTGGGCATATAAATCTGCCCAAGATCACTTACCCCACACTTAAATCCTTGTTCGTCCTCGAACAACACATACACAAATCATGCACATCACATCTCAACCTTTGTCACTATGGTGCAACCATTTACGTTACGGTCATACCGATTATTCAATTTTTGCAAATCATCAAGAAAACATGCTTGGTCGTACAAGACAATGACCTTAATACATCGAGGCTTCCTAGACTTTTAAGAATTGATTCTTGATATCGGCAAACTCATGCAACTCAACTAATCAAGAAATCCGACACAAAAATCAATCTGTCATCAAGCATGTGCCCTCACAACTCGAGAGAAACTTCCCCTTTTATGCTCGTGCAGCACACAAACATGCAAGTAGGGGCATATAAAAATTAATTTCACTCTCTCTCCCAAAAGAATTCACATGCATCATGTCATGACCCATAGGCTTGCCCTTAGTGTATTACTCCACTAATATAAAGAAATGCAGTGTAGGATCAAATAGGACTTTCAATGGGTTGTAACTGGGCTATGGATCTAGTATATATATATTGGATTAGCCAATAATAGTCGCTAGCATCCTTAAGCGCCTTTTCAACTCATTCCCATCGACTCATGGACATTGTTCCTCTCTTTTCTCTTTTTCTCCCATTCATGCTGGTTTACTTTCATACAGCCCATTTCATCAGGCACACTTGACCCCAAACGGAAGGTTTTCATGTACCCTCAATTTCATTTAATTACAACTAGTGCCTCTTCAACATCATCTTTTCTTTCCTCACTTTGCTTTTCTTTTCTTTTCACTCTTTTCACTCTTTAACACTTTGGGAAACAATTTTCTGTTCTTTGTAAGCGCTTAAGAGCTTCTTATAGACTTTAAGGCTAATGAAAAGAAGGAATAAAGCTTAGTTCATACAATTCTGGACAAAAGAAAGAAATCGGCTAAAGGCTCAACGGGCTGACTAGGGTATACAACATATAAAAAGGTAGAACTTGACAAGAAAACAATGGAAACTAATGGTTAAAACAAAGAAATGCCTACATCCTTTCCGACACTACACCTCCTTCATTTCGCTTTGTACACACGCCAGGCAAGTTCTAGACAATTCACAATGACATGGAATAGCAAAACCTCACTCACACTTCATGCACATGCTCGAATCAAGATGCATTCACAGACTCTTTAATTAGTCAATTACATGAATTCAAGATTAAGCCTCAATCATAATGAACCAAATTCTATAGTCTAGGTAACTCAACATATTTACACAATTACATGCTTTCAAATGAATCACTTTCACATTTTGAACATCAATTACACACGCAACAAAATTTTAGCAACCATAAGCAACTACAGTTTATTGATGCAATCCACCAAAGAAACTAAAAACAAAACATCTACTCCTATCGACTACATTTCCCTTAAGACGGTCGTCATCCATCCATCATAGGGAATGTTCACTAACTATGACATCGGTTCAATGGGACTATTCTCGGTAAAAGAACCGAAAACAAACTCCGAGAAACCCAAAAATAAAACTTCAAAATTTTTGCAACACATCGATCATTTCGATGAAAAAAGTATTTACAAAATATGTTGATAAGTGCAACATCTTTTCGCAAAAATTTTGAAAAATATCGATCATATCGATAGAGAAAAAATATTTACAAAATTTACAAAATATTTACAAAGGCAACCATAACTTTTTAAAGACACACATCATTAGCCACAAACAAATATATACACATCATTCACAAATCAGTTCACAACAACAGGGAAAGCACAGACATACATAAACATCAAGGAAGAATATACAGCAGATTTAGAGCCTATGACCCAGCACCTAACTACTCCCCACCCCAAACTTAAATCAAACACTGTCCCCAGTGTTCACAAAAATACAAAGCACAAAATTTTGGGTGGTGAAACTCCCTGCTCAGTCGAAATATTCGACTTCCTCATCCGGTGTTGCGGCCTCGTCGCCCATATCTGAATCAGCTCCCTCGCCGTCATCGGACTCCACATCAGAGTCCTCACGACGTGTCTCCTCATCAGTAGGGACGTCGTCGTCAGTCGGCTCCACAAAGGCTGGCCCCACCTTGCATAAAGCTCTAGCATTCTCGCCAAAAGGGTAGTCCAGCTCCAGCTGCCATAATTCATCCTCGGTGGCTGGTCTCCCACCTATCCGTAGCTGCAGCATCTGCATACCGAACATACGGGCCATATACTGGTCGTCACGAGCATGTCGCTCGCCCAGAGTCAGCACAGGTCAATGTGTAGTGTCGGGGGCCTTGGTCTTTGTCACATCAAGGGCCCTCCGCTCCAACTGCGGAATGTAATCCAAGGCTTCTTCCTCAACGTCGAGGCCTCGGAGGAAGGTGGTGATGAGTCCGCCAAACCCGTATCTGTGGCCCTGGTGTAGTCTGGCTCTCATCATGGCGGATATTATAACCGCCCCCACATTAATCTCAAGCCCTTTCATAAGGGCATACACCAGGCAGACACGGTCCCGGGTCACGTCTGTCATATGTACTCCCGGGATCAAACACGAACATACAATTTTTAGCCAGATTCTGGCCTCCCTGTTCATCTGCGAATAAGGAAGAGTCTAGTGGTAACCCCTCTCTTTGTGTCTACTCCATCGGGCTGTGGATCGAGCCCCACACAACGTACGTCTGATGTCGGCGTACGGTGGGGTGATGTTGAGCTGGCGGAGAACGTGGGCGTCTGTGTCCCGCGCTCCAACGATGGCATTCAGCTGCTGGGGTTCCAGAGTGACAATCTGCCCTCTGATTGTAATGGTGTGGCTTCGGATGGCCGGGTTCCAGTTGGTATAAAATTCCCGGACCAAGTGAAGGTTGCACTCCTTGGGCTCCTGAAAAATAAAGCTGAGCCCAGCTGCTTCAATCCTCTGTACGATGCGAGGGAACTCCTGTGCGAGTGGTTCCCTTGCAATATATTCCTCCGGGAAGTACTTGTTCTCCTTATGCTTTGCGTACCATTTCTTCCCTTCATCGGTGACCCATCGTGTCCCGTATCAGCGGTGTTGACCGCGTGGAACAGCAGGTGCAGCTAGGACAGCAGTGCCCAGTCTCATTCTCTTTCTGCTGGTGCCTGAGGTTGAAGCACCCTTGCCTTTATCTTGTCGGCTGGCCATTGTACCTGTCAATTTACACAGACAAGCACAACGTTAAGCTAAAAACTTGTTAGTTTTGGCTAAGGTCGGGTTAAACAAAATTTACCCCACACTTAGTCTTTAACAATATTTACAACATGTTAGCAAGGATAGATCTATTTACACCCCAAGCACAATCACTATAAACATATTGCTTAGTGCGTTCACAAAAATTCGACAGCATAACGGCTAGCGAACTACTCAGACTTCATACAGCTAACCCAATCCTACTATCGACAGCTATTCACCCATAGCACTTAGCAACGATAACAACAACAAAATAGAAACAACAATACAAACATTTTATATACACTAATCTAAGCAATTCAACCAATTCACATATTACGCAATGTCCCACAAAAATTCGAGAATTAGTCGTCTTTCACCAATTATACAATATTTACCACGACTTATCTCAAATAATAAACACACCCCGGCATCAATTTCGTCAAACTATCAAGGTACCCAAGTTAAAATTCAACAACCCCAAGCCCTAGAACTCAATTCGACAATCAACAATGAATTATTCAATCAATCGATAAGTTCACCCGTCAACTACAACAATCCGAACACAATCAATCGCAAAATAATTCACGTCATGTTTAATTTCTACCTAGGGTGATATATCTCACCTCACATGCTCAAAATCGACAAAAATCGCCAAAAATTTGAGATAGACGATGAAAACATACCCTGGAATTGAAGAATCGATGAAAACTTGACGTTTTCCTTGCCTATTAACGTGGCACGGAGCTTGGGGGTAGGGGAATGGGTGTTTGGTCGCGGAGGGAAGAGGGAATGGGGTAAATAGGGGCGAAATCGGGGGTTTTTATTAAGAAAACACGCGGGTCACCCGGAAACCCGGTGTGACCCGGCACTGGGATAAGGGCAACGTGTCACGGAGGGTAACGCGGAGGCCCTCCTCCGTGACACGGAGCCAACGCGTTGGCTTACTGGAATTTTAAAAAATTCCAGATTTGCCTTCAACGTGTCACGGAGGGTAACGCGGAGCATTGCCTCCGTGACACGGCGCCAACGCGCCAGTGCTCTGTTTCACTATCAAATTTTATTTTTCGTACCTCGCCTCGTTTTCTCGATTCCACGTATTTTTCCTCCGGTATACCTGAAAATCACCTCACTAAACAAAAATTGGTTAAATGACTAGATTCCCTACTAAAAAAATAAAAATTACTAATTAAAATGCACATCTAAACCTAGTCAAGAAAAAGAAAAGAAAATAAAATAACAGAAAAACTTTACACTAAGGAAAAAGAAAGAAAAATATTTTTCACGGGTTGCCTCCCGTGCAGCGCCTGGTTTAACGTCGCGGCTCGACAGCCTTTACGCTCAATTTTCTACTAGGGAGATGGACGATTTGACCCGATCATGGTCATCTCCCCAGTAGTTCTCAACCTTGTCTGGTGGCCTACCTAGTAACTCTCGGGAATCACTTAATCCATTTGCATTCCCATGATCAATCACGTTGATCACCGAGAGTTCCTTATAGACAGTCGGGAGCTTAGGTGCCTTGTACACGTCGAACACCTCAACCTTGTCGTGTGCTCGCATCGTGAGTTGACCCGCAGCTACATCGATCAATGCCTTTCCGGTTGCCAAAAATGGTCGTCCCAAAATAAATGGGGCTTCTGCATCTGGCTCAAAATCCAGAACAATGAAATCTACCGGAAAAATGAGGGAGCCTACCTGCACTAGCACATCCTCAACTATGCCATCCGGCTTAGCTAAAGACCTGTCTGCTAGCTGCAAGATCACTGTTGTAGGTCTAGGACTCCCTAGCCCTAACTTTCTGAATACCGAAGATGGCATCAGATTTATACTTGCCCCCAAGTCGCATAACCCACGAGCTCGGATACTTTGCCCAATCGTCAGCTGGATAGTAAAACTTCCAGGATCCTTCAGTTTAGTGGGCAACCTATTCTGAATACGGGATGTGCATTCATCCGTTAAAGCCACCGTGGCATACTCGGTCAAGCGACTTTTGTTGGCCACGATGTCTTTGATATACTTTGCATATTTTGGCACACCCTGCAAGACATCAACAAGAGGTAAGTTAACATGTACCTGTTTAAGTACCTCCATGAATTTCTGGAAACACGCCTCCTCCTTGTGTTTCTTAAGTCGTTGAGGGAATGGGGGTGGAGGCCTTGTTGGTTCAGCTTCTTTGGTCTTCCCCGTATCTGAGGTTTTTTCTCCCTCAACATCTGCTGCTCCTGTCTTCTGAGGCGGTCTTTCCGGTTCCACCTCCTTTAATTGTAAACCACTCCTCGTGGTCACTGCATTTACCTGCTTAGGATTGGGATCCGTGTCGCTAGGTAGTCCTCCCCTTGGTCTAGTATTTTGGGCACTGGCAAATTGCCCAAACTGATATTCAAGAGCCTTGGTTGCCAATTGATTGTTCTTTACTTCGGCCGCCAGTTTGACATAGTCAGCCTGCAATTGTGCCTGGTTGGCAATCATGGTCTTGAACATTTCCTCAATAGTCGGTGATGGTGGTGGAGGAGGGGCATTGTGATTTCTAAACTGATTCTGATAGCCTTGTTGCCCTCCTTGGTTTCTGTGCATACCCTGCCCTGAACCCTGGCCTTGTTGATTGTTGCTACCCCACAAAAAATTTGGATGATTCCTCCAATTCGAGTTGTAGCCACCACCAAACTGCTGTTGATTCCTCTGTGCATTGCCCACAAAGTTGACAGAATCAGGATTTGCACCACAGCATTCAGCTGAATGCTCACTACTACCACACACTTCACACCACATCTGTTGGACTGAATTGACTGAGGCTGAAGGCTGGTTCAAATTCATATTGCTGAAGTGAGTGTTTAACTAATTTTGCAAAGCAGCTATCTGTGCAGCGATAGCTGTGAATCCATCCACTTCAAGCACTCCCGCTGCTTTCCTTGCTCCACCTCTTGAAGAATCTGCATTCCATTTCAGATTGCCTTGTGAAATTCGGTTGAGCAAAGTGTACAACTCCTCATAAGTCTTCTCCAGCGCTTGCCCTCCAGCTGCTGAGTCTAACAAAATTTTAGTGTGGGGTTCCAAACCCTCAATAAAAGTGTGGACCAACACCTCATTTGACTGATGATGATGAGGACAGTCCCGCAACATGGACTTGAATCTTTCCCAGGCTTGATAAAGATTTTCTCCTTCCCTCTGTTTAAAACTTAGAATCTGACTTCTAAGTTTAGCTGTTTTACCTAAAGGGAAAAATCTGATCAAGAACTTCTTTGCAAGATCCTCCCACGTTGATATAGAGTTGGGTGGTTCAGCTTTTAACCACCTCTTGGCTTCACCAAGTAAGGAAAATGGAAATAAGGTGAGCCGAACATAATCAGGTGACACTCCAGCGGGGATGTTAGTGTCACTTATCTCCAAAAAGTTCTGGAGATGTTGTTGCGGATCTTCGTGAGGGAGACCGGTAAACTGCCTGCTAGTGTGCAAAAGTTGCACCATATTTTGCTTTAACTCAAATCTCCCCCCAGGCTCTGGTTTGCGGATACTGGAATGTACATTATTAGCGTGTGGGATTGCCACCTCGCGAACCGGCCTGGCTGCTACTTCCTCGGGCACTAACACTGCCCGCACAACTAGTGGATTGGGTTGCTCCATTATAGACTGTTTCAGCAACTGCAACTTCTTCCGAAGAGCTTCTCTACGTTGACTATGCAATTCACGTTCTAGCTCTAAGTAAGATTCCACCAGCTCCTTGTCCCTTGCCAGTGTTCACAGAAATAAAAATCTACAAAATACAGGCTAAGACCAAGTTGTTAACACTTAAGAAAATAAAAATACAAATACAGTAAATTTACACTAAACAAAATTTTACAAATCGCCTAGCCTCCCCGGCAACGGCGCCAAAAACTTGCTCGCGCTCTGCTGCTCGGTATATATTATACACCGACACACAAGTGTATGTGGTCAAACAAGTAATAAAGTGGCTAAGTAGCCAAGTATCGATCCAAGGAGGCTGCTCTAGATATGCAAAACTGCCTAGTTTACTATATCTCTATTCTATTTCTAACTATGTTAACAACAATCCAACCAAGATTTGAGTGAGTTTTGTTTCTAAACTAATTATCTACTAAAATTAATAACTACTATTTACGTTGAGTTTAGACAATGGATATGCACATGCCAAGGTTAAGAACGAGTAATGAACTTGATAATCATGATAATTTGGTCATCTTCTTCTTCATATTGCTAGCCAAGAACGTTTGCCTAGAAATTAAAACTTCCGTATTTAATTTCACTTTAGATTCATAAACCATTCGTCTACATTTCTGTGATCAAATGCAATTTATGACCTAACACTACAATTCCGGTTCCTAAATTGACTAATACGGCTTTCAAGTATATTTCTATCAAGGAAGCACATCAAAACCCAATTTTCCCAAATCAAGTTAAGAACAATACCCTATTAATTCACAACTTTCCAATTTCATGCTCTCTCGAGTGAAATTGGACTTTTTAGATATACATTAATGGTGGCCAATCAAGAATGTAATAAGCACAAGAATTAATAGAACAACATGCAAGAAGAAGAAGAAACCATATCAATTATTACCAACATTCATTACACAAGTTCAAAACCTCAGCAAGAAAGGAATTAGCCTCTCATTCTTGGATTAATCATCCTAGAATGAGTGTGAATCATGCATACAATTGAAGGAAAGAAGAAGGGAAGAGAAGAAAACTCTTATCTTTTCTAATCTTCAACTGCCACAAAACCACGTTCCTGCTCCCACTTCTGAACTCAGGCAAAAAAAACTAAAACTAAAAAACTCCTCTTTAAAAATAACCTAAGTGTGCTATTTATACTAGTGGGAAATGTTTCCCGGAATAACAAGCAACGTGTCACGGAGGCCAACGCGGAGCACTGCCTCCGTGACACGACGTGGACGCGGACCCTCTCTGGAAATTGCATGGTCCGGATAATTAGCCTCAACGTGGCACGGAGGCCATCGCGGAGGCCTATCTTCGTGCCACGGAGCTGACGCGTAGGCACACTGGAAATTGCCACTTTTATTTCTGCCCAGGCAGTGTGCTACCGCGATGGCAGCGTGGCACGGCTCCATCGCGGAGCCACTGTAAAATGTGCCATCCGAGGTCTTTTCCACGCTCGCATCCAAGTCCAACTCCGACATAGTTCCAACACGCATTTTAGCTCTTAAAAATCACATTATCCTGCAAAACAAATGCTAATCATGTTGGTTAGTATAAATTCGCATTTTATTACCAAATGCATGATATTATATACACATTGCACAACAAACAAGGTAAAAATGATACGTTTGAGTATCACTTGGGCATATAAATCTGCCCAAGATCACCTCCCCCTCATTTGGAGACAGCCCGACCAGAGGGCACTACGGAGGCATCATCCCAGCCTCCTCAGCAGTCTCCACCACGTCAGGAGCCACTTGGGGCGACACTACCTTCAGTAGCCCCTATATTGACTCCTTCTGACCAGGAGGTTAGGAGTGCTGTAGTTATGTTAGCACAGATGATGGCTGCTCAGCGTCAGCCAATGCCATCTACAGTTGCAAAATCATCAGGAGGGCCCGGTAGTTCGAGGGTCCGAGAGTTCTTAGCTTTGAATCCCCCAGAATTTACAGGTACGGATCGGACAGAGGACCCCCAGGATTTTCTGGATCAGATGCAGAGAATCTTCAGGGTTATGCATGCTACGCCTACTGAGTCAGTTGAATTGGCAGCATTCCGGTTACGGGATATTGCGGTGTTATGGTATGAAAGCTGGGAGAGGTCCCGAGGGAGAGATGTTTCCCCTCCCACCTGGTCCAGCTTTTCAGGAGCCTTTCTGGATCATTATTTGCCGCGGGAGATTCGACAGGCCCAGGTAGACCAGTTCCTACATCTAGAACAGGGGGCCATGAATGTTCGGGAATATTCTTTGCAGTTTGATTCCTTAGCCCGATATGCACCGGCCTTTGTTGATACTATGGCATCCAGAGTGCATCGTTTTATTACGGGGTTGAATCCAGAATATGTTGAGATTTGCACTACAGCCACACTGCGAGAGGACATGGATATTGCTCGCATTCAAGCATTTGCCCAGAATATTGAGGGCATCAGACAGCGACAACGAGAGGTCAGAAGGGTTAGTCAGGAACAGCATCGCCGGGACAGGCCAGTTGAGTTACAGAGAGAGGCCCGGGGAGGACCCAGGCCCCGATTGTCAGACAGGCCGCCCAGGCCCCCACCTCCGCCACAGCCACAAGGGGGTAGATTCAGCTGCAGGGGGCAGTCAGGGACTGGTAGAGGCTCGTAGATGGCAGATTCACCATCACAGAGGAGGGCAGAGCAGAGCAGGTATACCCTACCACTTTGCCCTATATGCAGTCGACGCCATCCTGGAGCATGCAGATATGGCTCCACCGCATGTTATAATTGTGGCCAAGAAGGCCATTTGATGAAAGATTGCCCAGCCAGAGGTCGAGGGGACCGGGATAGACAGGATAGGGCATCAATAGGATCACGAGCTACAGCATCTTCGACTGGGCGCAGGCCCTCAGTTTCAGCAGGCAGGGGTCGGGGCAGATCAGGGGCCTCCAGTACAGGTGCGGGTCCAAGCCGCACATATGCCTTACCAGGGAGGCAAGATTCAGAAGCATCGCCTGATGTCGTGACAGGTATGCTAACTATCTGCTCACACCCTGCTTATGTGTTAATTGATCCAGGGTCTACTTTGTCCTATATTACTCCATTTGTGGCACGGAAGTTTAGTATTGCACCAGAATCATTACAGCAGCCCTTCTTAGTATCTACGCCCATCGGTGACTCTATCACAGCTAGCCGAATCTACCGCGGGTGTACAGTAGAGATTGTTGACCGTTAGACCACAGTAGATCTGGTCGAGTTAGAAATGATAGACTTCGATGCCATAATGGGTATGGACTGGTTAGTACCATGCTTTGCCAATGTTGAATGTTGGACCAAAACGGTCCGATTCCACTTCCCGGGGGAAGCAGTACGGGAGTGGAAGGGCAGCACCGTGACGCCAAAAGGTAGGTTTATTTCCTACCTTCAGGCGAGAAAGTTGATATCTAAGGGGTGTATTTACCATCTTGTCAGAGTTCAGGATGTTCAAGCAGAATCTGCGACACTCCAGTCTGTCCCAGTGGTAAATGAATTCCCAAATGTATTTCCTGATGAGTTACCTGGTATTCCCCCAGAAAGGGAAATAGACTTTGCTATTGACTTGCTACCAGGCACTCAGCCAATATCAATACCTCCTTATCGTATGGCTCCTGCAGAACTCAGAGAATTGAAGGAGCAGTTGAAAGACTTGTTAGATAAAGGTTTTATCAGGCCAAGTACTTCCCCGTGGGGTGCGCCAGTCTTGTTTGTGAGAAAGAAAGATGGCTCGCTCTGAATGTGCATAGATTATCGGCAGTTAAACAAAGTTACAGTAAAGAACAAGTATCCGCTTCCCAGAATTGATGACTTATTTGATCAGCTACAGGGAGCCAAATACTTTTCCAAAATTGACTTGTGGTCCGGATATCACCAGGTCCGAGTACGTGAGAGAGATATTCCTAAGACAGCATTCAGGACCCGATATGGACATTTTGAATTTCTAGTTATGTCCTTCGGGCTAACGAATGCCCCAGCAGTCTTCATGGACCTGATGGACAGTATTTTCAGACCTTTCCTGGACTTGTTCATGATATTATTCATTGATGACATTCTGGTGTATTCTCGCTCTGAAGCAGATCACCGGACTCATTTGCGGACAGTGCTCCAGATTCTCAGGGACCGCCAGTTGTATGCTAAGTTTTCGAAATGTGAATTCTGGCTTAACTCAGTAGCCTTTTTAGGGCATATTGTCTCAGACACTGGTATACAGGTAGACAAGCAGAAGATAGAAGCAGTTAAGTCATGGCCTAGGCCTACCACCCCGACTAAAGTTCGTAGCTTCCTGGGGTTGGTAGGATATTATCGGAGGTTCGTTGAGGGATTCTCAACCATTGCAGCATCTTTAACTAAATTGACACAGAAAGCAGCAAAGTTTCAGTGGACGGAGGCATGCGAGCAGAGTTTTTAGGAACTGAAAGACAGATTAACCTCCGCCCCAGTATTAGCATTGCCGGAGGGCACAGAGGGTTATTTAGTCTATTGCGACGCGTCAGGTGTCGTATTGGGTTGTGTGTTAATGCAGCATGGTAGAGTGATTGCATATGCTTCCAGACAGCTGAGGAAACACGAAAAGAATTACCCTACCTATGACCTGGAATTGGCCGCAGTAATTCATGCCTTGAAGATGTGGAGGCATTATCTGTACGGCGTCCATGTTGATATTTACACAGATCATAAGAGCCTACAGTACATTTTCACTCAGAGGGAGTTGAATTTACGGCAACACCGCTGGTTAGAGCTGTTAAAAGACTATGATGTGAATATTCTATACCACCCCAGAAAAGCTAATGTTGTAGCAGATGCCCTGAGCCATAAGTCAATGGGGAGTTTGGCGTATTTGCGACCTGATAAATAGAAATTAGCTAAAGAAATTCATCAGTTAGCTGGCCTAGCCGTTCGAGTAATAGAAACAGAAAATAATGGAGCAGTAATTCAGAATTCTGCAGTGTCATCGTTAGTTACAGAGGTAAAAGAACGACAGTATGAGGATCCCGATTTAGTCCAGCTCAGAGATAGAATTCAGAAGGGTAAGGAGCCAGATTTTCAGATAACCGAGGATGGTGTGCTACATTGTAAGGGCCGCCTTTGTGTCCCGAATGTCGCAGGACTTCGTGAGCAGATCATGCATGAGGTACACTACGCTCGTTATTCCCTTCACCCAGGGGCGACGAAAATGTACCACGACATCAGAGGCATCTACTGGTGGCCAGGTATGAAAGCTGAGATAGCTGAAATTGTGTCTAGGTGTTCTAACTGTCAGCAGGTAAAAGCTGAGCACCAGAAACCGAGCGGTTTGACTCAAGAGATAATGATACCTATGTGGAAATGGGAAGTGATAAACATGGATTTTGTAACAGGGTTACCCCGTACTAGACGCAGAAATGATTCCAATTGGGTAATAGTTGATAGGCTGACAAAATCAGCTCACTTCCTACCAGTAAGGGCTACCTTCTCAGCTGAGGATTATGCCGAATTATATATCAGAGAAATAGTTAGATTGCATGGAGTGCCGGTATCTATCATTTCAGACAGGGGAGCACAGTTTACAGCTAGGTTCTGGCAGTTATTTCAGAAAGGTTTGGGGACGCAGATTAACTTGAGCACAGCATTCCATCCTCAGACAGATGGGCAGGCGGAACGTACAATTCAGACGCTCGAAGATATGCTATGAGCGTGTGTGTTAGATTTTGGGGGTAGCTGGGATGAACATCTTTCGTTAATTGAATTTGCTTATAATAACATCTAACATTCAGCTATCCAGATGGCGCCTTTCGAAGCATTGTACGGGCGAAAATGTAGATCGCCGGTGGGCTGGTTTGAGATAGGGGAATCAGCATTAGTTGGCCCAGACATTGTTCGGCAGTCCGAGGAAAAGATAAAGCTTATCCGAGAATGTTTACTGACCGCTCAGAGCCGCCAGAAGTCATACGCAGATAGGCGGCGCAGAAATCTAGAATTTTCGGTAAACGACTGGGTATATCTGAAAGTGTCCCCGATGAAAGGGGTAATGAGGTTTGGCAAGAAAGGCAAGCTTAGCCCGAGATTCATTGGGCCATATCAGATTCGACGAAGAATAGGCCGCGTGGCATACGAGTTAAACTTGCCTCCAGAGTTAGCGTTGGTTCACCCAGTATTCCATGTTTCTATGCTAAGGAAGTTCGTAGGGGACCCTTCTACAGTAGTTCCAGTTCAGGATGTCCAGATCACATAAGAGTTAGCATATGAAGAGGTTCCCGTAGCCATTTTAGACAGACAGGTTCGCAGACTGAGAACTAAAGATGTTGTATCTGTCAAAGTATTGTGGCGTAACAGAAATCGGGAGGAAATAACGTGGGAGGCTGAAGAAGATATGAAAATCAGATACCCTCACTTATTTCAGGCCTAGTCAGACGACAGGTATGTCCGTATCATTATTTATACAGCACTTTATGGTTGTATGTTGTAAATGACAAAGAAAGAAGTGATATTTAGTTGTCCAGTGGATCTTAGAATATTATGTGCAGTGCCTGTGTTGGACTTTTCTACATTTCAGGTTTTTACGATAGTCCATATTACAGGGGAAACTCTGCCAAAATTTTTCCAGAAAAGTAAAGTAAGTAGTCCTCTAGATAACAGTGTACATTCGAGGACGAATGTTCTTAAGGGGGGGAGAATGTTATACCCCGTAGAATTCCCGGCACTTAGATGACCTATTCGCACGTTGGTTAAGCATATTTGAAAGCCATACGTGCTAGGGAAAGGCCCGGGAAAAGATCGGATGAGAAACCCGTCGAACCATCGCGGGAGGAGCCGAGACAGAGCCCCTCCGCGATGGCAGCGTGTCACAGAGGAGAGGCCTCCGCGATGGCTCCGTGACGCGTTGCCCAGGTTCAGGCCCAAGTATATAAAGCCCCCACTTCGGTTTAAACTCATTCCACACTTAAAAACTTTCCAGAAAACAGAGGCAAACGCTGAGAAAAGAAAGAGGAACGAAGGAATTAAATAATTTTCGTCCGATTACGCTGCCAAACGCTGCCCAAACTCAAATTAATCCCAGATACCCGAGTATTTAGCAGCAGAGAGCATTTCTACGGAATTAGTTTCGCGAAATACGGCCGACGAATCGGCAAGCCACCGAACTAAAGTAAGTAGAATTGCTCTAAATTAATGTCTATGTGTTCCTAGCTGAGAAGTGAATACTTCTCTCTTCTGGGCCGCTGAAAAATAGCGAGTTTTCGACCGTCTTTGGATAAGCCTAAGTTTAGGCTATAAACTATATCGAAAGTAACGTTACTCTTTACAATAAAGTTGTATTTAGTATTGATTGACGTATTTATGAATGCAGTTGGGAGAAAATAGTTGAAGTACCGGCCGAGCCTTGTCCGACGGACGAATAGTCGGAGATAAGGTATGTAAAGTTAGTTTCCTTCGGCAAGTTAAGTAATATCAGTATAGTGTAATAAATTATGGACCAGTAGAATGTTCAGAAGTCGAGTATTGCGTTATTATGAATATTGGTACGGTGTGAGAAACATTGGGTTGTAATGTATATGAAACCTATCAGTATGATACAAATTCTAACGCAAGTATTAGAGATTGCCAGTATACTCAGTATGTAATGTGATATGCCATGTCAGGATATGGTTGTATTCAGTTGAAACCCCGTATAGTAATGCAATACTCGTAAAGCACTTCAGAAATAGAATAGCAGACTAAAATGAAGTTCAGAAAGCATGTCAGGATTAGTAAATCATGTTACTATAGAAAGTCAGTATACAGCGTAGTTTAGCAGAAAGATTATATTCGTACATAGATATATAGTACTTCCAACCTCAGCATGTATTAAGTATGTACTTATTTCTATCACTAGTCCAGCATATAGTGTATACAGAAACTTAGTAAACAGCAGAGTTTTCAGTGGAAACATTATCTTATATAGCATTTGCCCAGTACAGCCCAGCAGGAGACTATATTCATATTTATATATCTTTACCTGCCTCAGCACGTATTAAATACGTACAGATTACTATCATTAGCCCAGCATGTAATATATATGATACTTTACCCCTATTAGCCTCAGTATGTGAGATACACAGACGGTATTACCAGTTGCGACCGTTGTATTGTTTGGGGTTGGATTACCTAGCATCTATGACCGCCCCAGGGTTAATAGCTGTATCGACTCGTCCATCAGAGGACGAGTATACGTCACTCTACGGAGTGGCATGCCATCCCGCCAGGGGACGAAGATGGGATGCCAGTTTTTCCCCATATTTGTGCCTTGATCGGCCCTTACACACCCCAGTCGAGCGGATACGCCCGGGTGCAGATTCAGGAGTCCTCCGGACTCAGATGCAGTTATAGTTAGGGGATTATCGAGCCCAAGTGCATACCCAGAGGACCGGCGGGATGCTTACAGCCAGTATAGGAGATGGGATGATCGGGGTAGGGGTATAGATTCTGTGTTGATTGTACCTCCCTGCTTATGGGGGCTGGGTAAGGTTGTGTATGCCATGTTATGTTATGTTATGCTATATTACAGTATATACGAGTAGATTAGTAGTAGAATGATACGTCTCTAGGTATGATTCCTATTCCCTTCAGCATGATTAAGAACAGGTACGATTTACATCATCAGATAGTTAATCTAGTTTTTCTTATTCTAGTTTCGTCAGTTATGTTATTGATTTCAGATATCTCTTTCAGTTGTTGCTTTACATACTCTGTACCAGCGGTACTGACGCCCAGTGGGGCGCTGCATTACTTGCCTGCAGGTACCCATAGACGAGCAGGCGATACCACGTGATCCCCATCAGCGGTTGAGTATTCAGCTCCTGTCATCCGGAGACTGAATTTCTAGAGGTGTAGTCCAGTTCTTTTTGTTGTACAGTACGGGTAGGTCGGGGCCCTGTCCCGATCATTTCTATTATCCTTCCTAGAGTCTTGCAGTCTGTATATATTCCCTGTGGTCAGATGAGCCGATCGTGAGAGGCCGTGCAGTTGTATAGTTGTTAGCATTCCTTCTTTCTATTGTGATGGTCGTGTGGGGCCATAGTTGTCAGTAGTGGTGACCTTGCCGGTCACGTAGCTTTTTAATACGCTATGATTGAGTTGCAGATAACTAGATAGCATGGTGGCCTTGTCGGCCCGCATAGGTTCCCCTGAATTGAGATGTTTCTGGTCAGCTGTTAGTACAGGTACAGAAGGCTATAGGCCAATGGGCTGGGGGGCTGTGTTTACAACCGTTATATAGCCAAATTTTTCCAGAAATGTGAGTCAGAGCCAGCCAGGCACCAGATGTGCCAGGCTTAACAGCCCAGCTGGTCAGGTCCTAGTAGGGCACCAGGTGCCAGTCATACCCCCCAAGGCGGGGTGTGACATCGCAAGTGAAAGATGCCTGAAAAGGGAAAAACGTCTAGCCCTGAAAAAAGAGGAGAATGTATAACCTATTTTTTGATATATTCTAGAAGAAAGTATTCTGAATGGATCATTGAATATTCCCTTTACTTTTAGAGAGAAAGAACTCCATTGGAGAAGAAAGAAATATTTGAATATTGCTTTTTAATCTTCATCTTTTTCTTCAGCAAGATATAACTACTATTGTATAAATATACTAAGCTTGATTGTTCTTACTCCTAATGATGAAATTATTGAGTTTATTAATGAATATGCTCTTGTGTTTCTCAATTATGAGTAGCTAAATCTATAGCTAGAGGTGTGTGATAATGGGTGTTTAATTTGATTGGGTATTACTAGATTTGTCTTGTTATTACTTTTTTATTGTAAATCTATTGAATTCTCCTCAAATTATAGTTGATTGCTCATAGACCTAAGTCCAACTTCAATTCACCAAACCAAGGTTCATCTTGTGTAGTCATTTTGGTTGTTTGGTGCGAGCTCAACTTAAGCTATACATTGCCCGAGAAGAGCTGTTTGGGTGCAAATATGGGTATTGTTTTCTTACTTGATTTTATCTTGAGAAAGAAGAATTAAGTAATGGGGGAGAATTTAATAGTGGATTGGAATTTAATTATGAGGGGTTAGGCTAGAAATAGCCAAAACCCATCATTATAATCCCTTTAGAGGTTTTTGGCTAGAAATAGCTCATCCCCTAATCCAAACCATATTGGATAGCTGAATTGTACCTTGATGTTTGAAAGGACTCGAGGATAAGGAGCCCAAGTGGTTGAAAAACATCGGGCTCCATTTTTTTCCAAGGTTATTTTCACATATTAGTAATAATCTGACTGTCTAGTAAATCCCGAGTTGATTGACATCCCATCTACACCACATATCTAGCCTTTGTTCATTATTGTTTCTCAATTTTGGTTATCTTGCTCTCTTGATTAGTTGATTTTAGAATCCATAAACTTCCCCCAAAATTTACATTTACTTTTTCATTACTTGGATGTGAATCAATTCAATTCAGTAAACAACTCTTATGCAAATCATACTCTAATCCTTGTGGGATTTGATCCTGACACCCGTTGAATTATTTGTTTTGATACAACAATCGCTTACATTCTCTCTAAATGAAGGGTATAATTTGAGTTTTATTAAAAATGGCACCGCTGCGGGGGACTAGCGCTTGATATAATTGAGTTGTTTGTTAATTTGAATTGATCTTACATCTTAAGTAGTTTAATATTGTTCTTGTTGTTGGTCATCTAGGGTAAATTCATATGAGCCAAAATTCGCAAGCAGGAGATAGCTCGATGGAAGGAAATATGGAACATGAAGAGGCTAATCCCGTCATGTCTAAGATCGCAGGTTCCATTTGCCTACTAGCTACGGTGGGGAATGCAATGTTTTATGTAACTAGTACGATGTTGCACCTATTGCAAATAAAAGGGCTCTTCGGGGGTAAACCGAATGAGGATGCAAACTTCCATTTGAGGAACTTCCTAGAGATTTGCAAACCTTTTAACATAACGAATATAAGCCAAGAGTCTATCAGGTTGAGGGTCTTTCCATTTTCCTTAATGGAGAAGCAACTATGTGGTTGGAGGAGTTGCCTTCGGGATGCATCACCTCATGGAAAGAGTTGACAGAAGAATTTTTGGATTGATTTTTCCCTCCCTCAAGGATGATGCAACTGAGGGATGATATTACAAAATTTAGGCAAGAATGTGTGAGACTTTGCATGAAGCATGACTGAGATTCAAGAAGAAAGTGTCTCTTTGCCCTAACCATGGTCTTCCCGATGGAGTGCTACTTCAAACCTTTTATCTATCCCTAGAATCCATCAATAAATCAGTTGTTAATAATCTAGATGGGGGATCAATCATGGACCAGACGTATGGTCTAGCTAAAGCCCTCTTGGATAGGATGACGAAGACGAATAGGGCATGGCATACAAGGGAGATGAATGTATCTTCACATGATGCTGGTTCTAGTTTACTAACAGCTGAAATGAGAAAAAGATATGAAGAGAGAGATGAAACTCTTGCTAAAATGATGACTCAACTGAAGTTAATGACTAAGCATGTGATAGAAACAGGCCTAAAGTTGTGAATGCTATGGGAATGAAAGGTTCAATGCATTTTGAGTGAGAATCTTCGCCACCAAGGTACGAGGAGGAGTGCCAATTTATGGCAAATCAAATGGGGGGTTCTTGACCCGAGTACCAAGGGACTAATGAAGGCCCTTGGCACCCAAGGGAAGAGAACCAAGGTTGGAGGAACCATGACACACAAGGGTGGCCTGGTTGAAATGAGAGATAGGGAAATATAGAGCAAAATTGTGAGGGAGACCGCTATCATAGAAACTCGAATCCATACATTCCCCCTCTTAAAGCTGGGAATGCCCAATCCCAACCGGGTGTGAGAGATGTAGGGAACTCAAAAATTGAAGAAATGTTGGCAAGGGTTCTCAAGAAAGTGGAATCAACGGACAGTGGAGTCAAAGAACTTAAAGGGGAGGTGTCTAACCTTATCAAAACAGTAAGTTCACACTCAGCCTCTATCAAGCATTTAGAGGGCCAAATGAACCACTTATCTTCTTAAATGAACCCCCGAATGAAGGGAACACTCCCTAGTGATACAATGCCAAATTTCAAAAAGGATAATCAATGTATGACTATTGTCACTAGGAGTGGCAAGATGCTTGGAGATGCGGGCGATAAGCCCAAGGAAGTTGTGGACCCAAAAGCAAGTGATGTGAAAGAATCAGATAAGGTGGCACAAGCACCAAATGGTTGTGATAATGTTGAGGATCAAGGTGAGGGAGATGTTGATGAGATTCCCTCAAATAATGAGGAAGGAGATGCAGGCATGAAGGCCTCAAGTGAGCAAGAACAAGAACTAAGAGTCCCACCTCCTTATCCACAGTGGTTAGCCAAGAAGCAAAAGGATGATCAATTCAGCAAGTTTATCGACATGTTCAGCAAATTGTCCATAAACATACTGTTGGTGGATGCTTTACTTCAAATGCCCGGATATGCAAAGTTTCTGAAAGAGTTGTTGAAGAAGAAAAAGGTTGTAGATGTGGGCACCAGAGAGACAACACATCATTGTAGTGCTATGATAATGAGCAACCTTTTCCCAAAATGGGAGGATCCGGGAGCCTTCACAATCACTTGCACTATTGGGTTGTGTGAGTTCAAGAAATCCCTTTGTGATCTTGGGGTGAGTATAAATTTGATAATCCTCATAATCTTCAAGAAGTTGGGGCTTGGCAATAACAAACCTACCTCAATGAGATTATTAATGGTTGATCGCTCTATCAAGAAATCTGTGGGTGTCTTGGAGGATGTATTGGTGAGGCTAGATAAGTTTATTCTACCAAATGACTTTGTGGTTCTAGATTTCAAGATGGATGTGGAAGTCACAGTCATCTTAGGGAGACCATTTCTCACCACGGGCTGAGCCTTGGTAGATGTGAAGCTAGGTGAGCTCAAATTTAGTGTAGGAGGTGAAGAGGTCACCTTCAAGGTATACCAATCCACGGAACCTCCCAATGAATGAAAGGTGATTAGAGTGTTGAATTATGAGAGTGAAAATGGAGGAGTTGATTTGGAAAAGGATGAGTCAGAGGATAATCCTCCAAAAAATGGAATATGAATGAGAAATACACCGTGCCACGACGTTTACTAAGGCGATCCTTAGGAGGCAACCTAAGTTTTTTCTTTTGAGTGTTTTAATGTCATTGTTGTTTTTGTTTTATAAGACTAAGTAGATGTGAAGCAGGGAGGAGGAGCAAAAAACAGGGAAGGCACCTCGCTAGACCGGCAAACCACCAGTCCGATGCGCAAATAGCAGATGCCTTGAGTAAGAAAGGCAGAAACCTGGGAACAAAAGGGCCAAACCAGTGAGTCACTAGTAAAATGCCGACACTAGTCCATGAACCGTCGGATGACCACCGACTTAGGTCGAAATACCTGAGAACTGGGGCACACACGGTGGTCCACCACCAGAATGCAGAGTCCAATCTGTGAACCACTGGTCAACTGTCGGAGACAAATCAGAGAACTGGGCACCAATTCAAGTCAGTAATGTTAAGGTGGCGAACCGCTGATTCTCATCGGCGACCGCCGGTGAAGCACCTATACAGGTACATGCTTTATTTTAAAATCTTGACCAACCCATTGACTGACCCGACCCAAATTTCTTTTTAAACTGCCCTAACCAATTTCCCTTTTTATTCTCCCAAAATCCCCTTTTTCCCACCTTTTAGTACTTTTACATACACTTTTTCATCTTCCAACACTCCACCTTCCCACACTCTTTTACATTTTCCAACACTCCATTTTCTCACTCCCTTTCAATTAAGTCGCCATTAAGTCCCCGCCTTCTCCTCAACCAATCCCATTTCTCTCCCTTCACCTATAAAAACCCCTATAACCCATTTCCTCTACCTCATTCTTACTAAATCCTACTCCCTTCTAGCAAGATAAACTCTCTACCATTGTTGAGCAAGTTCAAGTTTCCACATTTCTCAGCTACTCTCAGTCCTCTGTTTTGGTAATGTGCTTCTAACACACTGGTATTGTTACAAGTTGTAGTCTTTGTGCATATAAACTCTGTTGTAGCATGTCTCTCCCTTCTTTTTATTGCCCTTTTCCCCAATTTTCCATTATTGTGGATATATATGATGAATGTTGTTGATTGATATGATGTGAAATTAGTGGGGAATGAGGGTCTGATGCTTAAATGGGTGTGGGGAGATTATTGCTATTGTGTAGTTGGAGATTCTCATGATGTATTTCATGGTTGAGTTTGGAGTGAAGTATGAGTAACCCCAAGGGCTATTAAAGACCCGATTTTCTCGATGATAGATTAGGTGATGCTGTTTTCTTAAGGGTAAATCTTCATTTTGTTTCTTTTTTCAAGTTTACTCAATGCTTATATATGAGGTGAGTAAGTGTTTTTGAGAGTTAGATGTTGGTGTGCATTTTGAAGAAATAGGGATGATGACCATCGACTGCTCACCGGTCAGGTCCAGTGCAACGCCAATGAAATGTTGGTTCAGGAAAAAAATTGTTTTCAGGAAACTACCTTAACTCCGCATTGCATTGGTGCTTTGTGGATCGAGACTGGCGGCACGTCGATGAGTCACGGATGGAAAGTTTAAGGAACTAGTGTTCTGCCACGCGCCGGTGGTTTATCGACCGTCCGCGTATCACTTCTTGCGGCTCATTGGAGTTCCGTCGGTGCTGCCAGCTTCTTCATGATGATCCCTCCTCTTGTTTCTCATCTAATTTTTGAGTAGTTGTTGTTTGTTAACTTTATCATTAGAAGTATATAAGAAGAAAAGTTGTGTATGGAACTAACATCATTTTTGCAAAAAATGACTTTATTTCAGGACCCAAGCAAGGGAAAGGCCATTGCCACTTCACAAGCAAAGGGAAAAGGAAAAGCCAAAGCTACCTCAGCCCCCGCCAACACCATAGAGGCGATAATCTTTTGTATGCCCAACATGAAGGGGCACTATGCTATTTGTGAAGGACATTCAATCACTATAGAGAAACACTTGGATTTGGTGGGGCTGAGGGGCGACTTCCCCAACATCACTATCCAATTCACTGATTGCCAATTGCATGTCTTTGCCAACCCTCTTTCAAATTTCTACAGGAGCCTGGTCCCGAAATTCTATGCTTCTTACCAGGCCAAGAAGGAGAGCATGAAACACAGAGGCAAAGTTGAGGACTTTCCATGCCTAACCTCAATGTTGGTGAGAGGTGTTAAGGTCAACATCACCCCAGCAGCTATAAACTCACTATTTTGATAGGACAAATTGATGAGGTCACAGAATATTTGGTCCGCCTCGCCAACAAAGAGGACCAATTCAGTGTCATAGCTCCAGTCACTGAAACTAGCACACCTCTATGGGCATCTATGTGTCACAACCCGAATGGAGGCCTGGATCGCACCCGAGAGACTCCAAGTCAACCCATCGCGTGAATATACATCTAACTCAACCAATAAGACTGAAGAGTCACCATGATAATCTTAGCAGAAGTCTAAAATAAACATAACATCAGAATACACAATCTGAAGCTAAATACATCCTTTTTTCTAAAAAGCCTCTAAACGTGATGAGTTGATGGGAAAAGACCATAACTAACTCGAGAAAGCTGGAAACTAAAAATACATAGAGAAATCTGAATAAGCATGGTCCTCGGGAGATGAGGACTCGCCAATAAGCGTAAGATGCTATCTCTGAAGACTGGCTATGAACGGGGCTGAGTTTGAGTGTCGGGTCTTGTATCATTTCATGATACAACATAGAGTATGCGATTAGTACGTGTAATGTACCGAGTATGCAAGGTAAGTAAAACCGCTTAGATAAGTAAAATCATTTAAAGACATGCATAATGAAAAATATAAACAATAAGAATCTGAGAGTAGGGCATGTATGCATTCTTTTTGAAATCATAATCTCATCACAACATAACATAATGTCATAACTGAATCGATTGACTCAAAGCTGAAACCTAATAGTCATAAGCAAAACTGAACATTGAGTCAAACCTGCTTTAGAACATATATATATATATATATATATATATATATATATATATATATATATATAGAAATCTCATGAATGATAAACATGCATAACAGAAATCATGAGGAACAATGGGAGACTCGTCTTTTAATCGACATACCACGATAGAGCTTACGTGGTCCCAACTATCACACTCAAGTGGGTAGAGCCGTCCAAAGCCTTGCCAGGGCTAGGGACGATACCATGATATCGAGATCAAGCTCGTGGTCCAATAGGGCAGGGGATAGCTCACAAGGGAGGTCCCGAAGTAATATATATATATATATATATATATATATATATATAAGTATCAACCTATGTTGGCACATAGTTCTGAGGCATAGGTGATCAACCCTTAGCCTACTCGATGTTAGACACTACTCCCAAAAACATACATATGCTCTCCATTATTTTCCAGTGAAGCTCAACATCATCTATTGACGAAGCTCAATAATCAAATACATCTCAAATTTGAAATTATGCATATGAGAAACTGTAGCTCAAAACATACCACAAGCTAAAAGATAATTGGGTGTTTTCGCTCCAAAACCATAGGGTAAGCTTAGTTCGGGAAGTCATAAATCATACTTGAACATGTGGGTATTTCCCAATACTTTAACATGCTTGAAAATACTTAATTCACATCGAAAACATGATTATAAATATGGGTAGCTTGAAAACATGCTTTTCATCATAGTATGTCATCATAATCATACATTCATCACCAATCTCATCTTTCATAAATTCTCATCAATGGGCTTTTTAATTCATATAACTTGAAATATGATTTTTAATTGAAAACAATATAAAACTTGCCCATGAATCATAATTCAATAGTAGAAACATATTTAGATCATACCCATGTAGAGAATTGGGAATTTCATGTGTTGGGTTAAACCCCATAAAATTGACATAAGAAATTCATGATTTAGAGAGGGATTGGGCATGGGTGTGAAAGAATTCACCCATTCATAACCCTACATACTTGATTAGAGCTGATTCTTGCACTTCCTTGAATGCCCAAGAAGAAATTGAAGAGAACCTTGAAGGATTTTCCTTGATCACCTCTCTAGAATATCACTCTTGCATGCATGAATGAAAATGGCCTAAAATGAACTTAACCCTCTTAAAAGTCATCATTCATAACTCAAAATGGCGTAGTTTAGATCTTAGGATCTTAGGAATTATGAAAAAGCCCTTACTAAATTCGTAAAAAATAACTGCCAGTCAGTCCCCACGAGGGACATGATGACTCGTCACCCCTAGCCATGACTCATGGCATCATCCGTCAAATACACTACTTATCAAGTCATCTGGGCTCGTCACGGGTGACCTCACATTTCATTACTGGTGACCACGACTCGTGGTCACCACTCGTCACGTACACTGCCTGTGATTTCAAATAACTTCCATCGGCTGACCACAACCCCTCCCACGAATCGTGTTGACTGACCACGACTCTGGGTCCTTCTATTAGGTACACTGCCTTCTTCTTTTCCTTTCTCAATCACCACCTCCCATGACTGACCTAACGACTCATGGGGCCTTACCACGACTCATGGTCACATACGTGGGGATCCAAATTCCCAAATTTCAACTCACTTTTGAAGCCTCACCATGAGTCGCATCACAACTCGTGGGCTGCTCCTATGGATCACCTCACAACCCGATTTGTGTCCTAATGCCAGTTTTAAAATTTTCTCCGTTTCAACTCCCGGGTCTAATCTTTGGGCTTTCGTGGTATAAAAATATATCCCCCTTGAAAACATTTATCCTCGAATTTCAGAAAACATACAAAAAAGCAGAGAAATGCAATCATCATATTCAAATACTGATCAAGATGACGAAATGACTACCTCCGTTTCAAACTACATGGCTGAACAGAATTCATGAATCATATATACATCCACATACATAAAAGAAACTTGGGCACATGAACTAAACATGTAAACTAAATAGAGTTTGAGAGAAAAACTAATACCTCAAGCTGGAACTGAGCCGCTAAAGAACAAATGTGGGTATCTAGCCATTATATCCACTTCAGCTTCCCATGTAGTTCCCTCAACATGTTGATTCCTCCAAAAAACTTTCACTGCAGCTATTTCCTTTTTCCTTAGCATTCGAACTTGATGATCCTACTTCCACCAAATCCTCCTCATAACTAAGGTTGTCTTTCACACCAACCCTGTCCACTGGGACAACTAGAGCTGGATCACCCAAACACTTTTTTAAGAGCGATACATGAAAACAAGATGCACACGGAAACTAATTCTGAGGGCAACTCCAATTCATATGCTACATTGCCAACCCGTTTTACAATCAAGTAAGGGCCAATATAACAAGGGTTGAGTTTTCCTTTCTTTCCAAACTGCATCACTCCCTTCATGGGAGATACCTTTAGGAACACCCAATCATCCACCTTGAATTCTAATTCCCTCCTCACATCAGCATAGGACTTTTGGCGACTTTGAGCTGTTCTCAACCTGTCCCTTATGAGCTAAACCTTCTCCATAGCCTCATGGACCAAATCTGGTCCTATAATTGCCGCTTCACAAACTTCGAACCAACCAATGGGCGATCTACATCTCCACCCATAGAGAGCCTCAAACGGAGCCATCTGGATGCTGGAATGATGGTTATTATTATATGCAAACTCGATAAGAGGCAAATGATTATCCCAACTACCTTTGAAGTCAATCACGCATGCTCTCAACATGTCTTCGAGAGTATGAATTGTCCGCGCTGCTTGACCATCCATTTGTTGGTGAAATGTTATGCTGAGCTTAACCTTAGTACCACGTCCTTTTTGAAATGACCGCCAAAACTGAGAGGTAAATTGAGTACCTCTGTTTGATATAATGGACAAAGGCACTCCATGCAATCGAACTATCTCTCGGATATATAGTTTGGCATAATTCTCTACTGAATTTGGGGTTTTGACCAGTAGAAAATGAGTGGCCTTGGTCAACCTATCTACCACAACCCAAATGGAGTCATATTGTCGATGAGTGCGAGGCAACCCTGTGATGAATTCCATATTGATTTCTTCCCATTTTCAAGTAGGAATACTAATATCCTGAAGCACACCTCCCAGTCTCTGATGCTCGAACTTCACTTGCTGACAGTTTGGGCACTTAGCTACAAATGTTGTGATGTCCTTCTTCATGCCATTCCACCAATAGATTTCCCGTAGGTCATGGTACATCTTGGTGGCACCTGGAAGGATAGAATACCTGGATCCATGAGCCTCGTTAAACATCTGGTTCCTCAAATCATCCATATCCAGAACACATAAGCGATCGTGGTATCAAAGCAAACCATCTCCCCCTTTGGAGAAGACCTCTACCTTCTGATCTTGAACTGCTTCCTTCAACTTTACTAAAATTGGGTCCTCGTCTTGTCTAGCTTTTACATCAGTCACCAAGGACGATTCTGATCCGTTCGAAACAACAACACCGCCATTGGTCGAGTCAAGCAACCTAACTCCCAACCTTGCGAGTCGATGCACATCCTTTACCAGCTCCGTCTTCCCCTCACTCACATGAAAATAGAGAGTCTACTAAGTGCGTCCGCTACCATATTGGCCTTACCCGGATGGTAAAGCATACTCATATCATAATCTTTGGGTAGCTCCAACCACCTCTTTTGCCAAAGATTGAGGTCCATCTGGATAAACACATATTGTAAACTCTTATGGTACGTAAACACATCCACGTGGACCCTGTACAAATAGTGTCGTCATATCTTCAAGGCGAATACCACCGCGGCCAATTCAAGATCATGGTTCGGGTAATTCTTCTCATGAACTTTCAGCTGTCTAGAGGCATATGCTATAACCTTTCCCTGTTGCATCAATACACACCCAAGTCTAATCCTTGAAGCATCACAATACACCACGAACCCATCGGTACCCTCCGGTAGAATTAACATCGGTGCTGCAGTAAGTCAAGTCTTCAACTCTTGGAAGCTCTTCTCACAAGCCTCCGACCATTGGAATTTCACCTTCTTTTGGGTCAATTTGGTCAAGGGTGCTGCAATGGATGAGAAACCTTCCATAAATCTTTGGTAGTAGCAGGCAAAACCCAAAAGGCTCCAAATATCTAAAGGATTCACCAGTCTAGGCCAATTCTTCACCATTTCTATTTACTGAGAGTCCACCTTTATGCCCTTACTTTATACCACATGGCCCAAAAATGCCACTGAGTTAATCAAAACTCGCACTTGCTGAATTTGGCATATAATTGGTGATCCTTGAGAGTCTACGCACTACCCTCAAATGAGCGGCATGCTCCTTCTCGCTCCGAGAGTATATCAGGATGTTGTTAATAAACACAATCATGAACATATCCAAGTATGGCTTGAACACCCTGTTCATCAAGTCTATAAAAAATGCAAGAGCATTCGCTAGTCCAAAATACATAACTACAAACTCATAATGACCATACCTCGTCCTGAAGGCTATCTTCAGGATATCGCTCTCCCGAACTCTGAGTTGATGGTATCCGAATCTGAGACTATCTTCAAGAAGCACTTGGCGCCCTGAAGCTGATCAAATAAATCATCAATCTTGGGTAGAGGATACTTGTTCTTTACAGTGACTTTGTTCAATTGCCGATAATTAATACACATACAAAGAGAGCCATCCTTCTTTTGGACAAAGAGAATTGGTGCACCCCATGGGGACTTGCTCTGTCTAATGAAACCCTTATCTAACAGGTCTTTCAACTATTCCTTCAACTCCATTAGCTTGGTGGAGCCATTCTATAGGGAGGAATAGATATAGGTTGCGTATCGGGGAGAAGGTCCATACCAAAATCAATCTCCCTCTCAGGAGGGATTCCTGGTAGATCAACAGGAAAGACCTCTGAATACTCATATACTAATGGGACATACTGGATAGTCGGGGTCTTGGATGTCGCATCCTTAATCCTAACTAGGTGGTACACACAACCTTTGGAGATTTTTTTTTGGTCCTTTGGAGATTATCTTTCTGGCTTTAAGGTAGGAAATGAAACGGCCTACAGGCACAACTGAACTACCTTTCCACTCTAAGTTGGCTCTCCTGGAAATCTGAACTCTGCTGCCTGAGTTCTACAATTAACTAAGGCATAACATGCAAATTGCCAATTCATGCGGAGGATAACATCAAAACCGGTCATGGCTAACTCTATCAAATCTGCTGAGGTGACTTTTTGAAGGACTGAGACCGGGAAACCTCTATACACCCGTCTAGCTACAACTGAATCACCTACTAGAGTAGAGACTGAGAAGGGTTCTGACAAGACTTTGGGACTGACTCCAAAGCTACTCACCACATAAGGTGTCACAAAAGTCAAGGTAGCCCCCAGATCCAACAAAGCATATTCATCAAGATGACTACATTCGGGGAAACCTCCTACTCCTAGAAGGATGCTAAGGCATAGAATCTGTTTTGGCACTGACCACCACCTGTGAAGGTAGATGCCCCCTGATGTGTTGAGCGTGCAAGTGGGCTGCTGAACTAGAACCTGGGCCTCAGCCCCCATCATGGTCCTGCCTCGCTGTCGGTAAATCTCTGAGCATATGTCTGGGTTTCCCACACCCAAAGCAAGCACCTGAACCTGCCAAGCACTGTCCCGTGTGCCCCCGACCACATCTGCAACATACTGGGATGTTAGAATCTACGGGTCTGCTACTCTGACTCCTCAAGCTTGATGCTTGCCCTCTCTGATAATGACTAGGCCTGGATGGCACACTCAACGATGAAGATGCTGAGGGTGAAGATCTCTACTGGGTCTGTTGTCCATTCCCACCACCTGACCTCGGCTGTGAGAATCTGTGACTATCATTCCTGTCCCTCTTGGCCTCCCTCTCTCTCATATGCACCGCCTCTATCTACCGGGCATACAAAACTATCCGAGGCAAAATCCATATCCTGGTAGAGCATAGCGGTTCTACAATCCTTGTCCAAATAGCCCACCACACCATGAACAAATCTGCTCACCCGCGCCCTCTGATCAGCCACTAACTCTGGGGCGTACTTCGATAGGCGAGTGAACTCAAGGGCATACTCCTGCACCGTCATTCTCCCTTGCTTAAGATTCACAAAATCGGCTGCCTTCAGCTCCCTCATCTCATGAGGGAAGAACAGATCTAGGAACGTAACATGGAACTCTTCCCAAGTGACAAGGCCTACTCGGACGACCCTACTATCTTTCCATTGACAAAACCAGATGTGTGCGACCCCTTTTAGCTGATATGAGGCCAACTCCGCACACTCAACTCCATTCACCCCTATGAATTGGGTGATCTTCACAATCTCATCAATGAACTCATGCGGGTCCTCCTCTACCTTTGACCCGTTCAACTCTGGCGGGTTCATTCTCAAGAAATCCCTAACTCGAGTCGCCGCCGCATTACCATTTTGCGGTACATGCGCAACTATCTGCTGATTGACCTAGGCGGTCAAGGACTGTGCGAGCATCTGAATAGCTGCCCTAAATTCAGCATAGGCAACTAGCTCTGGTGCATGGTGCTCCTGAACTGGTGGGGCCTGCTGGTGCCCGTTTCCGTTGCCATTCTCGTGGCCTTCTTCATACCCATTCCTCCTACCATTTACTTTGCAGGGAGCCATGATTCTACAATCGTAAATAGCATGAATTAGAAGGATAAGGAGACTTTTTATCGCGTGAAATAGATCATGAAAGAAAGGAATGTTTCCTAAATGTTTCGAGCCTCTTTATCATAAGTGTGGTGCGCTTCATACCTATGAAAAAGACTCTACTTAACGCGGCTTTTTTACATCCTAGAAAAATTCAAACCTATTGATACTAAGTTTGTCACAACCCGAACGGAGACCCGGATCGCAACACGGGACAAGGAGCCCCGAGAGACTCCAAGTCGATCCATGGCATGAACATACATCTAACTCAACCAATAAGACTGAAGAGTCACCATGATAATCTTAGATGAAGTTTAAAATAAACATAACATCAGAATACACAATCTGAAGCTAAATACATCCTTTTTGTTTGAAAATCCTCCAAATGTGATGAGTTGATGGGACAAGACCCCAACTAACTCGATAAAGCTGGAAACTGAAAATACATATAGAAATCTGAATAAGCATGGTCCTCGGGAGATGAGGACTCACCAACAAGTGTAAGATGCTATCTCTGAAGATTAGTAATGAACGGGGCTCAGTCTGAGTGTCGGATCCTGTATCATGAAACAATACAACATAGATTATGCGGTCAGTAAATGGAATGTACCGAGTATGCAAGGTAAGTAAAACTGCGTAGATAAGTAAAATCATTTAAAGACATGCATAATTTAAAATAAAAAAAATAAGAATCTGAGATTAGTGCTTGCATGAATTCTTTCTAAAATCATAATCTCATCACAACATAACATAACATCATAACTGAATTGATTGACTCAAAGCTGAAACCTGAAAGTCATGAGTAAAATTGAACATTGAGTCAAACCTGCTTTAAAACATATATAGATATAGAAATCTCATGAATGATAAACATGCATAACTTAAATCATGAGGAACAATGGGAGACTCGTCTTTTAACTGACATACCACGATAGAGCTTACGTGGTCCCAACTATCACCCTTAGCCTACTCGGTGTTAGACACTACTCCCAAAAACATGCAAATGCTCCATCATTTTTCAACAAAGCCCAACATCGTGTATTGATGAAGCTCAATAATCAAATGTATCTCAAATCTGAAATTATGCATATGAGAAGATTTAGCTCAAAATATACCACAAGCTGAAAGATAATTGGGAGTCTTTGCTCCAAAACCATGTGGTAAGCTTAAGTCGGGAAGTCATAAATCATACTTGAACATGTGGGCATTGCCCAATACCTTAACATGCTTGAAAATACTCAATTCACATTGAAAACATGATTATAAACATGGGTAGCTTGAAAACATGCTTTTCATCACAATATCTCATCATAATCATACATTAATCATAAATCTCATCTCTCATGAACGTCTCATCAATAGGCTTTTTAATTCATAAAACTTGAAACATGATTTTTAATTGAAAACAATATGAATATTGCCAATGATTCACAATTCAATAGTTAAAACATATTTAGATCATATCCATGTAGAGAATTAGGAATTTCATGTATTGGGTTAAAACCCCATAGAATTGACATAAGAAATTCATGATTTAGAGAGGGATTGGGCATAGGTTTGAAAGGATTCACCCATTCATAATCCTACATGCTTGATTATAGCTAATTCTTACACTTCCTTGAATTTCCAAGAAGAAATTGAAGAGAACCTTGAGGGATTTGTCTTGATCACCTCTCTAGACTATCACTATTGCATGCATGAATTAAAATGGCCTAAAATGAACTTAACCCTCTTAAAAATTATCATTCATAACTCAAACCGATGTGGTTTAGGCCTTAGGATCTTAGGAATTATAGAAAAGCCCTTACTAAATTCACAGAAAATAACTGTCAGTCTGTCCCATGAGGGACATGATGACTCGTCACCCCTGACCACGACTCGTGGCATCATCCATCGAATACACTACTTATCAAGTCACCTGGGCTCGTCACAGGTGACCTCATGATTCGTTACTGGTCGTGGTCACCACTCGTCATGTACACTTCCTCTGATTTCAAATAACTTCCATCGACTGACCACGACCTCTCCCACGAATCGTGTTGACTGACTATGACTCGTGGGGTCCTTCCGTTAGGTACACTGCTTTCTTCTTTTCCTTTTTGAATCACCACCTCCGACGACTGACCTAATGAGTCGTGGGGCCTGACCACGACTCGTGGTCACGTCCGTGGGGATCCAGATTCCCAAATTTCAAATTACCTTCTGAGCCTCACCACGAGTCACATCACGACTCATGGGCTTCTCCCACGGGTCACCTTACGACCCATTTTGTGTCTTGATGACAGTTTTATATTTTTCTCTATTTCAATTCCGAGGTCTGATCTTTGGGATTCCAGGGTATAACACTATGGGTGGTGAGATATCTCACCATGACCTACGCTTTGCGGCCAAGTTGTGGCTCGACCTCATTTGTGGTTGAATAATGCCCTCCAAGAATGAACAAAGGGTGAATTTAGAAGCCGCCATCCTTATCTATTGCATTATGATAGGGGTCCCATCAACTTTTGGGAGATAGTGGCCAATCAAATACAGAGAAAGGCCAGGAAAGCCAGAACTTCAATGCCACACGTGGTGCTGATATCACAGTTTTGCTTGAGAGCGGGAGTACCCCTTTTCCCGAATGAGACCCCTAAATCTGCCTCCGGTGTGATCTCCGTTTCCAACGAAAGGGACGCTGATGCTCCCAAGAACAAGAGGCAGTGGATGCAGGTCTTTGAGGTTCCATATGATCCCGCTACCCCTGGTTCAGAGTCGACCTCCTTAGCCCCGGATCTCAACATGCCACATCTTGGGGCATCGGGTTAGGATTCTGGAGGTGTATCAATTTAAGGATCCTCACCTCCTCCTACCTCCTCACACCTTAGTGGTCTTTCAAATCTTATATAAATGACCCACTCACATGAAAGCCAACTCCAACGGCTAGCTAAGAACCTCCCGGAACTTATTGTCAAACAGTAAAAAAGGAGTTGAAGCCAATCAAGGACAGCTTAAGTAAGTTGTGTTATCATGTGGATGTGGTGGAAGGAACCGTCACCTCTCTCTAAGTTGAGCTTCAGGAATGGAAGAGTTGGACATCTATGGCAGCACCCGACATAAGTGCTCTTGATGCATTTATGGACCCCTTCCGCAGCTCGAGGCCCTATCGATAATTTGTTTAAGGGCTTAGGTGATGAAAAGGATGATGGGGATGAGGTTGTCCATCTCGGTGATGATGATGATGATGAAGTTGATGAAGAGTGACCATAACATGAAGTCCCTTCCCCATTTTTACTTATCATGCATACATTGGGGACAACGTAAAATTTTTAGTTGGGGGTGGGTTGAGTGTTGTGGTTTTTGATGAATCTGTGCCCTTGTCGGGCTTGTTTTTGATGAAGTTGTGCCCTTGTCGAGCTTGTTAGTTGTTGGTCTGAAAGCCTTTGTCGGGCTTAAAATGAAATGAATTGTTTATGGATGTCTGTGCTAATGAATGAGTCCTTGCTTTAATTGCCAAATGTTGCATAATTGTGATCCAAATTTTGTTTTTCGCCTTTGTAAATAGTAGGTAGTAATCAAACTCCAAGGGTTTTCTTCATACCACAATTCAAGGAGCATTTTTTTTCTTTTCTTTTCGTTGTTGAACCAGGTTGACATTTCCTAATGATAGATTGTGAGGCGACTCTCTTAAGGGAAAATGTTATGTCGTTCTTTGAGTCTTTTGTGGAATTGTTTTTTTGAGAGGTACCACAAAAAAAAAATTTGTGTGGAATGAAAAACATGAAAATGGGCATTTGAAATGAAAAATGTAGCAGTCTCTTGTCATACATTACATATTCCCTATTTTGCTTGTGAATTTGCACGCTCTCGTTTATTGAATTGAAATCTTATGACAATGATGACTAGTGTGAAATCTTTGGGTGTGATACGTTATGTGGTAAGGATTTTTGAATGAATCTCATTCATCTCTTCTTGTCTAGAACTTTTCCTAAGTGGGACTCAAGGTGAAATCCTAGATGTAGCTGCACTAGAAACAAGATTCTAGGCTTTCATTTAACTAGTCACTTCACCCAAAATGATCTCTGAAAATGTCTTCCCTTGCTAACCAATATTAAGCCTATGGACTGTTTATTCTTGGAAACCACCTTACAAGCCAATGTCCCTTTATGTCACTTTCTTTTTCGCACCCATACTCCCTAATTTCTAGAGTGAATGAATATGAATAATGGGGGCTTGAAGCCCAAAGACATAGGGGAGATAAGGAAATCAGTGAGAAAGAGGTAAAAATTCTAAGTTTGGGGGTTAACAAGAAGGGGAAAATATGAGGAGCCTAAATTTGAGGTAGCACCAAACTGTGATTGATGAAGGGCATACTTACGCATTTCATAGACATATTTTGCCCGTACTTTACTATGTTTTGAGAACAAATTATATGTGTTTGCATGTGTTTATGTTATATATTAGTAAAATTAGCTAACACATGTGATTAGAAGTTTTCAAAGCAAAAAATGATGGATTTGAAAATATTTGAGGTTGTTTGATCAAATGTGAAGAAGTTGGAGTGAATGATGCAAGGATTGAAGTTTAGCACTAGGATTGCACACAGTTGCGCGAGGCGTCAGGCAATTGGCGCTACAAGCTATGCGGCGCGGCAGCATCATGCGCGCTATGCCAAGCGCGAGGCACCCCTCTTTCGGCACTACAGCAGGCGTGAGGCGCCCTACCTTGCAGCGCTTTGGCACGCGCGACGCGGCCCTTTCCCCACATGATAAGCATGCGACGCGGCACTGGAGACGCGGCAGTGGCATGTGCGACACTGAAAGGGTTTCAAACAGCCAAAAATGGATCTACTACTTCAACTAGGAAAAGGAACTTCAAATCTCAAGTCAAATTTATCAAGGAACAAGGAAACCATAAATCGACTACTATAAATACTCTTTTATTTTTATGTAATAGCCATGTTTTCAAGTTTTGAACAAGTTTTAAATGTTTTAGAAGTTGAGAATTAGAAATATTTTTGAAATAATTGTTGTTGAATTGCTCTTCCATTTTTTTGCAATAATCAAGTGAAGGTTCTTCTTATCATCGTTGTAAGTATTAATTTTTGCTTTTATTTGAGTGCTATTAATTTACTTATGAATATGATAGGCTAAAACTTCCACAATTAGGGTTGTGGGAACTGTGGTGAATTAACGAACTAGGGTTCGCATGATGTGATTCTAAACCAATACTAAATGCTTGTATTGTATTCTCTTCATGCTTAAACGTTTCTTAACGGTGCGCAACATTAGGACTTGTCCGAATTCTTTACTCAGTTGAGCCTAGAGAGGTAGATATTAGGAAAAGAGAATTACAACAAAGCTTTGATCTTGATGATCATTGTATTAACTAGAGTTGTGGTCGTAGGACAGTTAAATTTTGGGAAAAATTGATAACGGTTAAATTGAAATCGCTCATGAGACCTGACCCGGTGATTGAGTGTAGTTATCCAATAGGGACGAACCAGTCGTTTGGATAAACATATGCTATCAGTTCTACAAGTAAAGTATTGGGATAGATCACTAGTGTAAAACCCGATGTAGTTAAGGATCCATGGGGAACACTTACCCTAGTTAATTGTATTAATTTGGAATCACCTTTCAATTTCTCCACAATATTTATTTTTATAGTTATCCCCCTTTTAGGAAATAATTCACTAAAAAGCTTAAGCACTAGTGTTTTTGTACATCCTTCCATATTCCCTGTGGAATCGACCCCAACCTCTAGTTGGGTTATTTATTGAAAATGTCCGCTTCATACTTCGGTAGGAGGTATGGTTTGAGTGTTAGCAAAAAGTGGCACCGTTGCCGGGGAATATGGTTTAGGATTAGATAATTGCTTGTGTTTAAATTTTAGTCTTTATTTCCTATTTTTTATTTTTATTTTATTTTCTGGCGTGTCACGGGGCTGCATGGTGAAACAAGCGCCCAAGATGTGACCATGGTCTCAACAGGTATCTTGATGAAGTCTGAGTAATCAAGATACATGTGTCGTGCCACGACATTAAATCAAGTGCTACTTGGGAGGAAACCAAGATAAATTTTTTATTTTTATGTGTTTGTTCAAGTGTGCATGTGATAGGTCATGATTTTCAACAAAAATTGAGCTTAAACATTGAAAACGATGAGTGGAGGCCCAAGGAGTTCTTTTTTCACTCTGTTTCTTTATGCTTATTTGTTTTAGCACTGGGGACAGTGTGACTAATTAAGTGTGGGGTGGGAGGAGTGAACTTCATATTACCATGCATGCCTTAATTGCTAAATTTGCACATGGTAGGCCTAGTTTTTTTTTGGACTTGTGATGTATCATGCATGCTTGTCGGATTGTAGTACTTTTTTTGTTTTATTTTATTTTGGGTCCCTCTACTTTTTGTTTTCGGTACTTTTCCAGTGGATAGTCCCTTAGAACCAATTAGAGAGTCTAGATTTTTTTATTTTCTTTATATTTAGTCAATGAGTCATGACTTTGCCCGATGATGGATGGATGATGACTGTCTTAAGGGTAAATTATTCTTTAGGAAGAACAAGAACTTGGACCCTATGAATGCTAGGTGTATCACTTTAGGTATCATCGAGACTTTATCAAATTCACTCAAAAATGTATGAAAAAGATAGAAACACTTAGTCCCTTGGAACTTGACTCTTGTGCTTGAAAAGAAAAAACGGGCTTAATTATGTTATGCATGCAATATGAATATATGTGTTTATGTGATCTTGATTCCATTGTTAAACCATTTTGTGCCAATGCATGAGGAATTTTTGATATACTTCATGCTTATAAATTGATGTCTAGAACTTTTCCGGTATGTGTGCAAAGCAAAATAAGAATGATGAATTTAGGAAGTGATATAGCCGTTTCTTTGGTAGCCTTGTTTTTATCCTATTTTACCTACCTTGATTGTAATTTATCCTAGTTAGCCATTTTAAGTCTTAGCCAATTCTTTTGATAGTCATATTACAAGCCTAATCTCTTTTTGTTCTATTGACTTGTAGTAGAGCACTTTAATTGATAAATTTTGTATGAAAGGAGCATAAGTGGAGAAGTGAAGGGAAAAGCTAAAAAGGGTGGTGAATTAGAAGAAAAGAAAAAAGTAAAATTTTGCTAAACAAGGAGGGTGATTGTTAGTGGGAAAACAAAAAGAAGAAAGAGCTTTGAAAAATTGAAGATAAAAAAAATGTGTGAATGAGCTCAATGATTAAAAGAAAAATCCACACTAGTCACCTAAGTTGAAAATTGAAAACTAAAAGGAAGTATAAGGAGAAACTTTGGAAATTGAAGAATGTCCTAAAAATCAAAGTGTTGTGAAGTACTAAAGTGCTTAGGGAGATTAGTCACTATCTTGGCCAAATAGTTCCTACCCGTCCCTTAGCCTACATTACAACCAAATTTAAAGTCCTAATTGATCCTAAATTCTAAATTATATATTAGTGGAGAATTACACTAAGGGCAAGACTATGGGTCGTCTTTTGTATGCATGTTGAGTTCTTTGGGAGAGTGAGCAAAAATTATTTTATTTTATGCCCAAGTTTACTTGTATCTTGTGTGAAAAGGGAATCTCTCTCCAAATTGTGAGGGGCACAATGGTAAGACTATGGTAAATCTTGATTGCTGAAATACATATGATTCATGTTGAACCAAAATATGTCTTGATGAGTTAGATTTCAAAAGCTGAGTGATTTCGAACTTTAACATTTTAATGTTGATCCTATATGCATGTGAGTGAATTGTTTGAGCTTCATTGAATTGTTTCATGATCCTAAGTGTAAGTAGACCTGTTCGTAGGAGGAATTTTGTGCTAAAATTTAAGAAGGGAAATAGTAGATTGTTCGAGGATGAACAATAGTTTAAGTGTTGGGTGTTGATGAAGGGCGTACTTACGCACTTTATAGAAATATTTTGCCCGTACTTTACTATGTTTTGAGAACAAATTATGTGTGTTTGCATGTGTTTATGTTATATATTTGTGAAATTAGCTATCGCATGTGATTAGATGTTTTCAGGGCTAAAAATGATGGATTTGAACGTATTTGAGGCTTTTTGGTCAAATGTGAAGAAGTTGGAGTGAATGATGCAAGGATTGAAGTTTAGCACTAGGATGACACACAGCCGCATAAGGCATCAGGCCATTGGTGCTACAAGTTGTGCGGCGTGGCAGCATCATGCACGCTATGCTAGGAGCGAGGCACCCCTCTTCCGGCGCTACAGCAGGCGCGAGGCGTGCTGCCTTGCAACACTTTGGCATGCGCGAAGCGGCCCTTTCCCCACATGATGGGGCGTGCGACATGGCACTAGAGATGCGGCAGTGGCATGTGCGATGAGGCAAGGGTTTCAAATGGACAAAAATGGATCTCCTACTTAAACTAGGAAAAGGAACTTCAAGTCCCAAGTCAAATTCATCAAGGAACAAGGAAATAATAAATAGACTACTATAAATACACTTTTATTTTTATGTAATAGCAAAGTTTTCAAGTTTTTAACAAGTTTTAAAAGTTTTAGAAGTTAAGTATGCTTGTTACGTCAAAAGTTAGAATGCGAGAAGTGAAGGAAGTTGGGCTTTAACTATGTGTAATGATTGGATGGAAGTATTGGATGTCTCCTCATATAGCCTTATATATTTGTTGATGATAGTAGAGGAGTTCTAGAAGATGAGAAAATTTTTGGATGGTTTTAATGGAAAAGAAATAATGGAATTTTTATAGAGATAGGCTCGAGTGTTGTATTAATTACGGTGTGGATGCTTGCATTTGTGACCTCTTCTTAACATTGTATAAGGTTTGATGATTGTGGAGAGAAGAGATAATGGCCTTAAGGATGACTCTAGATGCAAAAGAAATCTTATTAAACTATAGGAACATCTAAGACCATATCAACAATTGATGGACTAAAGAAGTAGTTCTCATGAATGCTTTAGGAAAAACAAAATCAGGGCATTGAATAAGTTATATGGGAAGTAAAGAATGGTATGAGAGACAATTGTCGTCATTTGTTCTGTGGCCAAGGTGAAATTGCTTAATGCTAATGTTTGTTCTTACCCTATATCCAATGCACTCATGCTCCATGATAAGGTCTTTTCGATGAAACGAAGCGTATATATGATGCTATGTCACCCACGTTCTGTGAATCCATGACCAATGGTCAATATGCTCAGGTTATGTTTATGTTCCAGACCTAATGTCTCTTACAGTTCATGCCTATAGTTCTTCTTTCGTTAAGGTCATGTGTTACAAGTATGATTATGATGATGATGATAGTGGTTAGAGGTATTAATTTTTATAATCCCATGAACACATGTCCCACATTATGGTACTTATGATCCATAAATTAATGTCTTATGATATGCTCTCCATGTTCGAGTGTTCGGTGTGTTATATGGGGTATATAAAACAACACACAAGTGCACGTGGTCGAACAAGTAGTAAGTGGCTTTAGTAAGCCAAGTATCGATCCCACAGAGACTTGGGTTAAGTGCAATTTGCTCAAGTATACTATATTTTTACTTCTAAATATGCTGATAACAACGTAACCAAAAAGTTGATAGTTTGTTTGATAAATTTTACACTAAAACTAAGAACAATTATCTACTTTGAATCTGAACTATGGATAAGAGCATGCTAAAGTTGAACGAACATGTAATGAAACTGATTATCATCATAAATTGGTTAATCTTTTCTTCTTGTTGCTAGCCAAGAACATTTGCCAAGAGATTAAAACTCTCGTATTTAATCTCACTTAAGAATCATGAACCATCCGTCTACATTTCTGTGATCAAATGCAATTCATGTTCTAGCCATACAATTCCGGTTCCTAAATTGACTAATACGACTTTCAGGTATATTTCTATCCTGAAGGCACATCAAAACTCAGTTTTCCCAAACCAAGTAAAGAACAATATCCTATTAATTCACAACTTTCCAATTTCGTGCTCTCTCGAGTGAAATCGGACTTTTTAGATGTACATTAATGTCGGCCACACACCAATGCAGTAAAAACAAGAATTAATAGAACAACATGGAAGAAAAAGATGAAAAACCATATAATCAATAATCAAAATTCATCACAAGTGTTCATAACCTCAGCAAGGAAGGGAATTAGCCACTCATTTGTGGATTAATCATCATAAAACGAGTGTTAATCATACAAGCAATTGAATTAAAGAAGAAAGAAAGAGAGAAAAAACCCTGATATTTTCGTCCCTCAACTGCCTGTAACCCACGTCCTTGCTCCACCAAGTCAGAATTATGAAAAATGAACTTAAGTGTTCTATTTATACTAGTGGGAATTTTTCCTGGAATAATGAGCAACATGTCACGGAGTGCATCGCAGAGCACTGCCTCCGTGACACGCCATGAATGCGAACCCTCACTGGAACTGGGGGTTCGGGAATTCAAGCTCAACGTGGCACGGCGTGCATCGCGGAGCACTGGCTCCATGCCACGGAGAAAACGCGGACCTTCACTGGAAATTTGGTGAATTTTCACCCTCCAGGCAGAATGCCTCCGCGATGGCAGCGTGACACGGCTCCATCGCGGAGCCCCTTTAATTCCTGCTGTCCACTGCCTTTTTCCTTGCTCGCATCCAAGTTCAACTCCGATATCATCCAGCATGCATTTTAGCTTCCCGAAATCACATTTTACCTGCAAAACAATGCTAATCATGTTGGTTAGTATAAATTCACATTTTATTATCAATTACATGAAAATGTATACACATTGCTAGATAAACAAGGCAAAAATGATACTTTTGAGTATCACTTGGGCATATAAATCTGCCCAAGATCACTTACCCCACACTTAAATCCTTGTTCGTCCTCGAACAACAAACATACAATTCATGCAATTTATATCCCAACCTCGCTACTATGGTACAACAATTTAAGCTACGGTCATACCGATTACTCAATACAGCAAATCATCAAGAAAACATGCATGGTCTTATCAATGCAATGACCTTCAATACATTAAGACTTCCTAGACTTTAAGAATCGACTCTCGATATCAGCAAACTCATGCAAATCAGCTAATCAAGATATCCGACACGAAAATCAATCTTTCATCAAGCATGTGCCCTCACAACTCAAGAGAATCTTCCCCTTTTTGCTCATGTGACACACAAACATTCAAGTGGGGGCATGTAAAAACAATTTCACTCTCTCTCCCAAAAGAATTCACATGCATCATGTCGTGACCCATAAGCTTGCCCTTAGTGTATTACTCCACTAATATAAAGAAATGCAATGTAAGATCATGTAGGACTTTAATGGGTTGTAATGGAAGCTATGGAACTAGTAAATATTGGATTAGCCAATAATAGCCACTAGCATCCTTAAGCGCCTTTTCAACACATCCCATCACTCATGGACACTGTTTCTCTTTTTTTTTTCATCGTCCCATTCTTGATGATTTTCCTTAGTATGGCCCATTTCATTAAGAACACTTGACACAATAACAAAGATTATTCATGCACCTTCATTATCGTTTATTTATAACCAGTGCACCTTCAACCTTTTCTTTTCTTTCCTCACTCTGCTTTTCTTTTTCTTTTCACCATTCTCACTCTTTGACACTTTGGGAAAATTATTTTCTCTTCTTAAGCGCTTAAGAGTTTTGTAGAGACTTTACGGCTAATGAAAAGAAGGAATTAAGCTCGGTTTACACTTTTTGGACAAAAGAAAGAAATAATAGGCTAAAGGCTCAAAGGGCTGACTAGGGTGTACAATCACAGAAAAGGGGGAGTATGACAAGAAAAAAATAGAAACTCTCGGTTAAAACAAAGAAATGCCTACATCCTTTCCTACAATACACCTCCTTCATTTGGTTTTGTACACACACCAGGCAAGTTCTAGACACTTCACAATAGCATGGAATATCAACACCTCACTTCACACTTTATGCACATGCTCGATTCAAGATGTATTCACAGACTCTTCAATCAGCTAATTACAGGAATTCAAACATTAAGCCTCAATCACATTGAATCGAACTCTACAGCCGAGGTATCTCAACATATTTACAAGATTGCATGCTTTCATACGAATCACCTTTGCATTTTGAATATCATGTACAACACGCAACCAAATTTTGCAACCATATAGTAACTACAGGTTCCGGGATGCAATCCACCAAGGAAAAAAACTAAAAATAATTGAAAAAAAATATCTACTCCTAACGACTACATTTCCCTTAAGACGGTCGTCATCCATACATCATAGGGAACAGTCACTACTTAAGACGTCGGTTCAATGGGACCATTCTCGGTAAAAGAACCAAAAACAAATGCCGAGAAATCCAAAATTAAAAAGTTGAAAAATGTGCAAAATATCGATCATTTTGATAGGAAAAGAAAAAATTTATGTACACAATATTTTAAAGAAATTTTTAAAAATATCGATCATTTCGATAAACAAAAAAATATTTACAGAATCAGCTGGCAACATTCAACAACACACATCAATTTCACAAATATTTACAAATACAGAACAATTTGAAAATTTACAACCACTGGGAAACACAACATACAAAATAACAGAGGAGAACATACAAACAAAACAGCCCAGCCCAGCACCTAACTACTCCCACCCCACACTTAATCCGAACACTGTCCCTAGTGTTCACAAAAATTAAATAGCACAAAATCGGGTGGTGGAACTCCCTGATCAATCAAAGTATTCCACTTCTTCGTCGGGTGCTGCTGCTTCATCTCCCATGTCCGAGTCGCCTCCGTCGTCATCATCGGACTCCACATCGGAGTCCTCCCGATGCGTCTCCTCATCCGTGGGGACGTCATCATCTGTGGGCTCTACAAAGGCTAGCCCTACTCGGCATAGAGCCCTGGCATTTTCGCCAAACGGGTAATCTAGCTCGAGCTGCCATAGCTCCTCCTCTGTCGCTGGCCTCCCACCTATCCTGAGCTGGAGCATCTGCATCCCATACATCCGCACCATGTACTGGTCATCACGAGCGTGTCGCTCGCCAAGTGTCAGCACTGGCCCGTGGGTGGTGTCGGGAGCCTTAGTTTTGGTAACATCTAAGGCCTGCCGCTCCAACTACGGGATATAATCGAGGGCCTCCTCCTCAACATCGAGGCCCCTGAGAAAGGTGGTGAGTAGCCCACCAAAACCATACCTGTGCCCCTGGTGCAACCGGGCTCTCTTCATGGCGGATATAATAACCGCTCCGACATTTATCTCCAGCCCTTTCATCAGGGCGTACACCAGGCAAACACGATCCCGGGTTACATCAGTCATATGTACCCCCGGGATGAGGCAAGTGCAGACTATCTTCAGCCAGATTCAGGCTTCCCTGTCCATCTGTGAATATGGCAGAGTCTGGTGGTAGCCCCTTTCCTTGTGCCTGCTCCATCTAGCTGTAGATCGGGCCCCGCACAGAGTGCGTCTAATGTCAGCATACGGTGGGGTAATGTTCAGCTGTCAGAGGACATGGGCGTCTGTGTCCCGCGCTCCTATGATGGAATTGAGCTGGTGGGGCTCCAGAGTGACTATCTGCCCTCTGATTTTGATGGTGTGGCTTCTGATTGACGGGTTCCAATTAGCATAGAACTCCCGAACCAGGTGCAGGTTGCATTCTTTGGGCTCCTCGAATATGAAATTGAGCCCAGCTACCTCGATCCGGTGAACCATCCTTGGGAACTCCTGTGCCAATGGCTCCCGTGCTATATGCTCCTCGGGGAAATATTTGTTCTCTTTGTGCTTGGCGTACCACTTTTTCCCCTCGTCAGTCACCCATCTTGTTCCATATTGGCAGCGCTGGCCGCGTGGAACTGCTGGTGCTGCTGGGACTGCTGTGCCCAGTCTGAGTCTCTTCCTTCCGGTGCCTGAAGTTGATGCACCTTTCCCTTTATCTTGCCGGCTTGCCATTTTACCTGTCAACCCAAGTCAACAAGCTCAATGTTAAGCTAAATAAATATTAACTTCGGCTAAGGTCGAGTTACGCTAAGTTACCCCACACTTAGTCCTTAGCTACAGTTACAACAATACGGCAAGAATAACTTTATTTACACAAAACAACCAGCTATTCAATCATGCTTAGTGCGTTCAAAAGAAAATTCAACGGTATAACTTCTGCGTACTACTCAAACTTCGTACAACTAATCACAATCACTACCATCACTAGCATTTTAACTATCGCACTTAGCAAAGAAAACCAAGGAAACAAAAATAACAACAAAAATTTATATACATGAACCTATCCAACTAACCAAATTCGAACAAATTTCAACATTTCCCCCCAAACCCGAGAATTCATCGTCTATTAACATTCCAACAATTTGTACAATGACTCATCTCATTCAACACGTACAACCCGATATAAAATTCACAATTTCAACACATTTCCAACTTCAAATTCAACAACAAGCCCTAGAATTGATTTTATCAATTAAATTCGAATAATTTATGCAATCGACAAGTTCAAACAATCATAACGACATTCTGAACATTTATCAATCAACAAATAACTCGAATTCATGCTTAATTTCGACTTAGGGCAATTTAGCTCACCTCCCATGCTTAAAATCAAAGAAAATCGACAAAAACTTGAGAGGGAATCGGAAAACGTACCTTGAAGTTGAAGAATCGAAGAAAACTTGGTAATTTCTTGCCTTAAGCCATGGCACGTTGATGGGGGAGGGGTTTTGGGATGTTTGGTCGCGGAGGAAATTGAAAATGAGGGGAAAAGGGGAGGTTTCGGGGTTTAAAAGGGTAGAAAAATACGCGGGTCACCCGGCAACCCGGTGTGACCCGTCGCGATACACAAGGCAACGTGTCACGGAGTGCATCGCGGTGCGCTGCCTCCGTGACATGGAGCCATCGCGATAGCATTCTGGAAATTTTTTAAAATTTCTGGGTTATACCTCAACGTGTCACGGAGGGTAACACGGAGGTCCTCCTCCGTGACACGGAGCTATCGCCCCAGCTCACTATTTTCTACATTTTATTAATTTTTTCATACCTCGACTTTTTCTTCACGATTCCGTGCACATTTTCCTCCGTTTGACCTAAAAATCATCTCGCTATACAAAATTGGTTAGAATTATAGGTTTCACCTAACTAAAATTAAAAACAATAACTAAAACGAAAAATTTTGTAGTAAATTACGAAAAAGAAAAAGAAAAATCTATTTACACTTTACAAAATGAAGGAAAAAATTTTCACGGGTTGCCTCCCGTGCAGCGCCTGGTTTACCGTCGCGGCTCGACGTCATTTAAGCTCAATTGTCCGCTAGGGTGATGAACGATTTCTCTCGATCACCGTCCTCCCCCCAGTAGTGCTTACACCTATCCGGCGGTCTTCCCCTTAACTCTCGGGAATCCTTCATCTGCTTAGCATTACCATGATCAATCACATTGATCACCGAGAGTTCTTCATGCACCATCGGGAGCTTGGGTGCTTTATGCACATCGAACACCTCTACCTTGTCATGTGCTCGCATTGTGAGTTGCCCCGCAGCTACGTCGATTAATGCTTTCCCTGTTGCCAAGAAAGGTCGTCCCAAAATAAATGGGACTTCCGCGTCTGGTTCAAAATCCACCACGACAAAATCCATCGGGAAAATTAGGGATCCAACTTGCACCAGAACGTCCTCAACAATGCCATCCGGCCTAGCTAAGGATCGATCCGCCAACTGCAAGATTACGGTTGTGGGTCTAGGACTCCCTAAACCCAACTTTCTGAATACCGAAGATGGCATCAGATTTATACTCGCCCCCAAGTCACACAATCCACGAGCTCGGATGCTCTGCCCGATAGTAAGCTGGATAGTAAAACTTCCAGGGTCTTTTAGCTTTGTGGGCAGTCTATTTTGGATCCAGGAAGTGCACTCCTCCGTTAAAGCCACCGTAGCATACTCAGTCAACCGACTTTTGTTGGCCACAATGTCCTTTATGTACTTGGCATATATAGGCACTCCCTGCAAGACATCAACAAGAGGTAAATTAACATGTACCTGTTTAAGCACCTCCATGAATTTCTTGAAACACGCCTCCTCTTTGTGTTTCTTGAGTCATTGAGGGAACGGGGGTGGAGGTCTTTCTGATTCAGATTCTTTGGTCTTCCCCATTTCCGAACTGTGCTCCCCCTCAACTTCTGCTGCTCCCGAGTGTTGAGGTGGTCTTTCTGGTTCCACCTCCTTCAGCTGCAAACCACTCCTTGTGGTCACTGCATTTACCTGCTTGGGATTCGGATCCGTGTCGCTTGGCAGTCCTCCTCTAGGCCTTGTATTTTGGGCACTAGCAAATTACCCAAATTGATACTCAAGAGCCTTGGTAGCTAACTGATTGTTTTTCACTTCGGCTGCCAATTTCACATAGTCAACCTGCAATTGAGCTTGGTTAGCTATCATGGTCTTGAACATCTCCTCAATGCTGGGTGATGGTGGTGGAGGAGGTGCATTGTTATTTCTGAATTGAGATTGGTAGTTCTGTTGCCCTCCTTTGTTCCTTTGCACACCCTGACCCGAACTTTGGCCTTGATGGTTGTTGCTACCCCATGAGAAGTTAGGATGATTCCTCCAATTTGAATTGTAGCTACTACCATACTGCTGGTGATTTCTTTGTGCATTACCCACAAAGTTTACCGAGTCAGGATTGGCTCCACAGCACTCAGCTAAGTGCTCACTGCTTCCACACACTTCACCCCACATCTGCTGGACTGCATTAACTGGAGCTGAAGGCTGGTTCAAATTCATGTTGCTGAAGTGGTTATTCAATTGATTTTGCAAGGCGCTATCTGTGCAGCGATAGCTGTAAACCCATCCACTTCAAGCACTCCTGCTGCTTTCCTTGTCCCACCTCGTGATGAATCAGCATTCCATTCTGGATTGCCCTGTGAAATCCGTTTTAGCAAGGTATACAGCTCCTCATAAGTCTTTTCCAGCGCTTGCCCTCCAGCTGTTGAATCTAGCAATATTTTGGTGTGGGGTTCCAAACCCTCAATAAATGTGTGCACCAACACCTCATTGGACTGATGATGATGAGGACAGTCCCGCAACATGGATTTAAATCTCTCCTAGGCTTGATATAAATTTTCTCCCTCCCTCTGTTTGAAACTTAGAATTTGACTTCTAAGTCTTGCTGTTTTACCAGAGGGAAAAAACCTTATCAAGAACTTCCGTGCAAGATCATCCCACGTTGAAATAGAATTTGGTGGCTCAGCTTTCAACCACCTCTCGGCTTCTCCAAGTAAGGAGAATGGAAATAAGGTAAGACGGACATAATCAGGTGACACTCCAGCGGGTATGTAAGTGTCACTTATCTCCAAAAAGTTTTGGAGATGCTGTTGTGGGTCTTCATGAGGGAGACCGGTAAATTGCCCGCTTGTGTGCAACAATTGCACCATATTTTGCTTGAGTTCAAATCTCCCTCCAGGCTCTGGTTTGCGGATACTTGATGTAACATTATTGGCATGTGGGATTTCCACCTCGTGAACCGGCCTTGCTGCTGCTTCTTCGGGCACTAACACTGCCCTTACAACCGGTGGATTTTGTTGTTGCTCTATAATCGTCTGTCTAAGCAACTGCAGCTTTCTTTGTAGAGCTTCTCTCCATTTACTGTGAAATATACGTTCTGGCTCTATATAAGATTCCACCAGCTCTTTGTCTCTTGCCAGTGTTCACAGCAATTAAGTCTGCAAAATACAAGCTAAGACCAAGTTGTCAACACTTAAGAAAATAAGAATACAGTAAATTAACACTTAAAACAAATTCACCAATTGCCAAGTCCCCGGCAACGGCGCCAAAAAACTTGTTCGGTGTGTTATATGGGGTATATAAAACAACACGCAAGTGCACGTGGTCGAACAAGTAGTAAGTGGCTTTAGTAAGCCAAGTATCGATCCCACAGAGACTTGGGTTAAGTGCAATTTGCTCAAGTATACTATATTTTTACTTCTAAATATGCTGATAACAACGTAACCAAAAAGTTGATAGTTTGTTTGATAAATTTTACACTAAAACTAAGAACAATTATCTACTTTGAATCTGAACTATGGATAAGAGCATGCTAAGGTTGAACGAACATGTAATGAAACTGATTATCATCATAAATTGGTTAATCTTTTCTTCCTGTTGCTAGCCAAGAACATTTGCCAAGAGATTAAAACTCTCATATTTAATCTCACTTAAGAATCATGAACCATCCATCTACATTTCTGTGATCAAATGCAATTCATGTTCTAGCCATACAATTTCGGTTCCTAAATTGACTAATACGACTTTCAGGTATATTTCTATCCTGAAGGCACATCAAAACTCAGTTTTCCCAAACCAAGTAAAGAACAATATCCTATTAATTCACAACTTTCCAATTTCGTGCTCTCTCGAGTGAAATCGGACTTTTTAGATGTACATTAATGTAGGCCACACACCAATGCAGTAAAAACAAGAATTAATAGAACAACATGGAAGAAAAAGATGAAAAACCATATAATCAATAATCAAAATTAATCACAAGTATTCATAACCTCGGCAAGGAAGGGAATTAGCCACTCATTTGTGGATTAATCATCATAAAACGAGTGTTAATCATACAAGCAATTGAATTAAAGAAGAAAGAAAGAGAGAAAAAACCCTGATATTTTCGTCCCTCAACTGCCTGTAACCCACGTCCTTGCTCCACCAAGTCAGAATTATGAAAAATGAACTTAAGTGTTCTATTTATACTAGTGGGAATTTTTCCTGGAATAATGAGCAACGTGTCACGGAGTGCATCGCGGAGCATTGCCTCCATGACACGCCATGAACGCGGACCCTCACTGGAACTGGGGGTCCGGGATTTCAAGCTCAACGTGGCACGGCATGCATCGCGGAGCACTGGCTCCGTGCCGCGGAGCAAACGCGGACCTTCACTGGAAATTTGGTGAATTTTCACCCTCCAGGCAGAATGCCTCCGCGATGGCAGCGTGACACGGCTCCATCGCGGAGCCCCTTTAATTCCTGCTGTCCACTACCTTTTCCCTTGCTCGCATCCAAGTTCAACTCCGATATCATCCAGCATGCATTTTAGCTTCCCGAAATCACATTTTACCTGCAAAACAATGCTAATCATGTTGGTTAGTATAAATTCACATTTTATTACCAATTACATGAAAATGTATACACATTGCTAGATAAACAAGGCGAAAATGATACTTTTGAGTATCACTTGGGCATATAAATCTGCCCAAAATCATCGAGATAACCCCATTACGACATGTCTATTCTAAGCTTAGATACACCATATGACTTGTGCCTACTATTTCTTTATGAGAGTGTGATTAAATTCCTTATGATGATAAAATAAGGTACAGGTAATTTTAGGGAGACTATCCTTCTTGATGCTTTAAAATGGGCCAAGAGGAGCCATGTGTATGTTACTTATATATTCTTTAATGTTAAGCATTATGGGATGTTCTGTGAGGCCTACGATAATGTTTCTAGTCAAATGGCATAGTTTGAGAATTTGGGATAACTATATTTACAAAGGAAACTCTGCCGAAATTTTGAGAAATTCCAGAGTTAGAGTCTGTTATTGTCATAACCGTCATTCAAGGATGAATTGTCCCAAGGGGGACATACTATAACACCTCGACCGTCGTACTAAGATTTGAACCATTTTATGTATGCAGGTAAAACTGAATCAGAAATTTTTTTGAAGATTCTTAAGTTTTTTGAGGATTCAATCATGAGATACAATGTGTTAAGGAAGTTTGGAGTTGGTTAGAAATTGAAAGGGGCCAACTGTTGTGACTTTCGCCAAGAGTGGGTAAGAGCACATACTGTACCCGGCAAAATAAATGAGATATGAGATTTAGGAACTACGATTCCTATCCATGAAGCTATATACATAGTGTACATGGGAAGTATGGGCTGAATGTTGGTCATATGTGAGAAGGGAAACATGTACAAAGAGAAGAGTGAAGAGTGTGTAAAGTTTAAGAATAAGGGTCAATTTTAAACGATCATATCTCCCAATTTACAAAGTATTTTGGGGTGTTTTGCCCATCAAAATTAAAGATCTATGAATCTAGTTTCCAACACATCCAAGTATGCCTAAATCGGAGTTCAGAGTAAAATGTTATGGGCATTTTACTGAAGCACTGTTAAGTTGTTGCGAACCGTGGACAAAAACGAGGTCAGTGCCTTGGGAAGTACGGCCTAATAATGCTCAAACTCACATTTCCTGGCAAAGTATGAAGCGTACATTTTCAATAAAGAACCCAACAAAGAGGTTGGGGTCGAACCCACAGGGAGTAAGGTAAGAACTAGACTAATGTCGGTATTTAAACTTGTTGGTGAGTTATCTCCAAATTGGGGGGTTTAAATAAAAACAATAGTAAAACAAGATTACAATTGTGGTTGTTATCAAGATTTGGAAATAACTAGGGTAAGTGTTCCCTATGGGTTCATAACTACTTGGGGTATACACGCATGATCAATCCCAATGCTTACTTGTAGAACTGATAACTAGGGTTCATCCAAACGACTGGTTCATCCCTATTGGATGACTATATTCAATCAGCGGGTCAGGTCTCATGAGCAATTTCAAACTAACCACTATTAATATGTTCCAAATTAACTTTCCTGGGACCACAGCCCAAGTCATACAATGATCATAAAAATCAAGGCTTTGTTGTAATTCTCTTTTCCTTATATCTACTTCTCTAGGCTCAAGCAAGTAAAGAATTCACGTAAGTCCGAACGTTGCGCACCATTAAGAAACGTTTAAGATGAAGAGAAAACAATACAAGCATTTATCATTGGTTTCGGACCACTTTGTGTAACCCTAGTTCGTTAATCCACCGTGGTTTCCACAACCCTAGTTGTGGAGGTTTTAGCCTCTCATGATTGTAAGATTATGATTAGTATTCATAGACAAACACATAATTGAATACTTACAACAATAATTGGAAGAAAACTTGCTTTGAATATTGATGAACAAAATCAAGAACAATTGAGAAAACCAAGTGTTGATCTCAAGAATTGCTCTCCAATATTGTTTACAAACTAGATAATAATTCACAATCAATTAGCTATGAACCTTCTCTCAATGTATTCTGACGTTTACTAATTGTTCTCTTTTCTAAAAAACATAAAAGGTATTTATAAAGACAGTAAAAGCCTTTTCCTAAGCTAACTGGGAAACTTCCATATCTGGCGCCGACTCGTCCTACAACTGGTCATACGACCTGTAATAGGAGTATGGGTCAAACCTTGCTCTCGTACATTCCCTAGCTACTTCAAAATTGGCTAAGTGTTGGCCTCTGGTACGACTTGTACCATGATCCTACGAGTCATATAAACCATCTGTGGCTTAGCTCTGAGAACTTTGACATCTTCTAAAGTTTTCTATGAGTGTTATGGTATGCCTCGTACCTTGCTCCTACGACTCGTGACTGCTTGTTGCATCTTGAGTTCTACCAAGTCTTTAAGAATCACTGAAGCTTCCCATGGCTCCTGGTGCAGGTCGTAGGTAGATGCTACGATCCGTAGGTGATACCCGTACCAGGAAACTTCAATTGTGCAAATTCTCTCTGAAGTTTTCCACGACTCCAGTTACGACTCGTACCATATTAGTATGACTCATACTGAGAGTCATACTTTTCCTTTGCATTGTTCCAGCCTCCTAAGCTTTTCTACGAGTCTCAGTATGGCTCGTACAATCTAGGTGCGGCTCGTGCTGAGATCAGTACTTGGATGATTATCTGCACTTTTCTGCATCTTCTGCACATTTTTCCTCCAACACCTATTTTCCCTGAAACCAAAGTAAAAACACCTCATATTCATATAAACATACCTAAGTCCATGTTATTTTCTCATTTTTATATGTTGAAAGTGTTGTAAACTCACAGCACATCAACACCCTCAACTTAAGACTTTTGCATGTCCTCAGGCAAAGAAAACAAAAAGTAGATACGACGCTTAACTAGAAAATAACCTAGGAAACTACAGCCAACATCAATAAAAATTTGCACCATAAACTCAAACATCTTTTGACCCTTTTTCCAGTAGCACATCAAGTAACCACAAACCATGATAAACAGAAATCAAGATATGTCATCTAGTTATTAGCAGAGAATCAAGTCATTGTCAATGCTTTTCACATGAACAACTGGCAGAATAAAACAGAAACCATGTAAACTCACAATAAATGAAGTCCCTACTCACAGATATATGAAAATATGAAATGTGGTACTGAACAAGTAAGACTCTCACTCTCACAAGAAAGTTTCAAATACTACACATGGGATACCATAGGCATACCCTTATTTTCTCTACTTCGGCTCTTTGGACAGTCGGGCTAGGATCACTATAGGACTTTGTTCGACTTATAATGTAGGCTTTCGGGTTGGGTATGGTAAATATGGAATTTTTAGTGACTAAATCCTCCTTGACACTACATACACGTGGCTCCACTTTTCACTTATTTCACCCTTTTCACTTTTTCAGATTTTTCCTCCCTTTCTCCATCTTTATGCAATTGTATGGATGTCGTGTATTTTCAACTTTTCATTCATTTTTCTCTTTTTGTATCTTATTTTCAATTTGTTCAGCTCTTTTTTCTTCTTTTGTCACATCACACCTCATTTTTAATCTTTTTTCTTTTCTTTTCCTTTTTCACCTCCCCAAGATCTATGCACCCTTACTCTAGCCACCCTCAACTTAGGCATTTTGCATGGGTTAAGGTTCACAATGTCCAAGGAGGGTCCACGGCCAAAATAGGTTCATTATAAAAAATAATTAAGTTTAATCGGTTAATCAAAGAAAAATAATTTATTTAAAGCTCAAAATTGGGATCAAGGGAATCACATATTTCGGTAGGGTAATTTAAGCTAAAATGGGATAAACAAAAATGGCCTATGATCATTTCCTAAGCAACCATCTTAAAACCTATTTAAAGACCAACCGGGCAAGTTCTAGATCCTCTACTCAATATTGAACTAGGTACAGACCTGATTCAATCATGGTACATGCTTTGCATTCATTCTACCTGTTCGGTTCATACATGGATAATTATAACTACCCATGCTAATAAACTAAATGAAACAAAAAGATCCACAGAAATCATGTTTTGCAATCAACAAGTACACAGCTAAACATCAAAAATTTTTAAACAGGGTCAATTTTTTCAAAACTTATAAACTAGTGGATTTTATTGGATGAGTAATACTAAGCTACTTTCTAATTAAACAAAAACATACTAAACATGCCAGTTCTACTAGATAGCATGCCCGAGGAAAAGAAACATGACAGAAAAAACCCTTGGATGAATTCAAAAATCCCAAAAATATACAAGTACAACCCCTCCCCTTTTGAAAAGTATGATTCATCCCCGAAGCATAGAATATAAAACATAAGGGAACATACCTATGGCTCACTAAGCTCTCTTTCCATCCTGTGAAGGTGGTACCTTCGCTGCACCGCCAACACACTCAATGGTGTATCAATGGGGGGAATAGTCGCCCCCTCAGCAGTAGCAGTCACCTCTATGACCTTTGGAATCACTGGGGCTGAATGTGGCTCGCTCAAAGGGTCCTTGCCACCCTCAAGCTCGGCATGGGCAGTGGTGGATCTACCAACTCCTCTCTCTCTCTCAAGCGGCTCCGGCCTATGCTCGTTGTGAGTTTGTTCGCTCTCCAATCTTTCCCGCTTGCGCTCTTTCTTTTTCTTCTTTCTCTTCTTTTTTAGGGTCTCCTCTCCAATATCCTCAGAGACCTTCTTTTTCCCTTTTCCTCCCTCAGCTCCTATCAGCTCCTAATGCACTGCCAAATTATAATACCCTAGAAGTGCTTAAGACTATACTCGGGATCTAAAATGACAATTAGCAAAAAAATCTAATATTTCTTCTCAAAATGACTCATTGTGCTATTCGTTGGTGGTTCTAACGACCCGTTGGAGGTACTCGTGGTGAGAATCTATAGAAAGGACTTGGGAGTAACGGGTCTTAGAGAGACTCATTAGTCGATGTAACGGGTCATTATAAGGGGGTCATTGGGAGGATGGTCCTAGTCAAAAAGGGGTGGCATGAGTCACAGGACGACTCATTTCTCCGAAGGATGAGTCGTTGGGTGGTCTCATTAGAAGGGTTCCCAGAAGGTAGGCAGTGGTGACAATGGATTATTTCCACGAGTCGTGGGAGCTACGTATGAGTCTTTGTAACAGACCTGTGATTGGAAAATAAGGTGAAATAATGAGGGAAGTAATGACCTGTTAGAGACAGTAACGACTCGTTGTCGCACCCGTTGTCACTGGCAGTGCAGAATTTCTAGGTTTTTCATTAAGGGTATTTTCATCATTCCTAAGCCCTAAGGTCCTAAACTGCATCATTTTAATCTCAGTTAGCAGGGTTTTAAGGGTGTTAAACCTATTCTAAGCCTCACCATTCCCATGCATGCAACTTAGAGTTTTCCTTGAAGATCAAGTTGAAGAATCTCTCCAAATTCTCTTCAATTTTCTTTGGGCTTTCAAGGGGGAGTGTTGATCAGATTTACCCAGGTATGTGAGGCTATGAATGAGAGTTCTTTTCACTCTCATTCCCTAAATTCTTCTCAATTCCATGGACTTCAATTCTAGAATTCAAGTTTCATGATCTATGAGGTTTATTCCAATTCTTGTGAAATTCTCAATGATCTATCTATGGGTCAATTCCTTCCATGTATTAAATCATGTTTTATAATCTAAGGGCAGATTTCATGACTAATTTGAATATAAATTTATAGATTTGAATTTAAATCCAATTATGCCCAATTATGTATGTTTTATGAAAAGTCAAGTTATGATTTCACTATGATCTTGATCTTAATTAGCCTAATTATGATTTATGCTTTATGATTTGATCTCTCTCAAGTACTTATCATGGATTTATGAAATGTCAAGTTTATACATGTTTTACAATTATGCATGGATTTCAAGATTTATGAATTTATGACTCTTGCCCAATTCATGGGCCCTTGTTCATGGCTAAACATGTACTTTAAATGGGGATCAATGATGTTAGTATCTATTTGTCCATGAACTTCATGAATGATTTGACGGTTACTATACGAGCCTTGATGTGCATGTTTTTGAGAGCAGTGTCTAGCACTGAGTAGCCCGGCGTTCAAAGGACTATTCGGTGTCTCATAACTACGTGTCATCATAGGTTTATATATATATATCGAAATGTTAATGGATCCCGTTTTTGTGATATTACATACTGCACGTCCCTTGCCTGGTAAGCCTGGGATGGCTTTGCCCACTTGAGTGAGATAGTTGGGGCATCATGTAAGGCTCTATCATGATGGTGTCGATTAGCATGAGTCCTCCCATTGTTTTGCATGTTTTTATGCATTGTCATGTTATGTTATTTTGGCTCAAGTTAAGTTTCTAAAAGTTTTCCTATGATTATGATTATGAATGAGTTATGAATGATTTAAAAACATTGATCCCTTATGTTACGTTATAATATTTATTTTACATTCATGTTGTCCTATTTTTATGCACTCTTATGTATTTTAACTGTCCGTTTTACTTACCTTGCATACTCTGTACATTTCAAGTACTGACTGCATATTTTATGTTGTATTGTCTCATGATAAAGGTTCGAGGGTTTAGTCTCAGTCGCATCTCTAGTCTTGCTTATCCCTCAACCTATTTAGCGAGCAGTGGGTGAGTCCTTATCCTCCAATGGCCCTTTATCAGTTGCATTTAGTATTTTCAATTTCAGACTGTAGAGAGGTAGTTGGGGTCTTATCCCATCAATTCGTCAGTAGTAGAGGCTTTTCATACATAGCATGTGTTCAGTTTCAGTCTTGTGTTATGTATTTATATGTTATGATACTTTCAAACTTCTGCTATATTATATATATTGGACTTTCGCTTGATTATGTTGAATATAGATGTCATGCTCATGCCATGGATCGACTTCGAGCCTCTCGAGGTTCTTTGTCCCATGTCTCGACCTAGGCCTATGTTCGGGTCGTCACACAAATCAAGCTCTTCATCTATCCCAATGTCGAGGTTAGGAAGAGTGGGGGATGCTAGAATTCCCGGCTGTCGAGATCTCGGTCACTTGACTCCGGAAAGCCCCTAACTCCTCACGAAGGCTATCAGTGTCACTCTGCTCGGCTATGCACTCATTGAAGTGGCTCTCAAACCTATCTATTCTAGCATGTAGGACCCGTGCAGCTGCTTCAATCTCAGCCTTCACCCAAGGCTTCACATTCTCCATCATAGACTGTACCTTTTTCTCAGCTATGGTCAGTTTCTTGGCCATATTTTGGAGAAATTCTTGAGGCACTAGCATGTATCCGGCTGGAGTCTAGCTCCAAAAGGTCCATAGGTGGCGCAGCAGAGGTGCTGCGAGCTTTCTCTGAATGACCAGCGTTTGTAGCCAGTGTATCATCCTTCTCCTGTGAGGTTGGGGCATTCACCTGCTTGTCCCCAACTGCCTGTGGTACCGGGACTGCGATAGAAAGTTGTACTTGGCTCACCGGGTTCATTTCATCTTGGATTAACCCAATGTTTGACGTCTGTTGTCCTCCAATCAACCTCTCTTTATTAGGTCGCACCTTGAGACCTGCCTCCGTACACAGTTTGAACACGAGACTCGGGAATGATATGGTAGTGCTCAATCTCGTAGTGCGATCCCAGATCTCCTCCGTAATGACCCTTGGGATGTTGATGGCATATCTAGACATGATACACACCACCAATGCTGCTCTGTCTCCACTAAGCGTATTTTCATTCATGGTCGGGGCCAACCTGTGGCAAACTAGCATCTAGTAGGCTTTTGCTATGAAGTTTAATGAGCTCTTGGTGACCTACTTTCCGCTAATGACCCATTCTGCCTCCTCTTTATCTTCAATTATGACCCCAAAAAGCCACTTAATCTGGCTCTTCCTCTCCTCAAGGCCTAACTACTTGATTTTCTTCATGGCGTCCACCCGATAGTCAAACTTTGGTGTAGTATGAGGTGGAATAAACTAAGGTCCATATAATACCCGAGCAATAGTACGCTCAGATCTATCAACAATGAAACCTAGCACCATGATGCTCTCCAGCTTGGGCTGATCTTTAACTTTCTGATGTTCCCAAATTACACCTCGTGAATAAGATATAAAGCGATCGATATCAAATATAGAACCCAACCAGGGTTGGGGTCGAATCCCACGAGGAATATGACGAGAACTTGAGTTAATGTGTTTAGCTAATAATATTGGCTTACTTATTTCCTAGGTCGGAAAGATTCAAAACACAAAACAATAAACAAGAGTAAACACTAGTAAATGTTTAAATCAATTTCGGTTGTATTCAATCAATAAAGTGACTAGGATTGTGTTCCCCGTGACTTCATAACCACAAGGCTTGTACACTAGTGATCTATTTTGGTGTTTAGCATGCAATATTGGTAAGTTAACTTCACCTAAATGGTTGGTCCCCTATCTAGATGATTATCACCGGGCAACTTGGTCCGTATACGGGTGTATGATTAATTAACCATTACCCTTAATATCGGATTAGCTATTCTCGGACAAGGTCAAGCTATTAGATGAAGGCTGATAGCCTCAAATCTCCGTTGTTAATCTCTTTTCCTATTCATCACCCCCTTGATCCAGTAAGTAAGAATAAGACAAATTCCAACATTTGCAACAGTTAAGAAATAATTAAAACAAAGGGAAAACAATGCATGCATAAACCTCGTTCAAAAATCATTAAGTATTTTTACCTATATGTGTTAATTCATCATGGTTCCCACAACCATAGTTATGGGTTTAGCTACTCATATTCGAATGATCATAATCACAAAATACAGAAGAAATCATAATTGTAACTTACAAAGATTCGTAGAAGAAAACCACGTGAATTGAATAAAACACTAAAATAAAAGAACAAAAATCCAAGGTTGTTTTACTCCTCTAAATTCAAGAACAAAATTATGAACTTCGTTTCTTGAACCTTGATGGCAGTCAATAACACCCAAAAATAATGTTAAAAGTTATAAAATTGTGCAACTTGTAAAATAAACCTCAACAAATTATTTATAGACATGAAACAAATCCTTTCCTAAATCAACTATGATTCTGGTGTCGGCAGGTACCACGGTCCGGTGGTAGCTTCAACGGATCATCAGAGTGTCCGTTGTTCCAGTCGTTGCTTCCCTCAAACTTGTCTCCTTTCAGTATCTGTCTCAAACAACAGCTCCTTGTGAGAACCTACGAGTTGTTGGTCCAGTCCATTGTTTCCTGCCCTCCTGATCATTGTTTCTAAACCTAGAGGTATGAGTACTTAGAGTGAACCAGTCCTTAAAGGTACGACCCGTCATGTCTATCCGTTGGATACAGCCCGCTTTTGGTCATTTCCTCTGATTCTTTCCACGATCGGACAGGACTGTTCATTGTAAGTTCACACGATCCATAGGAACCATCCATCGTATGAGACTTTAGTTTGACATTCTTTCTGTATCTTCCCACGGCCGATCAAAACGGTCTGTTGTAAGCTAGTACGGTCCATGGGTTTTAGCCATTTCTTGGCACTATGCTTAACAACTTCTCTGAATTACATGCAATGGCTAACTAGGATGGCCCGTGATAAGGACCAACGGTCCATAGTTCATCTTGTCTGAAGCATCTTTTCTGTATTCTGTTCTTTTTCTCAACTTTTATTCCTACGGGCCATTTTACCTACAAAACTACCAAAACGCGTCATATCCACATAAATGTACCTAAAGTCATGCACATCCATAGAGTTTTAAGCATTGCTAGTGCCGTAAATTCACGGCACATCAACACCCTCAACATAGCATGTTACATGTCCTCAGGTAAACAAAATAAAATCAACCCATTACGATGCTTAACTAGAGGAAACCTAGGAGATGCGTAGCAGTCCAAACTCATAAAATATATGAAATGCTCACTCAATCAACCTCCCTCCTACCGGGTTAAAACAGAACTCGGTGTGACAACTTAGCACTTCTCAACATTAAACAATAGGATCAAAGGATGGCACCATATTATCACTACACAACCAAGTACACACAACTGACATTTCCCCTAAACAGCTAGAAATCAACCCATGCAATCACGTATCCTCACCACAAAGAAGTCCCACACGCACATATATATACATGATCATGCCAATATTTATCTTGGTACTAGGAAAGAACTCACTCATTCTCACAAAGAAATTTCAACTCTGTGCATACAATACCATAAGCTTGCCTTTACTTTCAATACCTCAATTTTCATACGGTTGAACTAGGATCACTATAGGACTTTTTCATCTTGTAATATAGGCTCAGGGTTGGGTATGGTAAATATGAGAATAGTAACTTAACCCTCCTTGGCACTACACCGGCTTTGGCTCCACTTAACCTCTTTTTTACTTCACTCCCTTTTTCCTTTGCTTTCTTCTTCTTTCGTTTTCTTCTTTTGCAACTACGAGTGTGGTGTTCCTTCTTTCAAGTATTCATTACTTTCATTTTTTTTCTTTTTACTCTTTTTCTCTCTAACAAAAATGATTTTTTCTTTCATTATGCACACCGCACCAACTCTTTCATTTTCATTACCCAATTTCATTCCACCCTACTCTTCTTGTTCACCCCTATGATAGCCACCCTCAACGTAGGTGATTTTCCTGAATTGAGGTCATAGTGTCCAAGGAGGGACCAGGGCCAAAACAAGTTCATTATAATCAAAGTAGGAAGGTGAATTGGTTTCAACAAAAAGAAGGGTCAATTTAGGCTCAAAATTGTGATCAAAGGATATTTATTTCCATTTGGTAGGTCTTTTAAGGCTAAAGTGGACTATTCATCAAAAATGGCCTATGATCCTTTCCTAATTTCCCATCCTATACCTTAGTATGACTGACCAAGCAAGTTCTAGATTGACACACATAGCAGAATTAGTTATTGAACCATACTCACACAATCGCTTGATTACACGGCTAAGTTCCAACAACCAGGTTCATGCACAATTTTGACATTAATTATCCTAGCGATACCTATGATGCCATACAAAGATCCATAGTGGTCACTCCTCATAGCACAAGTATATTCACACAAAAGCATTTAGGAGGGGTGTCATTTTCACATACATCATAAAATCAATTCACCAAATGCTTTGTTTGACTGCTTTTATGCCTCCTATTTTCTTCTAGTTAAACAACAAAATAAAATAAAACAACAATCCTAAACATGGCGGTTCTACTAGATAAAGAACACCCAAGGGAAAAGATATCCAGCAAGCTTGAGTTATGTTCACAAAAAATGAAACATCAAGTACTACCCTACCCCCATTAAAAAAATCATGCGACGTCCTCGACTCATTCAAAAAGTAAAAAATGAGAATAGGGACGTACTCGAGCATCCTAGACGCTAGTGGTCTGATCACCAAGGGCTGCAGACACAACCCCAGACTCCTCAGTAGCTGGAGTTACAGTCACAGCTCCAGCTTATGTAGCAGTAGCATCAGTTGTGGCCTGCACATTCTCCGAAGCTGTCCGCACAGTAGAATTAACTGTGCACCCACTCTCCTCTAGCACATCCCACACACGAGAGTTGCTAGCACCTTTAACCCACTCCATTATATCTCTCTCATTCACATCGGCGGTGTATCGACTTTCCTTGAGAGCTGCATTCAATGCCCACATCTCCTTCTTTTGCTTTCTTCTTTCCTCATCCTTCATTCCTTCAGCGACCTGCTTCTTTTTGCCTTTTTCATGCAGGGCCAGCTTAAGGTCAAAGAACTGAGGAATCTCTACATGTAAGTCCTCATCTATCACTGGCAAAGCCTGCGATGGTAAAAGTTGAGTAGGTCTGGATGACAACTCTAGCACTGAGGCTCTCAACGCTGCTAGCTCTCTCTCCATTGTGTCCCAATCTCGGGTTTGACAATCAGACCGGAACTAGTTAAGGCATACCTCAAAACAATGTAGCCGCATGTGTAATTCCTGTGCTGCATCTTTTATTTCTTTTTTAACCCACGGCTTAACTTGCTCAAGCAACATCTCAATCTTGGGCTCTGTATTTGTCCGTCTCTTGGCCATTTTTCTTATGTCACTTTCTGGGACCAACAAGTATCCATTGGGAATGGACTGGGTTGTGCTTCCTGACGGAATAAAAGTGGTCTTTGCGGCATCATCAACTCGACTGGAAGGAAGCTCCATGGTCTGCTCAACCTCCAGAAGTGTCACCTGCTCACCTCCTCGCGGTGTACTCTTACTCAATCTGGGTCCACCAAATGTAACTCAGACCCTGGCCACCAGATTTAGGTCATCTTTAATCAATGCTATGTTTATCATCCTAATGGCTGTAATCATATGATCGATATCTGGCAAGACAGGCACTCCAGACTCCATGTATAGCTGATAGATCAAGCTCGGGAATGGAAGTGTAGTGTTTTCTTTGACCGCACGTCCCTGAATCTCTATGGCAATAATCCGAGGAATGTGTAGTAAGTACTCAAACATAATGCATGCCAAAAATTCTTCCCTATCTGCGCTCAAAACATTATCATTCACTGTAGGCGCGAGGCATGTCGAATTATGGACCACCATGACTTGGCCAAAAAATTCAGGGAAGCCTTGTAGATTGGTTTTCTGCCTGTGACCCATTTTGCTCCCTCCTTATCTTCAGCAATAATATTATCCATCCACTAAAAGTGCAACACTTTGTCCTCAGTGCTCAATTTTCTGATCCCCTTCATTGCCTCCATTCGGTAATCATATTCAGTAGTTCTGGTCGGCGTTGTATAGTCACCACCCATCAAGACCTTGGGCATGGTCCTCTCTGATTGGGATAGCTCTTACCCTGATAGAGTCTAGCACTGGCTCTTTCTTTAATGGAATTCTTTGATGGAGCCTTTTTCTCCAAGGTGCAGTAGTATTTTGCGTAGAACTCTCTCACTATCTCCATGTTGTATTTGCCCTAAGTCTTGGTCATCAAATACATGTTATAGCCCTCGAAGAGCCTTTTAAGCTTTGGAACTTCATTTAGGGAATTGATCTGAATCTTTGGCTCCTTCTGAATACTACAGTTGAGATTCCCTTTTTCATTGAGATTGAGCCCTGCATAATACACATCTCTGGAGCCCTGTAGAAACCATCTCTTGGACCTTGCTTCTGATGTGGTGGAAGGTTCATATTCCACCACCTGCTCATTAGACATTTTAGCAGCACTCTCCTTGTCACTGGACTCCTCTGCATCAGTATCATCATCCCCTGACTCCTCGGCATCATTATTTCCCCCTCTGCATTATCCGCAGGAGGTTTGTCACCATCAGACTCGGCCTCGTCACTTCCCTCATCAGACTAGGGAGGTGAGGCAGTAGCCGCTGCAACTTCCTAGGCTTTGGACTTTGCCCTAGTGGTCACCATTGGAGATTTGTCAGAGGTTTCAATGTTGTAGTGCACCTCCGAACCACTAGAACTGTCCGATTTTGACTCATCACAGAGCTACCGTCTTTTTGCAATTTCTTTCGTGCGGCAGCTTCCTATTGCTTCTTGTTTACTGGTGAAGTCATTGTACCTGTGAGATGTATTGTTAGATCCACAAAAATAAAATAAGGAATCACAGTGTTTTAGCACAACAGACGACCGTTAGTATGGGTCGTTATAGGAAACAATGGCCTGTTGTAGTGGTGGTTGAATGATCTTTTGAAAGTGGGGTCTTTGTAACTACCCATGAGCCAATACAACGGCCTATTGTGAGATACAATGGCTTGTCTGATTGGTCCGTGGGAGGGGTACAGGATTTATTTTTGGGGCAGTCCCAACGACTCAATCAACGAGCCGTTGTGGAAAACAACGAGTCGTTGATTGGGTCGTGCAGCCTGCCCTTACCCTTCAAGCTTCAGTAAACCCAACAAGTATTAGTTTAGGCATTGAATCAAAATTGTGGGGATTACTAACCCTCTACCCCCATCAAAATTTCATAACACCCCTTTAGGTTAAGTTTCACTTTACACTGATGCAAATTATTTTCCCGATTGCATAGAACTACCCAATTCTTTAATTTCCCGTAGTATGAAATCCCAATGCATAAATTTCCAGTGTGCAATTTTAATGAAGCAAGCCACTATGCATTTTTAATTTGTAAAGGCACAATGATGAGAGAACAACAGAAAAACAAGTCTACCTTTTTACACCAAAGAAATACTCACTTTAGCAGGAAAAATACTCAAATTTTTGGTCAATGGTTGAAGAAATTTGAAGTAATCTCAGGCTTGTAGGAGTAAAGGTGTTGGGAGTTGTTCAAAACCAAAGGGAGTGAAGGTTTGTGCCTGTTTTGATTTTTGAACGTGAAGTGTGCAAAAATCGGGTGTGAGGGGTTTTAAATAGGTTGGGTCTGGGCAAGTCGGGTCGGGCATGGGAATTTTAACTTTGACCACGACTCGTCCAACGGGTCGTTTGACTTGACCACGACCCGTACCTATGTCCCGTTGTTTAGAATTTTGGGAACTTACTTGTGGAACCTATAGGCTCATAGTACGGGTCATTTAAAGTGACAACGACCCGTACAGTGCGTCCATTGGTTCTTACCATGGATATCAGGTCTTCAGGAATTTGATTGAATGGGTGATACCATGACCTGTTTGAGCTTTGAACGATCTGTTCTGAGTGCCTGTAGATTTGACACTTAGAAAGGGCACTCGGGATGGAAACAACGGCCACAAATCACGGGTCTTGCCACATTACAAAAGTCAGTTCTAAGACTTATCATTTCAAGCCTAAGCTGAATCATTCAGGTTTTCTTTTGCCTTAGAGTTGCACACTTCAACAACTGTGAACACTATATTTACATTAAAATTACAAATTGGGTTGCCTCCCAAGCAGCGCTTGATTTACCGTCACAGCACGACGAGGGTATTTTGATTACTCAGACTTTACCAAAATACCTCCATGGGTTGCCTCCTATGCAGTGCCTAATTTAACGTCGCGGCGTGACGCAAGTCCCCGAGTTACTCAGATTTCACCCAGAGCCTAGAGATCCACCAGCTTTATTTCTTCGCTCTTCCCCAAGTATGCTTTCACCCACTGACCATTTACTTTAAATTGCTTTCCTTCATGGTTTTCCAGTTCAATTTCCCCATCGGAGAATACTTGGATCACTCAAAAGGCCCCAACCATTTGGACTTCAACTTTCCAGGAAACAAGTGAAGCCTAGAATTGAATAGTAACACCATATCACCTAGGCTGAACTCTCTCTTCTTAATCTTTCGGTCATGCTGAATTTTAATCCTTAGTTTATAAATTTCAGAACTCTCATAGGCTTTCAAATGACATTCATCAAGCTCATTTAACTTATCAAGCCTCAAGTTCGCGGCTTCACTCCAGTTCAATTTAGCTTCTTGAGCGCCCACATAGCTTTGTGCTCAAGTTCGACATGAAGATGACATGCTTTCCTATATACAAGCTGATACAGAGACATACCTATATGAGTCTTGAATGCGGTACGATAAGCCCATAAAGCATCATCTAGCTTCCTAGCATTCACAGTCTTAGCTAAGATGGTATTTATTTCCTGGTTGGAGACTTCAACTTACCCACTAGTTTGCGGATGATAGGGTGTTGCCACCCTGTGTTTCACCCCATATTTCTCCAATAAAGTCCAAAACAACTGGTTAAAGAAGTGCGAACCCCCATCACTAATGATAGCTCTGGAGTCCAAAACAACTAGTTCAAGAATGTTGTGACACTCTTCCTTTCATTGTTTGGAAGCGCGATTGCCTCCACCCACTTCGAAACATAGTCAACAGTGACCATTATGTACTTCACCCATTTGAGTTCACAAATGGGCCCATGAAATCAATGCCCCACACACAAACAACTCAATAACAAGGATGGGAGTAAGAGGAAGCTCATGCCTCCTTGATATGCATCCTTTCCTTTGGCATGCATCACATGCCTTTGCAAAATCATGCGCATCTTGGTGAATGGTTGACCAATAGTACCCACATTACAGAATCTTGTGGGATGTGCGAATCCTGCTGTGGTGACCCCCAACAGGAGATGAGTGGCAGGCCTTCAATATGCTCAACATCTCCACCTCGGGCACACATCTCCGAATTTCTCCATCAGCACATATGTGGAATAAGGCTCATCCCGGAAAAACTTCTGCACATTAGACATGAACTTCTTCCGCTGGTGAAAAGATAAGTTCTCTAGTACAACATCACTTACCAGATAATTAGCGAAGTTTGAAAACCATGGGATGAGATCCTGTGAGGCAGCTAAAACCTGCTCGTCGGCGAATGCATCATCTATGTCAAGCTCATCTCAAAGAGTTGCACCTGCTTCCAATATTGATAAGTGATCTTCCACCTGATTTTCGGTCCCCTTCCTATCTTTTACCTCGAACTCGAACTCTTGCAGCAACATAACCCATCAAATCAACCGCGGCTTGGCATCCTTCTTTGCCAGTTTATATCTAAGAGTTGCATGTTCTATATGGACTATCACCTTGGTTCCAAGCAAGTACGCCCGAAACTTCTCGAATGCAAATACTATAGCCAACAACTCCTATGCTGTCTTTCTGAGCTGCATTAAGAGCCTTGCCAGAATAATAAATAGGACGGAAGATCTTTTCACGCCTTTGGCCCAAAATAGCTCCCAGGGCCATTTCACTAGAATCACACATAACCTCGAACGATAAAGACCAGTCAGGTACCACAATAATCGGGGTAGTGGTCAATCTCACTTTTAGGCAGTCAAACGCCTTCAGACATGCCTCATCTGTCACACCCCACCTTGGGGGGTATGACGGGCACCTGGTGCCTGCTAGACTCTGGCTCTATTTCAAGAAATGAACCGGCTATATAGCGGCTGTAAATACAGCTCTCGGCCGATTAGGCCTATAGCCACCTGCAATGCACAACAGCTAACCAGAACGATGACACTATAATCTGAAGCAACTGCTATTCACATTTGTGACTGACAAGGTCACTAACTATAACCAGAAGAAGGCCTCACGCGGCCAACATCAACAACTAAACACATATATACATGCACGGCCCCACACGACCGGCTCCACCACCACAGGAAACATCAGACTGCAAGCCTCTAGGAAGTAATAATAAAATGGTCGGGACAGGGCCCCGACCTACCCAAACTGTAATCAAAAAGGAAATAGGAGCAACCTCCGACTATCTAGCTCCAGAGGATAGGAGCTGATAACTCTGCTGACTGGATCACGAGGGATCGACTCCTCATCTATGTGTACCTGCAGGCAAGCAATGCAGCGCCCCCACGGGCGTCAGTACCACAGGTACTGAGCATGTAAAGCAAACTGAAATATACAACTGAAATGGGTAACAACAATAACATTACATATAAGCAGGAAGTAGCTGAGTCTATCTGGCTGAGGATAACTGGGGAGATTTACCTATTCTGTAACTAAACTAGGCGTACCTGACGACGTGTCATCCTACTGTCTATCAGTATGTAATAGCACATATAGATATACATATAAATACACACAATACCTGACCGACCCCCATAAGCCGGAAGGTGCCAACCAACAGAACAATCTATTTACCCCTACCCAGGTCTAAACCAACCAAAAATAAGTCACTCCACCCATCTGATAACTGTGAGCTCCTCCTACCGGCCCCCTTGGGTACGTAGCTCAGACCTTGGCCTTTGACAATGAACTGTGTCTGAGTCTGAAGACTCTTGCCTCTGGGCGCAAGCGCTCAACGGGGTAATCTGCTACTGTATCTGTGACTGAAACTACCCCTGGGTGCAAACACGCAATAGGGTAATTTTATAAAAATCTGTATCTGAAACTGCCCCCGGCCACAAGCGAACACAGAGTAGTCTGCCCCTGTAAATAGGGTAATCTGGCTCTGCGCACAGTGAACTGAACTGCCTCTGTAAGCAGGGTAATCTGGACCATATTATTATGGTGGTCAGCCATCATCGTCCTCTAGGTGAACGGCATCGCCCGGCTAGGGGCGGTATCTGAATCTGGTATCGACACAGTTATAACCCACGGGCGGCGGGGATGCTAAAGGATGCCCACATGCCATAACAAGTCTCAACATGCAAAACACATACACAGCAAGCATGCTCAAATGAGAAATACTAATCATATTCTCTTCTTTTATTTCAAGGCCAGTCCGTATTAAATAACTGATGCTAATATTTTGTTTTGCGCTGTTTATGATTGTTGTGCTAACTGCTACCTGGCCTTTATCTGTTTATCTGATTATTATTATCCGTGATCTGAAGCTATATCAGTTTCTAGAGCCATATCTGTTTCTGGAGCTATATCGGTATCTGGAGCTATATCGGTGTCCGGAGCTATTTCTATATCTGATTACTGATCTGATTATATCTGGATATAACTCAATATCATAGAACATGCCATCTATAACTAGATATAGCTCAATAATATAAAATGTGTCATCTATTACCGGATACAGTCTCAACAAATGTAATACATACTATCTGTAATCTTGCTAATTCATTATACTACTTTTACAATTTCCATTCTGGGTATTACGTAAGAACATGCTGAGCTACGAGCGGATACAACATTACTATCTGAAATCATCTGACTATCCGTTATTCTGATTATCGCATGATACGTAATGATATACTAGCATGCTTGCTGGAAATTGTACTGAAATCGTTCCTGTACGTTGGGTATCTATTAATAGCCTTTGTTCTATTTATTTTCTAGACTGTACTTCCTGGCTTGCCGAAAGAATAGCTCACATACCTGGTTTCTGAGTACCCGACTGACCGATGTGATTTCCATCGGTACTTCTGCTGTCTCTCCCAACTACATTCATATACATGTCAATTAGAACTAAATACATTAATATCCTAGAGAAATTATCACTTCTGATATATATTTATCCCAAACTTTGACCTTTCGAAAAACGGTCGAAAACTCATTATTTCTCGATAGTCCAAAAGGGATAAATGCTCATTGCAAGGCTAGGAACACATTGGTACTAATTTAAAGCAATTCTATTTACTTTACCTCGGTAGCAAGACGTTTCGCCGGCCAAATTTCACGAAACCAACTCCGTAGGATTGCTCTCTGCAGCTTTATACCTCGGTATCTAAGTCGAAATGGAGTTTAGACCGCGTTTCGAAGCGTAATCGGAAGGAAATATATATAAAAGTCGTCGGTTTCCTTCTTCCTACCTATATTCCCCTATTTTTCTGGAAATTTATTGATACATAAGAAAAAATCGACTTTTTTTCCTTTTTTTTTTTTTTTGCTTGCCTTCTAAATCCCTTAACCAACATGCCATTAGGCTATTTATTCATTTAAAATTTATGGGGTGTAACATCCTCCCCTCCTTAAGAACATTCTTCCTCGAATGACATTCTGTCTTATAGAAATCTTAACTGGCTGACTTATCCCTAAAAAAATTTCGGCAGAGTTTCCCCTGTATTATGGACTATCTCAAAATTTCTGAAAAGTAGAAAAGCCCAATACAGGTACTCCACACGATATAATAATATTCATATATAACTATCTATAATCAATCGCCTGCTTCCATATATGAAATATAAGCATTCATAAGGAAAAAAACAGTTCTAACATACCTCCTGTTTGCCTATGCCTGGAATAAGTGGGGATATCTGGCTTTCATGTCCTCCTCGGCTTCCCAGGTCATCTCTTCTCGGTTCCTGTTATGCCACAATACCTTGACAGATGCAATATCTTTAGTTCTTAATCTACGAATTTGTCTGTCTAAGATAGCTACTAGAACCTCTTCATATGCTAACTCTTCTGTGACCTGGACATCCTGAACTGGAACAACTGTGGAAGGGTCTCCTACGAACTTCCTCAACATAGATACATGGAATACTGGGTGAACAAACTCTAATTATGGGGGCAAGTTCAATTTGTATGCTACTCGGCCTATTCTTCGTCGAATCTGATATGGCCCAATGAACCTCGGGCTAAGCTTGCCTTTCTTGCCAAATCTCATCACCCCTTTCATCGAAGACACTTTCAAATATACCCAGTCATCCACTGCAAATTCTAAATTTCTGCGCCACATATCTGGATAAGACTTCTGGCAGCTCTGAGCAATTAGTAGGCGTTCTCTGATAAGCTTCACCGCCTCTTCTGACTGACGAATAATATCCGGCCCAATCACCGTTGTCTCCCCCACTTCAAACCAGCCAACGGGTGATCTACATTTCCGCCCGTATAATGCTGTAAAGGGCACCATCTGGATAGCTGAATGATAACTGTTATTATAGGCAAATTCAATCAACGGCAGATGCTCATCCCAACTACCCCCAAAATCTAGTACACACGCTCGTAGCATATCTTCGAGCATCTAGATAGTTCGTTCTGCTTGCCCGTCTGTCTGAGGATGAAAGGTTGTACTTAAGTTAATCTTTGTCCCCAGGCCTCTCTGGAACGACTGCCAGAATCTCGCTATAAATTGTGCTCCTCTATCTGAGATAATAGACACCGGAACACCATGCAATCTGACTATCTCTCTGATATACAGTTCAGCATAATCCTCAGCAGAGAATGTAGTTCGTACTGGCAGGAAATGGGCTGATTTTGTTAATCTATCAATGATTACCCAAATAGAATCGTTTCTGCGTCTGGTACGGGGTAACCCTGTTACAAAATCCATATTTATCGCTTCCCATTTCCACAAAGGCACAGTTATATCCTGCGTCAGACTGCCCGGTTTCTGGTGTTCTGCTTTCACCTGCTGGCAGTTAGGACATCTAGATACAAATTCAGCTATTTCAGCTTTCATACCTGGCCACCAGTAGATGTCACTGATGTCGTGGTACATTTTCGTTGCTCCTAGATGGAGGGAATAGCGAGCGTAATATAACTCCTACATGATCTGCTGGCGAAGCCCTGAAACATTCGGGACACATAGGCGGCCCTTATAATGTAGCACTTCATCCTCAGTCACTTGGAAATCTAGCTCCTTACCTTTCTGAACTCTATTTCTGAGCTGGTCTAAGTCAGGGTCCTCGTACTGCCGTTCTTTTACCTCTGTAACTAATGATGACACGGCAGAGTTCTGAATCACCGCTCTGTTATTTTCTGTTTCTACTACTCGAACGGTTAAACCAGCTAGCTGATGAATTTCCTTGGCTAACTCCTGCTTCTCGGGTCACAAATACGCTAAACTCCCTATTGACTTACGGTTGAGGGCATCGACTACTACATTAGCTCTCCCTGGGTGGTAGAGAATATTTACATCATAATCTTTCAGCAAAACTAACCAACGACGCTGCCGCAGATTTAACTCCCTCTGTGTGAAAATATACTGCAGGCTTTTATGATCTGTAAAAATGTCTACATGAACGCCATACAGATAATGCCTCCAGATTTTCAGAGCATGGATCACTGCGGCCAGTTCCAGGTCATGGGCCGGATAGTTCTTTTCGTGATTCCTCAGCTGTCTGGAAGCATAAGCTATTACCTTTCCATGCTGCATCAGCACACTACCAAGTCCAATGCCTGAAGCGTCGCAATACACCGCATACCCATTTGTTCCCTCTGGCAATGCTAGTACTGGGGCGGAGGTCAATCTGTCTTTCAATTCTTGAAAACTCTGCTCACATGCCTCCGTCCACTGAAATTTCGCTGCTTTCTGTGTCAGCTTTGTCAAAAGTACCGCCATAGTGGATAATCCTTCAACAAATCTCCGGTAATACCCTGCTAAACCCAGGAAACTGCGGACCTCGATCGGAGTGGTAGGTCTGGGCCATGTCTTGACCGCCTCTATTTTCTGTGTGGCCACCTGTATCCCGGCATCCGACACGATATGCCCCAAAAAGGCAACTGAGTTCAGCCAGAACTCACACTTAGAAAACTTGGCGTACAGCTGACGGTCCCTAAGGATTTGGAGTATTGTTCGTAAATGGTTCTGGTGATCTATCTATGAACGAGAATATACCAGAATATCATCGATAAATACTATCACGAACAGATCCAAATACGGTCTTAATATGTTGTTCATCAGGTCCATAAACACTGCGGGAGCATTCGTCAGCCCAAAATACATGACTAGAAATTCAAAGTGACCATATCTGGTCCTGAAAGCAGTCTTTGGAATGTCCCTCTCACGAACTCGGACCTGGTGGTATCCGGACCTCAGATCTATCTTAGAGAAACATCTGGCCCCCTACAACTGGTCAAACAAATCATCTATTCTAGGGAGCGGGTATTTGTTTTTAACCGTTACCTTATTCAGCTACCGGTAGTCTATACACATACGGAGTGAGCCATCTTTCTTTCTTACAAACAGAACTGGCGCACCCCACGGGGAAGTACTAGGCCTGATAAAGCCTTTGTCGAGCAAATCTTTTAACTTCTCTTTCAACTCTCTAAGCTCAGCTGGTGCCATGCGATACGGGGGAATGGATATAGGTTGAGTCCCTGGCAGCAAGTCAATTGCAAAATCTATCTCCCTTTCGAGAGGGATACCAAGAAACTCATCTGAAAATACGTTAGGGAATTCATTGACCACTGGAACAGACTGAAGAGTCGGAGGTTCCACCCGAACGTCCTGGACTCTTACTAGGTGGTAAATACATCCCTTTGCTGTTAAATTTCTCGCCTGAAGGTAGGAAATAAACCTACCTTTTGGCGTAGCTGTGCTCTCTTTCCACTCTCGCACTGCTTCCCCCGGAAAGTGAAATCGTACCGTCTTGGTCCAGCATTCTAAGTTGGCATAGCATGGCACTAACTAGTCCATACCCATAATGGCATCGAAGTCGACCATCTCAAGTTCTATTAAGTCTACTGTGGTCTGGCGATCAACAACCTCTACCGTACACCCTCGGTAAACTTTTTTAGCTGTGATCCAGTCACCCACCAGTGTAAGCACTGAAAAGGGCTGCTGAAGCAATTCTGGTTCGATACCCAACTTCTGGGCCAAAAATGGTAGACCCTAGATCAATCAATACATAAATAGGGTTTGAGCAGATAATCAATATACATGTGACCACGTCGAGAGATACCTCTGAATCCTGCCTTCCTGGTAATGCATAGGTACGGCTGGGGCCTACACCTGAGCCAGAGGCTCCTGATCTACCTCGGGCCCTATTTGCTGAACCTGAGGGTCTGTGCCCTGCTGAGGCTGCTGGAGCGCGTGGCCCTGCTGATGCTCTATCCAGACTATCCCGGCTACCCTATCCTCTGGCCGAACAATCTCTCATTAAATTCCCTTCCTGTCTGCAATAATAGCAACCTGAGAAGCCTTGTCTGCAGGCTCTAGAATGGGGTCGGTGGCATATAGGACAAGGGGTAGGTGCAAATCTACTCTGTTCTGCCCTCCGCTGCTGAGGTGATGCTACTGTCCATAAACTTCTACCGGACTCTGACTGACTCTGGCGAACAAATTTGCATCTCTGCTGCTGTACCGGAGGTAAAGATCTGGGTGGCCTATCTGAAAACCGTGGTCTCGGCCCCCTAGGGATTTCCCCCTAAATCTCAGCGGGTCTGTTTCTACGGCGCTGCTCTGAAGTCGCATGCCTGTCGCCCCGCTGCCGCTATCTCAGGCCCTCAATTGTCTGTGCGAAGGCCTGTACCCTGGCTATATCCATGTCCTCTCTTAAAGTAGTCATCATGCACGTCTCTATGTAATCTGAATTCAGGTCCATAATAAAGCGATGGACTCTGGACGACATGGTGTCCACAAATGCTGGAGCATAGCGGGCTAAGGAGTCGAACTGTAAAGAATACTCACGGATGCTCCTGGCCCCCTGCTCTAAGTGCAAGAACTGGTCCATCCGGGCCTATCTGACCTCCCGGGGTAAGTAGTGCCAGGAAGGCCTCTGAGAAGCTAGACCAAGTAGGAGGGGTTGCATCTCTCCCTCGAGACCTTTCCCAACTCTCGTACCATAATACAGCTATGTCCCGCAACCGAAACACCGCCAGCTCAACTGATTCTGTAAGGGTCACATGCATAACCCGAAAAATTCTCTGCATCTGGTCTAGAAAGTCCTGAGGGTCCTCCGCTGAATCTGACCCTGCAAACTGAGGGGGTCCCAATGCCAAGAATTCTCTAACCCTGGAACTACCTGGCCCACCTAGAGATTCTGCTGCTGTAGCTGGTACTGGCTGACGCTGAGTAGCTAGCATCTGGGTTAACATAACCACCGCACTACGTAGCTCCTGATCAGATGAAGTGGGTGCAGGAGCTGTGGGAGGCGGTGCTGCCTCAAATGGTGTCTGGCGAGGCGGAGACTGCTGGGAGGGTCGAGTTAACACCTCTGCATCGCCCTCAGACCGGGCTGAACCTGGCTGTACGTGAGGCATCCTGTTGGTGCCTTCTCCTGCTGCTGTATCCAAACTCCTACCTGTAGCAGGGTGCCACTAATCTGCCATAGTATCTGTAGACAAAGAGGGTGGTAAGTTTCAAAAGAAACAACCCTATACTGTACTGTGTTATGGCACGACTGAGTATGAAAGAAGGGTAACCATTCTATTATGCCTCGCAGCCTCCTACCTATAGTATGTGGTGCACAACACATCCATAGACAAGACTCTACTTAGCACGGCTTGCAGACTCCATGGGACACGAATTGCTCTGATACCAAGTTTGTCACACCCCACCTTGGGGGGTATGACGGGCACCTGGTGCCTGCTAGACTCTGGCTCTATTTCAAGAAACGAACCGGCTATATAGCGGCTGTAAATACAGCCCCCGGCCGATTAGGCCTATAGCCACCTGCAATGCGCAACAGCTAACCAGAACGATGACACTATAATCTGAAGCAACTGCTATTCACATTTGTGACCGACAAGGTCACTAACTATAACTAGAAGAAGGCCCCACGCGGCCAACATCAACAACTAAACACATATATACATGCACGGCCCCACACGACCGGCTCCACCACCACAGAAAACATCAGACTGCAAGCCTCTAGGAAGTAATAATAGAATGGTCGGGACAGGGCCCCGACCTACCCAAACTGTAATCAAAAAGGAAATAGGAGCAACCTCCGACTGTCTAGCTCCGGAGGATAGGAGCTGATAACTCTGCTAACTGGATCACGAGGGATGACTCCTCGTCTATGTGTACCTACAGGCAAGCAATGCAGCGCCCCCACGGGCGTCAGTACCACAGGTACTGAGCATGTAAAGCAAACTGAAATATACAACTGAAATGGGTAACAACAATAGCATGACATATAAGTAGGAAGTAGCTGAGTCTATCTGGCTGAGGATAACTGGGGAGAGTTTACCTATTCTGTAACTAAACTGGGTGTACCTGACGACGTGTCGTCCTACTGTCTATCAGTATCTAATAGCACATATAGATATACATATAAATACACACAATACCTGACCGACCCCCATAAGCCAGAAGGTGCCAACCAACAGAACAATCTATTTACCCCTACCCAGGTCTAAACCAACCAAAAATAAGTCACTCCACTCATCTGATAACTGTGAGCTCCTCCTACCGGCCCCCTTGGGTACGTAGTTCAGGCCTTGGCCTTTGACAATGAACTGTGTCTGAGTCTGAAGACTCCTGCCTCTGGGCGCAAGCGCTCAACGGGGTAATCTTAATCATATTCTTTTATTTTATTTCAAGGACAGTCCGTATTAAACAACTGATGCTAATATTCTGTTTTGCGCTGTTTCTGATTGCTGTGCTAACTGCTACCTGGCCTTTATCTGTTTATCTGATTATTGTTATCCGTGATCTGAAGCTATATCAGTTTCTAGAGCCATATCTGTTTCTGGAGCTATATCGGTATCTGGAGCTATATCGGTGTCCGGAGCTATTTCTATATCTGATTACTGATCTGATTATATCTGGATATAACTCAATATCATAGAACATGCCATCTATAACTAGATATAGCTCAATAATATAAAATGTGCCATCTATTACCGGATACAGTCTCAACAAATGTAATACATACTATCTGTAATCTTGCTAATTCATTATACTACTTTTACAACTTCCATTCTGGGTATTACGTAAGAACATGCTGAGCTACTAGCGGATACCACATTACTATCTGAAATCATCTGACTATCCGTTATTCTGATTATCGCATGATACGTAATGATATACTAGCATGCTTGCTGGAAATTGTACTGAAATCATTCCTGTACGCTAGGTATCTGTTAATAGCCTTTATTCTATTTATTTTCTAGACTGTACTTCCTGGCTTGTCGAAAGAATAGCTCTACATACCTGGTTTCTGAGTACCCGACTGACCGATGTAATTTCCGTCGGTACTTCTACTGTCTCTCCCAACTACATTCATATACATGTCAATTAGAACTAAATACATTAATATCCGGGAGAAATTATCACTTTTGATATACATTTTTCCCAAACTTCGACCTTTTAGAAAATGGTCGAAAACTCGTTATTTCTCGATAGTCCAGAAGGGATAAATGCTCACTGCAAGGCTAGGAACACATTGGTACTAATTTAAAGAAATTCTATTTACTTTACCTCGGTAGCACGACGTTTCGCCGGCCAAATTTCACGAAACCAACTCCGTAGGATTGTTCTCTGCAGCTTTATACCTCGGTATCTAAGACGGAACGGAGTTTAGACCGCGTTTCGAAGAGTAATCGGAAGGAAATATATATAAAAGTCGTGGGTTTCCTTCTTCCTACCTATATTCCCCTGTTTTCTGGAAATTTATTGATATATAAGAAAAAACCGACTTTTTCCCCTTTTTTTTTTGGCTTGCCTTCTAAATCCCTTAACCAACATGTCATTAGGCTATTTATTCATTTAAAATGTACGGGGTGTAACATCATCAAAAACAAACTTCACCTCTTTCTCAAGCAGTTTACACAAAGGATGTGCAATCTTTGAGAAGTCCTTGATGAATCTCCTATAAAACCCTGCATGACCCAGAAAGCTTCGAACACCTTTTATAGAAATTGGAGGTGGTAGACTAGAAATTACTTCGATCTTGGTTGTTTCCACCTCAATACCCTTACAAGAAATCTTGTGCCTTAGCACTATACCTTCTTTGACCATGAAATGACACTTTTCCCAGTTAAGCACCAAGTTGGTCTCTTCACATCTCTGTACACCTTGCTCAAATGATCCAAACAATCCTCGAAAGAATCACCCACCACCGAAAAGTCATCCATAAAGACTTCAATGGTTTTCTCCACCATGTCAGAAAATATGGACATCATGCCGAAAAGTGGCGGGCGCATTACATAACCCAAACAGCACCCTCTTGAAAGCAAATGTACCATATGGACATGTTAAAGTGGTTTTCTCTTGGTCTTTGGGGGCTATAGATAACTGATTGTACCCCGAATAACCATCAAGAAAATAGTACCATCCTCTGCCTGCAAGTCAGCCTAGCATCTGATCCATGAATGGCATAGGAAAATGATCTTTCTGAGTCCAATGGTTCAACTTCCTATAGTCCATGCATACTCTCCAACTGTTGACTGGCCTTAGTGGAATGAGCTCATTGTTAGCATTTGGGACCATTGTGATTCCTCCCTTCTTCGGTACACACTAAACTGGGCTCACCCATTTGCTGTCGGCAATAGGGTAAATCACACCCGCATCCATCCACTTGATGATTTCCTTCTTGACCACCTCTTTCATAGGTGGATTCAACCTACGCTGATGCTCAATGCTCGGAATACAATCTGGCTCTAACTGGATCTTATGAGTGTAATGTAACACCCCGAGTCTACATCTTGGACGTAACACGGTACTTGAAGTCGCAAGTGACCCCAAGTCAACCCTTGGTTTATCATACCCTGGTATTCGGAGTAAACATGCACAGCGGAGATTTGAAATAATACATAATAGCATCTATGAAAAATTAAAGACCGAACATAGAGATTTTAAATATCTAAAAGTCTGAAATCAAGTCTGGTCTGAAATCCATCTAACTGAGGAGTTGCTGGGACAAGCCCCCGGCTAACTCTAAGTATAAGTAAAAATAATAAAGAAAACTGAAATGAATGAAATAACACCCTCGGAATATGAGGACTCACACTGCTGCTGCTGATAGAGAGATCTGAATGAAATCGGCTAACGGCACTGGGTCGGAGAACCTACGGCTGTATCATGAAACGATACAGTATAAAAGTATATGTCAGTACATTGAATGTACTGAGTAAGTGAGAGGTATAAATAACATGAAAGAACTAGTAACTGAGCTGAAATGACATGAAAATACCAACTGAAAATACTGAAAACTGAAATAACTAGAATATAACTGATATGGTCAATAATGACCCTGGTTGATTGTCATAAACATGTCCTACGACTGAAATACTAAGTCTGAGATACTGTACTAAACTGATATGAACTGAACTAAACTGAGAAATCTGAGAGTAACTAAACTGACTAGTGGGAGAGTCTATAACGGACATTTAACCACATGAGCTAGACGTGGAGTCCGATGTATGCACCCCACCGATAGGACCCTATATACCTTGATAGGGTATAAAGTCATGAACTAGGTGATCAAAAAAGTCTGAGAACAATTAGGCCAAGTAATACTATAACCTACGCTGGCAACGTAGTTCTGGGAACCTGGGTGCGCTGGAACCTCGGCCCGCTCGATGCTAAGTCCTACTCCCACTAGAAACCTATACTGATCTCCTAGGCTGATAGCTCGAAACTGGGGTCCAATACTAGTCAGGGACATATAACTGAAAGTACCCTGAGAGTCTTATCAGACCAGATTCTGAAACTGGGTTCTAGACTAGTCAGAGCTGCTTATCTGGAAGCGTCGTCACCATCTAAGAACAAACTCTACTGAACTGGGTCCTGGGGATGGTCAGAGCCATATGCTAAAATGTCATTACCACCTAATGGACCAAATAACTATAATCTGAGTCTGATTCTGAGGACTAAGAGGCACCACTGACACCTCGAGAAAAGATTGTAGTCAAACTGATCAGCTAATATTTTTTACAAACACTAGATATTCTAGTATTCTGACTAAAACTAAACTAGCAATAGTCTAACTAATTTTCAATACAATAAACAACACGGAAATTCTCAACACTGATAGAATCAAACAAAAATCTCGATATGTGAACACTATTGCAAGATTCTAGTTTTCTTGTATTCAAGACTAGGGATAGATTTCATATTTATAGGAATGAGCAACAAAACAATCAAAAACTGGTAGAAAAACATCAACAATTTAACATAGACAATAATTCATAGGATTTAAGGGATGTCTAAGAAATAATTTCATCACTTCGAAAGTCTCAAGGCTAGAACTGATAGGGAAAACAAGGAAGGATTTTTAGGGACACAAGGGAAGAACTATTCCCCTGTTGAATTCCCACATACCTGACTAAAATTCTCCAGGAGAAGAAGCTTGAACTGTTGCAAGAGATGAGAAGCCCTAGTCTTGATTGGAGGGTTCTTGAGAGGAGAACTTTCGATGTTTCTGAGAAATGAGAGTGGGGAATGAGGAATGAACCATTTTCCCCCATTAAAATGTCTAAAATTAACACTAAAATGAGTTGCTTAAAGCTTGGGAAACTAGGAAATTACTAAATAGCCCTTAGAAATTCACTGGGAAAAATTGTCAGATGCCCTTAACGGGTTGTGGTGACTGACCACGACTGGTGGTCACTCCCATCAGGTACACCGCCTGGGTTCATCAACAGGTCACCTCGAGGGACCTAACGAGTTGTCACGCCCCGAGTCTACACCCTGGACGGGACACGATCCTTGGAATCACAAGTAACCCCAAGTCAACCCCTGGTCTATCATACACCGGTATTCTGAGTAAAACATGCATAGTGGAAGCTTTGAAATAATAACATAAAATATTTTAGAAAGCTAAAACTGAAACATAAGGTTTAAAACATCTAAATGATTTGAAAGTCTGAAATCAAGTCTGTGTCTAAAAACCATCCAACTGAGCAGTTGCTGGGACAACTCTAAGTCTAACTGAAACTAAATAATGACTGAAAGAAAGAAATAATGTCATCAGATGATGAGAACTCACACCTCAACTGTTGGGCGGAGAATCTGAACTATGGCGTCTAGCGGTGCTGAGTCTGAGAACCTGAAGCTGTATCATGAAACGATACAACATAAAAGTATGCGTTAGTACTTTGAATGTACTGAGTAGGTGAGATAACCATGAATAGCATGATAGAACTGGTAACTGAACTGATATGGCATGATATAACCAACTGAAATGCTAAAAACTAATACAACTAATAATAATCTGAAATGGCCAAAAGTGACCTTGGCTGATGGTCATAAACATGTCCTAAGTTTGAAATATTGAGTCTTAAATACTGCACTGAACTGATCTGAACTTAGGAATCTAATAGTAAATTGTACTGAATAGTGGGAGAGGCTATAATCGACATATAACCACGTGAGCTAGACATAGAGTTCGATGTATACACCCCAACGATAGGACCCAATATACCTTGCCAAGTTATAAAGGCATGGACTGTGAGAATCACTATCAAAGGGGGGCCATGAGGCCAAGTAAATATATAACCTACGACGGTAATGTAGTTCTTGAAAATGGGTGCGCTGGAACCCCGGCCCATTCGGTGCTAAGTCCTACTCCCACTGGATAATTCTATTACTACTACTACTGACAAGCAGATAGCTCGATACTGGGTCCAAGATTATATTGACCCAGGGATACTGTCAAAGAGTTCCCTAAGCGTCTTATAGGACCATATTTGGAAACTGAGTTCTAAGACTGGTTAGAGCTGCTTATCTGAAAACGTCGTAACCATCTAGAGAACAAACTAATATCTGAACTGGGGTATCGGGGCTAGTCAGAGCTATAACTGGAATGTCATGACCTCCTAATGGACAAAATAACTAAAATTTGATTCTGAGTCTGATAACTGAGAGGCACCACTAACACCTCGGGAAAAGACTATAGTCAAACTGATCAGCTGACATTGCTGACTAACACTGAAACATTTTAATACTGTGACTAAAACTAAATTGACATTCCTGAGTGATACTGAGTAAATAAATTTCTAAATGAGACTGAGTTTTTGATACATACAAATACTATAGGAATTTCCTAACTTTGAAGGATTTTAGAGCATGACTCAATAATCTAACAAACACACAGGATTCTAGTTTCTGCTCCAAAGCTAGGTAAAAATCTTACTTCACTGGAATAGGCATCATTTAGTCACAAAATGGTGGAAATTAACTATAATGAACATAAATTTGAATTCCACAAGAATTAATCAAGAACCATAGTAATATCTTTAATTTCATAATTTCAGGGTTAGAACTGAAAGTTAACTGAAAGAGGGTTCTGGGGGACACAAGGGGAGAACAATCTCCTTGTTGAATTCCCACATACCTACAAAAGAAACCCTAGTGAAAATCCCTAAGAAAAACTGTGAAGAAAATTAACCCTTTCTCCTACTCTGTGCTTTCTGTCAGAGTTTCTACACACTTTTCTTGAGGGAGTTGAGAGGAATGAAGGGAAAGGGTCATTCTAATCCCTTTAATTCTCTCCTATATGAACCCAAAAAGACATGGTTTCAAGTTAAAAAGGCTGGGAAAGTACAAAAACACCCCTGGCAGAAAGAACTTAAAACTGCCCGACCCTGAACAACGGATCTCAGGATGGACCCTTGGTTCAAAAAACGGCCCGTTGAAAGTTGTCATTGGTTCTGGTTTCTGAAGTTGGGCCCACTAGACTGAAATCACGGGAAGATCCAACGATCCGTTGGGAGAATCGCTGAGCCGTTGGTTCCTGTCGTGGTCTGGAAGAGGGAAACTCGGGCCCTAAGACAACGAGTGATACAACGACTTGTTGTTAGCAACAATGGGTCATTGAACCCACTCGTTGTCAACACTGCCGAAGTCTAGGTCCTGACGACGGGTGGAGAGGACGGTCTGTTGGTGTTAACAACAAGCCGTGGATTCCACTCATTGATTCCTAGCATAAACCCATCCCACACTGGAAGTCTAACGACGGCTGCCTACAACGAGTCGTTGGAACTACCAACAGCTCGTTGGCCGGCTCGATGTTTTTAGGAGAAGAATATGCTGAGCAAACCACAACCCCTTACAACAGGCCGTTGGTTCTACCAACGGTCCGTTGTTTGGATCATCTGAGCCAGAAAAATTTCTAGTTTCCTGTGGTTTTTCATGCAACGTCAGAATTTAGTCTAGAAAAGTTTCGGGGTGTTACAATATCTCCCCCTTGGGATCATTCGTCCCCGAATGAAGACCAAAATTAGGAAAAGAGCTGAGATTTCTAAAATTAAGGCTATGACTGATTTCTGGAGGAGTAACTGACTCCGATCTGACTTAACCGTACTAACAAAGCTGATGCAACTAGAATGCACATAGAAATCTAAATAAGGCTGATGAGTGCAGAATTGAGTAGAGTACTAAGAAGGGATCTAATACCTGATTCTGGGTCTGAACTGGACGGGAAAAGGTGAGGGTATCTGGCCTTCATGTCTTCTTCTGCTTCCCATGTGGCTCCCTTAACTTGCTGATTTCTCCAAAGCACCTTGACTAAAGCTAACACCTTATTCCTCAACTTATGAACCTGATGGTCAAGGATCTGGACTGGTACCTCCTCATATGTGAGACTATCCTTTATCTCCACACTATCCAATGGCACTACTGAATTTGGATCACCAATCCACTTCTTCATAAGTGACACATGGAAAACCGGGCTGTACTGCTGCTAGTTCTGAAAGTAACTCTAGCTCATAGGACACCTTACCAATTCGTCTCAGAATCTTATCGGGTCCCACATTTCGTGGACTGAGCTTTCCCTTTTTCCCAAATCTCATCATCCCTTTCATAGGTGAAATCTTCAGGTATACTCATTCATCAACTGCAAACTCCAACTCTCTTCTCCGCACATCGTAATAAGATTTTTGATGGCTCTGAGCTATTTTCAACCTTTCCCGAATGAGCTAAACTTTCTGCATTACCTCATGCACTGAATCTGGCCCTATCAAGGTAGCTTCACCAACTTCAAACCACCCCATAGGCGATCTACACCTTCTACCATACAATGCTTCAAATGGAGCCATCTGGATGCTGGAATGGTAGCTGTTGTTGTACGCGAACTCAACAAGAGGCAAATGGTCATCCTAATTACCTTTAAAATCGATTACGCATGCCTTCAACATATCTTCTAGGGTCTGAATGGTCTGCTCAGCTTGACCATCAGTCTGCGAGTCAAAGGCTGTGCTAAGCTTAACTTAGGTACCTAGTCCTTTCTGAAAAGACTTCCAGAAGTGAGAGGTGAATTGGGTACCTCTGTCTGAGATAATGGATAAGGGCACCCCATAAAGTCTGACTAGCTCCTGAATATAAAGTCTAGCATAATCCTCGGCTGAATTTGTGGTTTTGACTGGGAGGAAGTGAGCTGACTTAGTCATCCAATCTACTACTACCCAGATCGAGTCATGTTGTCATCCAGTCTGGGGTAGACCTGTAATGAAGTCCATATTTATTTCTTCCCACTTCCAAGTGGGTATACTAATATCTTGAGTCATGCCTCCGGGTCTCTGGTGTTGTACCTTGACTTGCTGGCAGTTCGGACACTGTGCTACAAATTCAGTGATATCCCTTTTCATGTCGTTCCACCAGTAAATATCCCATAAGTCGCTGTACATTTTAGTCGCACCAGGGTGAATAGAGTATCTCGAGTTGTGTGCCTTGGCTAATATCTGCTTTCTCAACTTACCCCATCTCCCTCATAGGAGAAAGCTTCTATCTTTTTTCTAATGACTGCTTCATTAAGTTTAAGTAAAATGGGATCCTCACCCTGTCTGGATTTGACTTCTAATACCAAGGATGAATCTGACCCGCTTAGCATTACCACGCCACCTTCAGATGAATCCAACTGCACCCCTAATCGGGCTAGCCTGTGAACTTCTTTTGCTAGATCCCTCTTGCCTTCCTCAATATGAGCTACACTTCCCATAGACCGTCTGCTTAGGGCGTCAGCCACCACATTGACCTTGCCAGGGTGGTAGAACACACTCATGTCGTAATCCTTTAGGAGCTCCAACCACCGTCTCTGATGCAGGTTTGGGTCCTTCTGGCTGAACACATACTGATGGATCTTGTGATTTGTGAACACATCTACGTGAGCCCCGTACATCTGGGATCCACAAAGATGTATTCAGGTGATGTGCCCGCAAGTGTATAGGTCGTACAAGTAATATAGTGGCCCTTTTTAAGAGCCGAATGTCGAACCCACAGGGACTAGACCAATTCAGATAACTATCAAGTCCGAGTGTGATGTTAAATACCACAAGTGTTGATTATAGAAGTTTTCGATATAGTTTAACTAAGTCTAATTGTGGTAAACGAAATATTCTGAATTCATTCAAGGAGCAACATAGAGTTAAAGCCGGATAATCATGCGATACTACGATTTGCAATGGTTTAAGTATGAAACTATCAATTGTCGTCTCACATAATTAAAATTGCATGTTCATGGCCTTCCGGCCTCTAAACATGACAAACTAGCCTCACTACTACATTGAGAGCGAGGATGCTAATTCTAGTTCGTGGGCAATTAACTACGTGGATGTGGTTTATGGGGTTATGTCGTTGATTAGGGTCCTCACATACCTCCAACCATTTAACCAAACTTAGCTTCACAACTACTTCTTCGAGTGGTGAAGTGACAATTCTAAGCCGGTGTCTTTCTCTCCTCCCATTTTATCAACCAAGCAAGGTATTAGGTATATTTCTATCCTAACCACAAAATCTTATCAAAAGACAAGAACTTGCCTTTTACATTCTTATGTTCCTCCTTAGGTTTGCTTTCTCAAGCACTTGCCTAAGTTTAACGTGTGTGTTTTCATAGTGATCAATAATAAAAACAACCATAATCAAGAATGCACGACAAAACAACAATCAATAACTTAATTCCAACACAAATTCGTAAAAACACAATCATAACTCATGGCTTCAACCCTAGAGGAAGGGTTCTAGCCATTCATGTTCATAAAATTACATGAAAACATTGTTAAAGTAACGTACTTACAGTAATTGGTAGAAGAGAAGATGAAATTGATGAACCCAAGGTGAGTTCTCCCACTTCTCCCTTCACTGCATGGTGGTTTTTCAGAATAAAGTTGTGACCCAATGATTTTAGGAGCTAAGGGACCTTTTTATAGTAAATGAGAATTGTACAAAATTATGCCTGTCGTGGAATGGCTCCGAGTCACAGAGTGTATCGCGGAGCACTGCCTCCGTGACACAGAGGTAATGCGGAGGCACACTGGGAATCACCTCAGGATGCCAAGATGTTGAGGCTTGCCGCGATGGCCGACGTGGCACGCTGTTCATGCAGCGCGATGGCATGGAGCTGGCGCGCAGATCACCTGGCGTGGCACTGCGCTGGCGCACAAGATGCCTGCCTGCTTGCTGCCTTCCTATTGCGCATGGCCTGGGTGTGGCACGGCGCTGGGCGTGGCACACGCACAACGTGGCACGCTGCCTGGCGCGGCCAGCTTTGCCAAGGCATGCTTCTTGCTGATTTTTGCAAATTGCTCCCTACTCCATTCCTCTACTTCACCAACTTATAAATTAGTTCCTCAAATTCATTTAAACCTACAAAACAAGGACTAATCATGTTGGTTAGTACATATATTCACATTTATATAAAATCACTTGAAAATGTAAATAATTAATTAGCTAAACAAGACTAAATTAAGTTATAAAGCATCGCTCGGGCATGCTATTTTGCCCGAGATCACAACCCCACACTTAAAGTCTTGTTCGTCCTCGAACAAACCTTTTACATCTCATGCACATGAAGACTCACACATAGCTAATTTAGCAAGATAATTCAAGCTACGGCTGCAATGACTGTGTAAGATAGCAAGCTAAAAATAGAGCATGCACGATTTAATCATTGAAATGAAATACAACTATGTTAAGACTTCCTAACCTCAAGAATTGACTCTCAATCTTAGCAAACTCATGCAAATCAACTGATTGAGAAATCCAACATGAATTATATCCTTAATTCAACATGTGCCCTCACAACAAGAGAGTTACCCATTTTCACATGCAAAAAATTTTTAAATCACAACATTTATGGGTAAATGAATAGAATTACGCTCACTCTCACAAAGAATTCACATGCATCATGTAATGACCCATAAGCTTGCCCTTAGTGTTTTACTCCACTAATTTAAGGATGTATGAATGTAAGATCAAGTAGGACTTAATGGGTTGCAATGTAAGTTAAGGGACGTGTAGGAACTATTCTGGCCAGTAATAGTGACTATCTTCCCTAAGCGCTTTTAATACATCCACCTTCATTAAGGACATCTCTTCTCTTACTTCACCCTTATTCTTTTCAATCCTGTATATTTTTTTCTTCTTGTTCCCATTTCTTTAAGCACACTTAACTTAGTAGTAAGGAGTACTTAAGCAATTTTTTTCATTCATTTATTTTCTTACTCCCTACTAATAATCAACCATTTTCACACAAGTGCACCTTTGTCCTTTTCTCAACTTTTACAACTTACTACTTTTCCTCCTTCCCGTTTTTCACTCCTTCACTCTTTCGGATTTTTTTTTCTTACGCGCTTAGGAGTTTTGGATCAAATTCAAGGCTAATGAAAGAAAAAGGATTAAGCTTATGTTGTAGCTATCAAAGAATAGGCTCAAGGCTCAATGGGGCTAACTAGGATTAAATATTCAAGGTAGGTAAAGTGAGGGATAACATTTAGGTTCATTCGAAGAAATGCCTAAATCATCTCCTACAATTCACATCCTTCATTTCATTTTATATACACACCAGGCAAGTTCTAGACACTCCACAACAGCACAAAATACTCAAAAAAAATTACATTCATGGCACATGCTCAATTTAAGACACATTCAGCAGACTCTCAACTAAGCTAATCACAAGAATTCAAAATTAAGCTTCAGTCACATCGAGTCAAATTCAAGAGCCTAAGTGTCTCAAACAAAGTTATACTCTTCTCACATGCTTCAACACAAACTACACTTGCATCTTACAATCATGTATAACACATAACAAGAACATCAAGCCATCAATTAGCTATGGGTTCAAAAGCCAACACCTATTGACTAATTTTCCTCAAGACAGTCGTCATCCATTCATTGTCGGAAACAGTCCCTAACTATGACTAAAAACACTATATACAGACAAAGAAAATTTTGTATTCTTCAGTTCAAAGACCCCCCCGTTGGAAAAGAACCGAAAAGAAAAACCAACGGGTGATGAAGTCATGCTTGACTCACAAAAAAAAATTTCAAATATTTCTCACAAGCATTACATTCACCAAAAGTCGTTAAGCACAAAAATTTTGAAATTTTCCTCACCCCACACTTGAATCATGCTATGTACTCATAGCACCAAATTAAAATTTAAAGAGGGTGAGAAATACTCCCTGAGGCCTTTAGGCATAGCTAATAGCATGCTTTTCTTCAACTTTGCAAAAGTGTGTGTCGACCCCACACTTTTTATCGTCCATGCTTTTTAGCTTCCTCCTCCGCGGGTACTCAGACTTCCCCTCCATCTGTGCTTAACTTTTCCACCAAAACACAAACACAATGAAAATAACAAAATCAACACCAACAAACAAATCACAATTTGTACCTGTGGTACCCTTGGATTGCCTCACAAGCAGCGCCTTATTTTACATCGCGGCACGACGTGGACTATCCTTTTCAGGATATCCTCATACCAGGGTTCCTGTTCAAGAACCACCTCCTTTTCTTTTGATTTTCAGAGGAAACAGCCTCCACTCTGTTCCTCTCTTTCTCCAACTTCTTCACACTCTGAAGCCCTTTATCAGACTCGGGCTGAACACTTGTCATTACCTTTGGCCATGGACCTGATGAATCCCCCACCCCACACTCATCCTCTGACAGCACACTAACCTGACAAAGGTTTCTGTAGTGCGTGGATGGGTTCATTTCTTGGTATACTCGGAAGAGTTCTTCTTCATCCTCGACCCTCATTTTCAGGGTCCCTGCTCTCAAGTAAATCACCGCTCCTCCGGTGGCCAAGAATGGTTGTCCCAAGATTAAGGGTACCTGGTCATCAACATGAAAATCTAAGATAATAAAATCAGCAGGTATAATAAATTTACCCACTTTGATGAGAAGGTCCTCTATTATTCCATCAGGTGTCACTCGCGACTTATCTACCAGCTGCAGCATCAACCTTGTTGACCTCGGTTTTCCCAACCCCAGGGTGTTAAATAATGATAGGGGCATTAGATTAACTGTTGCCCCTATATCACACAAAGCTCGTAGCATCTCAGCTTTACCAATTTGTATGGGGAGGGTAAAACTCCCTGGGTCTTTGAGCTTCTTCGGAATCTTGCTCAATACCCTGTGACTGCACTCCTCTGTCAGTGCTACTGTTTGGACATCCACCAAATTTGACTTTGTTCGCCATCACGTCTTTCAAGTATTTAGCATACTTGGGCATTCCCTGCAAAACATCAATAAGAGGCAAATTTATGTGAAGTTCTTTGAAACTCTCAAAGAACATTTTGAAGCATTCCTCCTCCTTACTCTTTCTAAATTTCTGAAGGAATGGTGGTGGTGGTCTTTGTGCTGGCTGCAATGAAGATTGTGCATTTTGTTGCCCAGCACTCTAATTTTCTCCCTTGTTGGTGGCTGGTCCTGGTCTAACCAACTCCGCTGCACCTCCTTTCTTTTCTCTGTTGTCCTTGCATCAGCTAATTGCTTGTCGCTTCTCAGACTGATGGCATTGACCTGCCGGGGGTTAGGATCTGTGTCACTTGGTAATCCCCCCTGCGATCTCATGTTTTGAGCAGCTGCCATCTGACCCATTTGTTTTTCAAGATTGCGGGTGGCCACTTGCTGATTCTTTAAGTCTGTTGCCATCCTCGCCTAATTTTCCGCTAACTGAGTCTGGGTCTCCATGATTTTCTGCAATGTTTCCTCAATGTTGCTGCTCAATTGGCCATCATTCTACCTATTCTACAGATATTGTTGTTGTTTAGGTCGCTGATAACTTTGCTTTTGGTTTCCACCCCAAGAAAAATTCGGGTGGCCCTGCCAATTTCTGTTGTAGCTGTCTATATTCTGATTGTTCCTCTGCACATTTCCAACAAAATTGACTGATTCCGGATTGGCTCCACAAGATTCTGCATTGTGCCCATTATTACCATAAATTTCACACCAACTTGGAGCTTGTTGAACTGCATTAATCTGGCCCTGTTGTTGGTTCATACTCAGTTTATTGAACTGAGTCATCATCTGATGCTGGAATGAAGCTAACTATGCCGCCAAGGCATTCATACTATCTACCTCTATCAACCCTGCTCTTTTTCTTGCCCCTCTCGATGACTCGCTGTGCCACTCTGGATTTCCTTGAGCAATTTTGTTCAACAAAGTGTACAGCTCATCATAAGTCTTCTCCAAGGCTTGCGCCCCCCCCCTCCCCCGATGCAGAGTCTAGTAATATTTTAGTGTGTGGGTCTAGACTTTCTACAAAGGTATGAGCCAGCACTTTATTTGATTGCTAGTGATGGGGACAGTCTCTCAATAATGACTTGAATCTTTCCCAAGCCAAATACAAATTCTCATCAGGCCTCTATTTGAAACTTAGTATTTCACTTCTCAGCTTTGCAGTTTTGACTGAAGGAAAAAATCTGATAAGGAACTTCTTTGCCAAATCATTCCAAGAAGTTATGGAGTTCGGTGGCTCAGCTTTCAACCACTTCTTTGCCTCTCCCAACAATGAAAATGGGAAGAGGGTAAGTCGTACATAATCTGTGGACACGCTGGTGGGGACAAATGTGTCACTAATCTCAAGAAAGTTCTGTAAGTGCTGTTGCGGATCCTCATGTGCCATCCCAGTGAATTGACCACTAGAATGAAATAGTTGCACCATGTTCTTCTTCAATTCAAAGTTCCCTCCAGGCTCCGATTTACGGATACTAGAGTTCACATCACATTATTCGCTTGTGGGATTGCCACTTCGCGAACTTGTCTAGCTGCCATTGCTTCCGGTGACAATTGTGCTTGTCCTGCGGGTGGTTGTTGTTGTACCTTCTCTTGAAGTCTCTTCAGCTTTTTCTCTAAAGCTACTCTCCTTCGCAAATGGGTTTGACGTTCAAGTTCAAGCAAGGGTTCCACAAGCTCTCTGTTCTTAGCCAGCTCGGCAAGACAACCTGTCACCTGCAATAAGTCAGACTAAGACCAAGTTTCTCAACACTTAAGGAAATTTAAAAATCACACAAAAACAGATAAATTATCAAAACTTCGCCGAGTCCCCGGCAACGGGGCCAAAAACTTGATGTGCCCGCAAGTGTACGGGTCGTACAAGTAATATAGTGGCCCTTTTTAAGAGACGGAATGTCGAACCCATAGGGACTAGACCAATTCAGCTAACTATCAAGTTCGAGTGTGATGTTAAATACCGCAAGTGTTGATTATAGAAGTTTTTGATATAGTTTAACTAAGTCTAATTGTGGTCAACGAAATATTCTGAATTAATTCAAGGAGCAACATAGAGTTAAAGTCGGATAATCAGGTGATACTACGATTTGCAATGGTTTAAGTATGAAACTATCAATTATCGTCTCACATAATTAGAATTGCATGTTCATGGCCTTCCTAGTCTCTAAACACGACAATCTAGCCTCACTACTACATTGAGAGCGAGGATGCTAATTCTAGTTCGTGGGCAATTAACTACGTGGATGTGGTTTATGGGGTTATGTCATTGATTAGGGTCCTTACGTACCTCCAACCATTTAACCAAACATAGCTTCACAACTACTTCTTCGAGTGGTGAAGTAACAATTCTAAGCCGGTGTCTTTCTCTCCTCCCATTTTATCAACCAAGCAAGGTATTAGGTATATTTCTATCCTAACCACAAAATCTTATCAAAAGACAAGAACTTGCCTCTTATATTCTTATGTTCTTCCTTAGGTTTGCTTTCTCAAGCATTTGCCTAAGTTTAACGTGTGTGTTTTCATGGTGATCAATCATAAAAACAACCATAATCAAGAATGCAAGACTAAACAACAATCAATAACTTAATTCCAACAAAAATTCGTAAAAACACAATCATAACTCATGGCTTCAACCCTAGAGGAAGGGTTCTAGCCATTCATGTTCGTAAAATTACATGAAAACATTGTTAAAGTAACATACTTACAAGAATTGGTAGAAGAGAAGATGAAATTGATGAACCCTAGGTTCTCCCACTTCTCCCTTCACTCCTAGGTGGTTTTTCAGAATAAAGTCGTGACCTAATGATTTTAGGAGCTAAGGGACCTATTTATAGTAAATGAGAATTGTACAAAATTATGCCTGTCGTGGAATGGCTCCCTGTCACGGAGTGTATCGCGGAGCACTGCCTCCATGACACGGAGGTAAAGGGGAGGCACATTGGAAATCACCTCAGGATGCCAAGATGTTGAGGCTTGCCGCGATGGCCGGCGTGGCACGCTGCTCATGCAGCGCGATGGCATGGCATGGCGCTGGCGCACAGATCGCCCGGCGTGGCACTGCGCTGGCGCGCAGGATGCCTGTCTGCTTGCTGCCTTCCTCTTGCGCCTGGCCTGGGTGTGGCACGGTGCTGAGCGCGGCACACGCACAGCGTGGCACGCTTCCTGGCGCGTCCAGCCTTGCCAAGGCATGCTTCTTGCCGACTTTTGCAAATTGCTCCCAACTCCATTCCTATACTTCACCAACTTATAAATTAGTTCCTCAAATTCATTTAAACCTACAAAACAAGGACTAATCATGTTGGTTAGTACATATATTCACATTTATATAAAATCACATGAAAATGTAAATAATTAATTAGCTAAACAAGACTAAATTAAGTTATAAAGCATCGCTCGGGCATGCTATTTTGCCCGAGATCATCAGGACTTGTGAGAAATCTATTGGTGGGATGGTATGAAGAAGGATATTGAAGAGTTCGTAGACAAATTTCCAAAGTGTCAGCAAGTGAAGGTCGAGCATCAAAGGCCGAGAGGCATACTTCAAGATATTAACATTCCCATATGGAAGTGGGAAGAGATTAATATGAATTTCATTACAGGCCTACCCCGTACTCACCGACACTATGATTCCATTTGGGTGGTGGTAGAGAGGTTAACCAAGGCTTCACACTTTCTACCGATCAGGACCACGAATTCGGCGGATGATTACACCAAGTTGTATATTCGGGAGTTGGTTCGACTTCGTGGAGTGCCCTTGTCTATTATTTCACACCGAGGTACTCAGTTTACCTCCCAATTCTGGCGGTCTTCTCAGAAGGGACTTGGTACTTAAGTCAAGCTCAGCATAACTTTTCATTCGCAAATGGATGGCCAAGCTGAACGAACGATCCGGACTCTTGAGGACATGTTGAGGGCATGTGTCATAGATTTTAAAGGTAGTTGGGATGATTATTTTCCCTTAATCGATTTTCTTATAATAACAGTTATCACTCCAGTATCCAAAACGGCACCGTTCAAGGCCCTCTATGGGCGGAGGTGTAGATCTCCATCGGATGGTTTGAGGTTGGTGAGGCAGCTATGATAGGGCCAGATTCGGTTCACGAGGCTATCATGAAGGTTTAGTTGATAAGGGACCGGTTGAAAACCGCTTAGAGTCATCAGAAATCATATGCCGATGTGATGAGAAGGGGCTTGGAGTTTGACGTGGACGATTGGGTATTCTCAAGGTATCTCCCGTGAAGGGAGTCACGCGGTTCGAAAAGAAAGAAAAACTTAGTCCCCGCTATATTGGTCCCTACCGGGTTATGAGAAGAGTTGGTAAGGTAGCGTATGAGTTGGACTTGCCATCAAAGTTATCTTTTGTGCATCCCGTGTTTCATGTGTCACTCTTGAAAAAGTGCTTGGCTGATCTAGCTTTAGTAGTCCCGGTAGACAGCGTTGGTCTAAAGGATAGCCTCAGTTATGAAGAAGTTCCGGTGGAAATCTTGGATCATTAGGTTCGCAGGCTGAGGAACAAAGAAGTAGCTTCGGTAAAGGTGTTATGGAGAAACCAGCAGGTTGAGGGAGCTATGTGGGAAGCTGAGGCGCCTATGATGGCTAAATACCCTCACTTATTCTCTACCGGCTTAGTTTCAGTTTGAGGTATCAGTTTTTTCCCCAATTCTCTAATCAGTTTCCATGTTTAGTTTATGTGCACAAGTTTGATTTATGTTATGATAGATGTATGTGATGTCTGAATTTAGTTTAGCTATGTAGTCCTTTTCGGAGGTAGTCATTCTGCCAGTTTCGGGTAAAATAATCAGTAATTTCATATGATGATTGCTTGTTTCTAAGTTTTCTGCTTGTTTCTAACATTCAAGGATGAATGTTCCCAAGGGGGAGATATTGTTATACCCCGAGAATCCAAAGATCGGACCGAGGAGTTGAAATGGGAAAAAACTGATAATCTGGGTTGCGAGCACAGGACGAGTCATTGGACGACTCATGAGGGGACCCCACGAGTCATTGGACGACTCGTGAGGAGACCCCACGAGTCGTTGGATGACTCATGAGGAGACCCCACGAGTCGTCAGGTGACTCATGGGAGACTTGTAAGAAAGGATGGTTGAAGGTCCCCACGAGCGAGGGAACGACTCGTGGTCAGCCACCGCGAGTCATCAAGTCAGCCATGGGGTGAAGTTGAAAAATAAAATGGAAGGATCGACCAGTGTACTTAACGGAAGGAGACCTCGACTCGTCATGTCAGGCAACGAGTCGTGGTGTGAGTCGTTGGGAGGAGTTTTAATAAAATGGTTTTAAGGAGGTAGTGAACTTGATGAGTGGTGGCCACGACTCATGGCCACCAGTAATGAATTGTTATGTCGTCCATTAGAGGTTCCAGTGACCAGTTTAGACAGTTATGGGCAAGGTGACGGATCGTGAGGACTGGCAATGAGTCGTCAGGTCACTTGTTGGGACCCCTGACAGTTATTTTTCCTGCCAGTTAGTAAGGGCTTTTACGTAATTTTCTAAGATCCTAAGGCCTAAACTACGACGTTTTGGGCTATGAATAGGGAAATTTAAAGGGGTTAAGTTTAGATTTCACTCTATTCTTTCGTTCATGCAAGGTAGAGGAAGTTAGGGAGTGAATCAAGCCTAGAATTCATCAAATACAGATCAATTTCTTCTTGGGTCATCAAGTGAGATTTAAAACCTGATAATCTCAGGTATGTAAAGTCATCAATGGGTGAATTCTTCCACACCTATGCTCCTACTCTATGATTTTACTTAAAATTTATCAAAAACTCATGGGGTTATTTGATTTATATAAAATCTAATGATTTAGTTATGGTTTTTGTGATTTTGAAATATTATCATAATCTATGGATTTTGATCATCTTTTGAGATTTAAATTGATTATAATATTTTTTATTTTGATTTTCTAAGCAATTAAGCTTAATTATGCATGCCCCATGATGAATCGATTCATGATCTATTTTCCTATTGATGTTCTTTACAAGCCCGCATGAATTATGTTTTAAATTAAGAATTTATCATGTTATCCATTATGATTTTAAGAAATTCAAGCTATGTGCATGATCTAAAAGTATGTAAGAATCTTATTAACCATAAATTATGTTTTTGGTCGACTCACAGGTCTCATGTCATAGCTAGTTCACTATGTTCAAGCATGTTTACGATTATCATAATTTAACTAGCCCATGAACTCATTTATGTATTATTATGAGCACTATATATGTTTTGGAGTAGTATCGAACACCAAGTAGGTTCGAGGCTCAGGTTAAGTCTCGGATCTCATGAATTACGTGCCACCGTAGGTATGTTGGGACCCCTTTCATGTTAGTCCCTCGCCCAGATGGTCCTTTTCATGGTGATATCACACTTTCATAGTTCTACCCTTGGTAATGTACGAACACCCTCCCGACTAGGGTTACAAGTCGGGCTTCATGTGTGCTCATATGGGGTACGTCCGTTAAGAAAATCTCCCACTTTTCCTCATGATTTATGCATGTTATGATTATGTATGTTGGCTCAAGTTGTTAAGCAAAGCTCTTCTATTATGATTATGACTATGTTTATGTTGTGAATGTTTTGAAAACCTTGAGCCATATGATATGTTATTATAATTTACAATACGAGCATGATGTCCCACTTCTATGATCATTTATAAACTTTATATATGCTTTAAATGTCTGCTTTATTTATCTTGTATACTCAGTACATTCCACATACTGACTGCATACCTTCTATGCTATATCGTTTCATGATACAAGTCCCAGTTCTCAAGCTAATCCTCACCCGTAGATAGTTTCAGATCTGCTCTCAGCTCTCTTGGTGAGTCCTCATGTTTTGAGGGTCGTATGTTCATACTTTATGTTGCTCTTTCAGCTTCTAGATGTTGGATTAGTTAGGGAATTGTCCCATCAATCCGTCCTTCATGTTTAGAGGCTTATCAGACTGCAAGTTGTATTCAGCCGTATTTTATAAGTCTTGTACTGATTTTCCCTTTGGCTATGTTATGATTACGTTCTTATATGCTAAGTCTTCCGCTCATGTGATTGAATTAGATGTATGCTCATGCCATGGGTCGACATGGGGTCTGTCGGGGCTCTTTGTCCCGTGTCTATGATTTGGGTGTATGTTTGGATCGTGACAAGAAGGAAATTAGGGAATTCTCAAGCTTGATCTCCAATGGAGCACTCTAAACTTGCATGCATGGAACGAAAAGGCTTATGATAGGTTAAATACTCTTAAAATCTATCTAATTGAGCTTAAAACGATGTAGTTTAGGACCTTAGAACTTAGGATTTACAAAAATACCCTTAATAAAAAAATTGAAAATTGAACATTGCCAATCATCACGGGCCTCACCACGAGTCGTACCATGAAGTAACGACTCGTGGTCACCACTCGCCACTTAGCAGCTTACTGGATTCTTACCACGACTTCATCCCATGACTCATGGTTTCCTACCACGAGTCGTAACATCACTCATGACTTCACCTCCTCCACGACCCTAACCACGAGTCGTACTCACATACCACAACTTGTGGTCTGACTCATGGTCTGGACCCTGGACTCCAAGTCTTCTTCAAAACTCCTCCTACGACTTGCCGTTCCTTCGGACGACTCGTACCACGAGTCTTTTTGAGTCAAAATCTCAAATTTTTCTATTGTTCCTATTTCAAGTTCCGAGTCTAGTCTTAGGCACTTCCGGGGTATTACATAAGGGTTTCATTTACCATCTATTTCGGGTTAAAGATACTACATCCGAGACTCCGACTCTTCAGTCTGTTCCTATAGTGTATGAGTATCCAGATCTTTTCCCAGTTGATCTACCAGGAGTTCCTCCCGAGAGGAAAATTGACTTTGGTATTGAACTTCTTCCTGATACACAGCCTATATTTATTCCTCCACGTAGAATGGCTCCATCTAAGCTAAAGGAGTTGAAACAGCAGTTAAAGGATCTTCTAGATAAGGGGTTCATTAGACCTAGCAAATCCCTGTGGGGCGCACCAGTTTTCTTTCTTTGAAAGAAGGATGGATCTCTTCATATGTGCATTGACTATCGGCAGTTGAACAAGGTTACAATCAAGAACAAGTATCCCCTCCCCAGTATTAATGACTTGTTTGACCAACTTCAAGGTGCCAAGTTCTTCTCAAAGATAGATCTCAGGTTCGGTTATCACCGGTTCAGAGTTAGGGAGAGTGATATTTCGAAGATAGCCTTCAGGACTCGGTATAGTCACTATGAGTTTGCAGTTATGTATTTTGGACTATGAATACTCCTGCAACTTTTATGAACTTGATGAACAGGGTGTTCAAATCATACTTGAATATGTTCGTGATTGTCTTCATAGACGACATCCTCATATACTTTCGTAGCTAGGAGGGGCATGCTACTCATTTGAGAATGGTGCTAGAGACTCTCAAGGATCGCCAGCTATTTGATAAATTCAGCAAGTGTGAATTTTGGCTGAACTCAGTAGTATTTTTGGGCCACGTGGTATTAAGTGAGGGTGTGACAGCAGACTCTTATAAGATGGAAGCTGTGAAGAATTGACCTAGACCAGTTAATCCGTTGGATATCAGGAGTTTCTTGGGTTTAGTTGGCTATTACAGGAGGTTTGTTGAAGTATTATCATCTATCTCCGCACCATTGACTAAGTTTACCCAGAAGAAAGTCAAATTTTAGTGGTCGAATGCCTGTGAGAAGAGTTTTTAGGAGTTAAAGACTCGACTCACTTCAGCCCTAGTATTGACCCTACCTGAGGGTACAAACAGATTTGTTGTGTATTGTGATGCCTCTAGGGTTGGTCTTGATTGTGTGTTCATGCAACATAGTAAGGTCATAGTGTATGCCTCTAGACACCATAAGACTCACGAGAAGAATTATTCGATGCATGCCCTAGAATTGGCAGTAGTGGTGTTCGCATTAAAGATTTGGAGGCACTACTTGTATAGGGTGCATATGGATGTGTTCACAGACCATAAAAGCCTATAGTATGTGTTTACTCAAAAATATTTAAATTTGTCACAAAGGAGGTGGTTAGAGCTTCTTAGGGACTATGACATGAGTGTCATTTATCATCCGGGCAAGTTCAATGTAATGGAAGAGGCTCTTAGTAGGCTATCTATGGAAAGTGTTTCTCATGTGAAGGATGGAAGAAAAGATTTAGTGAAGGATGTCCATAGACTTTCTCGTTTAGGAGTTCGCCTTGTTGATTTGACGGATGGTGGTGTCATTTTTCAAAATATTTTAGAATCCTCGTTGGTGACTGAGGTCAAGGCTAGGCAAGATGATGATCCTATTCTGGTAAAGTTGAAGGAAGTGGTCTAGAATCGGAAGGTAGAGGTCTTCTCCCAAGGGGGAGATGGTGTACTTCGATATCAGGGTCGTTTGTGTGTTCTGGATGTTGATGATATGTGGGAGCGGATGTTGCATAAGGCTCATGGTTCCCGATATTCTATACATCCAGGTGCCATCAAGATGTACTATGACCTTCGGAAAGTCTATTGGTGGAATGGCATAAAGAAGGACATAACGGAGTTTGTGGCTAAGTGTCTGAATTGTCAGCAAGTGAAAATGGAGCATCAAAGACTAGGGGGTGTGCTACAAGACATCAGTATCCCCACTTGGAAGTGGGAAAAGATCAATATGGACTTCATTATAGGTTTGCCACGCATATGTCGACAGTATGACTCTATTTAGGTGAAGACAGATTGACTAAAGTAGCTCATTACTTACCGGTCAAATCTACCAATTCAGCCGAGGATTATGCTAGATTGTACATTTAGGAGTTAGTTTGGTTGCATGGAGTTCCCTTGTCCATCATATCAGATAGAGGTACTCAGTTCACCTCGCAATTTTGGAAGTCATTTCAAAAGGGACTTGGTACTAAGGTCATGCTTAGCACAACTTTTCATCCCCAGAAGAATGGTCAGGCCGAGCAGACCATTAATACTCTTGAGGATATGTTGAGAGCATGTGTAGTTGGTTTTAAAAGTGGTTCGGATGATCATTTAACTCTCATCGAGTTTGCATATAACAACAGTTATCACTCCAGAATTCAGATGGCTCCGTTTGAGGCTCTTTATGAGGGGAGATGTAGATTGTTATTGGTTGGTTTGAAGTAGATGAAGCTATACTGAAAGGGCCAGATTCAGTTCATGAGGCTATGGAGAAAGTTCAGCTTATAAGGGAAAAGCTGAGAACAGCTCAAAGTTGTTAAAAGTCCTATGTTGATGTGAGGAGGAGAGAACTTGAGTTCGAAGTTGATGATTGGGTGTTCTTGAAGGTGTCTCCTATGAAGGGAGTGATGAGATTCACAAAAAAAGGGAAGCTTAGTCCCCAATATGTTGGTCCCTACTAGATTGTGAGATGTGTTGGCAAAGTGGCCTACGAGTTAGAGCTGCCAGCGGAGTTGACTTCGGTATATCCGGTCTTCCATGTATCATTGTTAAATAAGTGCATTGGTGATTTGACTTTGGTTGTTCCGGTGGAGAGCATTGGTGTGAAGGATAACCTTGCTATGAGGAGGTACCAGTTGAGATCCTTGATCATCAGGTTCGGAAGTTGAGAAACAAAGAGGTATATTCAATAAAGGTTTTCTGTAGAAATTAGCTTGTTGAGGGAGCTACATGGGAAGTCGAAGCAGATATGATGGCTAAATACTCGCATCTTTTCCCTTCTGGCTCAGTTCCAGCTCGAGGTATCAATTTCCTCCTTAGTACTCCATTCAGTTTCATGTCTAATTCATGTCTCTCAGTTCCTTTCATGTCAGTACATATATGTGTGATTCATGAATTCAGTTCAGTCATGTATACCAGTCTGGAGTCAGCCACTCTTTCGGTTTTCAGTTTCAGATGTTCAGTATTTGGGATTGCAGTTCCTTTCCCTAGCTATTCAGTATGTTTACCCACATTCGAGGATGAATTTTCCCAATGGCAAGATATTGTAATACCCAAAAAGTCCCTAAGATCAAACCCGAGGGTTGAGTGGAGAAAGCAGGAAGAAATCTGCATAAGCCACAGAATGACTCGTTGGGTGACTCTTCGGGTCACCCAATGAATCGTGAATTGGCTCGTGATGAGAAGTCAGGTCAGTAAAGAGTCATGGTCAGGGGGTCACCACAGATGGTAGAATGAGCCACGGTGTCACTTCACGACTTGTCAAGTGGGTCATGGTCAGGATGGCTAAGTTGGAGGTTGAAATTCCAGTGAAGGTAACGAGTGAGGGCCACGAGTTATCACTCCACCTAAAGACTCATGATGTCCCTCGTTGGGACTGGCAGAGTTATTTTTCCTGCAAAAATTAATAAGGGTATTCTTGTAATTTCTAAGTTTCTAAGCCCTAAACTACGTCATTTTAAGCTCTATTAGGAGGGTTTTAAGAGGGTTTAGCCTATTCTAACCCATTCCCTTCCCATGCATGCAAGACTAAGGCCTTCCATTGTAGATCAAGCTTAGAAATTCTTCAAGTTCTTCCCCAAATCTCTTGGACTTTCAAGGAAGGGTATAGATTCAGCTTACTAGGTATGTAAAGCTATGAATGAGAGTTTCCTTTCACTCTCATCCCCAAATTTCTCCTTAAGTTCATAAATTCAAGTGTATGATCTTATGGGGTTTTAACTCAAGTTTATGAAATTCTTAATACTTTATTCATGGGTCAATTCCCTTCATGTTTCAAATGGTGTTTTAAGATTCATGGAAAGATTTTATGTACAAATTAATTATAAATTCATATTTCAAGTTTTAGAAGAATTATGCCCAATTATGCAAGTTTCATGAAAAGTCAAGTTTATAATATGTGTTTCAAGTATGAAGAGATACCTAGCATGAAAGAATGTTTATGATTTATCCATGTATGACTTCATGATTTTTTGCTATCATGTCTATTTCAAGTATGTTAAAATTTGGGCAAACCTATATAATTTAATCATGTTTCATAATTCAGTTTAGTTTTATAATATCAGCTTACCACGTAGTTTTGGAGTCTATACTCCTACTTTCAGCTTGTGGTATGTTTGGAGCTAGGACTCCCCATATTCAGATTTCAGACTATGTATGTAATTACATTATCAGCTTCGTTGGAAAATGATGGTTTCGGCTTTGTTGAAAATGATGGAGAGCATTTGCATGTTTTTGGGAGCAGTGTCTAGCACTGAGTAGGCTAAGGGTTTAGGAAGACCCCGGGTATCAGAACTACGTGCCAATATAGGATTATCCAGTTACTTTGGGACCTCCCTTGTGAGCTTTCCCTGCCCGGAATGGGACTTCAGCTTGATATCGATATCATGGTAGAGCGCTTAGCTATGGCAAGGCTTTGGATGGCTCCGCGCACTTGAGTGTAATAGTTGGGATCACGTAAGCTCTATCGTGATAGTGTCGGTTATATAATGAGTCTCCCATTGTTCCTCATGATCTCAGTTATCATGTTTATCAATTATGGTATTATGTTTATAGCAGGTTTGACCCAATGATCAGGTTATCAGTTTTTACTTATGAATCTCAGTTTCAGCTTTGGATCATTCAATTCAGTTATGAGATCCAGTTTATGTTTATTCATGTTTTCAGATATCACCATGCAACTCTTACTCAGAATCTTATGATGCTGTGATTTATGATATGCATGATTCCAATTTTTACTTATTCAGCATGTCTTACTTACCTTGCATACGCAGTGCATTTCAAGTACTGAGCGCATACTCTATGCTATATCATTTCATGATACAAGTTCAGACATTCAGACTCAATCCTGCCATTAGCTAGTCTCCCGAGTTTATCCCAGTGTTGTTATTGGTGAGTCCTCATTCTTCGAGGACCCTCAGTTGTTGAGTTGTGTTATTTTCAATTTCAGACTTCTAGTGAGCTAGTTGGGGGTGTTGTCCCATTAGCTCGTTAGTATATTAGAGGCTTTTCAGACATAGACTTGTGTATTCAGCTTCAGATTTAATGTTGTGATGTTTCCATTGGATAAATGTTTGTTATTTAGACTTTCGCTATTTCAGAATTCAGTTATCCGCTTTATTTATGATGATCTTTAGTTATCATGTTCACGTCATGGGTTGACCTGGAACCATTTATGGTTCTAGGTTCCGTGTCTAGATTCAGGCCTATGTTAGGGTCATGACACCTTCCAAAATAATGCTTATAAAATATTTCTATCTGAGGCAACTGAAAACATCTCTGTGGAGCTTTCTAGCTCAAAATCAATATAGATGTATTGGTGAGCCTCTATGCTCAAAACTTACTCTGCTGGTGAGCCTCTGTGCTCAAAATTGTATTATGTTAGTGAGTCTCTATGCTCAAAATTGTATTATGCTGGCGAGCCTCTGTTTTCAAAATTATGTTTCAAAAACATATCTTTATTTTCTTTCTAAAAATCATATGTTGAAGATAAAACTGACTGAACATAAATTCTTTTCTAAAAATCTGATGCTATTATAGTTATAAAAACAATGCATATGTCTAATATCACAAAACTTTTAATAACATCACTTTTGAAAAGATAAGGGTCATAGGATAGAATGATATGAATCATAAATCAACAATCATAAGAGATAAGGATAACAACATATGAAATAATGGAACAACAATGTGTAACTTAGATTATAGGGAAAAGACCAAGTTCGCAAGATTTTGAACAAAACCTTAACTCTTAACTTCTTTTCAAAACTGAAACTGGAGATGTATGGTATGACGAAGAATAGAGTTCCTCACTATGAACAACCTTATATACCTTATCCTTGTTCTCACAAGTATCACCAATAAGCAATAATCCCTTTGTACGTCAATCTACAATAGTTATAGGGAAAAAGACTACAATCAATATCTTAGCAATGAAATTCAAGTCATAGAAGCATTACATCGAACACCTAGAAGGCATAGAAAATTCGAGCCTTCTATGGGTGGGGTGTCCTGGCATCCGCTTCTTTTTACAGCCCCTTAACAACATGCATAACCTTTACAAATCCAACCAAAAAAGCCACATCCATCCTCAACAAAACAGTTCCATAAACCCTACCCGTAGGTCATCCTATGACCTCATGGCTTCCTAGCATCGTTCCATGAGTCCTGACCTTGGAACATGCCTAAGGAGTAGAAATAATACTTCATGCAAATTTTAAGAGAGTTACTTACCTTGGAGGAAGGAATAGTGTTAAAAGTTCCAAGTCTTGAACCCAAAAGTTGTCCTCATTTGCTTCAAGAATCTTTACTCAAGAGGAATTTGTTATTAAAGATGTTTGGAGGGCTTAATCTTCTTCAAAACCATGAAAACTTAGGGAGAAAATAGAGTTTAGAGGATTGCTGCCGCATAGGTAATGCTTGAAATGATTTCAACATACAATATAAGATATATATAAATATACATACATACATGTATATATATATATATATATATATATATATATATATATATATATATAGAGAGAGAGAGAGAGAGAGAGAGAGGTGAGGTTGGGAAAGGGTCGGGCGCGCCACGCTTACTATTACGCCTACCTTGTCCCTCCGAAGTATGGGTTCGGGCGCTTCGCGCCTCCTAAAGCACCCACCAGATGAATTTTATTCGTCTGAAGTTAAGCTCCAAGCGCTCTGCGCCTCTCAAAGCGCCTCCTGATGAATTTTATTCGTTTGAAGTTTAGCCCCGAGTGCCTCTCAAAGTGCCTACCTTGATAGTGTCCTAGTAAAATATCCATAACATTTACTCCGAACTCTGATCAATGAATGGTTGGATGTGTTGGAAACTAGATTCATAGTGCTTTAATTTGATGGATAGAACACCCAAAAATACTTCAGAGATAGGGAGATATGATCGTTTAAAATTATCTCTTATTCATAAACTTTTCGTACTCTTCAATCTTCTCTTTGTACATGTTTCACTCATCACATACGGCCAACATACGACCCGTACTTCCCATGTACGCTATTTATGTGGCTTCGTGGTAGGAATAGTAGCTCTCAAGTCTCACATCTCATTTACGGCGCCCGGTACGATTCGTACTCTTACCCTTTCTTGGCGAAAGTCACAACAATCAATCCTTTCAATTTCTAACCAACTCCAAACTTACTTAACACATTATATATAGCTCATGACTTACTCCTCCCAACATTTATAATTCACCAAAACATTTTTTGAGTCGGTTTTACCCACATACATAGAATGAAATCTAAGTACAACGATACGAAGTGTTACAATATTGCACATGCACCTTTAAAATTCTTTATCCTTGTTTAGCTATTTATAGCTCAACCAAGTACTTTCATCAAATGTATACTAACAATTATTTCATCGAGTGATCATAATTATTGACTTACAAATCTTCTAAGAATCCTTTTAGCAATAAATTAATATACTATACATTCTTTTTTGCTCCGGTGTAAGAAGTAATAAAGGAAATCAATACTAAAATGAAGTGTAAGATAATTTTCCTGCCCACTTATTTCAAAATGCCCTTTTATATACTAAACGAAAACGACAACTGAATTTGAGAAATAGATGACGCAAATATATGATTTCTGTTAATTAACTAACAAATCTCGTATATAGTATCTAGTTACTGTAAGTTAGGCAATGACTCAATTATATGCACTACTCCATTTTAACTATATTTTAATTTTAAAAAATCTTCTACTTGGCTAACCTTTAATAAGTAAATAACATTAGTAGTTATAACAGAGACAGAGAGAAAAGTGTAAGAAGCCCAAGAATCTTTTGGTCGCCTTTAGGTCTTCTTACCCGGATCAAATTGAACTTCGAACAATCGTAACTTTAAAGAAAAAGAGGATCCCCGCTAAGCATCCATGACTAAATAGTTAAAGCGCCCAACTCATAATTGACGAATTCATAGGTTCAATTCCTGCTGGACTTTCTTAAAGTCTGTAACCCGTTCGACGTCAGAACAGATCTCAAGCTGGATGAGAAGGGGAACATACAAGTTTAAATTGCAGAGGCAACGCACAACAAACAAAAACATAATATTAAAAAAATATACTCACAGTCATAAAGCAAATAATAATAATATGAAGCTTAAAAAAAAAGAAAATACATCACTATGAAGAAAGGAAAAGCTTTAAAAAAATATAATATATAAAACAGTGAAGTTTGAATAATTTAGTTAAAAAAGTCATCAAACTCTTTAGCTTCATTATAACAAAAATGAACTAAGTTTGAACACTATCTAGAATAGGAACATCCAATAATATATACAGAATTGAAGTTAAATTTTTTTTTAAAGCTTTCATAGTATTGAAGTCAATAAAAAATATTAACTTTTATTTTATTTAAAATCATATAGACCCACATCAACTCCATTTTATATCAATTTTAATAAAAATTATATTAACTGACCTCGTATCATATTTGTTTCGTTCCATTGCCATCCCTAATTAAATAACATAGAGATAGAAATTGCAATATAACGATAATTTAGTAAATCATTAGCCCGAGCAAAAAGAAAAAGGACATCAAACGACGTAGAAGGACAAGTTTAATGAAGCTCAATATCCCCAAGCATACATTGGTGACACGTGTAAGAAACAGAACCCTAATATTTTTTATGCTAGAAGTAGAACTAGAAAGTCGAAAGGGTCTTAAGAGTAGTACCACCACCACATTTTCAACTATGTCCTGACACCGGAAAATCTTGCCTTGGAAATTTACAGTTGCAGCACACACCTTTGGAGTTGGAGGATTTCTCTGCTGCTATGACTGCGAAAGCATTTCTTCTCTTCCACTACTGTTGTTCTCCTCCCAAAAGTTCCAACTTCCGTAGAAGAAGTTTCAATTTTCATTCATCTTACTATACAACTGGGATCGAATGCAGAGGTCCATTTCCATATGGGAAAGGGTTAGTTAGGAGGAATAGTAATAGTTGGAAGGTGTGGGCTGATGTCAAGTCAAAGCCCTTCAAAACTGCTGACTCGTCGGAATCGTTAAAGTTTGACAATCCCATCTCCGATTCTATATTGAGAAAGAAAGAAGATGGAGATAACTTAGTGGGTCTTCCTTGGTGGGAAGAGTTCCCAAAGCGTTGGATTATTGTGCTTCTTTGTTTCTCCGCTTTCCTTCTTTGCAATATGGATAGAGTAAGCTCTCCCTACTGCTTAATTTGTTACTCTATTTGTTTTTGCCTAATTGATAGCAAACTTTAAAAAACCACCTGTACATATTACTTATTCTGTTTTAATTTATCTGTTTCTTTTAGTCCATTTCAAAAATAATATCTTCTTTTTTTTTTCTGCAACTCCTTAATTTCTACTTTCAACTTGACATGTTTAAGACTTGTGATACGTCCAAATGCACATGCAAGCGTACGCGGATGTATGTCTAATTCAAATTCTTATTTCAACTATCCGAAAGAAGATAATGGATTCTAGACTTGTTCTTTATGCTACGTACTTATGAAAACAGAAATACTTATAATAAGCTGAAAGGGTTGGTTTTGTTCAAATGAAAATTAAAGTCCACAGTCTTGGCAACTTAACAATCCGATTGAGTTATCAAATCGTTATACCTATTGAAAGAAGATGATTGATTCTAGAGTTGTTCTTTGTGCTACGTAGTTATGAAAGCAGAACTACTTGTAACAAGCTCGAAAGGGTTGGTTTTGTTCAAATGAGAATGGAAGTCCAGGGTCTCGGCAACTTAACAATCCGGTTGAGCTATCAAATCGTTATACGTATTGATTTTTCCCAGATACTAGTCGCAGGTTGACATAACTTTGTTGAGCATCTTTCTGATAACTTTAAGACTACTCGGCTATCATTAACATTTATAATATTGAAGTGCATGTCAGATTTCATCTGTATCAACTAAGTAAGGTTAATAGTATATTTCTGTCCTCATTAGCAAATCGATCTCCTTTCCTGATAAGGTTAACAAACAAGCTCTACTTCTTCTTATTACCCTTGTATTTCCCTCTTTCAATTTCAATTAGCGAGTCGTAGATAGTGTTTAAGTATTTCGTTAAATAATCAAACAATTAAGATCAAGAAGAAGTAAATTATTCTAATATGGAAAATATAACAACTGTAAATGAAAATCACAATTCAACCATCATGTATGTGCCAAAATCCTAGAACTATAAAGTTTATCTACTCATAATTCTCATAAGGATATAAGAATTCATGATTTTACAAGAAATAATTGCAAGAAAATAGAGAGAAGAAGTAAATCGGGAGGAAATCTTGTTTGGCCCTAGCTTAGGCTTCAAAAAACGTCCTACCACTTGAAAATCAGAGTAAAGGTCGTATTTATAGAGCCTAGGAAGCCTTGGACTTTTAAATATCAAATTCAAATTGGATCAGAAAAGCTGAGGACTCGCGCCACCCTTGCTACCAAGAGATGGTGCAACAGGCCAAAAAAACTTCTGTCAGCCTGAAACTTTGCACCACCCTTCGTATAGCAATTGCTGGTGGCTTTCTCCACGCAAGGGGTGGCGCAACTGCTAGTCCAGTTCTCCAATTTTCATATTTTTTGCGACGCTTTGTGATGTTGCTTCTTCCTTGATCGTATTTGGTAGTTTCTTGTCCATTTTTCACATGTTCATCCAAGTCTCTCTAAACATACCTACATCAAAACATAACAATATAAGCATAATCCATAGAATTAATACTTAAAAAAAGATGATTTAAAAGTACTAAAATTTGACGTAAATTGCGGCTAAATATATGCACTTTCTGCCTCTCATTGAACTTGTTTAAGACCACAAAATGAAATGATATTTAATAGATTCTAAGTATCTTTAGTTTAAGATTACAAATCTTTAATCTAAGATCACAAGATTTAAAAGTGTTCTTCACTTTCTTAAACTCCGTGTAAAGTATTAAAACCAACAATCAAATTGAAACTGGGAATATGAGTTTCCAGATGCAATGGGAAAAGTGTCAAACTAACTGGATGGAGAGAGTATCAGTATTAGTAATACTAATAATACTAATAGTAGTGTTATCTACTCCTACAGCCACAGCTGCTATCACACTATTAGTAGTTGTCCAATCGTGGATAGAGATGTGAAAGGAGCTTTTTCAGTTAGAAACTTTAAACAGATTGTGCTGTGTAGGTAAACATGAGTATCGCCATACTTCCCATGGCATCCGAATTTCACTGGAGTCCTACAACTGTTGGTTTAATACAATCTTCATTTTTCTGGGGTTATCTGCTCACTCAGGTAAGAAATCAACCTTTACTCTACTCATTGTTACTGTATCTACTCGTATTTTCCCCCCATTTATTCTGAGCTATCAATATAAGTTTCTGACGTTTTAGAGATAAGAAGTCAGTTTTGGTTGTTGCCTTTTGTATTTTAGGTAATCAGATCTCTTATTTAAGATTGCCTTGCAACTCATAATGTTGATCCGTTATACCTTATAGACTTGAGGCCTCCTCTGTATTTTCCTTTTCTTTATAAATAAATGGGTATTTAACCCAGATAGCAGGAGGTATATGGGCAGACACTGTTGGTGGGAAGGCTGTCTTAGGATTTGGAGTAGTGTGGTGGTCTGTTGCTACAGTTCTCACGCCCATTGCTGCAAAGCTTGGATTGCCCTTCTTATTTGTTGTTCGAGCTTTCATGGGAATTGGTGAGGTTGGTTTTGTTCAGCTTTTACTCTTTTCTATTGTTTTATTGCATTTTAGCTCGTTAAAGGGAGATCTAGGCTGATTTAATTTTGAGGTCAAATGAGGTCTTTTCATTTGGAATACTTTGCCATCATAACCCAATTCCTTGTTTCTTGATTAGCTGATTTGACTTTGTCACATCCAGGGTGTTGCGATGCCAGCAATGAATAACATTCTCTCTAAATGGGTTCCTGTATCAGAAAGAAGTAGATCTCTGGCACTGGTCTATAGTGGAATGTATCTTGGATCTGTGACTGGCCTAGCATTTTCGCCATTGCTGATACACAAATTTGGCTGGCCGTCTGTCTTCTTTTCTTTTGGTTCTTTAGGCACTGTGTGGTTTGCAGTGTGGCTCACTAAGGTACATTTTAGTCCCTACGTTCATATTATTAGTGTACTTGAAGAAATTTCACCAATGATATTTTGCCTGTAAAAGAAACATTTAATAAGACAGTCTGCATCACGAGGATAATCAAGATTGTTCCATGTTGTGCTATATATTTGTCAAAAGCTCTCTGGTGGGGCATATTTATTGCTTTGAACTTCATTTGTAAAGCAGCCACTCTGTTTGATCATAGACAAACTCAACCAACAAACCACATCCCTGCAAATTCTTACCATTCTTAAACTCAGAATTTCTTGGTAGGCTATTGGTAATGCTGCTTATCCATGTCAGAAACTTTTTATGTAGGCATACAGTTCACCCCTGGATGATCCTAGGCTACGGCCTGAAGAAAAGAAGCTTATTCTTAGTAGCAGTGTTTCCAAGGAACCTGTTAAATCAATCCCTTGGAAATTGATTCTATCAAAGCCACCTGTATGGGCCTTGATAGTGTCTCACTTCTGTCACAACTGGGGGACATTTATTCTTCTTACCTGGATGCCAACATATTATCACCAGGTAGAATTTTCCCCTTCCATTATGTTGCTTCATCTTCTTTGTACCTCATTATGACTTACAATAATTGTTAAAAAATATGTATTTGGTGTAAAACAAACTTTTCTTATTCTTAAATAAGATACAAACATATGAAAACTTCTTCAGGAGGAAGGTGCCAGACCAAGAGATTTAATAGAAATAAAGATTTGACATCATGTTCACTATTATATGATATTAGGTCCGAGTGCACATAGTTGGTCCATGAATGAATGACAATTGCCCAATATTTAGGTTACATATCTATCTTCAGAAATGTCGTGACATAATTTTCCTAAACCGCAATGGCACCTAACCAATCTATCATACAAGTCCATTTTCAAATTTCAATTATGGAAAGACAATAATAAACTTCCAAAACAGTTATTATTTATTAAGCCAAAAGATAAGTTAAATAGACTAGAGTGCGGAAATACATAAAACAATCCCAAGACATGGCTATACGAGTCATGAGCTTCTACAATCAAACCGGTACAAGAATCTCAACAATGTACACTGTCTGAAAGATTGGACAGTAATGTAAATAAAGGGGGAGTCCACGGTACTGCGAACTAGCTGAGTAGCTCACCCTAAAGTCGCCAACCTGCTTCTAAATTTGATTGTGCCCTCCACTACTACAGGGATCAGCACCTGCACAAAACGTGCAGCAAGTGTAGCATGACTGCATGAGTACAATTGACCAACTTGTACTTGGTAAGTATCATCAGCCGCCCTCAATAAGGTAATGGCGTTGCTTCAAAATACCTACTTTAACCTGCATAGTCAATAGATATATAATCCAAATAGAAGCAAAGCACAACACGACATAACAGGTGTGACCACATAAGGCATATTAAGATATGCATCAACAACAACCGATACAACATGTAAAGGTATTGATACACTCAAAGTTACACCTAATAGATGATGTAATGTGGTCGTACGCAAATATAATAACCCAACAAGATTGGGGTCGAATCCCACAGGGAATAGGCGTGAAAAGCTACCGATTGGACAAATACTTGACTGGCAGTCTAATTTCTATCTCATGAATATAGAGAAAATTGGTTGTGAGTTAATAACTAAAATTGTTGAATTACTTTGGTTGTAAAACTATATAAATTAAAGAATTTTTTTCCTTTTTTGAGAATGCAGTGTTCTAGGTTTTCATGCAGTTACAATAATTAGGTTGTCTAGATATGCACTTGATCCTTATTTCATCACTCAATCTTTTCAAGTGTTGAACGATTTATCTTAATATGATCTTTTCAAATCTGTATGAGTTATTTATATAAGGGCGATCGATATATGCCAAGTAAATTCAACTTATGTCTAAGAATCTATTAGACGAGGGTTAGCGCCTCGAGTTCTTGCTTGTTATTTCTACTAAACCCTGATCCACTTTTCCAAGGAAAACTAGAGTATTATGGCTTAGATTAATGTTTGCAACCACCAACCAATAATGAATATGAGAAATAACTCGATATCCTAAAATTCAAAAATCATGCAATTACGAAAACCATATAAACACTACACCCTTATTGTGCCCATAACTCCTTAGTAAAGG